>OX103974.1:31034535-31145457 GCA_944470395.2 Schistosoma turkestanicum
GAAATATTCAATTATAATTATTAGTCGTCAGTTTTTGAAAGCTTAGGTTTCATAAACATCCGTTGCGATCCAAATATGATTAACTTGGGGCTGAGTAATTGGTTTTAACACCACTGTTAAGAAAGGTAGTTTTTTGTAGCAAGTTAGTAATGTCAGTTAATAAAATCTCACATCTTATAATAGAATGCTTTCCCAAAGTAAATGTTGGAAGTAAATAGAATAAGTATAATGGATTGAAAGTGATGTACGCTAGGGTTTTTATTTCAAAAGGAGAATAAAACCGCTTTATATACTTCATTAATCAAAGAAACTAAATAAATACAGATTTTTCAGCGTTCCAGGTATCCTGATTACGATACAAAGATAGTGCTTGAAGAATAAGCATACGAGAAGCTTACCTTACAGGCGATGATGTCACTAGATCCCCAATAGAACGTTAACACAAAGCTTTGACACTTCGGCAACACAGCTTCTTTACACCAGAGAAGAACTACCAATGATTGACCTATATAAATGGGAGTATTATATGATAGTACGAATCGGAAAACTAAGGACGGTGAAGAATAATGCTTCAGACAAAAATCAAACCTGAAAAAAGAAATACATGCATTGACTCATACTCTTTAAGGCTCCTTAATTACCAGATTGCACGGCTTTGGTTTATTCCTTTAAGCAGAATTTAAAGCAATTATTATTAGTAGACTGTCAGTATTAATACCTCTAATCGTCACCATTTAAAACAAATAACCCTACATTAATCCCCTATTCACCTTACTTGTGACTTGAGGTATCCGCTGAAATGACAGAAAGTATCAAGGCATTCTGAAGCCGTGTGGACAGATGATTACTTTGAAAGGACGATTACTACGTAGTCAATGTAAATCAAGATGCCAGACTCACACTGTCCAAAACATTTTCGACCAACGAAAGTAGTGGATGCAATAATACAGAGGCAAATATTTACGCAGCCCAAAGAAATTATCGAATACGAAGCCATATACGTTATAAACCACGGCTATGGAGAATAAACCTAACATGTTGCATGTCATAAACACAGAGTAACTGATATCCAGAAATTTAGATACCACAGCCACTTATAGGCTTAGAAGCAGTCATATTCCATGCACGATTGTCTCTCTTAACAATGTGTGAAACCAGAAAACTTTCGAGACGGATATCGTGGCTACCAATTATGGTGTGAGGCATATGAACGTACACAGGTAATCGTTTTTGCAGTTATGAATGATTAAAAGTAGCTATTTTACAATCACACACGGAAGTTAATTAGAAAAATTTTAAAATATTACTGTACTTTGAAGAGTAGTATGTAATAGATTTAGATTCTTTTATCATATAGTTAGCCAGATCTTAAAATTCAAGATTACATATGACAACAGAGTGATTAGAAAGCACTCGTAGTGAATCAAGATTTTCCTATTCATGGGAAAAATAAAGGAATATGTCAAATGAACCAGTCATAAGCTAAACCTACACCTTTAGATAATAATACCAATAAGACCAGAATGCTAAGTTCATCCAAGAAGTGAAAGAGTAACACTCAGGTACTTATGTAAATCCTGGCTGATTAAAAAAAACGTTTAAACTAGTTAGTTGTTCTTTCATCAACTATTACAAAGTGGAAGTTTTGTGGTACCACACAGAGGACGGGACTGCGTTATACAAAGTATTTGGAGTGCTCGTGACAAGAAAATTGAATCCTCAGACAGTGAAACTCAAACTGCAGTGGTCACGAGATTAGTTACAGTGTGAAGGGCTTATTAATAGTAATCTAAACAACAGATGAACTAATGTCACTGTCATTTAAAAGTGGGAATAATTATATAAAATGGCACTTTTGGCTCACGCCTTCGCAGAATAACTTCTGTGAAATGGAGAGTTTTGATAGCTACTGGTTTTTTGTTGATGTCATTTACGAGAGGTTAGTTCGATCTGTGGTTAACATGACTTGGGTAATATCGATAGTAAATAATAGGTAATTAACGATGGCGAGGTCGGTTTGTCCGTGAAAACACTCCTAAGCATGCCTTCGTCAGAATTCAGCCATGATACTACAATAGGATCACTGAATATTATTCCGTTGTTAATTTGCAGGTGCTGTTGATTTATAATTTTTTAATAGGGAATGACGTGTTGTTTAACAGTCAGTTAGCCACGTTCATACTTTAGAAATCACAAGGCTTGAGTGTGTCCAAATCTTATCTAATATTGAGTTTTTACATTTTGTTTGCACTTGTTTGGCAAAGCGCTTTTCGTGGTTTGATATGCATTCTTTGTAATGTCAACATGATAGTGACTCATCCGTCATAATATGCCACCAATATACCTGCGTCTTCACGACGAAGTAATAATCTGAGTGATATATGATGAAGGTCAGTAATATAAGAGTACAAAAACTTGAGACAAGAAACCCGGTATTTACGACATTCAAATAGAATATCATCAGTTCAGTGATAATAAGTAGAAAAAATCAATGCGGAATATATATTCAAATTAATGACTTGTTTTTGCTATAAAAAGGTTGCTTAATTTTATCAGGACTATGTATATCACGACCTGAGACTTACAAGGGTTCCGGAAATTGTTTTCTCGCGGGCGATAACAGAAATAGGTGATATTCTTGTAAAAAACTGACAAAATGTCTCTTTAAAATACAAATGTCACGGGACTATCAATACACATGATCTGTGTAATTCGAGGAAACGTATTCCACAACATCCTTGACGCTTGACAAGAGCGCCAGACGAGTGTTAGTATAGATTGATGAATGTAAAGGTATTGCTATTACATCCAAGATCCAATGCTTCACGCACTACTTTCAATGGATTGATTCTTTTTCGTTTACTTCTTTTTGTTTAGGTTCGGTATATAGTGTTGTTCAGTAGGTGACAATGTGGTAACACGACCACTAAGTCTACTCAGTTTGCCAATTATTTTTAGATTTGTATGTCTTGTAATTCGAGTGAATGGGTTTGTGTCTGCGCACTTGGGGTTATGGATACCAGAGTATATCACATTATGAAGATCCAATCAGTTCGCTGCAATGTGTACAATAATAAACAAAAAAATTTAATGCCGAGAAGACGAAAGTTTCATAAATAAAATAAATCAATTATTTAGTCTCTAGTGCTGAGTATGAGGTGACACAAGTGTAAGGATAAAGAAGAAATCATAGCAATAGGCACTATAGAATTATATGGTTCTATGGGATAGCGATAATGATAACAACAGACTAGTTGGGCAACAATAAAATTGTTACTCTATTTTCTCAGAACATTATTTGTCACAACCCGAAACTTACAGGAGTTCTGGAAATTGTTTTCTCTTCGATGATAACGGACATAAGTTGTATTCTTATGACAAATAGGTAAACAGCTTTATTTTACGATACAAATACCATGTCACTTTTGACATACAGAAGAAGAATAATCCGGGAACGCTGTGATGGTAAAAAACGTCTTTAACTATTGTAACAGCAGTCAGTTTTGGACACATGTATAAGGCATAGCTATATCAAACGAAGATAGTAATCCGCGTGTAGATGTTTGTCAAGCCTCCTATTGAGGATATTCACTGAAGGAGCTGTAGCCACTTTTTCTGAGAGTGTTTCAGGAGGAAAAGCGGGGCCCTACATGAGAGTTAAGCGGTTATAATGCACTTTTTCGAGGGTTACTTGGAGAACAACGATAGGATGCTTGCTCTGGAGTGGAGTGCCCAATAATGAATATGTCAACATTATATCACCTCTTATTCGCCATTAAGCCAGAGAGTATAGTCGTATATGCTGAAGTCTAACTTCGTGAGATTTACACTTCAACCCACTTCGTTGCTCGTCAGACTAAAACATTTATGAACATTTAATGGCGTGTCTAGTCGATCTGACTAATACATGCCCATCACAGAGATTATGACATAATCCATACGAAAGAATACATTTTCTGGCGATTTCGTGGTATCGAGAGAATATCGAAATCGTGCCAGAAAAGAGGGGTGAAATTGCAGAGACGTAACAGTCAAAATGGCAACAACACAGACCGAAAGTTTACGCTAACAGCGGTAGTCATTAACAAAGAGGTTCAGTAAAACACTGACACTACAATCGGTTATAATAATGAGTGTTTCTTTTCGTGTTCTTTTCATAAAAGCGTATTCACTAAAACCTTATAAAAGTAAATATAACAAAATGGGGGTCGGGTACTGCTTAGGTTTTAGAGAGAGTTGGTTCGAAAAACTATGTCCCTATTTAGAGAGGTGTTGGCTGCATTTCCTGTGTTAGTGTTCAATCTCTCTGTGGTAAATAGACCAAGAAGGCGCTTTGAGGAGACGTCGGGAGCGGAATTCCCATGAAGGACCCAAGTTACCTGTCTCACAGCGTTTTTTGATATGACAGTGTGACCAGTCGTCGTAATGTTTTTCTGCGACTGAAGCTAATCATTTTCGCTTCCTAGGGACCTGAATATCTATGCATCGTCTACATAGAATAATGCCGCTTGGGTAATTTTGTTATTAAATTTCAGGAAGGGTTCATCTAATACGGTACTATGTGGAACTCTTAATATTGAGGCTCACTTGCTCTCATGCACTCTTCTTACCTTGGTATGTAACTTCGGTCTTCTAGGTAATTTCAGGGCCAAGATAGAAGTGGGTTGGTGAAACTAATCTTCGCAACTTTCTATGTAAGCGGCAGGTGGAAATCTGTGTCGAAACTTTCGCGAAGTCAAGAAATATTACACGGACTGGTACCTTTGATCGCTAATGGTTGTCCAGCTATTCTGTGTTATGGAAAGATTAGATGAGCAGTACATAACTTTTCTAAACTCGTGTTTAGCTGCATAGAGTTGGGTGTTTTTTCCCTCATTTTGTCCTCATTTTTTCAATCGCCAGTCCTTTCATCAATTTCGACAGAATCTACAGTGATGTGACGGGTCTGTAGAAGGCTAATCTATGCTAACTTCACCCGAATTGATGGTTTTCTGTGTCTCTCCACCACTCTCTTATCTACGGGGCATGAAGAAGTTGTCCTTCCATGGCTCCTAGTGTATTTCGTTTGTGACCACGCCTAACATGACTGCAGCACGATTATTACTTCGCTCTGGTAAGTTGGGTCGGCTAATTCCTCTGACCAAGTATTTTATGCCACTCCTATTGACGCTGCAATAGCATGACTGTTTAACCTTGTGTTACCCCGTACTCTGTGGCGTTACTGATTCAAAATTGCTGTTAATGTATATCGCCACTCCCCCTCTTGTTTTGTGTTTCATATCAGAAAATTTTCAGGCCTTGATATATAACTTCGTCGCCCATGATGTCGGCGGATAACCAATGTTCAAATAATGGTAAAGTCTTATGATCCAACTGGAAGTGTGATCTCTCTTTTGATCTCTCCCAGTTTATCCCTTTGTCCTCTTACGTTTCAACAGAGACACTTGGGGATTTGAAACACTACATGGGTTTCTCTGTAACAGCATCTATCTTCGGGCTTATAAACAAGTTCATTTTGTAGTGCCTCCACATATATTACATTTAATTTGGTTAAGCCCTTTCGATTAATTTATTGAACCAAGCCATTTGTATTGCAACAATTTATATGTACCATTCGTTCTTATTATTGTCTGGTTTGTATGAGCTCACATGACGTGTCCCACTTGTCATTTGACCTTGTCAACCATTAGTCGCTTATATTCATCTGTGTGCAAGCCTATCTCGTTGATCACATGTCTCTCTGACTATATATTATTAGTCATGCTCTATCTCTTTGAGTTGGCTCATTAGCCTTCTCCAACGCGCTTCGCCTGTTCATTTGCTTCCTTCGCCCATTCGTTCGCATTGTAATCCAGGGAGTTGGCCCAACAGCCTTCTCCAATTCACGTCGCTTTATTCGTTTTATCCGCTGCTTCTCCGCTTCGCTTTGTGATGTCCCAAATAAACGTATTCATCACTTCGAGTTCACCTTCTGATTTATAAACCGTCAGACGCTTTTTGGTAACGATTGTCCGGACAAGCTAATTACCGAGCTTAAGAACAAGCAGTAAATTAGCCACCACAATTTAACAGGTCGTTGTTACTTCCAAGTAGTTTATCCTGATTTATATTGCCTTGAATAAAGTGGCCTACACTAGATTGCCAAATCTGGCCAACTTTTCACACCAATTCAAGAACGTTTTACCACTTTATAGCAAAATGTTTGACTGATCTCGAAATAACAAGAAGACGTGACTGAACATTAAAAATCTCTCTCTAGAGGAAACCCTTACGGAGTGGCAAGCTAGCAAGCTTTCACAGCTTGATCCCCTCTAGTTAACGGATACGAAGAATTCGTAGTCGTGATTACAAAGATACTGAACTGAATGGCCTTCAGAAATTCAATCTAACACCTTGTGACTTCAGGTTATTGGGGACGTAAGTTCCCTAGAACTCACCTGATAAAGGTCCTAATTTTGGATCACGCATGACTGTCATTGGTAGATGTATTCCTTCAGTACGCTAAATTTATGGCTCGCTTTCATGTATAAATAAGTATGATTTGTGTGTTTGTTGAACCTCAAATTTTCTGAGGTTTACAGAAGACGCTTTCCACGCCTTATCAAGTCTTCTTAATATAACTAGCAGGACCTAGGACAATGGATTAGAATAGCCTACCGTGTCACTGCATCATTTGCCTTCGCTCTCTTTTACCGAGTAAGATGAGCTCGTATTAGTTCCAAGCATATAATCTGGCGAACATACCACAGATCACTCAATCAAAAGGGATTCTGAGTTAAAAGTTAACTGTTAGGAGAGTAAAGAACCGCCCAAAGGCAGTTGGCTGGTTAGAAGAAGTGGTGTATAGTGCTCGGAATGACTTCTGCGAGAAGTTTACAGTTAAATCGACTTAATCTTCAACGCCAAATAGTTCTGTCGTTACCCATCTGAACTGTGGTGCAAATCCTGGAGCATATGTGTGTGTTTAAGAATGTCACTGAACTCTCGTTTGTTGAGGCACATATATACGGCAATAAAAGGTGAAGTTGTTAATAATTAAATACATGGATTTAAGCTGTACTCTAAAATGTATTTAAAAGGTGCTTATCTTCATAATACATTAGACCAGTTTTTGTTCAATTTAACTACATCTAATGCCGCTTTTGGTTTATTCGAATGCAACCACCTTCCATTTGGCTTAAATTTTTCTTCAACCATATCTGTTTATGTGGTTAATAATGTTGTCAGTAATCCTAAAAGTATTAGAGTTTTTCAAAATGACCTTATTAATGATAACAACTCATCATACGTGACCAACGGCTTTTTCGCATCATTTATTTGAGAATAATCTGACTGAAATCCAAAGAAGTATTAAGTTTGTCTATCTAGATCTGAATGCCCATCGACTATTTCAGATCATTACATCCTATTCAATTAAGTGGGGTTTGGAATAACGGTTACACTTACAAAGCCTGGCGGAATTTCTTCAAAGTGGTTGTGCCCTCTAAAATTACCCTCCTAGTGTATATCCTGTACTTATATTATCGGTGAGGCTTCCCGGTCGAAAACTTCATATTGCTGAAAAATTAAGCTCGTAAAATCAGCAAGAAGCAGTGATTATGGTTTAGGCTATGGAACGACTTCTGAAATATTTATTCGGAAGGAAATTCATTACTTTTACAGATCGGGAGGCGTTCCAGATCTTCTGTAATACGGAAAAATCCTTAGCACGTTCCTTAACTGCTGTAGTTGGCTGGCACAGTATTGTTCTGAGTTTGGAGACTATACTATTCTGCACAACATAGAGAAATCATTTTGTTGATCTCATATCTACCAGATAAACATACTGGTACTGCGTACTGTATATCGGTACAGTTTCCATTGGTAAACCTCTCAACTCTCATCAAGGAAACTACACCGTACTTTGGACATATACTCACTGGTAAACAGAAAGGTTCGAGTGCTGATGTAAAACTTAAGTTCTCTGTCTCATTTTTCAGGCAGGATGGACCATTCACTACTTGGGATAGTATTTCATGTCCATTACCCAGGTCCATAGGATTCTGATCATGTGAAGATTAGTCGTCCATCAATGAAGAGCAACTCCTTGTGTATGGAGCGTTTTTCTATTCACGATAAGAATACAACCATAACTCTCCTTAAGCTAGTCTTTTCTGTTTGGCTTGTATCCTCTGAGTTTCACTTATTCTAAGCAAAGCAGAGTTTGTATTCCTCAGTGCAGTACAAACTAAAAGTCTCCCTATTTTCTGGCGTAGTCTCAATGTTCCATGTGCCAACGTGAATTATTACTTTGGTTGTCAGACTTTCTATGGGCCTGGCGAATTCAAAAGAACATCAACTTTTATTATTTGGCGCCCAAGCCCTCCCATTTTGTAGAAAAACTAATTTCCAAATTAGAACTTGAAAATCGATAGAAGCTATCTGTCCGCTAACAGTATCCAACCAACCAAGTATGCAGCAAAGCCCAACCATTACCATTCATATTTAAGGAATCAATAAGCTTCTGAAAGTAAACCCTGGGTGCTTTGAGAGTCAGGACACACACCCGTACTAACAATAACCCTTGATATTTATCCATCTTTAATCAGATTACCCACAATAAGGCTAGAATGCCACGTAGTATACAAAATGCTATGACTTCAGCCTGCTTGGGCACTTACACAATGTTTCTAGACATTTTTCCAGTTGGACTGCCAATCTAATTACAACTTCCTATTATTTCATACAATTCCTAGTTTCATCTGCAGTTAGATGACTCATCTTAGATTTCTAGCTCCGCTGTATTTTCAATGATGAAACATGGTGCACAGGCGATATTTCGGATTCAGTAATGTGCTAGCATCGAACGAGTCAAACCGATTTTTGTCTCATATTTCCTTCTCTTGTAGCTTCTGCCATTATTCATAGGTCTTCCATATATTTTAGCCTATCACTTGTCATACCTCTCTTCACTTGCTTGTTTGCTTCTGTGTATTCGGCAAGTGCCTTTAACTTTCCCTGCCCTTGTTCGGTTGATACTGATTGCTGCCTTCTTGTTCTTCCTCTCTTGAATCTTATTCAGAGTATCAACGACATCAGTGCAATTCTTTGTGAGTGTGATGAGTTTTCTTCTTTCATGGCCGGCGTATAACAGCAGCTCTCCTGAAGCTAGTCTTTGTTGTCCGACCTGCGTCGAATGTGTTTCGCTGATTCCTAGCACCTCCAGGTTATATCTCTTCAATTCTGCAGCAGCCTGAATTACTTTCCTGGTGTCCCACAATGTACGAACATGCCATGCTCTGGCTCTTAGGAGGGTCAACGGCCTCATGACTCTCGAAGGAACTCGGCTTTCATCATGAGATGTGATAAATCTTCTAAATGAAAATTTTCCAACTCACAGGACAGAGTTTAAATAGTTTGAATGATCTCTTCTTCAGAGTATCCACTGAGATTCGTTCGTTGTGATGGCGCTTCTTGTAGCGCAGAACTTCAAGATATGCTGAAGTTACTGCTTCTTATATACTTCACCAGTTACTATCCATGTTAGTTTCCTCTTCTTTCAGTAGAAAGTGAAAGGCTTCGGACTTATTGCTGAGAGCTATTTTAAATTCGTTAAGCTGGTCAGTATCTCGAAGCAAGGCCGTATTAAAATTTTTTATGCTGTTCACCTGACTGTCCAGTACTTATTTAGTTGCATTTTCATTTTAGCCACCACCAGGTGGTGATTTGTTCTCGCGTCGTCCACGGTTCTCGTCAGCTTCTTGTTGATGTAGATGTGACCAATTCTTGTTTTTTGGGATCTAGTGAAACCAATGTATCTTTATGTATGCTTTTGTGTGGGAATATGGTACCATCTATGACCAATTTGTTGAACGCACATAGGTTTGCGAATCTCTCACTGGTCTCGTTCATTTCTCCCAGTCCATGTCGTCCCATGATGTCTTCATATCCATTGTTATCCGTTTCAACCCTGCCGTTTAGGTCTCCCATCAGAATGGTCAAGTCCTCTGCTGGATATTTCTCGACGAATGACTGTAGCTTCCCATAGAATTGGTCTTTATCGTCCATATTGTTATCGTTGGTGAGTGCATAGCACTAAATGATAATCACTGCAATCCCCTTTCATATTTTTTAAGATGCTTTAATCATCCTGGGTCCATGAAACTCCCTGCCCATAAGTGCTCTTTTTGATTCTTTAGACTCCATCAGTGCAACTCCTTGTGTGTGTGGCCGGAGTATAACAGCACCTCATATCTCATCTTTCCAGCAACCTGAATTATTATCCCAGTCTTTCATATTGTGCAAACATTCCATCTACCTATATTAATGGTTGTCTGTCAATAAAGTTTCATTTACTGTCTAGTCTCAAGCCTTAACTGAAATTGATAGACTTAGGGATATTAGAGGTGTTATAAACGTATGAACTAACCACATGTTCATCGTGGTGACAGTTCATTTCTAATTTCATATTTTAAGGAACAACTGATTTACTAAGTAACCTGTTGAGCGCTCTAAATTAACTGTAACATACTTCCTTTCAGATAAAGCACTTAGAGTAACCACTAAAAGTTAGTAAATTGAAACAAATATCACGTTCACATGATTTTCCCTGCTTATTGTCATTTGTAAAAAACTTATTTTTTTTACAAGTGAAAATAAATTTGAAAATTAACTGCCAGAATGTAAGTTAGCAGAGAGAAAACACAAATCATATATATGAGTTTAAAATATTTTTTTATAGTAATTAAATAACACTCGATCATCCTGTTTCAGAAGGCAAAAAAGGAACAGAGATGCAAAACAAAGTGAAATTGTGGTAAATAGGGAAAAATAAGTGAAGTTTAAATAACTGTAGATGTCTGCGTCTATTTACAAATTAGTTTCAGAATAAAATGTGTGCAAAAAGGATTGAAAGGTTGAAAATGCAATATATAAATTCAATTATTACCTTATATGTAGCTGATGTTACAGTTTTATCAAAATGTAAAGTAGTTGATTAATAAGATGTGAAGCCATACTTTTCAATTGAACCAGTTAAACATCAAAGAGAGTCGATGTAGATAATATCGTAAAAAAAGTTGATCGAAATCATTGAATGCTAAAGCTGTGTAACCTGATAAACTTTTTCGAATCTAAAAATGTGAAAACTGAGTGAATTGTAACAAACAGGTTATTTTTCATATTCATATATCCACATGTTCATTGGACAACAGGATATTAAAAGAATTACATAATTATAGATGATTGATACGTTATAACTTGTTATATGTTGCAACCAGGTGCAAGGTAACCTGTTAATATTAAATAATATGGTTTCCGACTTTTGATTACAACTATAAAAGTGATTTATCTTTTACACTGTTCTGTTATCAGTTGCCAAAGACAAACTGGTTATAACCGCAGTTTACACAGACCGTTGTCAAACACTTTTAAATGTCTTACCAGGAAACAGATTGTAAGATACAGCTATAATATTAAAGAAAATACTAAAGATCCATTTCTTTTAGAAGAACAGTAATTAAATTCCGTATAAATTGATGAATTGGGAGTGATTTTGACAATATCCATTGTATACATTATCGCGAAAAATATTGAGCACAAGAAAAAAATTGTTAGTACTGATTGTTGAAATTGGTTTGATAAAAGTACTCTTTTATTTTTTGAAGTAAAAATGAATGTATATTATCATAGTTTTTGGTATTCAAACATTTAGAAACCTGAAATCACATCTGTTGATCATTCTTCATAATATTATTATATGTAATAAATAAATAGATATGTATGCTGTTCTTTTATTATTATATATATATATACAATTAAGTATTGATAAATTTAGTTTATCAAATATTTATTATTTAATGTTGTATATTGTGCAATTGTTGATTGAAAAGATTTTGACGAGTAATTAAATCAATCAATTGATTTTGTACTACAATATTATCATTCACTTTATTTTGTGTAAAATGCTGATTATGTTGAGTAATTGGATTATGATTAGTATTTGTGTTCAAATGGTGATTTTGTTGTTGATGTTTCATGTGTAAATTTAATGTTGCCGCAGCTGTAGCAGTCGACATAGCTGCTGATAAAGTTCGTGTATCATTCATAAGGAATGATGATAGAATTGACGCATCTATACATTGATTTATATCATCATTTACAGGTTGTGCTGTCTTCCTTATATAGGGTAAAGTGGTCATCAAAAGTGGTGCATTAGTATTATTACTATTAATATTGTTATCTGTATTGATAATATTAGTATTGTTATGTTCTATTTCATTTGATCGGCTAAGTGCATGACTAGCATTACTAGCAGTGTTAATAAATCCATTTGGCAATGGAGGTAAAGGAATATTCGGTGGTGAATGTGTTGGAAGAATTCGTGGTAAGTCATAAGTTTGTGAATCAGAATATGCTGTAGAGGTTTGAAAATCACCGGTGGTACTATTATTAATTGGTTCATAGGTTGGTGTTACATATGATAAATGTTTCATTCCATTGAATTCATTTACAAGTGTCCCACCATTTGCAGTAATAAAATTACTTGTTGTATAAGAATTGACTAATGTATTTGGTACAGGATTGAGAGAATAGGACACATTATTGTTGTTATTACTAGGGGGGTTAATAACACTATTATCGTTATTATTAGATGTATTACTCAATAAATGATTACTAACAGATGAATGAGGAGGTGATTTTAAATTTTCTGATGCTGGTGAAAAATTTCGATAAGAATTTTCTGAAGTAGTATGATGTAGTAAAATCTTTGAACGAACTTTATACCGACTACGTTTGTGAATTCGAAACAAACAACATCCAAATATAAAAAGTGCTAGTGTCACAGTAAATGTTCCAACAACTGCACCAATCATTTCAAGTACAGAGAATTGTTTCTGTAAAAAAAAAGGAATTTTAATAAATAAGGAAAATATTCATATAACTGATAATTTTGGGGCAGAGTTTTGGAGGTTTGTGTTTTTTTTACCGTTTGAAATCATCAATCAATCATTGTTAGACCACCATTAGAAACCTGGAAGCACTGGACGGCCGTTTCGTCCTGGTATGGGACTCATCAGCTGTGCGCATCCACCACTCCAACTGATAATGTTTGCAATTACAATTACCATTAATTTCGATTCGTTCAATGATGAATCAGTCTTGTAATTATTAGCTTAATAAATGAACACCTATTTATAGACAAATAATTAGACTGAATGATTCGATTAATCAATGGGTAAATAACTGTATCATCTATCAAACGATAAAATGTTCACTAATATTATGCTTAAAAAACATTATACATATGTTACAAGCATATTGATTTAATTTGTTCGATAAACCTGATAGGATGATAATAATAAACATATTGTACTGAACATACAGGATAAACAATGAATATCATTGTCTTTCATATAAATTGTGACTTGATCAGCAGTAAAAAGTATCAAAAAGCAACAAACATGCCGTGCCGAGAACAACCACGTATTCACTAGTGGTAAAACTGCATGGTTAATTCCATGAGTTCTGATGAGAAGCCATGCGACCTGTGAGACAGTTACACAGTATTGCAGATTGATTGACATCAGAAATGTACACTATTTGATGATTGTTCAATGGTCTGATTGTGAAGTGATTGTAGAGAGATTTGAAGATCTTGTGTTTAATTTTGGGTGAGGTCTTATTCGCGCATTACTAAAGAGTCATATATTAGGACGAAAAATTTATTTTTCTTAGTTTTCAACGATTCTCTGACTAAGATCAGTTAGTGATGCAAACCACTAAAACCTATCAGTTTCCACAAACCCTATGCGCTAAAACTAACGTATTACTTTTAATATACAATTTTAACCAATCCATAATAATTTCACTATACATTTTGGTTGGTTCAGGAAGAGAATCATTATTTGAAATCTGAAATACATAATTTTTAATTCAATCAATAAATAGCATGTCGTACTATGAAGTAATCTATTGTATACGTACATTTAATTGAACTCATTAATACTAATAAGTTTTATTTACGCTACAGTATGTATAGTATAACATAAATAGCTTTGAGAGATTAGTTTATATCTACTTTTCAAAATAATTCATTGTGAGTCTAAATGATTTTGGTAGTTCGAAGTAAAAAGTTGCTGTTAAAGGCAAGTACATTATAACTGAGCATTCTTAATAGTATAATAGATTGGTTCAACAATAATCCATAAGTTTTACAAACATATTTCTTGTCATCAGTAAAATAAGAAACACACTTTAATTGAACACATCCTAAGCTTAGCTGTAAATAGGCTACCTACAATATAATTGTAAACTGTTAACAAGGTTTATTATTGAGAACTGACTGACCAATCAACATGAAAAATACCAATGTATAATAAAAATGAGTTACTGTACGATGGGTTATTAGCCTAGAATATCATGGGAAATAATTTAATGTACGAAGTAGTGGTAAAAAACATTGTAATTGAATTGAGTCATCTGTAATGAGCTCATGATGAAAAAATCAAGGAAATAGGATGTATATCAATGTTCATAGTTAAGAAGTCGATTACTGACTAGTTCAGCTACAGAGACGTTATAACCATTAATAAAATGTCGATTTGTATTAATTATGTTAAATGATACGCGTCATGTTGTTGCCAATATACCATCAAGTTGGAATCTGGCTTAAGGTTGTAGAAATTCCTTTTTTGTGAGTTCCAAAGCAGAACCATGGGTTTTCTGACTGATAAATAAATATTGACTGGATATCAAACATGTACGACGTAAATTTATCATTTTTTTAAATCTACTTGACTCAGTAAAAATTCATTACATTTTTTGATCAAGTATTCAGCGGCAACTCAACATACATCGAATTTAACCTTCATAAATTGATACCATCAATAATAAGCAATAATAATGCATAAACCCACGAAAATTCAAAATGAAAGTAGAGGGCGCCTATCTAAGTCTTGCCACAAATCAAGCTTTCTTGTACAGGAGAATACCCATTTCGTATGTGTATGTGACAAATATTTAAAGTTACTTTCAAACTACTTTCAAACTGAAGTTATCATTATTTGAACTGTTTTAGAAGAATGTCAGCTTATTTAAACACAATTGGACGGTACTTTATGTTTATTCAGGCTAATCAAATCCGTAAAATATATCATTACAAATTTATTTCTCAGTCAACAGATAAACACTACTTATTGAATTCAAAGACTGACATTTTTAATATTTATTAGAATTGAAATTTCATATTGATTATGAAAAGTTCAAAATCGTTGATTAACAAGTTTTCAAAGAAATCAATCACTGCTTACCTGAAATAACATATTTTCTGGATCATCTTGTAAAACTGTATACCAACCAGGTGTAATTTCATAATTACCTGTAGAACGTTCATTAGTTGTTCTTGTTATCTCTTTGTGTATAATATTTTCATTAATATCATTAGATAATTTGGAAGGATTTTGAACTTTTGTCTGAAAACTACCAAGATTATCTGATATCATTTGTAAACTTTCAATAGTTGGCCAGTGAAAAACTATTTCAGCACTTGTATTTCCATTAGAATCTGTGGCAAAACAAATCAAGTTCTCAGTTGTTGATATTGTAGGCTGATGATCAGACTGTTTCAATGAGTTATTATCTTTTAAGTTTATTTTTCGACTTAATTTTAGTTCGATTCCACCAGATCTGAGTATTTTGGAATTTGGAATGCGAATAAGTTGCTGCTGATTAGGATGATATTGAGTTCGTGTAGAAGAATATGACTGAATATTTGTTATTTGTTCATAATTACTATTGTTGTCATGATTAGCTGGACGATACCAGTCCATTTGCAGTTCTGGTGATCCTTTCACATGACATCTAACAGTTATAATAAGTGAATCATCATTTTCTTGTTCTAACTTCTCCGATTTTAATTTTTTCTTGTTATTTTGTTTTTGATAGAAAGTTGTTAATTGACCTAAGTCAACTTCAATAACTTGAAGTTTCGGTGTACCACAGTAAAAATCTGATAAAGTTAATGATTCAATACTTCGTCCGATTAGTCGTCTTGGATTATGACATAATGGTTTTAATAAATCACCATCCAAAGGTGTATTATGTTGATTCGTTTCCATTAAACTATTCGATTTATGTAATGAATTAGTTTCAAGTTCATCGATATCATCGTCAAATGTTGATAAACCTCGTGCACGTCGTTGTACTTGTCTTCTGTTCAATACAGATACAAGCCAACTTAATTTACAATCACAATTAAAGGGATTTTGTTCCAGAGATAAACTTTGCAGCTGAAGGAAAGTAGGTTCTAGACGACTTTCTAGCGTAGTTAACTGATTGCCTGATAAATGTAAATTTCTTAGTTGTTTACTATTTATCAATGGTAAAAGAACATTATAACTTAATACTTTGAGACCACACTGATTCATAGACAATGACACAATAGAAGTATCTTGAAAAGCACCGTCTTCAATACTTAAACCAAAATTTTCATCCAAACGTAAAAAATCCAAGTGTAAACCTTCAAAAGTACCTTTCAAGATTGCTTTGATTCGATTTTGAGATAAATCTAACTGTTGTAAGCTCTTCAGTGATTGGAATGTACGTGACTGAATTGACTGGATACCACAATTACGAAGAGTAAGACGTTGTAGTTTAACATTTTGTTGAATATATGTGGAGAAGTTATCACTGGTTAAAGTTGGATTATTAAACTTATGACCCATCAATATCATAGACTGAATATCAGAGCTAAGACGATCTGGTAAGTGCGTAAGTCCACCTTCTTGACATGATAGTGATCCAGCAATGCAACCACTGCATGTTTTGTTGAAGCATAATTCGTTCGAACTTAAACTTGAAACTGATTGATGATTACTCAGCAAAATGACGAAGAATAGAAGAAATAAGTTCTGTTCAGGCTTTTGTTGATAAATGTAGTTCATTGTTCAAGAGAATTCACTGACTAATTGCTAAAATCTTCTCCATATTGTTATTGAATCTTGGATGTATTGTTTTTCTATTAAAACAAAATGATTACATTTATTAATAGCCGAAATTGAAGTATATGAAAACTGATGTATTTTTTTTATGACTAGAATACGCAAAATACTTTACTCCTAAAATATTACTCCTTTCAATGGTTCTGCCAAATGAATAGTTGTATAGCTATTGAACAAATAACAAAATGCGCTTGCTTTGGTACATTAAGTAAGTTGAGTGTTTAACTAAAACTAGCTTTTGTTACGAACTGACTGGTGGAGCTTAAGATTAACAAGAATGTCATCATCTTTGACGTCGAGTAAACATATAACTGAATCGTGAAATGGAAGCTTCTAAAAGTACCTAAACAAGGTTTCTCTAGGTTAAAAACCTCTCTACGAATCATCATCTGATCTGTCAAAGTCACTAACTTAAATAAATAACTGAGTTATTTTGAAATGGAACTTAACAATCACTCTTCTCCATTCAACTAGAATAAGGTGAATGTAAACTTAACATTCTTTTGGTTTCATAGCTTTCGAAATTATACGAAGATGAATTATTTTTCGTTAAAATGTTCATATTGAAAGAAAAGCCTCAGGGTCATTAGATAAACGTAAGTATAACTTTCATTTTTTATTATATACAAGGCTTTAAGAGATGGTATGCAACAAATTAAAACATGTTGTGATAGTCTTATTCTCTATAAAGTGAGGTTTTTAGAAAGTTCTAGACAAACGAAACTCAATAGAATGCTTATTTAATTCTTTAAAAAAACAACTGATAAAACTAAGTAGACTTGGATGGGAGAGAAACCGACTGTCGTTTTTTATATATACAGTTCAGAAGATGTTTATGAGCAGTTGTCATGGTCGAGTTCAATTGAAATCATGAATCCTATACTAGGATGAAACGGTAGTCCAGTGCTTTCAGGTTTCTAATGATGATCTGATCGATTCATGATTTCAAGAAAACTCAGCAATCTCCACAAGTTGAAAATGACACCGATACCACATATAAGCAGTAGCTATTAGAGCACTTTACATCCGCCTAGACTGCAATTAACAAGTAAATACATTCTTGTGATGTCTGGATGGACAATTTTCCACAATATGCCGTGAAGTCATTGACGAGTGGACTTAGCCATGTCAGTAGTTGTCGATTACCTGGTTGGTGTCCGCGAGATGATAATAATCGATGGTTAGAGACCCTGACTGACATGGCTCAAAACCGTTTGCAATGGCACACGTGCATTTGTGTTCTCTCAGATCCTAATCTTCTGGATTCTTCAACACCTCTAGTTTTGACTTTCTAAACTTTTCTCACTGAATCATACTTCTTGAATAATATTTTCTAATCCCAACCTCTCGGATTACTTCTAATACCTTTACTACCTCTTCTACTATTGAATTTGAATTGACAATGACATCTCTGTGCTGATGTGGTATGGCAACATGAAATGATGTACTTACGTACGAAGTTCTACGTTGCATCTGACTGAATGTGCCATTTAACCTCTCAAACATTCAGTAGTATACAGTTCAGTTAAATAATAAAAACAATAATTTTCGCATGTATTTACACAATTGTATGCACGTACACACACACACACACAGACACAACACTTTTGAACAGTCTTGTTCACCATCTACTAAATGTAAGAAGTCATTAAAAAAAAAGTTGGTTAAAATCAAGTAGATGACAGTGTAGAGAAAAAAAAACATTAAATAGAAACTAGAAATAAAATTCAACAAACGAATCAACCAACGTAAACTAATCAGTCAACCGTAAATATGTAGTAAAAAATGTGAAAATTTGCATTTAGATTGAAAATTAAAATTTTAATAAAAAACAGAATAAAACAAAACACAAACTTGACAAACTGAAGGTTTTGGCCTACAGTTTGCTAACAGAAAAGTAGACAAATAACAAAAAACCTACTGATTTGTCTATTAAATAAATTTCTAAAATAATAATAATAGTAATAATAATAATCAAAAGAAGACGAAGAAGAAGACCACTGACATGATGAAACCTACAGACATCTAATTAATTTTATTTTTCAAAATTAATTAGAATGATTAATTAATTGGAAGAAAAATAAAATCATGTTCTTACATTCGCTAGCCAATAGACGAATGTGCATAAAGAAGAATGAGTGATAGATATAAAATAATTTCACTTTTTCTGATACGATGTAATACATTTCTAAAGGATAGGATTACATTAATGGAAACTAGTTAGTTTGATAAAAAAAGCCCATCAAGTAATAAGTTTCTAATGACATGTTTCAACTTGTGCTTGAAAACGATATTTTGACAAGTTACTTTAAGGTCAGAATATCACGCAAGTAGGAATAAATATTTAAATTATATTAAGGAACCATAATTTTGGGGTAGAGTGTTTTTACAAATTTGAAATCATCAATCAATCAATCATTGTTAAACCATCCTTAGAAACTTGGAAGCACTGAACGGCCGTTTCGTCCTGGTACGCGACTCATCAGCAGTGCGCATCCACGACTTGTTTCACCCTGATAGTGTGATAATATTAGATCGTTATATTGAACTAAAAGTAAACAATTTCAGTTTTTACATTTTAAATATAAGACACACAATATTCTGAACTAGCTGAAGTTAGAATTTAAATTTTAATCATTAAAGATTAATCAAGTTCAATTAAGTCAATAATTAAAATTATTTGTTTAGAAAAAGCAATTATATAATCTACTAGGTAATGTGTTTTATTTCATGGTTATGGGAATTCAATTTTATAATAATGTCAATTATGTTTGTACACTAAGTTTTGATCATATGATTGTTAAGTACTTCTCAGTTTGACTTATTTAAAAACTAACTTCTGATCAGTGTAGGAAAAACCTATGAAGTTAGTGAATTCACACTACACTTCTTATCTAACCATGATATATGATAGATTCTTATCTAATATTTTTGTTTTTTTCTCCTTATTTTGAATCAGCAGCTTCAATGTGGTTTGGAATACTACATACAGTAAACATCAAAAACTCATAAGCGATCGAACCCAGGACACTTCACTTCCGCCTGTCATCCCCAATGGAGCATACGCCGCTCAACAGTTTCCTCCAACCAACTCTGTCCTGGGCTTCCTTTTCCAATTCTGTCCAATTTTTGTTCATTCTTCTCATGTCTTTCTCTATTTCTCGGCGTAATGTGTTCCTTGGCCTTCCTCTTCTCCTTTTGCCCTGAGGGTTCCAAGTGAGGGCTTGTCTTGTGACGCAGTTAGGTGCTTTTCGTGATGTGTGTCCTATCCACTTTTAATCGAACCAAGGATTGTATATGTTTGTATATGTTTATCAGTATTTTATTAAAAACTGGGTTCAACTTCTCTCTGTATTCATTTGCACAGCTACATATACACCGGTAAATCTAATAATGAGGACTGTGTGCATTTCAAAACTAGACTCTATATATCCCTAGTGCATAAAGTTAGTTCTTCAAAAAGAAGAATGAAACGTAATCTGGCATTAAATGGCTTTCCCCACTGTCTCGCACTTCAGTTAAAAGATATGCTAAACGTCTTCTGGATGGTATCGAAGTAAGGTTATGGCAAATTAAAGGTTGCATCATTGAAGTAGATTTGAAAAACGTTATCTTACTAATTAGCAATTATACTTAAAAGTCAGCTTACAGACATTTTTATTTTTTATGTTAATGTGGTGTTAGTTCATTGTTACAGATATTTAAACGTGGTCCGATTACAGAAGCACCGTTAGACAATTATTTTACTTCGTTGATTACGGTGTTGAAGTGGAAAATCACCACATTATTTGCATTTGTCTCCTTCTCTTTTTTATTAGTAAACTTAATAGCAAAACTACGTAACACACAATCGCTAACTGGATAATAACTCTAACTATCAATAAAACTACGCAGATACTCTTAAATACATAAATTGTGAAATATTTATCATAGTAGTAATTGGCACTGTGTACGAGCCCTAAAATCTCTCTTATCTCCACAACTAACTCTACTCACATTCCCTCATCTCACTGCACAGCTAATGCAAACGATGAGAGTTCAAGAAAAGTTATTCCTGGTCTCCTGAAACCCCGTTCTAGACTACATGTTGGAGCTTTTAATGTACGGACATTGCGTCAAATAGGGCGACAGGCTTCATTAGCTAGGACATTAGAATCTCGGGCCATCGATGTATGCTGCGTCTCGGAAACGCGCATACAGGATCCTAGTAAAATCATTAATTTGATTTCACCTTATCAAAACAAAGAAGCAGCACGATTTACCCTTCGTGTATCCGGTAGCCCTGATGCTGCTTCTTGGGGTCTTGCTGGAGTAGGTATGGCATTGAGTCGTAGGGCATAACTAGCTCTCCCAGACTGCATCTCAGTAGATAGTAGCTTGTCCGCTGTCCGAGTGAACGAAACAGTAATGACCTGGAAAGATAGGGACACTGGCCGTTGCTTCTTCGTCGTATCTGCCTACGCTCCCACTGACTGCAGTTCAGACGAGGTGAAAGATGAGTTTCACAGAAAGCTTTCGGACCTCCTCCAAAAAGCTAAGCACTTTGATGTAGTAATAATCGCTGGTGACTTGAATGCTCACGTAGGTAGTCTAAGTGAAAATGAAAGACACCAGTGTGGATCTTATGGTGTCACGGCCCAAAGAACAGACAATGGTGACCGTCTGTTGCAACTATGCTCAGGAAACCGCCTATTCCTGGCAAACACTAACTTTAGGCATAAGGATAAAAATCCTTTGACCTGGTGACCTCAAAGTCGTCTCAACGTTAGACCTAACTAAATCACATTGCCATCAGCCACCGATGGAGAGGTTCAATGGAGGACTGTCGCTCGTTCTGGAGCACATGTTTAGATTCAGATCATGCCCTAGTACGAGCTCGTATTTGTTTGAGGCTTACTGGACGTAGGAAAGACACCGTAAGGAAACCTCTTGGGTTTTCTAATTAATGATAGCTTAGCTAAGAATATATTTCAGGAGTGACTAGAAAGATAGTTAGGAGACCATATAAGCGATTTCCGTCCGGAAGCAGGTTGGAACGATATCAAATATCTGTGGAAACAGCAGTGTTATCCGCTAGCAAGGTAAACCATAAGGCTAGAATGAAGCCGTGGATCTCATTGGCGTTCATCGAACTGATGGATGCTCGAAAGCTCATCTCGCCTGGTTCTGAGTGCAATGAGGAGCTAAGTCAGCGTAACCACAGGCTGATCAAAAAGCCTGGGCAATGATCAAGAACAGTGGTGAGTAGTGAAAGCAAGAGAGAGAGAGAGAGAGAAAAGGCAGAGGCGATAGGCAACAGCAGACAGTTGTGCCGACTTATCAAGGAGACTGGTATTAGAAATCCATCTGTAAGCAGAACTATTTCTAAAAAGGATGGGCTTTTTACCCATCTTCAACCCAGGAGATTGGATCGATGGGCAGAACACTTTAGGGATCAGTTCAACTGGCCTTCACCTACACATCACCTACACACCTACACACCCTCGATCTCCAGTCACCTCGAATGGCAAGTCGACCTAGGCCCTCCGGACCTTTATGAAGGCTATAGGAAATCTGAAGCAACGGAAAGCAGCATGATAGATTGACTCCTGAGATATTTAAGGATAGTACTCCAGTTTTAGCAGCTAGATTGACTGAAATCTTAGGTAGAATTCGGGAACTGGACACAATCCCATGTGACTGGTCTCAATCACTGACTGTCCCAATTTATAAGAAAGGACAAAAGTCTTCTTGTGACAATCACAGGGGAATCAGTCTAACTAAAATAGTTTCTAAATTGTTAGCATCGATTATGCTTAGGCGCCTAACTAGAGCTCGTGAAGAGCAGACTCGAGAAAACCAGGTTGGTTTCAGAGCTGGACGTGGATGAACAGACCACATTTACAAATTACAATAGGTCCTGGAACACAGACACACATTTAGTGTCCTACAATAGTTGTCTTCCGGGACCATATTTTTGTGGCGTAAGAATAGGATGGACGAAAGCTAGGGGCAGAAATCCATGAAGTCACTGACAAGTGGACTAAGTCATGTTTATAGATGCAGCATGCCTAGTTGAGGTCCGCGAGACGAAAGTCACCAATGGTTAGAGACCATGGACGACATGGCTCAAAGTCGCTTGCAATGGCGCAGGTGCATCCATTCTTTGTGTTCTTTCAAATTCTAACCTTCTGAATTCCTCAATATCTCTATGTTTCTCTTTCTAACTTTATCTCACTGAATTATACCCTAACCTTCTCTATTACTGCTAATACTTCTACTATCGCTACCACTATGTGATTAGAACTGACAGTTGCGTCTCTGTGCTGATGTGGAATGGCAACCTGAACTGATGTACTTACGTACGAAGTTCTGCGTTGTGTAGTGAAAACATATACCGTTAAAAACTAAACATAATAATCGTTTACTTAACAACGAAAGCACTCTATTTGCAAACTCAAAGTTCATTTTTTCGCCTACTATTTGAAGAGCTGAGTTGTAATACTAGCCCTGACACACAAAAAAAGATCTGATGCTCGGTCGAGCACACAAAATAATAATTTTTAAACTTCACTGACATTTCAAAACGCAAATCAATATGACTGCTATTAAAAATATCATAGAATTTCATTATTTTTTCGGGCAAATTTTCCATATATTGAGTTTCAATGAAGCAATCAAATCTGATGCTTTGTTAAAATTACCCTGTAGATATTTTCAAGTAATTAATTTTCAATAAATCTGATTAAAATATCATGATAAATCATTTATGAATACTATGACTTTACAAGTTGATTTGTAATTGAAGTTTAAAGAAAATTTATTTAGAATATTAATACTAAAAACTATTAAAAGTTATTCAACAGTAGGATAAATACCGGAAACAATTTTTTTTTAGAAATTTCACTTATAATTCATCCGGTAAATTTACTACAATTACCATAGAAACCATATGTAAGTAAAAATCACTAACTAGTACTAAGGATAGCTAATGTTATTTGAAATTGTCATAAATCGATAAATAAACAGGACAAACGTTTCATGTGTAGACAGACTTATATGTACTCGGACATCACGAAAAGAGTTAGATTTCTCAGAGCATTTCAAAACTTACTTACTCAGCTAGAGTTAAAGTCCTCAGAAAAATAATTAATGAATAACCAGTAACTGATAACACACATTGAATAAGTTCAGAAGAGAATAGAATTGGGTTTTATCATTTGCTAATTTACTTGCTTTCAAAAAGACATAAATCTAATCTGTATGTGAATCATCAAATTGTTGTTGACTCATTGCTATCATAGTAATTTAGTTTCGTGATTACTCCCTCTTACCTGGTTAATTTAACTTATTCGTTACTTCATTCACTTCAAAATACCATTTTTCTCATTGTGTGATCGATTATCGACTTTTCTAATCTAATTATTTTGTTTCCTTTTTTTTTCGTTTGGGGTAATTTTTGTCTCATCTTTATCATCTATGAATCAAAACAACACCATTCTTGATGTTTCCAGTTAGGTTGCAGTTACCGATTTTCATTATGCGACATTATGATGTCTTTTAATCTATCCAGTTCATTTTTCTATACAGCTAGGTTACAGAGGAAAACATTTATAAAATGGTTAAGGATTCAGTTTTGTTATTTAATTCTTTGCAGAATTTTCACCTAAAAACAACTGTTGATTCCATTGGATTCATAAAAGTAGACCTCATGACATAAACAATTTTTCAATATTACTTATTGAAACGAAGAGGTTTATTTCGGGTGAGCACTGATTAAATCACCCTAGTTTATGTGATCAGAAGAAATTCGTAACACCGCTGTCCATCACTTGGCCGGATATAACTTAGTTTTATTATCCTTATTTCTACATCCTGTATTTACTCGTCAGTTCGCGTCTCTTTTTGTTTGTATTCTTCACTAACAAATTAATTACACACTTCCTACTAATACTGTGGTGCTGTGGTGAGAACTACTTATAAGTAGTATATAACGTGAGTGTCAACGTAAAGTCTGGTAGCATAATGCGGGGGGAAGATCAAGAAAGGAAGAGTTAGAAAACAATGGAATTTGTACAAAACGCATGAATAGTGACAATGGATTGATGTTTGGCAACAGAAACAGTCCAGTTCCATAGGATGAACTGATCTTTTGCAAATGAACGATTTACGATATGGTTTTCCGATTTTACTGAGTAACTCTGTAAAATACAATTCGGTTGCCCCACCTGTGTTCTCATTCACTACAATACCACTAATACTATCTAATTCGAATAATGTTTTGAAATTATTATTTTAAGTCTGTTTATCCAAGTTCAACCTAATACTTCACATGTTGAACAATCGACTAGGACTTTTGTTATATTATTATTATTACTATTATCATCACTACTAGTGCACTTGTCTTCCTACTATCACCAAATATGTGTGGTAATGTAGTCTATTTCCTTGATTCATAAATTGCTTCGATTATTTTAATAGTTTCACATAAATATTTATATATATTAGAGTAAAGCCTGAAGATGATCTGATTGAAATTATTGATGTTTGCTTATATTTGCTGCTCTAATTTTCACAATCAGAGTCTGTTATCTAATGAGTGGTTATATTAATTACCGACCGACTGTTTTTATCAATGGTATTGTAAGCTAAATGTAGACATGTTCACTTATTTTCTTTGACAAATATAAAACCTAAATTCTGATTACTATTTTTATTTGCCTCTATTCATCAAGCAATAATGCAATGAGCTGGTGAAAGAAGAATTAAACAGAGTAGGTAAACAAATGAATGAATTTGAAGCAAATATATGTATACAATTTTTGACCTAATTTCACCCTGTCAACAATAGAATAACACTGAATTTATATATGTAAACAGAAATTGGTGAAATTTTAAGAAATAACACATTATCAAGGTTGATATATATATATATATATATATATATATATATATATATATATATGATGCGAAAAGTTAAGCAAATATAACTTACTCACCTTTGTTCAAAACTTTCCTGGAAAGGTTACCTCATGTAGAAATGTGAGAGTGTTTTTTCAATTTTGTAATTGTTTTCCTTCTTATTTTCTTGTGAGATTGTAATCAAACAAGCTGAAAATAGTAAATATATTATTGTCATTCAGTTGTAGAGTAATAATTCATGCATAAATAAATATTTAAGTTATTAGTTTAGATAACTGTCTATAAATAGACGTAAACATATGCTAAGTGAGCTGGTTGATATTCATAGAATTAGAACTACCAGAAAGTACTCAATCTGTGTGTTTATATTTGACTAGGAATTAGCATTTTTAAGAGTTGTGTCGAACGATAGACTTTTATGAGCTCTGACATATGTAATTAGAGTATGCGAAGAATCATGATATTTAGATTATAGATAATACAGTTGGTTTACAGGGTTTATCAAACATCATAAACAGTTCAACTTTGGAATGGGACTCAAGTAACTGATGTTTATCCAGTTAATGGACGATAAATTTTGTGAGATATAAGTGATAGAAAGTTTGGGTTAAAATCCCTAAACTGACTGAAGCTTACTGGATTATTTGAAACCTGCCTTTTGAGTAAAGCGGCAACGTTTAGTTAACTAATTTTGCTTTGTCTTTATTAGCAGTGGGAAAAGAAAGACGAATAAAAGATTCTGGATAGGTATAATTAAAGTATTTTTTCCACTGGGATTATGGATGTTGAATTACTTGAAGGGTTCAACTAGTAAGTGGTTCTTTACTTATATCAAGACGAAATTCAAAAGATACTCATAAGTTGTTAACCTGATACTGATTTGCATTTTACTGTAGTTTTGATTATAGATCAGCACGTTTAGAGTTAACTTATGGTTATTTAAGTGAGTTACTTAACACCACAATGTATTATATCCTAAAGTAGATGGTGAAAAGTAACAAAAATGAATAAGTCCTTAGTTTGTCAAGGATGCCAAGAATGTGCTTTTCAATAAATAGATATATGCGCTAAATAAAAATTAAATTAACACTGTGTACTTAAGTGACACATATTTGTAACTATATACTAGCATCTGTTAACACTGTAGTTTTATAACTCACTAGATTCGAATTTCAAAGTAGCCTGAAGAGGCCAGATGACCAGAACGTTGAATGAGTAAGGTTAAGATTTAAAGGCTTATAAATTAGCTCAGGATTTTATGTGACCTTGATCTTGCAAACAACAAGTCTTGAATTTATAAAAGCTCGTGACAACTGTGTTGTAATAAGTTAATATCACTTCCAACTATTCAAATAATTAAAAATGGTTCACTGGTTTTGCTGTATATTGGTCTATCAAAACTTTTTGCTTGCTTGAACGAAAGTGAGAATGTTATAAAGTCAGGAATACATTTTATAAGCCTCAAAAATTAAGAGAAACAGATTTTATAGTCTGTTTACAAATATTGCTGATCCACTTACAATATCACTTTATATTTTATTTTCTAACCTCTAAATTCATGTACTCCATTACGAATTAACTGTAATCCTACAGGTGGCAATAGAAATTTTGGACAGTTTAGGGCCAATTACTCATAAGTGTGGTTTGGATCATTGGAGTAAAGTAACTATGTTTAAATACTTTGTGATGAAGACAGTATAAATAAGCCCATTGTAATTAGGTTATAACATAATTAATATCAAGCAAGGAGGTAACTAGACCATTTCATAGATTAATATATAGATTGTTATCTTTAAAAATATGAGAGTTTTGGATTTAACCTGGTAAAAATATACACTAAGACAAAAAATAATGTGAAATTACACATAGTACAGCAAATGATTTTACTCTTTAAGCTACTAACGCAATAATTTCCATTGACTTTTATGTATAATTCTTTGCTTACTAAAATTTATCATAAAAAAATATAATATACTATACAGCAATAATCAGTGATAAATAAAGTTGACAGACAGACAGACAGACAGATACAACGCAAAACTTCGTACGCATGTACATCAGTTCAGGTTGGCAGACCGTATTAACATAGAGACGCAACTGTCAGTTCTAATCACATAGCGGTAGCGATAAAAAAAGTATTAGTAGTAATGGAGAAGATTAGGGTATAATTCAGTGAGATAAAGTTAGAAAGAGAAACATAGAGATGATGAGGAATTCTGAAAATTAGAATTTGAGAAAACACAAAGAGTGGATGCACCTGCGCCATTGCAAGCGACTGTGAGCCATGTCGTCCATGGTCTCTAACCAATGGTGACTTTCGTCTCGCGGACCCCAACTAGGCATGCTGCATCTATAAACATGACTTAGTCCACTTGTCAGTGACTTCATTGATTTCTGCCATGTTTTGGTTTAGCGGCCCCTAGCTTTCGTCCAACCTACTCCTACCCCACAAAACATAGCTCGTCGCGGCAGTCGGTGGTTGGGCGTTCGTAACACATGTCCCAACCACCTCAACTGATGAAGTTTCAATACTCTATCGATTGATTTGCCATCCCTACGTAAAACTCGTTCCCTAACGATAGCATTGCTTACCCGATCGTCCCAGCATATACGAGGAATGCTTTGGAGACACCTATGATCGAAGACAAGCAATCTACGAATGTCCTCTACTCTCAGTGAAAAATAAAGTAGGCATTACTCGTCAAACACTAACAGCATGTGTTCAATGTAAGCAAAACAAGTCATTCTCAGCATTATATTATTATTCATTAATCAACTTAATAATCATGTTGTAATATCTATAATCAGTTTGAGAATATAGAAAAACTCAAACAAAGACAACAAGAATTGAAAATCGAATATCAATGATTGTTTATGTGTTTTTGTGTGATGAACAAACAATGCTTATTTCCTTTCCTTTTCTCATTTTCAAATTCACACACAACATATACACTAGGTGAGATATTTTTTATGAGAATATTCATCAGATATACACACATGATAAAAATCTAAAAATCAAAATGTTTATGCATAATAGCTTTTTGTCAGCTAACTTTCTGTTCACCTTTTTATTCGACAAAAATACGCTTGTTTTTAGTTTTTTCTAAATAATATTTCTCTTATTTTTTTACTGAAACGTTTTTTTTCTCATTGAACTTTTCAATATAACAGAAGACAGAGAACGACAGATGGAGTTGAAATTTCAATTTGAAAAAAGCACAACAGAAAAAAGGTATATATATATATATATGGCTGATTTCTTTTACGATATGGAGAATATATGCTATTTTGTACAGTCTAATTCGAACTTATTTTCAAGTTGACCACCCAAAATATTTAGCTTGTGCATAGAGTCATATACAATTGTATATTTCTATGTATTGTGAATGTTTTGCATATTACAATGGAATATGCTTTATGAATCATCATCAAGGAAAGCATAATTATAATGAAAATCGTTATTATTATTATTATTATTCAATTCGCGAAAATTCAAATTGAGTGTGAATGTTGATTTATGAGATGGGGAAATGATTTTTTTTTCGAAATTTCAATGAAACCATAATGCTTGGATTGTTTGTAACTGGTTTTTTCTATTTGACCTAAGAATTAACAATTAGGCCAGATTGAATTCATGCATTCTATTGAATTTGGTTCAATTGACAAGTTAGATCTATAAACTAATCCGCTTATTTAATCAGACCAAGTCTTAAAACTAAAGCCTATCGCGGTTGAGTTGTAACCTACATCCTTCAAATCATGACTAGTTTGTTAGTTGACATGGGATTTTTTTCTCGTGATATCTATCAACTTTAAAGATATACGAAATTGAGATTATTTCAGTTAAATTTAACATTTTGAATATTATTAATTCCTCATCTGTTTAGTGCCCATTAATGATAGCAGTTTATTTCTTTAAAGTAAATATGGACACCACGAAACAAATTCTGGTGCATGTCTTGCGATCAATAATAGTTTGAAATTTCTAACTATTACATTCAGATTGATTGTACAAAATCATTTTCAATATTTAAACCAGAAAGTCAAATAATCAATTTTTCGACATCGAAAATAACTATCGTTATGATCTGTCAAACCTGAATTAAATGAGCATATAAAAAATACAACTCTACTTTGTACCCATGTTTCTTCTGAAACCAATTATAGCTGGCTGACTCTATAAACCAACAGTGAAATTTGTGTTGTTATCGAATGCGATATTTTCTATTCAAATAGTTTTATTGCTTTACAAGCACAAATATGCTGAATGAGTTATTGAATTGTTTAACAATAGTCAGATAAATAACAACTTATTTTCTGGTTTGTCTTTTCTTCTTCACCAAAGTCATTCAACTCCATATGGTTTAATTTACTAATTCAAGTAAATAATTGTGTAGAGGATGAAGATAGGTGGCACAGATAACAACACTACACCAGGAATTCATCAACAATGATGCAATAATAATTTGTATTCAGTCATGATTTATATCATACGTTATTCTTATTTTGATTTGCTTGTTATTATGGTTATCAATTTCTGTCAAATGCAAATGTATTGTTTATCCAACCCTTCAATTATCTTGAACAATAATACTACTAATCTAAAGATGGATATGCAATGCAAATGAAATAACAACACTAATAAATAGTAACCATTTTTTGTTTTGTTTTTATTTTCATGAATAACACTGTTCAAAACTATTATTATTATTATTATTGTTATTGATTAATTCAATTAAACAATTATATGTATAACGCGTCTAATGGTCGAGTAATATAATACTAACAAATAAACATTTATTATACAATATTTGTTTATCTTAAATTAAAACTGTGCTGAACATGACAGATAAGAAATAATTTTCATGCATAACAAATTAGAGTTGGATTGTAAATGTGACAGATATATATCAAGAAGTATGAAATTTCAAATGATATAGTAAAATCTCTTTTCATTGTCGTCAATAACACAGTGAATAAATTGTTTGGAAGACAAGTACTCTGAGTAAATTATTATTATTATTAGGTGAATGTAAGAACAATTTTAAATATTGAATGATTGAATATTTTTTTTTGAAATGAATAAAATAAAATTTGATTATTTAAATTTATGATTGTGATGCGTGTCTACAACTCATTGATGCATTGGGATGAGTGATACAAACGTTGATAAGTTTGTCAATGGAATAAACAGGACTATTGAAAAAATTCATTCAACGAAGTGAGTAGTAGTAAGTAGTCACTAAAAAAATTAGTTATCACAAATTCAAAATATAATTAATTTTTTTTTGTGTATTTTTTGAAGATTTAGTTAGTGTCAGAGAAATTGTGACAAAAAAATAACAACCTACATTGTTGAATCTATCTCTACCTATTAATAATACCAAATATTAGTTAGATTCGTCTACAGGAGGATTGTAAAGATTTTATCAATGGTAGGTCTTGTTAGTTAAATATTTTCTTTTAATTAAATTTCATGTTCGACTTATGAAAAATTAATGCATCACAATATATTTGTTTAAAATCATAAGTAATATTCTATTTTCTGTTAAAATTAATATAATTACGGATTTATTTTAAATGAAAAGTTCAAAATAAACTATTTGTTATTGTTTTACTGTATCATTTAGCCTGTGTAAAGTAATAGCCAAAATCAACATTTAAAGCTATTTTGATGATTATGTCTTCAAGAACGTCCAAATTTAAACAATCATTTAATGAACAAATCATCCAATAGGGCTTTTTCAGTCCTTTATCTGTTTAGCGTATCTCTCTACCAATAGGGAATTCTTAATCAAATTACAATATTAAAAGCCTTCAATAATCTAGTTAGTTTGATAATACTAGCTAATCCTCATTAAACACCTCTCTTATTTTGCTATTATGATCTATACTTATCTTCAAATAAAAGTATTACTTTTACAAAAATTCGTACTGTAAATTTCTCGAGTGATTCACTACTTCTATTGTATCTCAATTCACTTATCTTTTCGATTCTCATTTATTTCACCATACCAAATGCTTATACTCCTAGTATTCTTTAAAATATTTGAAATTTAACTGTCTAAGTATCTGTGTTTCTCACTGAATTTATCAGTTCATGTAGAAATCTGTACAGTGAATCTAAATGTTTACTATTACCATGTTGATTTATCAGTCAGAAAGAGATAATTTTCTATAGTTATCGTTATCATTACTTGTTTTAACAATAAAAAATAATAATAAGAGTAATAATAAAGAAATATCTTAATTCAACTAGTTCACACATTTTTCTGGTTATTTAATTAGATTTTATAAATAATATCTAAATGTTTCCAATCCAAAACATTTTTTTCTGTTTATTATAATAACATATTTGTTACAATTAAATAGAGAACGGAAATATCGACTGCCGCCAAAAAATTTATTCAAAGTAAAATGGAGGTAAAAATGCAAAAAAAAAAACCAAGTATAACTTAACTGATTGTCACCAGGTACAATGAATAACACAATCCAAACCAGTCTAGGTTCAAATATACGTTTCAGAATATAATGAAATTAATTTTCTTTCTCTTTTTTTTTAATGTGTAATAAAAATTTGTGTGGTTTATACTTTTGTTATTGCAAAAAAATCTTTCGTTGATGTAACAATTTTGATGAAAGTATGTGTGTGTGTCTGTGTGTGAAGTCATTATTCTGTTGTTAGTGTAACAGCGCAATAGTTGGATTTTACTTGTATTTTTATACTATTTCGTTCATCAACAACATTTTCTAGACATTTTGGTAAAACGCTCCTAATGTCAATTCCTTTGATCTTTATTCTCACTATTAGTTTGTTTTGCATAATGCTATGAAAATTAATTATCACTGACAATATTCAACGCTCAATAAATGGTTTTCGATGAAATCGATACTCAAATTTCAATGGGGAATCTTCATTTTTGATTGAGATAAAATTTCTATGAACAACTGTTCAAATGATTTGTTGATTTTGTGGATACAAAATTTCCAAAAGTTCACGACATCATTTAAACCAATTTTGACTAGAGCAAGTTCACTTAATAAGTCACACATCTGATCTTAATGGATATTTGAAATAAAACTTTCTCTCTAGCTAATAAAAATGAAACGGCCAGAATATTAAACAAGGATTATTTCAAAGTTGATATGTGAATTATATGATTACTAATTTATAAATTACAGTGATAATATGTAGTACTGATTAAAAAGTTGTCACCATTTACATCATAAAATCAATGTTTTAGTAGATTGATTCCTTAATTTGACTCTAATGTTTTCGTGCTTGAATTGTTTTTGTTACTAGTTAAAATTAAAAGCCACGACTAGTGGAGTTTAGCCGAATCGGATGTGAGAAGGTTACTCACCACCGTCATCCCGAGTCAGTCATTCTTAAAATGCTTCGATACTAAATAATCTTCACAACAATCCTCTCATTTACGAGTAATTGGTCACACGGTAGTGACTAATAATGAAATTTTGCAGTCCTTTGGTGCTGACTGACTTTTGTTGACCAGGTTCAAATGAGATCGATAGTCAAATCGACCTCGCAAGTTAATAGGTAGTAGGAATATCTATGGAGGAAACCCTCAGATATTGGTTTTATGCTAGTTGGCATCTGTTAAAAAAAATCTACTGAGGCCTAAATAACTCATCAATGGCATCTGACGCTATAAAACCAGGTGAGTGGGTTTTAAATTCCACAGCTAGCGTTATTCCTCTCAGGGTTACAGGTAAGTGCTCGTAAACATGAAAACTAAGACCAAGATCCTTTGTTGATTTTTTGTAGCAACTTAAGAGTGAGTATATCCTGGAGATTATTTTATGTATACAAATAACCGATTGACTTATAGGCAACATATCAATTCGAGCCCAAATGTTAAAGAACAAACTATATTTTAGAGTGGGATATGAAAATGAGCGATAACACATTGCTTCACTTTAGTTTTAAAGAACTTGCCCTAGTTTGTACTGATAGCTGAATAACTTTATATAGAAATCGAACTTATTTGCAGTAACTTTCAAATTACGGTCAGATCATGACAAAAACGTTATTCAAAATAAATCTAGTGCATGTGATGATTCTTACATATTACTAAATTCCTTCAAAAGATCACACTCGTATCTACAGTCCAATTGTTGAAAAAACTACTTAGAGAAAATATTGTACGAACCTGGTTAGAATATATACACCTATATCGGATTCGGCATCACAAATTCGCAAATGATAACTTAAGTTTTAATGCTTTATACCCACTAAGTTACGTATTATCATATTGACCTTTTTCATCGATTTTTCTTCCTGTATTAATGCATAATACGGTCTCGAAATTTGACTGAATTTCAGTATCAATAATCTATCAATGCTTCATTATGCGCTGAGATTACTAGTGGAATAGTATCAAATCAGCTCTAATTTCGTTTAGTTTCCTTGTGACAAGTGAATTAAAAATATTCTTATTCAACAGTGAAAAAAAAAGCTGAACGAACACACAAACACTCAAAGACATACCACCTCTGATGGGACAGTAAGGAGAAAAAAATTATAACGAATCGTTTTTTTTCATCTCCAGATTCGGTTGGTAAATTATAAACGAAAACTTGATGCTAACAGACACACACACACACACAAATATATGTTTATTTATTTACTTATAAACCTATGTAGGTGTTTCTGTGTATGTATTTCAAATTAAACTTGTTTTAATAATTCCTTAATTCCAAAACTTTATAATTTTTATTTTTTTTATTTTTATTATTTCATTTGAGTTCAAAATGAACACTATTCTATTTTATTGAATTTTACAATTCATTTCTTTTTTTTTGAATACAAACATCAACTGGAATGATAATTAAGCGTATCTACTACACGACATATACTATTGGCATAGAGAAATACGCATGAACGCAAACCGATACACACTGAACCAAAACATATATATATATAGACACGGACAAACAATGTCAGCTTCAACAAGTGAAACTTCTATTACTGCGTAAATTTCCACCTTAATCAAGAAGTCAATATATATATATATATATATATATATATATATATATATATATATTGCATTGATATTTGGTATTGTTATTTTATAGGTCTGGTTCAGCTAGCATAAAAATATACACACGCTTATACACACGCACACACACACATTAAATTGATTGATTTGATCTCAGCCTTAACCAAAAGAAAAATATTTCATAATAAAAATTGAAATAATTTTCTTTTCGTTTAGAAAATAAAAATTTTATTTTATTTTTTTCTTCTTTTCTAGTTCGTTTCTACAACATCGAAATGAAACAATCAAAAAAGAGAAGAGATTTTCACTCTGAATTAAAATAGTTTTCGGTTGAATTCTCATTGTGATGTAATGAAACTGTGGAAAATATTTTTTAAACAAAAGAAAAAGTTCAAAGTTACGTAAATACCCAGTACTTGTTACGCGTTGTGTTGAAACTATCATCAAAATTGAACAGGAATCTAAGTAAAAAGGTGATGTATGTTTGCATGAAATTAGTTCACTTTGAGAAATTGCTTAAAATGAAGAATTGATTAAAATTTGAATAATGTGGTGTTCAAAGACTAATTTTATGATGTAGCTTCCAAAGTTACCATAGGAGGGTCTCGTCAGTAGACATAACCAAGTCAGACAATGCACTATTGTATTCTAACTCGTTGAGCTAAAACCGATAGTGTCAGATAACTTTAAGATATCACGTTCTATCCACCATAAAATCATTAGTATCTGGTTCTTAGGAGTCTCCAACTGTAAAGAAATGCTTTTCAATCACTGTTACTTCTTAGAGAATATCAGTTTATGCTGAAAATAGTCTATGCATTGTAAAGAATCTTGATACAGTCCACTGACAAGTGGACTGAGTCATGTTGGTAGATGTAGGCTACCTGGTTGGGGTCTGCGAAACGAAAGTCACCGATGGTTAAAGACCTTGGACGACATGGCTCAGAATCGTTTGCAATGGCACAGATGCATCTACTCTTTGTGTTCTCTCAAATCGTAACCTTCTGAATTCCTCATAATCTCCATCTTTCTCCTTCTAAATTTATCTCACTGAATTATACTTTTTGAATCATATCTTCTCTCCCAAATCTTCTCCATTACTGCTAATACTTCTACTATCGCTATCACTCTTGGATTTGAACTGACAGTTGCGTCTCTGTGGTGATGTGGTATGGCAACCTGAAGTGACGTACTTACGTACGAAGTTCTGCGTTGTATCTGTCTATATATGAGTAGTTTCTGACAGAATAATAAACATATGTATAAAGAGTTAATCACTTGATAGAAAATAGATATAACAACATAAAACCAGATTGAGTATTAAAACAGAGTTGTAAAGAATTCGAAAATGGAAACTTAGCTCTAAATATTAATAATCGACAAACTTTGACACAAATAATAAACTACTATTATTTTATAAATATTTCAACGTGTCAGTCAAATTATTCACTGTTGCAAAACTTAATAATCAAGAAAAATGATACTGTTTGGTTAAAGGTAGCAAATCTAGAAATGATAATTTCGTAATTAAACGCCTACTATTTAACAACCAAGATAAAAGAGTAGATTGTTACTCTTCTTCAAAACAAATGTTGAAGCATCATAACAAACGTATATATTATTGATAATTAGCAGAAGTATTTCTTATGAAACTGCATTGACATAAAAAAATTTTGAAAACAAAAAACAACAACAATAGAAACCAACTACTGTAGTTTGAAAAGCACTCCGACTATGAATTGTCTGTGCTCTGATTCAAACATAATTTTCGAGAAATTGAAAAAGTGATTAGAACCATCTGCTTGTTGAAATTCCGTTATTACAATAAAACAAACAGTTTTAATTGCTCTTCTCTTAATTTTGATGCTTTTTTTTGCAGTACCTATTTGATTTTGATTAATTAGGTTTTTGCTAAACAATGAATGACTAATTTCTTCCCTAAATGAATGACATTCAAACCAATTTTCGAATTAACTTAGACAATGAAAATAAGTTTTGCCTAATATAGAAATGAATCGTCTATTAATCAGTTTACCAGCAAACATTTTCTACCTACCTTCTCAAATCTATTTATCTTGATCAATTTAATAGATTTCGATGGAATCAAACATTCAAATCACAAGGTTTATCTTAATTTTTTTTATTTATTTCCATTGCTTTGTTTTAATTCATTGTAAAATTGTGTTCACTTTTTAAAATAGATTAATTTTGAAAGTCATATACGAACTAATATATATATATATATATATATATATATGTTCTTTCTATATGAGACAATCAACTTATTGACTTATTGTAACTGAAAATTGTTTTTGCTGACTAAACATTGTTAGTACAATGAGAAATGTATTCTACTACAAAGATCAAATGAATGCAAACTATTTTAATAAATATGTAAATCAATCATACAAATTGATCTAATTCAACAGATCGTAATCAATAAAATCAACAAAAAATATTGTCATGGTAACCGTATAAACTAGAACAATGTATCGAAATTCTAATATCGTGCATAGTATTATTATTATCAACATTTTCATTAAATTAATGTAGACTGTAATATAAATTGTAAATGAACTCAGTGAATTATGCATATCCATTACAATTATTTAGTGCAATAAACAAAAATCAATTCGTATCTTTTTTTTATCCGGAAGTATGGAATTCCTTTTCATCTATATACAATAGACTTGTTTATGATATTCATGGTAGTATTGCTTTCGGTTGATACTCACGCAATGAAATAAAATGAGTAAAATGACAATTTATGATAACTGGACGACACCAGAAAAATCCAGAAAATAACTTAAGTCTGAATTCTTTCCTAGTTTTTAAGCGCAATTTGAAGTGTACTCAGCAGTCGCGTTATTTCTTAAATTGATAGAAGCTGGAAAATTTGAATTATATGACCTCAACCTGATGTTTGACCAATAGAATTGTGGGCACAAGGATTCATATTTCTGACTTCCTTATGTGTTTGGATCGTCAGTTAGTATGAGATCAGAGCAGTTATTTGATATTCCTTGTGGCTTTACATAAGGTTTTAAAGAATCCCTGTTAGCTTTGAGAAGTCTATCCTATCACTGAACAAATACATGAGGAATACAAAACTATTAGTGATCTAACATTGAGCGATTTAAGATTTCAATGAAACCCAACAATAATGAGAATGAAACTAGTTTGGAGAATATTTATGGTTTTCTCTTACATTATTAAAAGGTTTGTATAGATTATAGACTATACAATGACGTTTTAAACTTATCATCAAAATCGAAAAGTGTTTCGTTCATCATGATTTCCTTCTTCATAACTTTTAGGAGTTTAATTCTTGTACAATCACTTTTATGATTATTAATACTATTGATACGAAGAGTCGTTTATCGTTAATCTATTTTCTACCCCTTCTCCATTCTTTCCTGCGCATATGGTGACCACCTAGCGTGCTTTTTCACTGTCTGCTGCTTCCACCTCTATACTATCCACAGAATCTAGCTATGCTTCTGCACTTAGTGTAAAAGGCCTTTCGGTTTATAACTTCAATAAATGAAGTTTTCACACAAAGTAATTTATTTGGGTACACACATATGTGTATGTAGTCGTTTATTGAGAGGGGAGATGCATACTGTTTCCCATTTGTCAGTATTCAAAATGAAATTGTTATTATTGGAATGTAGTTTACCCGTTAGTCAGCAAAACAGTGTAACCAATGCATTTGAAAAAGAGGGTGGTGCTCTACCGAACTGTAGATTATTATCTCGTTTTTGTCAAATACGATAATTTAAAAACGTGGCTTATATTTACTTATCTTTTAAATGCATAAATATAAGAATATACGGAAATTTTACTTCCTTTTGGAGATTACTATAATAAAGCTTTTCCACAGTTTATACACTCTATATATTTATGAATTCAAGAAAAAGGTTAAGTGCTGTTTGAACTATACTGGTAAGAAAATAATGAGAGAAACAATAAGAAAAGATTGTCAATGTAAACAGAAATTCAAACCTAATTTTTATTCACTAATATAATTAAAGAAAAGACGGGAAGTAGCTAATTTTACTTAATTTGGGTTTTATCATTGGTATTCACTTACAACTCTAGTTGGGAAAAAATGAAAGATCTACCCATCTAAGTCACGAACTACATCTTGACTGAATTTCGTTTTATCAATGGTTGAAAATCAAAGCTATTGAATGGTCAACAAAAACTATAATTAAAAAGAGTTATGGAGATTTACTGAGTTTCATTGAATTTACGAATCGATCTCTATAAGACCACCAGTGCTTTCAGGTTTTTTTTAATGGTGGTCTAACAATGATCGATTTGATAAGTTCAATGAAAATCTGATGAAACAATTGCTGATTGTTATCTGGATTTATTTAAATGAGAGTTTTTTTTTTTTTCTATCTATAAATAAATCAATAAATGCAGAGATGCGCCAGCGCATTTACGTTTTTCCTATAAATAGTTACTATTGATTAAAAAAGTATAATGTTTGTAACCGACTAACATGTGAATAAAGTGATCAAGTTTTCAGTGTTTCTTCAAAAAGCTATTAATTTCTACTAACCAATGAAACTAACTGGAGAAAATAAGTAAAACATGTAGTTGAGCTGGTTAACAAGTTAAGGTTTCATTCGTACACTAAATGAGTGTATCATACAAAACAGCTTACAAATGTGATCTACATAAATACTGATATTTGAAGAAATACCTCATTATCTATCATTTTCAATGATAGACTGTTTTTTATCTCTTTATTTATGTGTTGTCACAAATACTGACGATAGTCCAATGCCAGGTTTATTCTAAATTCATCAGTAACACTCTCATAGTTTAATGTCATCCGGTCAGCTTTAAATATCCTATTTCAAAGCTTAATAAGTTTATGAATTACAAAATAAGGAATATTAATCCCATGTGAAACGACCTTATTTAAAAATCAGTATAATTTTTATTTAATTATAAAATTAAAACATGATCTCATTAAGGTGACCGGAAGTAACTAAATCATTTATCAAAAATTTTATTTTGTTAAACTTATATAATCAATAAATGCAGTTTGAGTTAACTGATTGTTTTGGTTTGTTGTGTGGTTGCGTTAAATTCGAAGTACGGCTCACTACTTCAGTGGCCCATGATCTGACTTCGATATCTACGAACAATTATATGTGCTATGAAATAAATCTTTCTTTTCATTTCCGTATTTCATTTTTAGACGAACCCCGTTTGTGCAATGGCGGTAATGAGAAGCCTAATACGGTTTTGCGGATGAATTTACTTCATGCATTCATTCAAGCAGACAGACGTGATAATGAAAGGCGTACAAGCAGAAAAGGTGAGCAAGTCAACTATATGTGATGAAGTATGATTTAGTTTTTATAGTCAGGCAATAATAATAGGCTAGACAAGTAATAAGCGAGTAAACAGTAACCAAAAATGTGGAGTGAAGAATTCACAAGGTCAAGAGACGAGTAAATAACTCAAGAAGAAGAATGGATTGATTAGATTGTCTAAAGGCTGAGACAAGCCCTGTAGACTCGACATATCAGTACACACATTACATTTCTCAGTCAATCAGACATTGGCGAAATAAAAAAAAAAACATAAGAGATGCTGATGAGCTCATGCTATTAGTGAAGATTTAGTCTCAATTCCCAGAGATAGAACGACATAGATTTATGAATATTCTCTATTCGGTTTAGTTAATTAAAACTTTCTGCTCGCTCTTGGTTTTTCGCATTCATGTGAATGTTCTGGGCATTCACATAAGGAGCATAGATTATGAGTAGTATATTTGAACAATCGCATAAAATAAAAATAAAAAATTGGTTTTCACGATTGATCATTTCGATGTAGATGACTAGTTATGCATTCACTGTTATCGTGAGTTTGTTCAAAAAAAATGTATAGTTCTTGATCATTTTATTTATCAGCGACCAAATATTGTCTAATTACGCAAAATTTCAAGAAAATTTAGTTATTCAAATTGAATTTAAACTAAAATTCAACATAACTAATGGTACTTTGTCAGGTTGATTATTATTTTTTAACAAGAAATTTCATAACATTTTTTGTAAAATGTATGAGAATTTAAATATTAATTCATCAATAATAAGTTTAAGTTAATTTTAACTTTCCCTCGAAATCAAAAATTCTAATTTTCTTTTTCGAATTCAACACAAGCCGATGGCTATTGAAAAAAAAAAACCCATACATTAGTACACAGCAGTAATAATTTGAATAAGCTTATATGTTAGTTGTTTTTAACTAATTTTTCCCCTGGTTATCTGCAAATTAAAACTAAATTGTACACAATACGTTTTCAGTTATTCTTTTGCCTTTGTAAAAAGCAATCTGATGTGAATAAAATATGGTTAGGATTTAAATTATTTCATTATTTTTTTTTAAAAAAATGTCACATAAAATTAATAATTTTCATTTTTAAAAACGGCAAAGTAATTAAAATCCATTAACTACTTATTCAACTCTACTGGTGGTCTTTGAAATCTTTTTTAAAAAAAAACAAAAGTTATTTTTGGTGTTTTTTTACAAAAAACTTTGTTTTATTACTCGTAAACCTTTTATAATTACTGTTTGAATAGATGTTTACTGTAAAAATGTTATTTTCGGTGAACTGAACAATACCGGTTAGAGAGTGATCAGAAATTAACTCTCCGGTGTACGAAGATTATTTAGATATGTGATACAGGGGGTAGAAAGACAGAGCACAGTTGTGATGATACATTTTCAACTAATTTTTTCGAGGAAAAAAAAGGATAACACGACATTGCCATTAACATAATGCATGATTCATAGCTTCTTCCTACAGGTAACCGAGGCTTAATTAGACTTGACATGCGCATATGTGCAATTAAGTGTATAAGTATTTGACTAAGGGAATGAAATACTATAACATCATAGAATGTTAAACGTTTTACTTTAAAGTTTCGAGTAGTTTCATGTGTGGTCTAAATTTTCGTAAATATATATAATATCCATCTACTAATTTGGATTTAATTATTTCCCCATAATTGCCAGTATTAGCATTACTACTCTTATTATTATTATTATTATTGTTACTAACTTGGATACAAATCTTCATGCATAGTTTCTAGTATATTTTACAGACATTTGAAATTGGTAAGCGTGAAGTTAATTTAAAAACCATATGCAGCTCATGACATTTTAAAATATAAACAGACAAATTAATAATCATGAGACAGTTAAAAGAACTCCGAAAATTTTAAAGACAGACAAAAAGATTAAGTTAGTCATTAGTTTTTCTATTTCCGGCATCATATGCTGGTAGGAACATCACCTGATCATAACTCTCAAGTATCTGAACAAATAAACAATACCTGAAAAAACTACCACTTAAAATATTTGATTTGAGAATCTACAGAGTTTTTATACGAAAATGATGAATACACTAAGCTAATGAAAACACGTTGATTAGTCTATCCCATATCATTATTAGAAAGGTCTTGGATTATCGTATTTGATATTTTTGACTGAAAGTTACTCAGTTTTTGTTGAAATATGAGCTCTCAGTGTCTGAGTATACATTGTCTAGATATGGTTGTTTCTGTGCAAGTTATATAGAATAGATGGACTGTGCTTCGCAAAATAATAAGGCTGCTACTAAAATAACAAACACACAAATTCAGTTGGTCGAATTAGACAGAGATTTAAGGTAATTTTGTACTTGGACAAATAATCCGTATAATGTTAGATTGTAGGGAATTTATCAGTAACAGTTGATTTGATTCAAGACAGAAATCCTCACTAAGCGCATTTGACGCCCTGTCTTATTGATAAATGAAATCTGATTATGTATGGAACATGATATTAGAAATTTAAAAGATACATTGAGTATACAACTAACTGCTTGCTGAACCCAATAAAATACCTCCTCATTGATATATATACAAGCGGATTTGAAATATAATCAGCTAGTCTTTTTTCAAAATCTTTGTTGGTGAACCTAATAGGTTTTTGAGGCATGAAAGTGATGACATAAACTCATCACTTTAATAGAAAAATATGATACGAATACATTATAGCTATTCTCCAACCATGTTAATATGGTGATATGATCTTATTTTTATTTACCAGTTGTATAGGACAATCTCAGTGGCGGATTCATGAGTACTGGCTGTTGATAGGACGAAATAACTCTCCAGTGTTTCCACGTTTTGAACAGTTATTGAGTTTAAATCGGTTCCATGTACCAATAAGATTCAACCATCTTTACAACTTTCACACTGATAAAATTATAGCACATTTAGTTTAACAGAATAAATTCTTTCAATTTTTAACTATTTAGTGCTAGGATTATCAGTGATGAGTTATAATCAGGGTTTAATTAAGTGACCATTATCATTAAACGTTTCCACTGTTCATATTTTTATGGCCAATGCTGCTCATTCAAGTATTGAGTTATACAATGAACAGATGATCATTCCATTTTATACTGTTAAGCAATGATACTCATAGAGTGAATAATTCAAATGATATTGTACTGAAAATAGAGATTAAATGAGTAAGATATCTGTGGTAACGCCTTATCATTATAATAAAAATCCATCTTCATACTTATGGTATTTATATGATGACCGTCCTACAAACAACTTGTTTCAAATAACAAATAATTACAACATTTCTGCAAAGATTCGAAATGTGATTAATCTACTAGAGTAAAATGATCTTATTATGATTGTTGCAACAGAATAAAGAATTGATCATTCGGTATCTATATCTACATATGTTTGCGTTTGTATGCATTTATATGTCTAAAATTCATGCTTAATAAAATATAAATTAGAAATGAGTTATTAATAACAAACAAGGTAGGAAATTTGCTGTACCGATAAAGCATTTAAGGAAATAATAGTTAAGTGATTCATCACTGATATATATATATATGTATATATATATATATATAATATATATATATATATATATATATATATATATATATATATTTAATAGACGTCTAATATTGAGGGAAAACAATCGATATACAACTAATTTTTTATTGAACATACCTACAAGTGATTGGCTATTAAACAACATAATGTTCAAGTAGAAAAATTATCTTTGTTAATTACATATAAAGTTATACAGATAAAGGTAGTATACTAAGTTCTGAGTTCTTTATGAAATACTAGGTAGGATTCGTAGAGACGATTATACACAGTTTGACAATAGAATATGTGTTAATCAAGAATACTTGAATTAATATCTACTACCTGAAAAACTACTACACTTGATTATACAATGTAATCAATCAAAGTGATTTCATTAAAGACAGAGAATTTATAAAAATTAAATTTAGTTTAACAGTAGAAGAACAAGAATAAAAGACAGTTGTGAAACTCATTAAAATCATGAATCGATCAATGTTAGACTACCATTAGAAACCTGGAAGCACTGGACGGCCGTTTCGTCCAGGGATGGGACTCATCATCCACGACTCCTGCACCTTGCAGGATTCGAACCCAAGACCTTTAGTCTTGCGCGCGAACGCCTAACCTCTGGACCACTAAGCCGGTGTCTAATGCTGTTGTGAAACTGGATAAGATATTCATTTTTCGAGTATATACCGAATTTGTTGGTATGAAGTGCTGGGCATTAAGATATATATCTGCAAAATTCAGAGATTGAAAAATTATAAAACTCACTACACAACATTTGATCGGAATGGTAATGCAATTTTTAACGCCACAGATAAGTCCCCCTGAAAACTTAATTCTCCAGGTCTATGTACTTGCTACATATCAATTTTAAGCTGTTTTCAGCAACAGAAAGCCTCATTTTTATTTCATTTTACAGAAATTCTGATTCCTAACAATTGAAGGAATTTTAACCATTAGATTGTCAGAGTACAAATGAAACAGTCATCTTGATCAACTTCATCTACAAGAGAGAATTTACTAGTCAAGAAATTTCTATTAATAATCGAAAAAACATACCCATTCTAACGTTGGAAACTATGCACCATAAATATTTGTTTATTTAAACTAAACAATGAATATTTATGGACAGCTAGATTTTTTCCTCCCCAATTAAAGTAGTCGGTAAATAAACTAGCTATAAGTAATACGTAAGTGTTGATCAAACTGAAAAAGATGGTTAAAATGTTTGGTAAACTAAAAAAAATTTTTAAAATACTCTCAGTAGGAAGTCTGCATTACGATATCTTTTTACAGAGATGTTGCAGGATTAGAAAGTATTTATCTTAGTTGAAATACATTAAAAATTAACGTGTCATTTTAAAAGTTTCATTCTGTGGTTATTATGTGTATTTAGAGACTCAAATTAAGAATTTTAGGATGATAAAGTTTTGTTAGCAGGGATTGTACTGTCGTATGAAATTTCAACTTTCAAACAGTCAGTTAGGCCTTTCTGAATTTAATAATTCAGCTATTTACCTTATTATCTGAATCTTCTAACCAGTAATAATACTTCATATTGGTCGATTCACCTGTTCATTTAATTTTAGTGAATCACAGTAAAATGAAGGTAAGTTGACTACTCAGTTTAGTTAAACGACTATTATGTTCAGTTACTAGTGGAACCGATATTAAACACTGAAAGATTTTTTATATTTTATCCTATGTGAGTTGATCCAGAAAACCATAGTTAAATTCTCTGTATTTTAACAACATTTCTCTTGAATAACATTTTATGTATATTCAACCAAATTTGGGGAAAAAATTGTTTGTAATTGAATCAGTATTATTTTTTTATAGCCTTATAAATATATGGCGTCAGTTTATATTTAAACAAAGAAATCTTGTGTAACGTTTATATATGAAAGTATTTATGAAACTGATAAATAACTAGATGATTCTTTGAAATATATTTCTGCATTTTATTCACATTTTTCTCTTTAGAATATTTTGATTACAACACTGTAGCATAAATAGCTAAACATGTAATAGCTGACGCCAATTATCAATGACTATTTACTGAAGGCTACATTCAGTATAAATGAAATCATCCGAGTATAGCCAAGTGTTCACATTCGCCTCATTGCTTTGTTTAATTCAACAAAATATGATAACGGCAACAGATTAGCTTATTTCTCTAAAACATTATAACACAATCTTGTAAAATTTATGATGATTCCGAATTGAAATTAGATACTTGAGTATTGTCATTGTACATAAGTGTAGATTATTTATTTAAAAAATTTGAAATGTTAACTTGCTTGTTTTTTTTCTGTGAAAATCCGCTTATATATATGGTAAATTTCTCATTTGGAGTGAGTAACATTTATTTATGACAATGAAAAAGTCTTTCAATAGACATGTAATTGATTTTAGGGACATAGGATTAGTAAAGTAGGTTGCTCAATTCTGTTATCACTCATAATCACTGTTCAGTAAATAACGAACAGTGTTTTACTATTTAATTTTTAATATTGACCAATTAAGCTTGTTAAGTGGCCACTTGAATTAGAAATATGGCATCACTATGAACAGCTAACTAGTCATTTTACAAAAGACAATTGTGTTAGTTGAATATCGTTCAGTCACTAAGAATGCTTTCAAGCGGTTTTTAAACATTTTTTGCCTCAAGATTTCAACCGAATCTCATCATTTAACATCTTCTGCTTTTTTTTAACTCGTAAGTTAGGAGATTACGGTAGTTTAATTAATATCTAATAAAACTTAAATAAAAAGTTTTTGAAATGAAAAAAAATTACGACAAAATAATCTTTGTCGAATTTGTCACGTCAACTTTAAATTATGGAAATATGGACTAAAAAATTTTATTAGTAAAATTTAGTGTTATCCTTGCAAAGAAATTAATTATTCATTCTTATCATTATTATCATCATTAGCATCAGTAGCCACATCATTCAAATAGAAATTTATCATTGAAAACAGCAAAATTTTTAAAATTATATTTCTAAATAATCATAAATGTTTGAATATAAACTAGACTTGGCAGATTTTATTGAAATAGAAAGTAGAAAAGATTTGAAATAACTGTCAAATTATGTACACGAAAAATTTCCACTGTAGAAAAATAAATTATTTTTGCAGAAAAAAAAAAAAGATTTCAGTAAATTATTTTCAAATAAACAAAGAAAACTAGATTTTGAAGTAATTAATTGTTGCAGGAAAAATAAAATAAAATTATTTGACTGTATCAGTGAATCAATCTGAAAGAAATATTTTATTGGAAAAGGAAAATATTAATTTTTCGCATATAAATGATATTTAATATTGAAGGCAGTGAACAGTTTTTTTTCCCCACATAAAAATCATATTACAAAGTTACTGAATCAATTTTGATGAAAGTTATTTTTTTTTACGTCAATGCTATTTAGTAAAAATATGGATGGATCTCAAACAAGTGTCTATATACTATACATATGAAGTGGATTTAAATAAAAACCATTGAACATAAGCACTCTCTTGGTTAAAACAAGTAAATCGAAATAATGACTGAAGAGGAATATTGGAAAGAGCCAAAATCTATGGGGTAACTGACAGTGAGTTTAAGGTGTTCGAAATTGATTAGTTAAAAACTCGCATGATTTACTGGATCAAGTAGACTGACCTAATCGATGTGATGATCTTAAGATTTTCTTTCTGTTTAGCATATTATTTCTCATCGATCTGGGCGCGTCACATTCAATTTTTAATTTATGCACATCAAAACTTTTACCATAGGCGTTCATGAAGTTGAATGATAAATGACAAGTTTATAAAAATCCCCATTCGCTCCATAAAAAAATGTTTTTACTACTACTTTTATATAAGATTGGATGATGTCCTACAGGTAACTGGTATCACCTTCGATTGTTAATGATTAGTTGAGCTTCATCTTTTGAAAATCGAAGTTTATATAATAATTGAAGTGACTTGAGATTACTAAGCAGTTTATACAACGTTAAATGTCGATTATACCGTCAGAAGAGTATAACCCATGCTGAGGTTTCATACACGAATTTCATGTTTGTGATTTTCCACGAAACACGCAGTTAGAAATTTTTGTTGGTTATTCATAACTAATTTATGGTTTTTTGAAGTTGTGTTGATCTTGTGAAATTATGTGCGCAAATAGGATGACGATGGGGATTTATAAAGTGTTAGACTGAAAAGCTTACAACAATGTATACCCTAGTCTTCAGAATTACAGTAGTGTGTTCGTTTACTTACAATTGTAAAGTATTTTCAGTTAGAGCTTTGGAGATTTGTGTTTTCACACATTTGAAATCATCAACCAATCATTGTTAGACCACCATTAGAAACCTAGAAGCACTGGACGGCCGTTTCGTCCTGGTATGCGACTCCGAATCAGTGCGCATCCACGACTCCTGCACCTCGCAGGATTCGAACCCGGGACCTTCGGTATTGTGTGCAAACTCCTAACCATCGGACCACTGAGCCGGCATCCAACGCTGCTAATCGTTTAGCTGTTGAAGTAAACGAAACGGAAGTTATTTAATTTATTACTGCTTCTTTCAGTTTTATACACCAATGAATCTTTGTTTCTTTTTGTAATCCTATGATTTCGCTCATTTTGTGAAAACCAAAATTTTGAATAAAGAATAAAAACTCTCAATTTCTGTTTATCTGTAAGTAACATTAAATCCCTATGGAAGTAGAAGCCAATGTTAATTAGATGTATCATTCAAGTTGACAAGTTTTGTTTCGGGGCAAGCATATCAATTTAAACCAAGTGCAAGAAAAAATTTAAGGAAATAATTTTAATCAGTTGTAAAACATTTTATTTGGTCTACTATTTCTCCTGTGCTTTTTAATTTTTAAAAATACCACTTCTGTCAAAAATTGCTTGTACGTATTGCATCACTATTTCTAAAGCATAGTAACAGTAAAAATTACATTCAACAAGCTTATAGGATTTTTGACTGTTGATTAACACAGTTAGAGAGCTAGAAATTTTAGTAGTTTATAGGGATCCATTGTCTGACTCGTATTTGCACTAACAATTGAATATGCTATGAAATAAATCTTTCACCTAATTTCCTTGTACCATTCATAGGAGAATTCCATGTGTGTGATGGCTGTAATAAGTAGACAAATACGGTTTCGCGGATGAATTTATTGAATACATTCAAGTAAGGGGAGAGAAAATAAAGAGAGTTGTAAAATCCTAGTGAAGTAGAGTGAAACACAGAAGGCGAGTGGGCCAACTCCATTGATCAGGCATGATTAAGTATCTGTAGTCAGACAGTAATAAGCTAGAAATTTGGTAAGCGAATTAAGCAATCCTCATAGACAAATAAAGCCAACCATGATTAAAAACGAATAATTGACTAGGTCAAAAACGTGGGAATAAAAACTGGAGAACTAGTTGATCTTCCATAAGATTGGTACAAGACATATGAGTACACACTACAAGTTGTAACTAATCCGCGTTTGAAACTTTCGCCATTCGAATTCAACACTCAAAACATATCTTACTATCTATGAGAGATCAAGATTCTTGGTTTCAATTAGTATCGCTTGTAGCAGTACATTTCATAAGATGCTCTGACTAGAAAACAACAACTTTCCATTCATGAAGAAATCAAATATATATATATATAAATATATATATATATATATATATATATATATTCCCAATCCTTCAAGACACAGATTATTATCAGTAAATAATTTATTACAATTTTACTTAGTTATAAAAGCTTTTTGCCATTAAATCACAACTGACTATATATATACATTTAGTTAAGGACAGGTCAAGCGTAAAAACAAAAATAATTAACAGTTTATTGTTGGCAACATACATTGTTTTGTTTGGCATTTTTTTTTGTGCGCTCTTCAACTTCTTGTTACCCTGATAACATGTTACATTGAAATTTTTTCTGTAGTAAAAAAAAAAATAAATCAGATAAGAATCTTGTCGGATTATCTGTTTTTATTTGTTTTTCTATTTGTTTTTTATTTTTTCAATCTACTGGGCTATTTATTATTACTGTGCAATTTTAATTTACTTATCGACGACTTGAACTAATATGGTTGATGATGGTTAACCACTCAATGGAAATTAAGTAAATTCTACGGAAGTGTGTGTGTGTGCGTGCACATGTGTGCGTTTGTGTGAACCTGTGTACATATGCAGTAAGCAAAGAAAATGTATACCTGCAATCTGAACAGTAACAACATTAAAAGTAATAATGGTGATAATCTTATTCGTATAGAAAAAAAAAACGTTCTTTGACTATATAACGCTGGTATCATAAATTATGAATTTTAATCTTAGATTTGCGTTGATGTTCCTACGGACAATATTACACTCAAAAAAATAAGAGATTTACCATAATAAAATGTAATGGTTGTCAAATGCGTATATTTGCATTCCTGTATTGTTCTGTGTACAGCGAAGATTGTCGCAGGTATATATTTGTATATATACATATATATATATATATATATATATATATATATATATATATATATATATATATATATATATATATATATATATATATATATATATACTGAATAGTAAATCTAACGATGTAATCAACCGAGTAACAAAGCAAACCTTTAAAAAAACTATGCGGCGAAATTGCCTTTTTTTATATATATTTCACGCATACTGATACTAATAAGTGCACATATGGCCATTAGTGTGTTGCCTTAGAATAATCAGCTAATGCATTTTTGTATAAATATCAATAGATTAAATGGCAGATAATTAAATTTACACGACAGATTTATCACTTTGTGCAAAATTGAATATCCAAAGATAATAAATAATGCTAGAAGATTGTTTCAGCTTATAAAAATAAACACACATTGTATGTGTGCATCTTCTGTATGTGCAAATGGGGGTGGCTATATGTTTTCATATACTAGTAGTGTTGAAGAATGGCTATGTATTTACATAAGCATTGAATAACTTGAACCTTTCGTTATATCATTGATATTGATTTACAGATGTATTTATCAAGATTCACACATTTTAAAATAAATCAGGTTGAGAAATGAAGATACTGATCAATGTTAAAGTTATGAATAAAAATTTGTCTGATATTGTTCTAATAAAGTCGGCAATATTGATTTATTACGTTAGTGATCATAGTGATGCTCGGGTTAATAAATTTTGCCATGGCGTTACGTTTTCAAAATTTTAAAATGTCACTTTCACCAAAACTAAATGATGTGCAGATATATTAGAATGCAAGATTTGTGTCTTGTAATCCAGCAGTGAATATTTCGGTAGTATTTACGCAAATAATGGTCACCATACCCACAGCATGGTAGACGTTTTGCTTTCACAATCTTTTCCTCTTCTTATATTGTCACAAGGTATCCGGATTTCCTGTTAGATCGAGCAAGCTGGTGAACAAAAGTCTTTAAATTTTAAATTTTCAGATTTCTGTCAAACATGCGTGACTGGAACTTAGCGAACAGTTTACTCTAATGTATGCGGTCAAAGCAAGTTTTTTGTTACAAAGCTAATCAAGCTCATACTGCTAAATAAATAAAAGCATTCTCAGAAATGCCACCGGTATTTCGTATTTATAAATTTACTTTCAAAATTAGAATGCTTTATATTTTTTTTGTAGATAGGTTTGACTTTTGAAAACTGAGTAAATTCAACACTTTCCCATTATTCGCCCATTATCTGGCAAATAGCGGAGCAAAGTGGAACAGTTTCCCATTAACTGAACCAGTGTCGACATTGTCCAATTATACCGTTACTTTAGCAGTTCTTTTTTTTTCTAGGTCAGCCTAAATTTTCTAATCATGTATGTATCAACAGTGGTAATGTAGACGACAAATTAATGTTTTCTTTTCAATAGATTCATATTTTAGGAGCCTAACTATTTCAGTGTTTGTTTTTACTCATTACGATTGTTTGTTTTGTTTTTGTTTTTTTTACTTCATTTAACAGTCATTGAAAATTTGTATTGCTTCAGTATGAATTTGTTTTGTGCACAATAATTATTTGAATCACACAGAAAAGTATAATTACAGGCTAACACAGAGAAATGATTTTTTGCATGTCTATACATATAATATGTATGTTAGTATCATTAGTGAGAAGACAGAGATTAGTTTCGGTTGATAGCTAGCTGTAGTAGTTGTGTTGAAAATAATTATATGCTTTGAAAATTTTTTATGTTCACTGTTAATCTTTATAGCTGATTATTTGTGCAATGATACTTTGTGTTTAGGAAATTATCTACTGACAGTTTTACCATTTAAATTTAAATAATAATTACAGCTCATAAAACAATCTTCTTATCAAATGTTAATAATCATTATTTTAATGGTTAGATAATACTAGAGAGTCGATGAGACACTTCTCATGAGTTATGATTAAAAAGTCATGAAATATTGACTAGTTTTTGAACGTTTAAGTAAATAAACTTGAATTAAATATTATGGGCTTATCGATGAATTCTAATGAAATGAAGGTAATAAATAGTGGTCATTTGTTTGTTCTACTTTAAAAAATTCTCTACTGAAATGAAGTCATCATTCTCTGTTAAACTATAAATATTGATTTTAGTTTGTGAAATAACTTTCTAGCCACTGGGTTTACTTGGTTTTTATTGTCAGTCACATACATGGTAAATACCCAGGAAACAATTATGTTTGATTTATAGCTAACATATAATTTAGTTCACATGAGAAAACAAGCTTGCCAAATATGAAATTATCAGATGATCTTAATATAAATTTCAAGAATCTAGGTCAATGAAAAGTGACCCAATAGTTCAAAGGTTAATGTGTGTTTTTAAAAAAAAAAAATTGCTGGTCAAAAATTTGACGTAAATACAGTTACAAAATAAGATAAATGTTATTATTCATTTTTAATGATGCTAGATATCACTTACTGAGAAAGCTTTGAAAAAAATCAAATATCTTGATGAAGATCTTTCCAGTGGTAATCAGCTCATGTACTGCAGTTAAGTAATGGTCACTCGATACTTGGCAATATGTGGTAGTAACGGTTTATAAAATATCTGATTTTATCATTCACTTTACATTTTTTTAATAGATATCCTAGAATGAAACTAGGCAATGCAATAGGAAGTCAAACACTAAAGGTCTTTTACTACCGTACACTCAAATGAACTGTACACTACTCATTTCTTTGTAATCAGAGAATAACGTTTATGTCAGTTAAAATTCAAATGGTCAGTAATCGTTTTTAAATGAATGATTACAGAAATTAAAGAGGTAAATCGAAACTATTATTATGATTGTGTGATACGTTATTTATTGTGATGGTGTTTTGTTCTCTGAGCTAGATATTTTGGTTGTGGAGCTTTCCTTGTTTTTCCGAACAATATCATCAGCATAAAGTTTGTGCTGAGACAAAAATTTTATCTACCATATCAAAATACAGTATTTATGTATAACAGTGAGACGATATGTTGAAAATCATGTCAGTCAGTATTTACAATATCGATCAGCATTCCTATTTGTTAGTTGTTATCCTATCCATACCTGGAAGGACTTGTTTACACTATTATATCTAAAAAATATCATAAAATACCAGTTTTATATATATATATATATATATATATACTAATGCTAAATACGCTGCACTTTGTTGTCCTGTCATAAAAGCAGAAATAATGATAATACTTATTCATCAATCAGTGTACGCATTTTTTGCATTAAGGCAGTAAACAGTACACAGCTTTAACAGAGTAAAATGAAGAATTACAGACAGGTACATTTCGATGCTAAATAGAATATAATTATTATTTTATTTATAATGAGAATATTTCATTATAATTCGATAAATATTCATGATTATTATCGGTACTGCTCTATTAGAAATAATTGTTTTGGTTTAATGATAATATTATTGAATATTCTAAATTAGTTATCTCAATCAAATATATATATATATATATCATTTGGGAAGTTGAAAGTTTTCGTATCAGCATGTTTTTATGTATGCAGAAAAGGCAACAACCATTCTTACACTAATTTTTATTCCTCATCAAAATCTCATATTTTAGCTAGCATTAATTTAATAATTGGTGAGGGGATAAAATCTAGTTGATAATGAATAAGATATTATTTCTCTACTAGTGATCATTTTCTGTAAACTATTAGTATTTATTCACTTACTTAAATATAAAATTATTTGCACAGAGACACCGAAATATCATCTATGCACAACACAAATCATTGAATTTGTACATGGGTTTGCATACTGCTCAGATGCCCAAACAGAAGTAGGTTGTTTTCTTAAAAGGCTAGTTCTAGATCCTATGACATAATCCATAAGGCAGAGGAGCAAAAATTAGGAGATGCTCTCCGATGGTAGGCTATGACCAAAAATAGGTGCATATGCCATTTCTTTCATCAGGATTCCGGAGCCTATGTACACCTTTGTTTGGAATCAAGGTTTCCTAAGTCCTCTAGATGAGACCTCTATGACCACCAGCCATGTTTAGGCGTCTGATGGAAGTTCACTATTTATCCTCTCGACACCTCCACCAGGTGGTGAGCAGGATTTCTTTGACAGTGGCTATATACGCGTAACCATATGAAAGCACTTCCTGGCGAGGGATGAACTCACCCTACTTTGGGACATACCGAGGAATTTTGAAGCTTAACAAATGGAACGAATAAAATGGAAGTACATCATATATTTCTGCAAAGGTTACATCTCATTACCAGATAATGCATCACATCATTCGATCAATAAAATCCATTCACCATTGGTATGTTATCAGTGAAAGACGTTTCAATTAGATCGCCGCTTTAAGATATCTAAGCAAGTATAGAATGATGCTAATCAAGTTTTTACAGTCAGTTGTATTTCAACGATGACAAGGGAATCTACGAAAACCGCTCATTATTTGAAATAGTGAAAATTTTATGGAGGATATTCAACTTTATAAGAACTGATTTATTCATTTTTACAACGAATCTTATAGACTAGTAAAATTTATTTGGTAAAGAAGTTAGGCGACTGACTGATTTTTATCTATAGTTCCTAACAGACTTTGATCATCTTAAATCACTTGATTTCCTGATCAGTGATGATTAAATTTCCTATAAAACAATTTTCAACTTGCTAATGTCCTTATCGTTCGTTTCAACCTTTAAAATGTTATGAGCAATAATACAATAGTATAATACTATATTGAAAATTTCTTTACGTAATCATTGGAGAGAGTATTCAACTAAGCTATTTCTCTATGTGTGACGCTTTGTACGATGGTGGACAGCAGAGACAAAAAAATAATTCAGTAAATTATTCATAAAATGAAACAGATGCATGAAGCTGGGAGCATAATACAAAAAAACAGTTTCAATTTTCAATCATTCATAGAGGAATGAAAAAAAGTTTTATAAACATATGTAAATCATGACAAAACTAATTATAATTTAATGACGTAAGAATTGTTTCCTTAACAAGGCAATCTTTTTAGTTGTTTTCATTGTAGCCTGCCACCTCAGTTAAAATCTTGAAGTTAGGTGGGATAAAAGTTTGAATTGAAAAGAAAGTTTTAGTTATTCCAGGAGTGAAATTAGTGATCATTGGATAGCCAGTCTAGTAGTTAGAATGTTTCACTTACAATGTGGTTTGAAGTTAACTGTGTTATATCCTTGAATTATGTAAAGAAATGCACTAATTACAAATCGTCACATCAATTGCTCAAATAAGTATTTACATATATCTGAATGAGACAAGCGAAACAGTGACCAATAGATTAGCAGCTATATCAATAGAGTTCGTGTTGGATGACAATCTGATTTTTATTTCGTTTAGAAGATTGTAATTAATTGAACTTAATCTTCACAAAGTAAAATGATGTTGTATACAACGAGATAATTAGTCAAGCCGCTAATTATTGATTTATAATAAAAGCCTTCAGTTATTGGCACAATTATTATATTGATAGTGATCCGATGGTCATTGGTGAAATCAAAAACTTTTGAATATCGCCACATAAATATATATCTAATCGTTAGGAACAGAACAAAAACATCAGATAAAACTAAATGATTGCTCAGTATTTTATCATTATTCGACTGTTAAAACACTATTAAGTTATTTCAGATACTTAAGTCAGTCATTTACAACTTTGATATTCGTACACACGTACATCAGTTCATATTGCCATACAACATTAGCACATATGCAGTTGTCCATTCAAATCCCATAGTATTAGAGGTAGTAGAAATATTAGCAGTAATCAAAGAGATTAATCAATAACCAGAGGAATCAGTTAGAAAAAGAGAAAAAAACGATCATGATGAATTCAGAAGATTAAGATTTGAGAGAACACAAACAATGGATGCATCTTTGCCATTGCAAACGGTTTTGAGCCATGTCATTCAAGGTCTCTAACCATCAATTACTATCATTTCGCGGACCCCAACCAGCTAGTCTACAAAACTTCTTATTACGTAATGGCTTTAATGTTTTGTAATGATTATTATAAGTCTATTTATCCACGTTTGACCTACTATTATCGGATTTTATTTTTCTTACTACTATAAGTACACCTGTCTTCCTACTATCAACTTGTACTTTTGCCTATTATGTGTAGTGACGTAATCTATTTTATTTCATTGTGATTACTGACTCAAATTGCCTTTATTGGTTAAAGATTTTTTCGTATAAATATTCATGTATATTAGAGTAAAGCCTGATGACGATCTAATCGAAAACAATATTGTTCGCTTATATGTGTTGTTCTAAAACTCAATTTAGCTGTCAGTGACCTGATGGATTTGTGCCATGTTTTGGTTTGGCCGCCCCCAGTATTCTTCCAAACTACTCCTCCTGCACCGCGAAACATAGCTCGACGAGGCAGTCGACGGTGGGGAGATACTTCGGTAGTGTATATGCGAATAGATTTGCTAAGTACAGTTGTACCAATAGAAATAAACACTGCCACTTTGAAATAAAAAGAATTATTGTAATAAGTAACTTCAGAAAGCAAATATAGACTTGTTACATTTCGAGAGAGAGAGAGAGAGAGAGAGACAGTAGCAAAAACAGTTTTGAATTCATCATAGTCTCAGATGTTTCGCCTCATTTGCGTACAAGACTTAAGAAATTGATGTGATTTTCGAAATTCACTTCTATTTTGTATAAAATATAGAAAGGGTTTATACCACGAAAAATAATTTATAAAAAAATTATTCATCTAATTCACTAATCTAGTAAAATTACGCATCACATTGAATCAAACATTCATTGGACATGTAACATTTTTTAATGTGTTACAATAAACTTCGAAATATAAACAAATTATAATATGTATCATATAATCAGTTAAATAAAAAAAAAACTGGAATAAAAGTAAGGAAACAAAACAATCCATTGTACCATTTTTGTTTAACTTGCTACTCGGAGAGAAAAATAAATATAAGGACTTTATTTCAGACTACCATGTGTATATTCAATTATTAAACAACTAATTCATGTTCTATACAATTACAATTACAAAGAGGCTGCTAAGTAAATTGTGTGTAACATGTGTTTTTTTTTATACATAGGTTGTGTATTGTAAATACATCCTGGAAATGTTTCCATGATTAAAGATAAGAAATATAAGCTGAATAGTACTTCGATACAATTTAAAAAACTTCAGTATCATGTTTCAATTCCCTGGACATGTTTACGTATACTTAGATGTAACTATTTTTTAGTTTAAAAAGTAATAAGCTAAAACCCTAACAACCAATGATTCTAAGGTGACTAGAGAAGGAATTCCCTCGTAATAATACCTGTAAATTAATTGTTTGTTACTATTTTATCATATCAAATAAACAAAACAAATACGTTTACTGGCATATCAGCTGTAGCCTTTATGTACACTTAATAAATGATACGATTTGACTCACTAAACTGAATTAAATGGGATAGGGTATTATAGGTTCTAGCTAACTGATTAGGAGTTGGACAAAGAACCCTCATAATCAAAACCTTAGAAGTGTTCTAAGTTAATGAAACAATCATTTGAAAATTGAGATTACGTAACCCATGAAATCAGTGTCAGACAACAAATTCAGCCTAGTTCAGGTAAAGTATAATAAACGTTGCATTTAACTACGTATCTAAACTACTCACTATCACAGTCCATTCATCCAAGTCCTATTCTCACCAATCAAATACATACAAACAATGGTTTCTTAAATCAAGTTAATTAACTTGAACTGCTTGTAGTAACTTCATATTCATTTCTGTATTTGTTCTTTTAATCTTTAGAATTATTTTTCAGGTGTTTTTCTTATCTCTTATCAGCACTAATAAGAATAGACAGACATACAGTTGATTATCACGCAATAAGCAATCATTTGCAAACAAGTGAGTCATACAGAAAGTTAGTCGCAACTTGAAAAGCTCAGTAGTTATATCTCTAGCTGTGAAGCTGGATTATGTGGCCTCGAGTCTCCCAAAGAGTACTAATTTCCATTAAAATTACAGGTATGCCTTCCAAATAAGTGCCAACTATGACGGAATCTAGGTTCACAGTTTTTTATCAGTTACCTCTAAGTGTAGCATCTCACCATTTATTGATTTTACTGACTTTAATGATAAGTCGTCTATATTATTCGTCAATAGTATCGACCGTTTTCTCCACTTGTAATAATAATAATTGTTTCAATTATTGTTTATTTCATTGTGTGTGTGTGTGCTTACTCGCCTACTACATGTCTAGTTTATCTTGTTTGATGATAAATACTTAGTCATCACTTAGCGCATGAGGATTGGCTCACTCATTTTCGCCAATATGCTTCACTTTGCTCTCGCGCTCTACATTTTCGTATCTGTCCGCTTAAATGAGTGCGTGAACTAAATTAATCTGCGACACCGTATTTAGCTTCTTATTACCACCGTTGCATAAACATAGTTCATCTAAGTATGATATACGGAAATCGAAGGGAAGATTTATTTCATTGCATACTCGATCATTCGTCCATACTGGGGTCAAGTCGCGGGCCACTAAACAACCACCATACATGTCATCGAATCATTCCACTGAACTAGGTTTTCATCTCTATGAATGTAAAAACATGGATGCTTCAAGATAATGTATACCGAAGGTCTTAAAAGTGTCTTTAGTTCTACGCGTCTTCATTTGAGTGAAACATATTTCTACTAAAAGAACCAGACTGTAACGCTTCCACTATAAATGGTTTGAGTATTATCCGATATAATGTCAAGTTTTAAAGTAGGATAAACTGCAGAAAGCATGCGCGTTTTTTTATTGAAAAGAACAGACTCAATACCTACCTACTTTATATATTAACTTAATTATGACTATTTTCTATTTTTAAACGAAACGTTCCCTATTGTTTATTATTAATCGATTTCCTTCCTATATGTTGGTAATTATACGGGAGTTCTGAATAAAAGATAATTAGATTCATGTGTTGAATATGAAGATACGATTCTTTAATTTTTCTTATCATTCTACTCCATTTAGGACTGGTGATGGCCATTTAGTAGGTCGAAATTCTAGTTTTAATTCGCCAGTACTGTTGAAGATCACAAACTGTTAGCTAGATTGAGTCTTCATGCTTATATAACTAAAAGGACAAAGGATGCTGTTTTCAGAACAGGACAATAGTGGCTTCTGAGCTGAAAGAGCTGAAGGTGACTTAGGTTCACAGTTTCTTAGACATATCGGATGGAAAAGGTTTATTAATATATTGAATATTATATAGATTAATTTGTTGCTAAACTATGACTTTCATTCAATGCTTCCATTCTCCGTATTTCTAAGGTTTTCAAGATTGATATTTATTGTCAAGTCAATTTAGTGTTATTATTCTACTAGATAATCTTTTTCATCATTATCAATGATAAATGATGATTTGTGATGTCTAGTTATAATTTACGTTTCATTTTATGATCTAATGAACTCGTGACAGTAACTCAGTGTCATTCACTGTCAAAGATTTGTTTTCAAAACTTCATTTAGATTCTTTCTATACTAACATATTTAAAAGTGGTTTAAGTGCAACACCCCCATGTACAGTGGACTCACAGTGAAGAGTTTACTACCATCAACCATAGCAATGAATTGCTTAGAGTTGTATGTTCATTAGGGTGTCGAAATATGGCACTATTAGGAAGAAAATGCGTCGAAAATCTTAATTTTACCTAACGGTTTTATAAAATGTTTTATAAAATTCTCTTCTTCCCTGTACTACAGCTCTGACCACTCTTTTGGAAGACATCTACATATAATGCGCTTTAAGCTTTCAAGCCCTAAAATGTTTTCATGAACCAATCTGCTTTTTTGAAACCATTAGAAGATTGAGGTACTTCGTTTGAATTTCTGCCAAATACTATAATATGTTTAGATAGAACTAAAAATACATGTGTATTCAATAGCAATTCTAGTTAACAAGATAAAAACCAATTTCGTAGTTGAATTTATACACCGTCTGTAAAATTATTCGGTAAGATTTATAGAACACAGTATGAAGCGTGAGGTAGTTTAGTTGTATGATCGTGAATTGTAGCTTCAATATTTGTGTACAACTGATAGTTTCTTTAATATGTAATGAACAAATCTAGCAGTGCTATCTCTCTCATTATTAGTTTGGTGTAATCCAAGTATTCAACTGATGATCAAACATTTATTCGATAACTTAATTTATAAACCAATTAACCGGTGTCTCTAAAACATTTCCTAACTCAATAAATCAGTTATAGTAAAATGTTTCATTTACACCATACTATTCAAACAACAATAGTTATAACCAATCATATTTTACCATTTTGAACCGCTATACTTGAAGTTGAGTACCTGTCGATTTAAGTAAAAAACGATGGACTTCTTAGTTCATTGATAATAAATATCCTATGCTGTTCTCACAAACACTGTCAGATAAATAAACAAGTTTTATATTCAACAACGTATACCAATTGTTCGATACCTATTTTCAATAATTTCTCGTTCCATCCCTTATCTTTTATAAAATGACTCATATCTGTTTAATCAAAGGTTGTCTATATCTCGTATTATTGGAAAATGATTTTTGATAACTTAAACCATTCATTTTCTATTTATAAATATCATGTCCATCTACGAAACATTCGTTTGTATATTTGTAAATATTAGTTCGTCTGACTGTCAAAAGTAAGCAAGTTTGAAACAAGTTAATTAGTCGTTAAATGAAATTTGACTTTTGGAAGGATTGTCCAATGAAATTATATCCAAAATTTTTAACTGATCTGGTTGCCAGCTTAATTTACATCAATTTCTCACCATTCATACAAATAAGATTATGAGATGCAAATGTTATACATAATTGACTAAAGTAGTACTAAGAATCGATGAGATGTGGCTAGCACTGGAACATAGGACGCAGGTTTCGTCCTATTTGAGACTCGTCAGTGGAATATACACCTAGATTTCAAAGTTTATATTTAATCCAACCCCACCTGAATTTTCCCCGCTGAATAAATTCGTAGCTCCATGTGTTATGTGCTAACATGATGAAAAGATTCTAATTCATATATCCATTGCTTTATATTTGCTATATCTTTGGATAAATGAGGAGCTCAGATGATTCAAGTTATTTCCAATTTCTCGATTATTAGTAACGTTTCTATTTGTACCGGAAGTATCAAATATTTGTATACTAATAACAATCTTTCTCACCATGTCAATGGTGAAAATTAAAGCGAATTCTTTCATTTTGCATTCACTTTAATATTTACAACTCCTAGTAATCTAAATGTCTATCAAAATTAGAAAATTCTATATCAATATAATCTATCATCTGCCGAAATATTATTACATATTATCTAATGAAAAAGTCCTGTGTTTATATCTTATCGTGTCAATCTTCATGATGATCAGTCAATTTCAATTCAGTCATACATTATTATTATTATTATTATTATTATTATTATTATTATTATTATCATTATTATAAAAATTAAAGAGGAATAAGGAAGAGATGGTAGATACTAAACTTTGTTTTGCTTTCTTTTGTAACTGAACAAAAAAACAACCCATTTGATTGGGAATGATCGTTAGGTACTTCACCTTGGAGTTATGTACTTCAATAAAACACCAATAAATGCCGAATTAAATCATACACGCAAGGTTATCATCATCTTACTAAGAAATGTTGATTATTTTATCAAAATAAACATAAACTAGTAATAACAGTAATAATAACTTTGTTATTGCTCCGATTTTCTTTGATCAAGCGGCTGCCTTTTAATAGTAGACTGTGAATTACTTTGTGTTCATAATGTTCATATAAAATTAATTGCTATCATTATCATCATCATCATCATCATCTTTATTATGTTGATTGTGATTGCCATTAATTTTATAAAAAATATTCTTACGCCTTTAAGTGTTTGTTATCAACAAAAATGAATTCTATCAACTGATAGTTAGTGATAATTCATCTTTGTAAATAAACATGTATTGTTTCAGTAATTTAAATAACCTATTTAATTGATCCCTTTCCCAGCTGAATACAATGCAGCATACGTTGGAGAATCCCGAAATATCCCTCAAGAATGTATATAGCGGCCCAGATCAAAGGTATGATGACCGAATAAAGAAATAAGTACTTCTTAAAAAAAAAAAATGAAATAACATGCTCATATACACATCATAAACAGAAAATACTGTTTAAATGCTATAGAAAAGTTAGTTATAATACCTAGAAAAAACAAATTGTACTCAGTTTTCATTAATTATAATGTAGTTGATTCAAGCAGTAGCTTGCTGAAGAGCAACAAAATTAGGAAATTAACAGCAAATGTCAGAACATAAATATGATTTTGAAAAATGTCATCATTATTGGCTATTTAGAGAAAGGACTAACATGTTATAACAAAAAGCTAGATCTCCTGATCTCTATTTATCACATAATGTGGTCAATTACAACAGATGTAAGTACCTGGGATAAATGTTCATGATTTTTAACGGTTTGAATTATCCCATTGTTGATATTTTTTATTTAACCACTAATCTTATTTGGCTTATATCCATTCTGAGCGGATTTCTTGGATGTAAACATTACGATAAAAATTGGTATCAAATAGATGTAATAGTGTGAGACATGCCTCCTGAATCTTATTACTAATCACGTTTCATTCATTAAAACTTCTGGTGTAATTATTGTATCGAGACAATCCGCTCAGAATGCGCATAAACCAACTTTGATTGATTTTATTCTAGTCAAAAATTTTAATAACAAGATAATTAAAATCATTAAAAAACTAAATAAAGCTTCTGTCGTTTGTTATTATTAAAAGTGATATCAAATGAAGCGTTGAAAAGACAACAGAATCTAACACTTAATATGTCTGGTTTATAAACTAAACAATGTTAAATATCACTAATTATTTGTAAATCCAATTTATGATACTCATTTTTTTAAAAATTTTCATCATGTTATATTGAAAATTAATAAATCTACCGTTGCTTTCCGAATTCAAAACTTTTGTCTATGCCGAGTGGATGTCTAGAATAAACTTTCATACAAATTATTTACTGCGTTTAAATCAATTTTTGAACTTATTGATAAATTTATAATAATTCAGCAATAATTCAACAATTCAATGATAACAACACTATATCTGTCATATTTGTCATGAAATACATTTTCATCTTAACTGAAAAGGAGGAATAGATGGGTAACATATATAAAGATTTACAAAAAGCATTATTTTTTTGTCAAGACTTGAACAATAGTAAATCGAATATAAATGAACAAAAATTTGTGTGATTCACCTATTGATGTACATCAAAATGACATATTTTGCCGTTTTTTTGGAGGAATTTTATGATCATATCTAACACATTGTTTCATCCGTCAGTGTAAAAATTAATTCCTGTTTCTGGTAATTCAAACAAAAAACATGATTAACTATATGACTATTTGTTTTGTTTTACTAATAAAAATTGGCTAGTGAGTTTATTAGTTTTGTCAAGGTGATTAATTTGCTCATTGACTCATCCATTTTCTTTTTACGAAATATCATAAATTTACAAAAAAACAGTTTTTAAAACTATGTATGTATAGGTCATAATAACGTTGAGATATGAACAAAATGTAGTGTTTTTAATGTTGCATCCTCCCGAATTTCTAAATGATAAATTTTTCTACAGTTTTTGATTCAAATGTTATTGCAATATTCTGTCAAATGTATAAAAATACTTGACAAACGTTTACCTAACAAGAAATACTTGTTTTGATGTTAAACATCCTAGGTATTCCACTAATTACCTACATATTGTCACTACCAAGACCTATGTCTCACGGTGCTGATGCACAGAGATTGTAGATCATAAAAGCTATGATGGGAGCATTTACGTCATCATTCTTGTGTACTAACTTATATCATTGTTTTATTTTTTTTTAAGTATCTATAATTTGCACTGGCTAAATCAGAATGAACTAATTGATGAGCTCCTTTTTAAAAGTAAATAAAATCATCTTCTTGAATTTATTTAGAACTGGTTTTTTGGAACGGGTCAAACGTGGATAAATTCGAATAATTCGCTTGTATCTGAAGTTTTTGTTGCTGATGATATTGTTCGGAAGAACAATGAAAACTCCACAACCGGAACATCCAGCTTAGAAAGTGAAACACCACCACAATTAATGTCATCATTCTTGTGTACTAACTTACATCAAAACGACAATGAAATAAAACTGTATTTGATGAAAACTTCATTCCTAAGTAATCACATAGTAGCATATACCGGCCATGTATAATATCTATCATCCTTAAATTACACTGATCATGAATTTTTTCAAAAAGGATTAAATAAAAAGTTCGTCAGTTTATGAAACAGTCCATCGATGAATAAATAGAATACAAGTAAGTATTATGCGACTGATCATGAGCACTGAATATTTCTTCTCACTAGATTGATAATTAAGGTGAATTATCATCTTCGCAAAAATAAATCCTATCCAACTATGAATAAGTTTATTTTCAGTCATTTTACTATTTTCTGATTTTTACTACTAAATCCTTAAATCATTTATAACGTGTGTAATTTGTGATTTGCTACTAGTCACATTTATATAGCTAGCAAAATATCAACACTCCAATAATTAATCATAATCAGACATATGTTTAGTCAGTGAATAATTTTCATTTCACTCGTGAAAACGTGACTAACAACTATGGAAAAAGGAAAATACAAAATCCTAAATAAGGAACTGTCTAAACTAGGTCTAATTAGTGAATGTTTATAAATAGAGAATTCTGCTTTTATTTCTTACCAATAACATAACATACACACTGACTATGCACTGGAATATGGAAATTCATTTTTTAAACACGATTCAACTGTCATGTCACATTTAATCAATGATTTCATCTGAATTATTTTTTAAAAAAAATTTATTAAAACATAATTATTTTAAAAAAAAACAATAATTGGTAGTAATTTAATAGATTTATTTATTCAACATGATTAATTTTGAAAAGAAAAAGATCAAATGAATTACATTGTGCATTTCAGAAAATCAATTAGTTATTTTAAAAATTTCTTGTCTCGGAAGTCGACTTTTAGTCAGTGGAATAATAGTGTGCTTCTTTTTTTTTTTTTAAATTTACAAGACATTTTCATTTATCGATGTCTCCTTTATGTTTTGCTTGGGAAACAGACATGAAGTTATAATAATAATAATGGTTATTATTATTATTATTATTATTAATTATTAGTCATAAGTCTCCCTTCACTTCAATAACTACAAGTTTGACATTTTTTAAATTAATATTTTTGATTAAATCCTCATGCATGTGCACAGGAATGTATGTTTCCGTATATGTATGTATTATATTCAACAGAAAAATGTATTTTATCTTATATAGGAAATGTATGTGATGATTGACGTGATAGAAAAGTAATTAACTTGAACTGACATTAGAAACATTTTTAACACAATTTATAAGTGAAAAAGAAGCGTTTTCTTTACTTTCTCTAATATTGATAAATGTTTCACGTTCATTGAAGAAAGAAACTACTCTACTATGAGTGGAAATCATTTGAGAATGAATGTTAAATTCAACATTAGCTTACATAGGATCGATTTATATAGCAAGTTCTGTATACCGAAAACTGATTATAATATTTTAGAATAGTATATTTACTTATTTAGCTGGATCTTTTGTTACTTTCTATCCATCTCAAGTTTATATTTCATTATTCTTAGCTTGAAAACATAGAATTTCTCATTTGCTTTATATAGAGAAGTAATCACTTCATACATTTGTGACATATAATATATATATATATTTGCTCATAAGAAGGATTTTGAATCTGTGACCTATTTCAGAATTCAAAACTTAAATTAATTTAGAAATTTACTTCAAAATAAATGTTGATTAGTTTATATATAATATATATACATAATCACGATAACATATTTCACAAACAGTTGATGAATACTTTGTAAAACTAAAATAAACATATACTATGTGGAATACTGAATTTATTCAGTTCAATGATAATAAAAAATCACTTATAATGTCAACTGTTGATGACCTAAATGATCGGTGACCTAAACAGAAAGTACTTTTCATAGATTTCACAACTGATTGTTATATTAGAATCTAATATTCGAGGTGAAGAAAAGTTTCATGCATTACCTAGGTAAGTATGGACATTTAACCAACCACCTTGATATAACATTAGATTGACTAATTTTATAAAGATGATTACTTATTATTACTGCTAGTCCATTGAAAATTATTCTTATTTAGTAAACTCACTATTTAAAATGAGATAGCTACATAGTCTCGAAAAATATCACGAGTTCTGTTTTTTGGTCCAAGATGTACACATGAAAAAGTAGTGATTTAGTTCTGATCTGTTATTTTTAGATTAGCTGATTCCATCAAGACTATATTTTCATTTGAGTTAGCGGCATCATTTAGAATATATCTTACGAGAGCTTGAATAATTTAAATGGTTCGATTTCATTGCAATTAAAGATTAGTATAACGATGGATTTTTAGGTCATACAATTTTCCTGTTTAACTTGGTAGGTTAAATAAGTTCACAGACCATTAGGTTAATGGTAGGTCATGTTAAATAAACATTCAGTTATAAAAATGACTAAGTTATAAGGTGTTCCATACATTCATTCACAATATATTTCGATTCGTAACATGTAAATTTTTTTTCAAAATAAATAGGTTTATTGATACATATTTTGATTACATTTATGATATAATGTCACTTATCGTTGGACTTATAAGAAACCGTACGTTCATTAAGAAGCACATAGTGTAAGTGATGGAATAGCCGTTCGTAAGTTAGTTTCGGAAAAAAACTTCAATATGTATAGTAATATAAGGGTGATGATGTTTAACAGAAGACTTGGAAATAGTGTAGTTTAGTTTGTATTGATATGATACTTCATTCAAAAACATATTTTCATTCTTCATATAATGTTTAGCTGAATTCTAAGAAAATAATTTTTCTTTGTCAACCACTTCCACTTATAATTTTAATTAATATGAATAAAATTATTTTGAAAATTTGAAGGATATTCTTTCCTGTATTATTGTCTATCATAATGTGACTAGTTAAATTCAAAATTATAACTGTATCATTCATTAAAACATTCTTAAACGTATACGGATGCATAAAAACAAACACACAAATCCATGTCCTTGTAGTTAGACTAACTTTTAAGTAGCTGATATCTGCAGGAGAAGAAAAAAATAAAACTACTGATTATCAATACGGGGTCGTGGAAATTGCTTAGCTTCATTGAAACCATAAATCGATCATCATTAGACCACCACTATAAACCTAGAAGTATTGGACGGCCGTTTTGTCCCAGTATGGGAATTACCGGTAATGCATATCTACGGCCTCCGCTGATGGGACACAGGATCTTCAGTATCGCGCACAACCTCTCAACATATTTGTCACATTGTTAATGTCTAACTTCAAAAAACCCACAATATTGCGCAACCTCATCCACTGTCTTCGGTGAGTAACTACCTTTCATCCGATACGGCCGAACTAAACTGGTCAGGTCATCTCAGTAAAACTCAGAGAACTTCCCCATGAAGATAGTTACTGGCGAGCACATAATAATTGTAAGTATGGATTTGTGAAGTTTGTCGAGTTTGAAGGTCTTGCTTGAGAGACTGTAGATGAGAACAGCTTAAAAGACCTATGCTAGTACAAAACGGCTGTCCAGTACTCGCAGGATTCCAATGGTAGTATAAAATTGATTTGAATAAAGCTACTGGTTACTGGTATCCGCAGTTTTGCAAAATACAAACGGCGTTTGCTACTTCATATATATAATAACAGATCATGGAGAAATCAGTTGTTTGGCCTTTATGTTTCGCAAGGGTTTTCTAATTTACGTCATAATTTAATGAAAATGAAAAAATTTCTAATAACGTTCTAACACTGATTGATTCATGACTTCAATGAAGCTCAACAACTCCTCCTATCATCATATAATGACAAATGGGGAATCAGTAAATGACAAGACAATGTCATGAATTAGTACTGAAAAAACAAATATATTCAAAAATAAATGTGTTAGTGGATAGGTAAATAATATCAAGGTTTGTCTAATTTGCCAAAAATAGGAGAGTTGAATTTAGAAACATGTTTAACAGTAGCAGTGTGTACAAAAATATACAGAAGAAATAGAGTTTAAAGAACAAAATTCTATGAAAACACCATTGGCAATTTGTTGTCAGTGAATGAATAGTTTTGTCAGTGTTAAATTTTTCCATGTTTATTTTTCCACAGAGTATAATGAATTTCTAAAACATCAACCGAGAAACTGGTTATTTTCGACATGTACATTCAGTATTATATATATATAAGTTTTATCAATTAATAGGTAATTATTGATGACAGATAAATAAGAAACATATGCAGAATTACAATTGTTCACTTATTCCAGAAACGAAATTATATATCAAATTTTAGCATGTTACTGTCAAAAACTGAAATTTCTATTTGCAATGAAAAATGAATTTTATACATTGACGAGTGTGTATAACTGATAATCGCTTGCTCTTCTTGAATAGATGATATGTTGCAAGGAAGGCTCATAATTACTAATACCATACCAATGTATTTTTTATTGTATAAGATAAAATTGAAATTTCAAATGAATCACGATTAATTATAGGTGTTAAACTGTTTAAGGAATCGCTGTATGGCAGTGTTTTGGATTAATTAGCCTTCTAAGATTTATGGATATTGATTTCCTGAATAAACAGGTTTGGAAAATCGATGTTTTGTAAATGCTTAATACGTGTTACTTTTCAGGAACGGAAACATATAATTGGTAAAATGGAGGATACCAAAATGATATTCATATAAAATGTGGATATAGTGCATACTTTCAATTTGTCCCCTCAACAACAAATGATATTTACATATCATTTATTTGAGCACCCATAAATAAATCTCCAAAGTAAAGTCAGTGGTTCTCTCCAAATACTTTTAACTGAACACACAAATACCTAAAGTGGCTCATTTAAGAATCCCAACCAATTAACGTTTAACTATGCCGTGTCAATCTCCTTCAGTGACAATTAGTCTACGTCTATGATATTGTACCTCTGTCCATAATTCGAATGTCTTCATCTCCCTATATCTTCAACTTTCGATTTTGTCATTTATGAAAACATTATATCAGAAGAGATTCGGATAATAGCACTGTCGAATCCTGCGAATTCTGTATTTTTTAAATTGGTTTGGTATAAGATTTGTAGGATTACATATGTTTGATTCCTTTGGTCTTTACCTAATTATTTCGAATGTTCACATAATTAGTCACTTTTCTTTTGTAAACCTTTTATTTTCCCTATTCATTATCTGACGTCAGAGAAAGTAATTTTATTACATTAGCTATTATATATAGAGTAGTTAAACCAAAGTACCTAGCTTCCTAGACAGTTGTTTATTCACGTATTCAACTTGTTTTTATTTTAAACCTGGTTTGCTTTTCATCTGTTAAACCCACATTTCTGTATTTTTTTATTTATTTAATAGCACGTTTTCATTTCAAAAAGTGGACACAATTTACTCATGATGCGTTTCACTTCCTGAGTATTTTACAATAATACTTAGTTTTAATTAAACAACCCAAAAATAATGAAGAAAATTAGTAAAATTTCAAATTTGTAAGGGTTATGTAATATATTGTTAAGTTCACGTTGCGTACTGTTATTATATGAATAACTATGCTCAAATTACGTAAGCGTTAGGCACTTTTATGATCGAGAATACTAGCTTCAATATTTGTGTACAAATGATAGTTTCTTTAATGTTTAGTAAACAAATCTATGAGTTATCTCTCTCATTATTAGTATGGTGTAATTCAAGTATTAAGCCAGTGATTAAACACTTATTCGACAACGTAATTTATAAACCAATCAGCCGGTATCCCTCAGATGTTTCCTAACTTAATGTGTTCAAATTACGTAATCTCAACATATAATTTGGCTCAAACTGAACAGGATGATAGGGTTCAATCAAAAAAGATTTTATTTGGATAGCTCAAACGCTCAGTAATCTTGCTTAGGTAATCACTGCAACGGTAACCAATCTTATTTTTTGAACTAGACTTTACTAGATAAAATTCATTTGAATTAGTCACTAAGTGTTCACAAGTATGTGAGTTAACTCAACGATACAAGCTCCGGGTTAGCAATCAAGCTATTAGCCATATTATGACTAACCACATAAATCACGTGTTCACTGATTATCGTCTTTTAGATGACTTCTTTAAGTTTTCATGATAGGTTATGCTAGAAAGAGTTCAACCAAGCAGGTGGAACAGCCATTGCAGTTGTGACAAACGTTGAATGGAAACCAGTTGAAAACGGGAGTCAATTATTTGAGAGTTGGTGATTTAAGGCTATCAAAACCACCGTGGTACCTGAAAGTTCCGGTCTCAATTCCATGTGGGCTTATGGGTTTTAAGCAAATATGGGTCTTAAACTTTTATAAGACAGAGGTTAAGGGCTTCTTAGATTGCAAAAGATATTCAATCAACCAGTGACAAAAACCCAGTTTTTTATAAACAAGTAAACTGAACGGAATTTATTTTCTGTTTGCAACAGTTTGAATTTTCTTATTGTTGACACTGAGAACTAAAATTTATTCAGTTCCTTTTGACATTAGTGCATCCTGGCGTACTGCCCTGAGTTGCATTAAGTTACGAGTTTATCATTTTTACAATGGCTAGAAGTGGAATCGGAACAGGCGTTTCGACCAATTTAAGAATCATCGACCTAATGTACCGCATCCTTGTTTCAATGTTTGACTGGAATAACGTTTTGAGTTTTTGAATTGAAGAATACTGGGTTCGAAACTTGGAGTAAAAATCATAACTGTGACCCAGGTACATCCAATCGATGAGGATCAGATAAGATGAAATACACATCCTGGATTTCACTGCTAGCTTCACTTGAATCAATCAGCTTTCGTTTTTATCGCTTTCTGAAAGTGAAAAAAATGTATAGCTGGAACATGAAGTTATCGATTTGAACTAGATGTGATTTGTTGTAACGAATACATGGTTGACTGATCATGACATTCACATGGTTTGTTAGTTGTTTTTTTTTCTAAATAATTATGTTTGACCTACTATATTTACACTGTATTGACAAAAGCACAGAAAACCCCATTTTTCTGTCTAATAAAACATTGCTGAACATACATACAAGTGTTTGAGGACTGAAATGACCTCTAATCTTTTCATCCAACTGATAAACATTAAAATAATGATATTCACCTGACCATATATAGATTTTGTAAAATGCTTAAGATTGTATGACAAATATATGTGCGTGTATTATGGCATGATTCATTTAATTGTATAATAGTTTAATAAATAACAGAACATACAGTATATTACTATTCAATCTATGCTTATTTTTTGGGATAAATATGAGGAAGAACCATTTTTTACTGAAAACAAGTAATAATCCAACCATGAGAAAAATTATAAATGAATGAAATTAAACAGAATAAACACCTGATGAATTTAATTGAACGCATATTTAACTAACTAACTAACTAACGTATATAAAACTAAGATACCAAAGCCAGTTTATTGAGTCTAACTGTATTTTTTATTTCGGCGGAAATGATTTAGATGCGGGTTATTGACAACAAAGAAAAGAAAAAGAAAAGTATAAAAACTGTGAAGCAAAAGAAAGTAGATACTGTACATTCCTTTTTTCACATGTTTGTAAATTAGTTTCAACTTGTAACATATCAGTTATTGAAGTAATCAAAATGCGATTTGATGAACACACTACTGTAGTTGACGAGAAGTGTTATATTTAAATAGTGAAAATATATATGAGTTATTGATTTTATTTTGAATGTTGTTAACACCGAAGAAATGTAATTAACGATTCTTCTGTTAACTCAGAGCTTTTTAGTTCATCTACTATTGATTTAAGCCGACACTACATTTAAGATAGTAAATAAGATGTTGTATTTAGTCCTAGCAACACTTATTATAACTTTTATTAACTCTTCAATTAGCTACAGCTTTGCAGATTAACTATGAAAGCACACCTTAAGCTTTAGGGCTATTGATGCTGCCCGATGGAGCTAAATTGAACCCCATCACATAGTGACAAACAACTTTTATTTAAAAAATATCTATTGAAGAACAATTATTTGTTACTCATAAAATGTTTATCTGTACATACGAATCAATAAAAAATAACACATCACTTGGTAGTATGATTAAAACCACTTCATCAGAATTCAATCATTTCATGCCTTTTTTTTTAAAAAAAATGATCTTAATGTTTCCTAATAACTCTGTATTTATTTATTTATCAACAAACCATTTTTATTGTAAAATAAACACAGCTGCATTAGTCTTCGAAATGTTATAATGATCCTTATGATTTATTTATGTTTATTTAAACTAGATTTAAGAAGACTGTTTATCCAATGTTTTTTTTTGAAGCTGAACAATATTTTAACCACTGAACCTACATGCATTAATTAGTTTGTTGCTTAATAATTGAAAAAACAAAACATAGATTGTTTTCTTTGTGTCCTATTATGATGAACATTCTCATTATATATATATATATATATATATATATATATATATATATATATATATATATATATTAGGTGCATCAGCTAAGATATACTAGAATTCCAAGTCAGAACAGAGATGACAAAAATAATCTCAGTGAAGTTGTCTACATTCATCAATTTGCAATCCTAAATACTTTACAATCTCTTCACATAGACACAGTCAACAAAGAACCTTTTTAGTTAGGGTTCTATCATATATTGGATTGTTGAATAGAAAAAAAACGCGCTAAAAAGAAACGTTGTATGCGGGTAAATATTTTATAAAATTAAGAAAAAAAACAGAACTATTTAGCTTTTACTTTTAATCTAGTACAAAAAAATTTATATATATATATATATATAATTCAGACATGATTATTTGATAGAAAAATAAATTCTCATAAAATTTCAACCGAAATTCACTTATTAACCATAATGGATAGTATGGAAAAAAAAAGTTAAAGATTAAATGTCTCATATACATGCAAACACGTTCATTCACACAGGAGCATAGATAAATATATATGTATATATGTATGGACAAGTGAAAATAATTATTATCTCCTCTTAGTTCTATCTAAATCCCCTGTATTAACATTTCACTTCATTTCATTTCATTACTTCAGCTATTACTAATGCTACTACTCTACACTCACTAATACTTTCAACACACACACACCAATGAAAATAAATATACAAATGAGACTGTCTAGATTCATGAAATATGACTATACTAGGCCTTAATTAATCTTAACTTTCATGATAACTTTCTTTTATTCCTTTTATTCTAAAAAAAATAATAATAACAAAGAAAATTTATTACAAATGATTCTTAATAAATTTAATCAAAACTAAACTAAAATGGACACTTAAAATGCAAAAGATTATTTAGAATAATAAATTACGCTCTCTTGTCTTCTCTCAATATGCAGTGAAGACACTTGTTCGTAAGTATATATATATATATATATATATGATATCACCGTGATTATTAGTTTTGTCTACTAACTTAACAGAAGTAACTAACCTACGATGATTGAAGACATTGTTGATGAATAACTATCGAAGAAATATTTTAATGCAGAAATTTTTTTTAAATATAACGACATCGATTTGTAAAGTTGTATTGAACTTTAAATCATCTAAGTAAATTTGTATTTTGTTTGTGCTATTCAAACAGTTTTTTTCATGTTTAGTTTCTCAAATTTTATATATTTATCTGACAGATTAATGATTCATTTGGCATTAGCAGTACGTTGCTAATTTCTGTCTTTTTCTATCATGAAAAGAAACAAATTTGTCATCACTTGATTTACTTCAAGTAAATACAAGATTTTACAGCATTCTTATAAAATTAAATAAGACTACAGAAAAGAAAATTCTCTGTGTTGAAACTGTTATTACTTTTTGTGAAGAGAATTATGGGTTTTATTGGTAATTGTATAACTATTTGCGTTTATATACTGAGCAGTTCTTAAAATAAACTAAAGTTTAGTAACATTTTTCAAAAGCTTATGCGGCAAGTAAGCACAATACACTAGAAGTGGCTAAAAGTTCACACAGCGAAACATGAACTAGAGAATTCACTAGCTGATAACACTCGATTCCTAAGCACAGAATATCACTTCGAGTAATTTATAGAGATTGTTCCTAACCTAATACATGGTCCTGGATCTTGACGAACTGAAATGATGAACTGGGGTTGAAAGACTGTTTCCCAGTTAGATGCCAATTAAATATGATCTCAAATTGGATAAATCTCCCCAAAATATTTGTTTGTATGATTGTATGTTAGTTTTGATCGATATACGCTTATCATATCCCATCAGTCGCTAGTTACTTTCAAGCACATTTAAATAAAGTTAACGTAATTTATCGATAAATGAGGTTGAAAATTCAAAAGAATGTAATACGTCAATAATGTATCATCGTTTCGGATATACTTGTGCCAGTTGAAAACTTGTAGTTTAGAGTTAGATCTGAACATATTTGGTAAATAATGAAAATTGTCTATGAGACGAATTATATACTCAATATAACAGTTATACATTAGTATGCAATCATACTTCATTTTTTTCCATTAAACCTTATCTACTATGATTTATAAAGATTAATATATCAGTCATTTTGTTAAAAAGAAGGATAAATTCAGTATTGCAAAATGAAATTGTTCGTAATTATTCTTTATATTGCAAACAAAATGTAGTTGTTACTTCAATAAAGAGTCAAACTTTGATATCCTGATTGCTTTCTACAGATTTACAAAAGTATTAATGCAACATACACACGTATTTTCTGTTTTTAATAACAGAAAGCAGAATATTACTCCAGCTATGATGTAAATTAAATGGGAAAGAATTTATTGGATGTCTCATGCTCATGTGTAATACGAAGTAAAACGTTTGGTTATTGAATAGAAATCGATAAGAATTAAATGACTAGAGTATTGAAAAAGAACATATTCAATTTGTTATTGATCTTATTATTGAGTGTATTACATTTCCATATTAGACTAGTTAATTAGCTAATATTTTCTTGTATAAACATTTACAAGCATAGATAATATCTAGTTAATTTTAAGTGATCATATTTTTCTGATAAATACTTTTCTAGGTTTCAATGGAATTTTCTAGTTTTTCCCACTTATGAGATGAATTCAAATACAGTTTATATTGTCATTTTTTATTCATTAAGTGAAAATTATTGCATTTTAGTTTACCAAAAAACTGAATTTAATCTATTTCCTCTTCTCAGATGATGGTTATAATAGTTTAAATTAAGAGTCAATAATCAGGCAGAAGTAGTCGACAATAGTCTCTCCATTTTTATATAAAGTACTTACAGCCAGCATACACTCAACTTTTTCTCAATGCAATTTATTTTAGAATTGAATATTTTACAACTGTCTTATCTAAACAGTTGATGCGTTTAATGAAAACACTGAAGATAATTCAATCTTTGCATTCAGTGAATGATTTTCCATCATCAGTAAGGTTTTTTTGTGCGACTAGTTAAATAAAAGTAATTTCCTTTAAAAAAAACTAATTTTGTTAGTACGTAAAATTTTTTCCACTGGTACTTAAGTCTGAGTCATACAATTTGATTATGATCTTGAATTAGACGCCAAACTTCCAGTTGTGAGGGTTCATGTTAGTTTCGAATTACAATATCCAGTTAATGCAAGAAATATGTCATATATTTGGTTCGTACTCTGAGACCATTTGTTTTGACAAATTTAAAGATATATCTCATCCTAATATTTTATCTTGTGTAGTATCAGAATATCTATAATGTTTAGTGCAGCCACGAATTTAATGTTACTGTGGTTTTATTCAGCGTAATACGTTCGTACAGTGTTAACAACTATCTCTACCATTATTAGATTTGAACTGACAGTAGCGTCTCTGTGCTAATGTGGTATGGCAACCTGAACTTATGTATGTACGTACGACGTTCTATGTTGTAACTTAATGACTGACTATTGTTAACAAACTATACGCGTATTTGATTGGAGTAGTGGTATATAATAACCTAGTTAGTAGGGACCAAGGCGAAACCCGACCTCAATCCATGGAGACAATAGCTGTTGATCTGAAACATACTTAAAAATGGATAATATCTAGTTGGATTCCGCGCGTTGGTTATAATAGATGATTGGAAAGGATGGATAATATACCAGAAAATCTGTTTCACCCTTGCGAATTTATCCAGGTTCTGTTTTTCTATTGATATCTTTTATTCCAAAAGTTCATTCCTTTAATTTCCATCCAATTATCAATACCTAATATTTCGACTCTTAGTATTTTCCTGTCAACTTCATCTATCTTTGTAAAAGTGGTGCGGTAATCGAATTCGTCTACATCAGCAAGTATACGATTTCAGGACGATCAACATAGAAAGCTGTTTTTTTAAAGGAAATTTCATGAAATCAATCAACACTAACAAATAAAATACTTTCTTTGGTGTTTATAAGTTTTATATTCAGTCAAAATATTGCATCTGAAGATTCATATAAATAGTAATAGAAAAAAATAGACAAAATGATTCAAGTAATTTGAACACAGTAAAATTGACTCTGTTTGCTTGAACTATAAAAAAAATATTCAATATAAACATTAAGATTTACCTATAGATCATGAAATGGTCAAGACAATATGTTTAAAAGTTATATTTAACAACTTTACTAGCACAATGATTTTTGAGCAGTTTATCAAATCAATATTCCACATAACTTTATCTAACATTCTTGCAATTAACTAGAGTACTATGATAGAAATAGTTTGGTATATTGTATATTTCAGCAATTGAAATGATAATTTACCACAAATTATTATTATTTATTTATTGTTGTTTTTTCGAATGATACTCAGTGATATTTGAAGTGGTTTCGAGATTTTTTTTTATGAGATGAGTATACAGATTACTGAATTTTTAACAAATAATATGTTTATTATTTAGACCACCCCATCTGTGATAATCTACTATCAACATTAAACAATCATTTTTCAGTAGAAATTTGTGTCAAGAATTGTTTGTTTGATGGGATTTGAACATGCATTCATTCATTCATATATATTTGTTTGATGGACGCTATATTTCCAATAACAATGACTATGAAAATCTAAAAATATTTAGTGTTCTCTATCATAATGATTGAATTCTTTTTTTTTTTGGCGACTTCCTATTCATTAGAACTATTTTACAGAAAAGAAAGGAAATAGCCTTCTCGTTTTTTTCCCTTTAATTTCATGTCCTTGTTATATCCTGAACAATGGAATGAATGGATACTAACAATGAAACCAGAGAAAATAGTTAAAGAAATGTGTGTTGCATTAAAATGACCTCAAATTAGTTTGGTATAAATTATTATAAAAATTATTTGTCAGAATACATACAATACTTTTATTTATTATTATTAACAAATTATTATCAGGTAATTAGGTTAGTTGATCTAATATCATTGAAATTAAGGTGTTCTATCACCACCTACTTGTAACTTCTTGTAGATTGAGAAAAAAAAATCTATGTAATAGGAAATTTTACTGATACATTTTTGTATGAACCTAAAACTGAAGAATTAATCTCAGTGTATGTGTTGATAACTTGTTTAGGTTATTGTGACTATAGGTAAACTAATAAATATGGGTGTATTAGGAAATGTTTAAAATTTAAAAAAAAAAAACTCATAAAACTATTTTAAAAATTTAGGCTAAACTGCAATTTACAATTAGACATAAGTTCTTTGCTTTGCTTATAAGCTGTTGCTCAATAAAAACTAAATAAGAACACGTAGTATTACGTCATCATTGACAAATGCCAAAAGTCATATTCAGACGACAGTCAGTGAGACTTTTTTTTATTTTGCCTACATAAGCTTGACACCAAATTTATACAGACAATCAACAGTACTTTTTATAAGGTTAATTAAGTGTAACTGAGACTTTAAAAGGTATAATTTTTCATTGTTATTCCATGCTATTGTTCCTAGGTAATTCACTATTCTGAACAGATCATTTTTCTGTAGAAAGTGTTCTGATTTTATGTGAAAAGATATACAGAGCTTTATCTTTGAATAAAGTAGTAAGTAGTAATTACTTTAATGAAATTCTATGATCAAATGTTCAGGTATATAGTATCAGTGGATTGGAAAATGTCTGAAAAGCTAAGTGTGTAATAACTCACTGCATTGATTCAAACCATGGATAGTGTTTGTAAAATATTTATGCCTCCAATCAAAACAAATAAAATCTGATGATGAATAGGGAAAATAATTTGTTTATAAGGCAGCATATAGTACTCACTATTTGAGTTCATTGTCCTTTGTTAACCAAACTATATTAAACAGTTTATGTTGTATAATTAATAACTCAAAAAAATAATATCCAGTTACTCTGAATCTGAATTGAACAATATTTGAAAATGTACAGAGACTTTGTTTTCACATTTGTATCCAATTTTATATCAGATTAAACAAGGAATTTTGGTATAATGAAATCATCAAGTTTATGTTGAACGAATGAAATAAGCCTAATGGTAAATTAACAGATTTCCATGAAGGCTTATTAGTTCAGATGAAATGAATTTAGAAATTTAAATAATATCTGAGTTTCATAACAGAAGACCAACTTAATTACATAAGAATTTTTAATTAAAACTTGTAAATAAAAGCTAAACGTAACTGTCGACTTACCGAAAGTGTTTATTGACTAAGTGCAAAATGATTTCCGTTATTATTGTCGGAATGGTGCATAGTTTAATATAAATCCATGAGTTATTCTTATTATAGACCAAATGATTAGTGCTATAATGAAGTATGCTAATAAATTTATCAAGTTTATTATCTAACAAACATCCCAAAATCTGAAAACTATTCGCACAATGTGTGAACTAAGCAAATGAAACCACCATGTGAATGACAAATTAATGATAACGATGTAATTGGTTCAAAGTTAGAGAAGTTATTATTGGTTGAAAAATCAACCAATCATACTTTAGAATGATTTGCTCTATTTGTTTGATTAGTTAAGTAAAATAAATGAGGTTCGTTTGCCTATCTGTAGTTAACTCATTAAAGCAAAAAAAAATTGGTCGAGTAGAGCAAATTGGAAAAATGCAAAAACAATAATAAAAATAATTTCAGTTATAAACAAAGTAAATTTATTTTCTGGCCGAGTTTTGGAGATTTGTGTTTTTTCACATTTGAAATCGTCAATCAAAGACAAATCGGTGAGGTCGTGCAAAATCCCTAGATCAGTCAGAGTTAGACATTAACGCCCTTGGATGCCGGCCCAGTGGTCCGATGGTTAGGCGTTCGCGCACAAAACCGAAGGTCCCGGGTTCGAATCCTGCGAGGTGCAGGAGTCGTGGATGCGCACTGCTGATGAGTCCCATACCAGGACGAAACGGCCGTCCAGTGCTTCCAGATTTCTAATGGTGGTCTAACACTGATTGATTGATGACTTCAAAAGTAAATTTAATCTTTACTTTCATCTCAGTAACTGAATTACCTGTATATACATGAAATAAATTTATAAATTCTACAGTTACTAGCTTATTCAGAAATCTCAGAGTTCATGTGACTGAAGTACTCTTCTAATGCCTCCTAAATGTGACATAAATTTTTAATTACGTCCTTTGTTTCAAACGTTATTGATGATTAAATAAGAAGGAATTTACATCGTAGCACTTCCAACTAGTTTTCCACTAAAATTATATGGTCTAGAAGAATGTAGAAGACACTATAGTACATTAGTTGTGATAATCCTTTTCTTGAGAATAAAACTTTGATAGTTGAACTTCTAGAATCTTTACCCACTGGAAAACGTAAATGAACCCTATGATTCAAGAACCTTCATGCTACCACTGTCGTTATTTAGTCGTTCATACATATAATCCCCTGAATGACCGATAGAAAGTTTCTTTTCAAGTGATATATGAATATACTTAATGAAAAGACTAATGATCGTATTAGTATAGGAGATTTTAAAAAATTGTGGGACTTTTGCAGTTTTAGACCCCAAACTTGTTTTATTTAAACAATCATTGAAAATCTGGAGGGAGTGAACTGAAGGTTAGGTGTTCACATGTGAAACCAAAAGTCTTGGCTTCAATTTCCAGTTACAGAGTCGTGCATGAGTACATTTGAAGAATTCTATACTAATAATTTTGTCCAGATCAACGTATAAAACTTCGTATCTAGACCATTCGACCCATAGAGCTCAAAATAACATAAAGAAAGTAGTTGTATTTTGATGACCAAGAATTTTACCATCAAGGTATGACAAATTTTTGATCGGTCAAACAGCATTTGCATAGTCTTAAGAAATCATTCACACTAGATTATTCTAATTATTGAAAACATTTAGGTTAACCTGGATATCATGAAATAAACTTAGTGTAGAATGTTAGGATAACAAAATATTATGTCATTCTAACTGTTCAGATAATTAATCTTTTGTATGCAATACATTTTAATGTTTACAAAGACATTTCAGATACCGAACATTATCAAATAAACTGGTATTTTTAGTTTAAAAGTTTTAATTTTACATTCAAAAGGACTTTTGGATCGTAGTTTTTTTTTTTAATTTTAAAACTGTTTAAAAAATTAGTAATCGTTGTTTGGATCATTTATTAAGAAAACTAGAATTCATTCATGTTCACGTTTTCTGTACTTCAGCAAAGTATGCGCATTTTAAACATAATGTATTAGTATATATACATATATATATATATATATATATATATATATATATATATATATATATATGTATGTAGACACCGGTTAATATATAACGTTAAGAAGTATTACTAAAATTTGATACAACCTAATAAGTAAATAATTATAAGAATACAACAACATTTGAATTGAATTACCTAATATTGTTCAATATATCAACAGATAAATAATAATAAACAAAGATTTCGAAACTGATTATTATACATTTAACTATACATTATGAAAAAAAATCATCCGATAGTCTAAAAACTTTCCAACTGTTAAAATGAATTTGGATGAATGAAAAATATACTAACTTTACAAAGAAATGTTGATTATTTTAATTACATCAACATAAAACTCTCCATAATTGTACATTAAAGAATTATGGAGATTATTGAATTTCATTGAAATTCATAATTTATTAATTTCCAACAAAGAAAAAACAAATATTATCAGTGTGATTGACTGATATTATTACTACAATTCTCCTAAATGTCTCTTACTATTTATTGTATTGTTTATATTTCAACGCATTTAGTTTGTAATGTAATGTAATTGGTTAAGTATAAAATAACAAAACGCTTACTTTATTTGAGAATTGAAAGTGTGAACACAGTACACACATAATTACATCATTTAATTACTTTCTTGTTATACGATTCTCTGCCTCGACCTGCAATAACATCTCAACTGTTGAATTTTACTCATGAATAAAATTTTTTAGTTTCACTTTTGTTTCTAATAAATACGAAAATATGCTATATGTTTATGACGTCCAAAAAATCGAAATGAAGCATGCATCTGTCAATTTTTTTAAAGATAATCGATGCTATTCTGGTTCTTTGCTTAGACTTTATTTGTTGTATACGTTGATTCCACCAATACTGATGTTTGACATGGTAAATGCTTAAACTAAGGATTGTTCATAATAATGCTATATCTAAACACTAGACAAATAGTGATAATAATAATAATTATTATTATTTTTATGACGGTAATTTAAACTGTCTGTATAGAATTCTTCGTAATAATGAAGTGACTGTCAATTTATGTCAAAAGTATAAACATTTATTTATAAGTTATGTCGTTAAGATGATTGCGTCAAAACATTATATATATATATATATATATATGTTTGTTTATGCTTGTGCATGTGTATACATTCAAATGTTCTACTACAAATAAGTCTGTATAATAAAACAATTACCGACTAGTTTGTACATAAAAAAGAGTAATATAAAAAAAGACAAACAGACAAGTACATACAAGATAGTTTGAACATCTTTGTTAGTTTTATATCTGTTTTACACACATTATTAAAAAAATTCAAGTAAAAATCTCACATTCTACATTGAAAATCACATTTTATACACATATTGAATATTCTCTTTTAAATCGTAGAAATTTTTTTATGAAATAATAAATATTTAAAGGAGAAGACAAAACAATAAGTGTTAGAAAAAAATGACATGAACATGTCAACGGTAATGGTTTGAAATAAGAAGAAATGTAAATATATGGTTTGTGAAAAAGGAAATGAATATGTGTTATAGATGTATAGTCATTGTTATAATTTAATTAAATAATTTATAAATCTATACAATCAGTATGATAAACTTTTCTTGTTAATAGCAAGAACTTAAACAAGGTGTAGAGTAACCACCATCTTTCCACATGAAACGGAACTCAAATACATTCTATGGACAGGACAGTGTAGGTGTTTTGTGAATATTTCACACATACTTTTTTTGACGAATTCATTTTGTACAAATATTAATGTCAAGTATGGTTTTGTTTCTTGCAAATTGGACTTACATAAAGAAAGAATTATAACTGTGTAAAAAAAAGACTAAACATGTCAATTTAAAGTGTATTCGTTTTCTTGAGTCTGAGAAATTTAAGTTTTCTGAACAACTTGATAATCAAAAAAAAACAAACAAACATACACTCTTATCTACAAGTTAAAACTAGAAACTTTGAAGTTTTAATACTCACTTATAAGCATTATATAATAAAATACTACAGTAAAGTGAGATGACTATTTCGAAGATTGAAGATAACTGATCAGATCATAATTAACTATAAGACAATTAATATTGGTACGTTGAATGTCTTGACTATGTATAAAATAGAAAGTTATTCAAATAGTCAAAGACATGAAAAGTTATGACCCGGCTCTAATGGAATAATTGGAATTTTAATGGATTAAATTTGAAAAGAAAGAACTAGCTTAGCAAGTGATGCTGTTGTATTCTATACATTAGAGAGGATATGTCAACCAGACAGTAAGAAGTTTTACTAATGCTACTACATTTAAAAGCACAAAAAGAGCCTAGAGAATCGGAATTTTATAGCTCTACGATTATCAAAGTATCATTCAAACAAGAAGAAAAGGATTACAGTGAATATCATCCATCATCATAAAGGCGAAGACGATAAAAATAATCTTATCAGAGGCCGCAGTTCATTACAGAGAAATGGTCATCTTGATGGGTTACCTAAACTCCAAAGTTTCGATGAACTATACTGTGTATAATTACATTATCAGGCGACATACATTGAGAAAGAGAAGAGAAAATGATAAAGAACGGGTAGATCCAAGAACATGGTCGCAAGTAGATACATAAAACCATCAATAAAGTTACATGAATTTATTAGAATTATACTACATAAAACTAGATGAATCGTATCTACATAAATAAAAATCCCGGTAGTCTGTTGAAGATCGAAGAACAAAAAAGGAACTGACAGAAGCTCAGATTAGCTTCTGATGGTTGCACAGGTAAGACTTAAGCAAGAAGAAAATTGAAAATGTGCACAATCAACACTACTGAAGTTTAATAAAGCCTTTCTTTGAGCTTTTTACCAACTCACCTAGTTCAAGAATGCGCTCAACAACAAGTATGAAGTCCTTCAAGATCTACTAGAAGAGAAGACCACTATGGAGAACAACTGGGAAGGGGATAAGGAAGCATTAACTTCAACAATCCATTATTCAGTATTCAGAAAACTCAAGAATGGAAAAGCAAATATATCATACAGCTTACAAGATGATGCACTGAATTCATAGAAAGAGGAAACTGTCACAATTTACCATGGTCTCCTCAGGAAGATGTGTAAGGAAGAACAACTACCAACAGACACTGAAGAGTTTGGTGGCTGCGTTGAACTAGAATTAGGGCTCACTACTTTAGTGGCCCGAAATTCGACTCCTTTATTTATGAACGATCGACAATGTCATGAAATAAATCTCTCCTTCAGTTTCCGTACATCATACTTAGATGAAACGCGTTTGTGCGACAATGGTCATGAGAAGCCAAATACGGATTCGGTTGGATGAATTTACCTTAGGCAGTCGTTCGTGCGAACAAAAATGAGAACGAAAAGCGTTCAAGCAAAGCGAAGTGGATAGGGTGAACGAGCTAACACAGTGTAATGAGAGATGGCTAGGCATTTATACTCAGACAAAAATAAGCCAGACAGGCAATAAGCAGAGTAAGAGTGCACACTCACAGTCAAACAAAAACAAACAAGATAATAAGTGAATAATTGGCAAGGTCAGAAGATGTGTGAATAACTCGAGAATAATGAATTGATTAGATTGTTTAAAGAATAAGGCAAGCCCTGTGGGCTTGACGTAAAAGGACACACTACAAGAGGTATACTGCTATCAGATACTGATAAAAGGAGATCTCAGTAAGTATGTGGACTACTGAGAGGGATCCTATTACCATCTTTGCAAGGTAACGTTCACAATAGAACTGTTTAACTGAATAGGAATTCGGTAGGAGAATAACTAAAAGACCAGCAAGTTTAGTTTCTTGAACATAGATTGTGTACCATTAAAATAACCTACTTTAAAAATTACTGCTGAACAATAAACCGAATGGAACTTATATTCACACATCAAATTCCTTGAATTTCAAATAGTTTTCAACATAGTTCGTAGGGATAACTTGTAAAATTTTCTTTGAAATTATAGAAAACCAAGGAAGACTGTCACTATCACGCAGAACTTCTAAAAAGGAATGAATTGCAAAGTTATGTATAGAAGACATTTCAAAGTTTTGTTCTAAAGAAAGATTTATGCCAGATACGACTGTTTGTTTTCACTCATTCTGCTAGCTGTTGATTGGAATATGAATACCTCTAGGTCTCATGTAATTACAGAATGCAGTGGACACCTTGTGTACCTGGATGATTTAGACTGTGAATGACCTAGCCGTTCTATCTAACTCAAAGCAACAAATGCAGACGGATATAACGAGTGTAACTGTGTCGTCCGTAGAAATAGGTTCTAACATTCACAAGCCAATAAGTAAGATCCTGAGGTGCAGCAAGCGAAGGTGAAAGCTTTCAAATTCCTGGTCAGAAATTATTACAAACTGCAAGGATATGATGCAAATGTGAAGACCTGCAGGTGATCTTTCTAAAACTTAAGAATATCTGAAATCCAAAAGAAAACTCACTCAGCACTAGAGTCAAATTGCCAAATATTAACATTAAAACTATTCTTGTGTACGAAGTTGAACAGTGAAGAACTACTTCGACCATTATCAAAAAGGTATGGGTATTTATCAACAGCTATCTAGACAATATATTTCAGACCGACTATCTGCAGATCACCAGCAATAATCGGCTACAGCGCAGAAAGAAACAACTTTAAAGTGGATAGGATGCTGGAAAAGACGCTGAAGTAGAACATTTGATTGGACACATTAAACTTATTCATAAAGTAAGCCTTAACTTAGAATCTAAAACAAAATAGTAAAGAGATGGACGAGATAGTTAGTGGCACTGAGAATTGGAGGTAAATATCAAAACTTGAAACGTACTTGGCAATAACTGAAAAATAGAAGTCAAGACAAGGTTGATTAGAAGCTTACAATCGGCGACCTAAATTTCAAGAAATCCCACAGTCTAAAGAAAGAATTTGATCTTAGATGCGAAGAAAAAGACAAGTTACACTCAGTTACTATAATTATTCAATGTTCTGTTAAGAACATACGTTTTATGATAATTTGGTGATTTCAAATTTAACAATTTATGGACAAAAATAATTCATAAGAGCTCGTTTTGTTGAAATAAACTTCTCAGTTATTAGTTAGTTACTAAAATATCTAAGTCAAATGCAGAGTCTTCTGACTACCATAAGCAACAATGCGAGCATGTTGGGGATGCGGTTCTCACCCTCGAAATGCAAAATGTTGCTTCAAGATTGGTTGCATCGGTACCTAAACTAGTGATAGGGAGTGAAGTAGTCGAGCGTGTTGATCACTTCACTCATCTGGGGAGTCTCATCAGCGCTGATAGCCTGGTGACTGACGAAATCTCAGCGCGGATACAGAAAGCTCGATTGGCTTTTGCCAACCTGCGTCACTTATGGAGTAGGTGTGATATCCGTTCGCTAATCAAAGGACGGGTGTAATACGCAGCAGTTCGCTCCGTTCTCCTATATGGATGTGAAGCATGGCCACTGAGAGTAGAAGATGTTCGTAGGTTACTAGTATTCGATCATAGATGTTGAAGAAGCATTGCTCGTATATCCTGGGACAACCAAATAATGAATTCTGTCGTTAGGAAACGAGTACTAGGTAAGGATGGCAGATCAATAGATGAAGTGGTGAAACTTCATCAGTTGAGGTGGTTGGGACATGTGTTACGTATGGCTAATCACCGACTGCCTCGACGAGCCATGTTTTTTTTGGTGTAGGAGTAGTTGGTAAGGAAGCTAGGGGCGGCCAGACCAAAACATGGCAGAAGTCTATGAAGTCACTGACGAGTCGACTGAGTTATGTTGGTAGATGTAGACTACCTGGTTGGGTTCAGCGAGACAAAAGTCACCAATGGTTAGAGACCTTGAACGACATGGCTCAAAATCGTTTGCAATGGCGCAAGTGCATCCATTCTTTGAGCTCTCTCAAATTCTAATCTTCTGGATTCGTCAACACCTCTACCTTTGTCTTTCTAACCTCATTTCACTTAATTATACTCCTTGAATAATATCTTCGAACCCTAGTCTTCTTCATTACCATTAATACCTCTACTATCTTTATCACTATGGGATTTGATTTGACATTTGCGTCTCTTTGCTAATGTAGTATGGCAACATGAACTTATACACATACGTACGAAGTTCTACGTTGCAACTGACTGACTGACTGAAAATATCTAAGTTAAAGTCTCCCATATTTTTAAATTGATACATTCACATCAAACACTAAGTTTATTTTACATCACTAGAAGTATAAAAATTCAATGATATGATCCTACCATGTCTTCTAATTTTTCCGTTTGTTCACTGCCTTCATTTGTTTTAAACTCATTAGACAAGTTTAGATTCCATAAATCAGTCATAAACTGTATTGTGAAGTATTGATGATAGAACTTTCACTGCTTGTATCAATTTTTTCGTTTAGTCAGCGAGAGAAAAAAACAAGACTCACTAGTTGAACGTTCATTTTGATCTATACATGTACTGACAGTATTTCTACAAACAAAGTGAAATTCATCATCATCATCATCATCATCTTGAATAATATAATACTTGTTCTTAGTTAAATACCATGATACAGCATGAACAAAATATTTAAGAAAATAAAAAAATAATTCATACAACTCTTTTTAAGTTTCAATGATTTAGCAATGGAAGAGTATATAGTTTGTGTGGAAATACTATGGATTTTCATGTTTGTATCAAATTAAATGATGTCTCTTTCTCTCTCTCTCTCTCCCTATCTCTCTCATATAGATATATATAACTCAAAGAATTAATTTACTAATAACGTTTAGAAAAATCATTGACAAACACAATTTAGGCTTAAAACTATCAACATACAATGGCTAAATGTGTATGTATGTATGTAGGTAATGTATACTTCTAAATGTATGCGTCGTATATGACAGTAATTTATTTTCTAATTACTGTCTTTATAAGAGGGTTGGTCTATCGCATAAATAATAATTATGTTTTTTTTTTAAATTTTTTTATTCAATATAAATTTGCATTAACCTACAAACATTTTTTGTCCATGTGAATATGTAGCTTTTAATTCATTTATTTATTCAAATTCTCAATAGTATTTTTATTTTGTTTGATTAAATTACTTAGTGTAAAAACTAGATTTAATTTTATTATTGGTGAAAATTAAATATAAAAGACTTATTACTATCCTGTGTAATATTGGTTATAAGGATTCTTCTCATTTGATGTGAAAACTAGGCTGAACATGAATTCAAACATGTTCTCCTCTACTTGCCGTTAAGTTTAATAGCTATTTATGCTTTTTTTTAGCATCAACTGTGTGTAGTCATCAGTGGTAGGCATTTTGTTATGTCCGGGATTCAAACTATGCGCCTGTCGTTAAAGCGCCTAGAGGATCATCCAGTTGATAGGTCTCGAATGGGATGAAATGCGTGTTCTAGATACTACTACTACTAATACTACTGCTACTACTACTACTGTAGTGAAGGAGAACACAGGTGAGGGCTACCGAATTGTATGTACCGAAAATTACAGTTACTCAGTACAATAGGAAAACCAAATCGTAACCGTTAATTTGCAAATCTTCAATCCATCATCAATCCATTGTCTGAAATTTCACTGTTCATGCGTTTCATACAAATTCCATTGTGTTCCCACTCTTCCTTTTTTGATCTTCCCCCGTCTTCTGCTGCCAGACATGACGTTAACACTCGCGTCATATACTACTTATAAGTAGCGCACACCACACTACTACTAGCCAGATCCCATCTTTTATACAGAAGACTATGGGATGATGGATAATCAAGGTGATTCGCATGGAATACACATGGGTCAACTAAGACTGATCAAAATTCATCCAAAATATAGGCAACGAGATAATCTAAGCCACAAAAGTTTTAGATATTTTTTTTGGGGGGGGGGTTGAATATCAAACAGATGAACTCTGAAATTCAAATTCAAATATTTCAAATCCGAAAATTCGTTATTTATAGAATAAAGGTCAATCCTCTGAAATTAAATACTCGTTTGTCATTGAATCAATCAGCAGATCATAGAAATAATGATCAGTAAATAATAGGGTTGGCTATGCACAGAACAATTTAAAACGAAATAAATAATGATTGAGAGGAATCCGCCTCTTATTCACCACTTAATTTAAACTTTGATCATTAAGCCTCCTAGACATAATGAACCTGAGATGTAATCGGTTTCTTTTCCATCTTGGTATACATAGTATCTGTATACTACTTGTTATGAACCAAAATACTATCTTTTCTAAACTGTTAATAACAAAATATGAAATTAGTGTTAGGCATGTTTTGAACTTTTTATGCTAATTAATATTAAATGAAAGTACTCCTAAACTATACAATACTATAGTACCTCCACATACATATTTAATTTGGTTAAGCCTTCTGATTAACTTACTTAACTGAGTCATTTGTATAGCAATAATCTATATGTACCATTGGCTTCTATAATTGTCGGATTCGTATGAGCAGGTACGACTGAACATTGCTTACAGCCTATGTACATATTCATCCTATTCGCTTTAGTGTTAGTCTCTTATGCATATTTCGATGACTCATCCACTCTCCTATGTAGGTATATGTACATTTTTATCCTATCGATTCACTCACTAACTCGCTTATTAGCTTGTTTGCACTTTCCCGTTTGCATATTATTTTTGCTCCATGTGCCTGTAGTTTGGTGCTCTATTTGTGGCGTGCCAAATAAACATATTCAGCACTTCGTATTCCTCTTTTGATTTCTAAACCGTAAGGTATTATTTATTTATTAACGATTGTCTGGATGAGCGGCGTACGAATGAAGTCTAAGTACGTCTCGAATACCGACCGCCACGAACCTAGTGAGGCACCGGCCACCAAAATACTTGTAAACTAACTATAATTTAAAAATATGATCTGTAAGAAGTCTTTGTTATCCGAAAATGTCGACTGATAGGAAACATTAATTGATGTGAATGAACTACCTTTTTGTTTTAAGGTAAATTTACTTTTACTAATTTGTTAAGTTAGTAGTATACGTAATATCTTAAGTTGATTATGGTTTTATGTACTAAATACTGAAGTATGTTAATTTAGCATTAACTGGCTTGTATGATGTTAACCTAAAGATCTTTGGTTACTGAATTAAGCATAATCACTCAATACATAGTTTAAGTATGTTTACCCACTCATACAAATCCTTGCTACAAACCAGACTGATAAATATGGCCGATTCTATTTGAACGGAATTATTATAAAAGTTTCAGCTGATATCGAAGGAATAAAATACTTCTTTGCTGATTCGTTTTCAGTGGTCAGTCTTGATTTGAAATGTCTTGCAATCCTATTGGCGTGAGTCATCTAAAACTTGACATTGAACCCGAAAATGGTTCATATAATTATGTTTGGCCATTTTAATTTCGATGTATTTACTCTAATTTGAACAAATCTTCATAAATTTAGTTCATTTACTCTAAGCAAATGGACCTGAACTACATGAAACTGTTGTCAAAGGCTTCGTGAAAGCTGACATTTATCAGTGGTTAATGATTTTGTAATATTCATAGAGTCATTACCTAAACGATATCATTCATTTCAGCAGTAACAGATATAATCAGTCAATCATTTACAACGTATAACTTCGTATGTATGTACATCAGTTAATGTTGCCATATCACATTAGCACAAAGAAGCAATTGTCAATTCAAATCCCATCATAGTAGAGGTAGTAGAATTATTACCTGTAATCGGAGAGTTTAGGGTTGGAAAATATTATTCATAAGTGATTCAGGTTGGCATAAGCCAATTGAGCCTTCTGTGCCACACACCAGGTCATTAGCACTGATGTGACTCCTGCAATATGTGAAGCGATCTACTGACTCAGTCTCTTCAGTCCCTATCACTAGTTCAGGGGCCGATACAAGCCAACCATGAAACAACATTTTGCAGCGTCGCATCCCGATCAAGCTTGAACTGTTGCTAAGGTTGGTCAGAAGACTGATTTTTTTCAGCGTCTTTACCAAGTAGAACTATGTCATCGGCATATTATAAGTCAACGAATGGTTCTCCTGGTAAAAGTTCAACTTCTGAAAAGTCAGATGATGAAAGTGTATTATCTATAATCACTTCAGTGTCAAATTTAAACAAGAATTGAGAAAGTGGACAGCCCGGACGAGCACTAGATGAAGTAATCAATTCTGATGACAGTTCATCATAAGCTCTCAATGACCAGTGGTGTTTGACTAGAGAGCCTGTATAAAGTTAACGTAATTCTTTTGCACACCTTTCAATGACAGACACTGGCACAGAACCTCACGATCGACAGATTCAAATGCTGTTCTGACGTTCAGGAAGACAATTATTGTCCAACATTCAAATGTGTCTCTGTGTTACAGGACCTGTCGTGGTGTGAAAATGTGGTCTATACAGCCAAGTCCAGGTCTGAAACGAGCTCGTTTTTCTCGAGTCTTATCTTCATGAGCTCTAGTTAGGCGTCTAGGTATTATTCAGTCTAACGACTTAAACAATATATAAGTTAGACTGATCCCCCTGTGATTGTCACAAGAAGACTTTTTCCTTTCTTATAAATTGGGATAATCAGTGATCGAGACCAATGGGATGGGATTACGCCCAGTTCCCAGATCCTACCTAAGATCTCAGTCGTTCTAAATGCTAAACCTGGACCACCATCTTTAAAAATCTCAGGAGTTAGCCTATCAGGACCCGCTGCTCCCCATCGCCTTAGTTTTACTTTAGCTATTTCAACTTCGCAGACGCAGCATACATCGATGGCACGGGATTCCAGAGTCCTGGTTAGGGTAGCCTGTTTCCCTATTTGACACAAAGTGTGAACATATAAAGCTCCAGTATGTAGTTTAGAGAGAGGTTTCAGAAGTACAGAAATATTATTTCATGAACTTGAAACGTTTTCATCAGCGGCGCAAGGTGGCAGAGGAACCCAAGAAGGGTTGTTTGGGGAGATAAGATAGTTATTAGGCGTGGGAAGGATTTGATTGTGACTGATTTTGTCTTATGTGTTTTTACAGGTATGAGGGCGGTTGTCACTTCCCAGGTATCCACACTAAGGAAAGGTATTTCCTAAGGAAATCCAAAATGAGATCTGGTTAGTGTTGGTGTAAGCGATCTGGGAAGGACAACAGCTTGAGGTCGGTCACTCACGGCTTCTTTATGTGTAGTGATTAAAGTGTTGGCTCCGTTCTTGTTACAAAAGCCTTACCACTGGAGACGGTTTGACATTTTTAGGGTCGACCTTTTCGAACCCTTCTTTCCTTGTGAAAAGGCAGCATCGCTGCAGATGCTGGTTGTCCGAAGGAAACACCTTACTGCTGTCACAACTCTCTGCAGTCAGCAGTACGACTTCGACCCCAGACGTTGAGTAGCTGCTTCTAGTCTGATCGTTCTCCAGTCGACCTGCCTGGCATGGTAGAACCTTCGGAAACATTTGTTCCAGCCAATATAGCTCGGTTGGGTCATCACTGTAGGCACGCCGGACCACCACGTCGAGATAGAAGCTACGGTCTGTACTGAGCTGATAAGGTGAAGCATTACTGCCAAGAGGATAGTAAACTAACTTATCAATAATTTTTTTCTGTCAGTCTTGGATTGTGTTTTCAAAACAAATGTAAGTTGTATCTGGTGAAGTAAGTGAACTGCTTATTGCTTTCGAACACCTAGTATTCTGTACTACGAAACATGAACTGATGATAGAAACTAAATACTTCTGTGTATAAAACATCCAATATCCATTGCCATACCCATTGTTATGCATTAAGTGTTACACTTTTCAGCATCTAATTAATTTAAATTACATTTTCCTCTAGATAATACCATTTATAGTTACACTATTGTCAACCATGAATGGATAAAAACACAGAAAAAGCATCTCAAGTAGAAAATAAGCATCAATACAATGAAAGTTTTTAACAAATTAAGAAGAGATCAAATGGACTTTCAAACTGGTAAACAAAGATCATGATTATTATTGTTAATACAGAAAACTAACTCCCTGTTTTGACTTTTTCAATAAGTGTTCATCAATCAAGCAAATTTATTTATTCTGTCAAATAAAAAAAAATGTTAATTGCAAACCACCAGCAGCATAGAATGAAGTTGATCACAATCAGGGTAAGATAATACAAATCACGAGAATAAAAATTAAAAAAAAATTTTTGATAAAAATAAATATTATCAAAACAACGGTGAAATTGTTAGGTGAAGTAATTAGTTAATTGAGGATATTTATGGAATGGCATACTGTCATTTACAATTATTTAGAAAAGATAAATTAGGCCTAGTATTTGTACAAGTAACACGTGTTTTATTCTAAATGAAACTCTTTCGCTTCGGGGCTTGAATCCGAAACCACTCTCTAGAGACACTCAACATGCATTGGGTTGGAATTTCGGTATTCCAAAAAGGCTGATGAAAATTCATTTCGAAGATAACTCACACCCATGCAAATAATTGTAATTATTGTTCATGTTTCTCCTTTTCCAGAATAGGAATTTATTCACTATGTAATTGAATAATGCAAAATATTGAGCATCATTTCAAAGAAATAAGATGAAATTATCAATTTGTCGACTGTGTATATGTTCAAGTTAATAGGCGGAATAATTTGATTCTAGTGACAGTTTCTCACTGGGTTCAGTTAAAAATGAACTAGAATACATTATTATTCAGTCTCACGATGTGTTTAAAGTATTCAGACACTGAGATTGATGAATCGATCATTGATCATTGATCAATGTGTAGCGAAAGTGAGGTAAAAGGTTTCTTATAATGGTTCATTGTATTCAATATCTTTTTAGTATGCAAATTTTTGTTGTCACCATGTATTTTTAGTAGTTATTGCTGTTTTCAATTTTTTGTTTTGGTTTTATTCACAGCAAATGGAGGATAGTACTTCAGTACATTTGAGTTTGCAGACAATTTGTTTAAGCCCTTCAAATCACTTATTTATGATTACAACCTATACACATATTCCTCTGACTAGTTCAAACGTTAGTCCCTTCGTTGTCCCTCCATATACATTTGAGTTCGCTAATATTTAATTTGGTTAAGCCTTTTGATTAACTTATTTAACCAAGCCACTTGTATAGCAACAACTTATTTGTAGCATTGGTTTTTATTAATTTCTGGCTTGTATGAGCTGGTACGCCTACGCGCATATTCATCCTATTCGCTTTAATGTTAATCTCTCAAATATCTCGATGACTCGCATTTCCCTATATATATGGACGAACATTTTAATCTTATCAATTCGGAATTTATCTGATAACGCTTATCAAGATAAGTAATAAACGAAGTTTAGGAAAGATCTTGAATTTATTCCTGTACAGAGGACAGTAAAAAGCATTTATGTAAAATCCTACCAATAGAAACACTAAAGTGTCACAATGTTTTATTCACATGTATTTTCTAATATTATAGTCACAAAACAGGAAACTTATTTTTTAAATACTTTAACAGTAATTCTTAGCAAACAAAAACCGTTTATTTAGAGACTACTTATATTGTGTGATTAAAAACAAACAAATAAATGGTATTATCACATGATTCAGTGTTTATTAGTATCCAATCGTTGAACATGATTATACCACTTTTAATGATTAGGTCATGTATAACAACTCTTGTCTTTAAATATAACACGGTATATATTTTTTTTTACAAAACATCTCGTTTTAATGGCATAATAGATAAGTAGTTTGAGACTTGTTTTTTTTCAGAGAAAAGTTAAAAAACATGCAATTTTGTCTAACTTAAAATGATAAGATAAAACTCCGAAATTAACATTTGCCTATTTAAATGAAATATTGCCTATCTCTGTAAAAATTATCAGTTCACCGATTCATAAAGAAATTATCATTCTTCATGAATTACGTACATGAAAATTCCAAACGGTATTACAAATGAACATAGAATGTATGAAACAGGATAAATGATGTAAAGTTCCAGTTTCATCCAGTTCACAAAACGTGTTGTGTGTTTAAGTTCAAAGTGTTTACTATGCATTTGCTGGTATAGTTACTAGACCGTTGACGTTTATTATTCAATGGTTTGAAGAGGTGTTCTCTGAGCTAGGCAGTTTATTAACTGGGGTTTTTAGTAAATGGTTGAAATGCATCATAGTCTGTAATACTGATAATGGATGCAAATGGTTGTCATCATTTGTTTTCCAACCAAGTCTATTTTCATGATTAAACTAGCATACCTTGGGAAATTCAAGTTCCAACCAGAAATTCTGTGATTTTGAATGTATACAAAAGATTTCAATGCATTCACATATTCATCATAACTGATATTTTAATAAATCTATTTGAACACTTCTTGTATTCATTAATGTAAAAGCAACTAGGAGACTATTATGAAACATTGAATAATATGTTATGCGAAAATGGAGACATTTTCTAACATTAACAAGACTGATACGACGTTTCATTTTATTGATTCTTTTAATTGGCTTGTCTGTAACTAAAACAACTATAAAATAAAATAAAACATTCTTAAACTCATAACTATGGTCTCGCTTTAAATTGTGATAATTATAGACTATCCATTGGAAGTAATTAGAAACTATCTGAAAAATATCATTCTTTGTAAATATTGACTTCACCTCCAGCCTACGATTGAATGGTATTAAATATAGAACAGAATATAGATAATTTAACTTTAAAGAAAAAATTTCGTTTCATTTACAAAATCATTTACAGTTTAAATAATCATTTAATTCCAAGAATAGCTATTTTTGAAAATTTTCCCTACAATTCTTTGAATGTTCCCTGAAATATCATTTATATAGAATAAAGCATCTTTACAGTCACTCACTAACTTGAATGTTTCCACTGGTCTCCTAAATTGTACGAACATTATAATAATGGCCACTCTGCTTGTCAGAGGGGGCATCGGCCTCGTGACTTTCGAAGAAACTCAGCTGTCATTGTGAGGCGTCATAAATCTTCTCAATTAACAACCCTTCTTCTTTATCCAGGTTTGGTAGGAGCAGTAACTCTAGAACGGCTCAGGGCGAAGATGTTGTTGGCTAGACTTTGTCAACAAGATTCTGCTATGAGGGAAAAACGAATCAGATTCCAACAGAGAAAGAAATCAGGAACAAGCGCTGGAGGTGGATAAGATACACATCGCGGAAATCATCCAACAGTGTCACAAGGCAAGCCTTAACTTAGAATTCTGAAGGTCAAAGGAAGAAAGGAATACCATACCTGGATGAAACGGTAGTTCAGTGCTTTCAGGTTTCAAATGGTGGTCTAACAATGACTGATTCACGATTTCAATAATAAATAACAGTCTCCATAACTCTGTAATGAAAAATAATACTATTTTTTATATCCAAGTCAGAATTCAGTGGTTCATGCTTCTTCGTTCAGTTTGTGTATTACAATAAAACCACCTCTCGGTCATCGTCTATTAGTCATTCATTTTACATCTCAATTTATTATTAATTTGATCGTATAAATCATTTCAGGCTTTCTTAGATTCAGTTTGTTTGTAGTTAACATGTCATGAATGTAGATATTATTTTGTGTTAATAATCTACAAGTTTTCCACGTTTTATAAAAATGGATAGAATTTTCAACAACATATCTCATTCAGTTATATTGATTGATTTATATATTCATCACATTAATTGCTGATAAGGTCACTATGGTTACTATGGTTATACAATGTGTACGTATTATTCCTTTGCGCCTGATGACGTTGTTAGTTTTATTTTCCTGATTAAGGATAATGAAATCAAAATTGTGTATTGCACGTGTAACATTTAGGTCATCATCGCATTTAAATCCTTCTTAAATGCCAATAACAAAGAAAAGTTTGCACAATATATGAGTGAAATATTTTCCAAGTGTAATAAACTAAAAGCTATTAATTAAATATATCTCATCAAAGATAGCGTTTGAAAGAATTTTAACATCATATAATTCTGAAAATCATTGAATGAGAATGATATAATGTTGTGTAGTAAATTTCTAAGGGGAATTCACAAACAGTGATAGAGTTAAATTTTGAAATTTATAGTAAAGATTGATAATTAAGAATTATAGTTAATGAATGAGAGTAATTACAGTTTGGCAGAATTGAAAAGTGAATCTATTTGAAATGTGGTTGTCATGCACTAGTTAGCAACTATTTTTATTGGATATTCAAATTTTTTATTTTACAATAATTATTTAACCGATTCTAGCTTGTCTAGTACTTAGTACTGCTCAAATCACATTCATCAGTAAGTTTGAACACGGCATATTTTTCTCAATGTTTAACTAGATATTTACAATATAATGTCATACCAAATAATTAATGACAGTATCACTATATTTGATCAGTTTAATGTTCACTAACCTGATGAATTTACCTCTGTGTTTAAATAATCATAAATATTGGCTACTAACAATACTTTGGATAATCTGAATAGAGAGAAGTAAGAGTAGATGCATTTGTACTGAGATAATAAAACTGACTGATTAACCTGTATAGAAATAAGTAGGGTGAGTAGTTTACTCAAAGTGAAAACAACTACTCTATGACGATAACCAAATTGATCTGTAACTGATTAACCGAATACAGTTTGTTTTCTATTGTGTGAAAGCCTGAAATTATGTAATATTGTTGCTTCTTTTAAAACGAGGATATATTGATTATTTTATGCCTTTGAAATTCTTGAGATTTGTGCTACAGTTTGTACTCAAGTGATCATTTTATTCTGATAAGCTTTGATGTACTTTAGTCTCATGAATATAATTCTATATAAATAAGTGTTCAAATATTTTATTGGTTAAACTGTAAATTTAAACAGTTAAAAATGTAAACGCATGAAAAAAATGATGCGTCATATTGACAGTTTGTAACAACATCCTGATAAAATTGTATGTTTATGGCCTTAGCGCATGCTCCTATTTGGTTTACGTTTACCCAATAAACGAGGTAATTTTTCATTTGAAAACGTTTGGGATTAAACTGATTTTTCATATTCTCTCTTATATTAGCTGACTTACACTTAGTTTTGAAATTTATGAGCTAATCGTAAGGAAAAGTTTATTAAAGTATTGGAAAACCTAGAATATTTAATACATGAAGCCCAACAGAAAGAACTTCATGAAGTTGATTTATTTTGGTTATTTATATCTCTGACTGGGATACTTGAATGCAAATTTCATTTTCTTCATGTTTCTGTCGGTATATTTCGGATGACTATCCTCCTTAGTTGAAAGGTTACTGTGAATTAATTGTGATGATACGGTACAATTGATATACGATACTGATGAGTTTTTCCTCTTATCTATGACATGTAAACACACTTTAAACTTTACAATTCATTTGACCACCACCTTTAAAATTAAACTTTAACACATTACGATGGAGATGCATTTAGATGAATGGTACCACCCTAAGGAAGATATCATTTAAGTAATTTTGGTAGAATACTAACTTTTGACTGAGAACTTTCTCACAAAATATTTGTTGAATTGACTGAATCTCACTAATATAAGCTCACTCAGTAAAAAAGCTTAATTTATGTTTCTGAAGAATATATATATATATATAACTCACGAGAGTTCATGAATCATTATAATGTAACTGTTTAGTATGCCGTGATTATCAATTCATACGAGTCATGGACGTATTATGATATAATTGTGTTATCCATTACAAGAACTCAATCATCATAGAATTCAGTATTTTGCACAGAAATGTTTGAAAGTATAATACCTAAAAATCATACTACAGTATTTCGAATGAATCGTTGAATTTAAATTAGAGTAAAAAAAGTTTGCTAAAATGAAACTTGAATAATTATTTAAATTGTCAATAACAGGAACTCTTTTTATTTTTTATTTATTTATTACAAATCTGCTAGTTTTGACATATCAGTAACTTGCTTTATTTTTTTCATCTATGCAAAGTTGAAATAGTAAAGTGTCAATCATTTTGTGTAAATTGTTATATGTCTAGACTGGGTTAACTATGCATATAAATGATATGATGTGTTACATTATGATATTCATGATTCCATCATTTTCAGTTAGGATTACCCCTGTTAGAATCGTAAAAATATGGAAGTGCATCTTATCCATATAAAATAAACAAATCTAACAGAACAATAATCTTATAATTAAACATTTCACTATTTGAATGAACTATGAACTTTTTTCTTTATCATTTATCATTTTCTAGTGAATAATGAACCATGAGGCAAGATAAATCTTTTTTTCTCTGTTATACTTTGAATTATCAAAATTTCTTTCTGTTATCAACTGGAAAAAAAAATTAACTTTCAAACCGGTTAATAATTAATAAAAATTTTTTTTGGAATTTGAAGAATAAGACTCAGACATTGGTAATATGTTAATTCAGTCTCTGTTGGCTTGTATATTGTTGTAAGTCACAGTCAGTAGAAATGTTCATTAACATTATTCTCATCAATTCTTAGGGGGTTTCTCTCTCTCTCTCTCGTTCTCGTTCTCTATCTCTCTGTCTTTTCATTTCATTGACTTTAAAATTATTACGTTTTCTGTCAAATTATTTTTTTTTCTCTACAAATAAATTCATTTTTAATGTAAATTTACACATCTTACATTGGTACACTCTTGGTTGTTGCATATGCAAAAATATATATATATATATATATATATATATATATATATTTGTGCATAATTGTATGTATGTCAATCTAAACGATGCGTTACCTAATGGTATTTTTTCGTCTAATTCTCAATATTTTGATTTACAACAAACGGAAATATTTTGCAGAGAAAAAATTGATCTGAATGATGATGAAGATGATTATGTTGTGTGTGTGTGTAGGTGTGTGTGTGTGTGTATAGATGAGTAGGATGAAAGAATGTACCAATTTCACAAAAAAAGAATTAATAATAATTTCTGTCTTCAAATTTTACATCAGTGCCAAGAAGTTCTAGGAATGAGATAGTGAAAAAAGTCAAGTTGTTGTGGATAAGAAATTAAAGTTAAGTGGAAATTTTTTATAAGAACATTAAAAATTGTGATCAACATTCAATGTACGCTTATGATTACATTCTAAAAATTTGTTATCAGGTGAGAAATGTCTTCGAGAATAAAATTAATTCGGTATATAAAGTATAATAATAATAATAATAATAATAATAATAATAATAATAATAATGAAAAATATATATTCCACTCTGACAGTAATATTTAAAAGTTCTATTAATTACAATAAGAAATTATTATGCTTATTAGAAAATAGAAATGAAAAAATATATTTTTTATTTGGATTCAGATTTTTGAGAAAGACAGTAGTGTATTTAAAACCTATTACTGATTAATTCCATGAGGACATATGAAAAAGTATCATGATGTGACAGAAAGATTATGATACTAGATTGTGGGTGTTTCTAAGTGTGCAAATGAAAAACTTGTAAAATTAATAATTTGCTAGCCACAGATTATATTGTGAACAGAGAAAGCTAATTCAAATATCGATAACAGGCAACAGAGTGGGTTCATGAAAATCTTTCTACTACTGATTCCATTTAGAAATAAATATGAGCGAAATGCTGTCGAACACTTCATTTTAATTATAATCCAGTTGTAAATTTGGTCATTCACTCTTGATTAAGAATATTAACTAGCTGAATAGAAATTAACTACCTTAAATACTATGGAGAATAGCTCAGTTGACAATTCAGACTAAGTTAGCAGTCAAAAGTAATTCGATCATTATAGCTAATGTAGATTTTTGATAATATGTTGTACATTTCTTTCTGCATTTCCCTTCAATAGTTTACTAAGTCAAAATGAATCACTATGAACTCAAATGGTTTTATGAAGTGAAATTTAAGTCAAAGTATATTGGCAATATATTTATTTGATTATAAATGGTTATATGTGTCTTAGGTATTAAAATAAAAGTACCATTTTGATGTTTAAGCCTTTTTATGTCTAACTTTGCATACACAGGGAGAGATTGAGTAGGACGATGAAGAGATTATTTCCAGATTATAAATCAGTACTATCTGGAAAGAAACAAACTAATTAAGATATGCATTGTTAATATTATTATCAATGACTAATTTTTTTAACGAGAAATCATTAAATAAGTTGATAAAAAGTGAAATTAGACATAAAAGTAACAAGATATGTTTCACTTGATACAAGCGCTAATGAGATCTAATCGAATTCTAGATTTATTTTGAAGAGACTAATCTTTAATTGATAGTTGAAGTGACTCTTGTAAAAGAGACTCTGCTGAAATTATTTATTGAAAGAAAACTAACACTCTGCCATTTGTCATAAATAGAACTAATGAAATCAAGATTTTTAACCATTGGAAATCAATAGTGACTAGGTTTCAGTAGCATTAAGAATCGTTTGTTGACTTATGCTAACCGTAGTAAATGTCTATGGTTACTATTAAATGACAAATCATTGTATTTTAAATGTTGATAGTAAATAACACGGATTCCTATTAGTAAATAGAATTTCACAGAGCTTTTTTGACAACAGTCATGAGAAAGCATTTGTTCCTATGAAAACTGCACTGTGGTATTATCCCTTCGAGTTTAATTGACTTCAGTGTTTACAAACCAAAGACAAAAGTTGATTAATGTCATATATTTGTATGAAAGTAATCGATAGTACAAATTAATTCAATCCAAATTGTTATATTAAACAGTTTAAATGTTTTAAAAAGGCTCCTAGTATGATCGAGTGAATAAAATTGAAATAAATGCTTCTATATAATGTTTTAGTCATTCAATGGGATAATTTTTCATCACAGTTAAATGAAGAATTAGGAAGTCTAAATTTCCACTGTCGCTAAGCATGTTTTTTCATTCTCGTCGATTGATTGAACTTACATTTGTGGTCTTTTAGGTTAAGCATTTACGAAAGAAATCGAGTTTTCTGAGTTGATGGCGAATTCGTGGAAGTACATTCTTGAGGCATCCAATGATTTCAAGTTTTCAATAATTGTCTAACTTAGAACAATTCGTGAACTTTATCTAAGTTGAAAAATTCTAAAAACTCTTACTGAAGAAAATAATTAAATACACGTTGAATCAAGTTTTTAATATGGTTGTAATAATAATATGACTAAAAATAAAATGTCATCGTTCAAATTTTAAACACTCAAAGAAGTTTAAATCAGCATGTTAATGTTTCGATATGAATTTTTTTTCAAATGAACTAATTTATCTTCTTATTCTAGTAGTAATATTGTTTTAAATTTCAGGATTGAAACAATAAAAATAACAAAGAAACAGGATACTTATCTAACATAAACTGATATACGAATAACTAAACTCCTATCATGATCATCCATTAAATATTTTAATAGATAAAGTGTTCTTCAGAAACTAACTTTTCACTAGTATTACATGATTCGTTCTTCATAAATGGTGATATATATGGTGTCAAAAATGCCATTTTCTTTTATGCAAAAAAAACATTGGTAAATGATAAGCATTGAAATTGAATAAAAAAATCAACGATCTTAAAAATGCATTTCAATAAAGAGTGTCGAATGAAATTGATTTCGCAGTTTTTGTTTAGATTATCGAATTTACAGTGTGTGTGTGTGTATGTATGTATTTCAGAATGGTTTTATGTGCAAATGTCAATTTAAGCAAACGTATACCAAGTTGTACTTTCACTATTTAGTTGCATTTTGTTTGATAAGATCGATAAAGAATAAAATAAATAGAACGCACTGAATCGAGCTGTTAGGAGAAATATAAACAAACATCATGTTTAGGTTTTAGTTTTTGTTATGTAACATAGTTTTTGAGAAGTTCTTTGAGATTGTCGACAATGAATAAGGCAAAGAAGAATCACTCACATCAGTAATATGTGTAATACATTTCTATTGACGCAAACGCTTGTTATTTCTCAAATTTTTTGTGGCGATGTGTCTTTTCTCCCTGAGCTGGATGTCTTGGTTGTGAAGCTTTCATTGTTCTTCTGGAAGTACAACTCTACTATCTCCGTGAATGTCTTCGTCAGTATATTTTGCCAACCAGAGTCAGATACAGACCACCAATCAAGTATCCAATGGGGTGGCGAATAGCGGAACAAGGTGGAAGATATATGGTACAACTAATGATCAAGATCAAGGTTAACAGAACACCCTCCGTGTCAAACGCGTAGAAATCAGAATACTTCATTTCTATCTGAAGTTTGTGCTGATGATGTTGATCAGAAGAACAATTAAAGCTCCACAAACATCCAGCTCGGAGAACAAAATACCACCACAGTCATTCACCTGAGCTACAAATTTTTTCCACCATCGCTTAGATTTTTCCTGATTTTATGAAATAATTGGATCATCAGGAGTTTTTAAAACATCGATGATTTTATTTCAATCTTAAGAACAAGCACTAAGACTGAATAAAAGCAAACACCAATAAACACTCAAGAATTTAACAATTTGTAAATAAAGTATACAAATCTAGCCTTCCTTTTCGTAGTTTCATGCAATGGGACAATAAACATTAGCTCAGTTGCTGCAGTTTATGTATATGGAATTGTGCGAATGGACTACGACAACCATCACACCTCCTTGGCATTAAATATCTTCAATGAGAAAACTTGGAAATTTTCAGAACATTAATAAAACGTAGTTGAATTCATAACTCAATCAGGTGGAAAACTATTACTAGAATTCTAAATCGTTCAGTTCATTCACAGATTTCTTAAATTAGAGGTGATTTTAAAAAAATGAAACTCGGTGACGTGATTACACATATGCCTAGTTGATAAGTTTAAATTAACACGCTATCTTGTTATTGAAGTTCCTTGCTCATTATCTCTAACCATATAACATATGAAATATAGTTTTTGCTTAGTTTAGTATTGTTGCTATAATGTTAAAAATCTGCACCATTTCGCTATCCTCATAATTGGTGCCGAAATTATTCCTATTATGACCCTTACTAAATTATTCGGTCAGTTCACCAGATGACTAAATCAAGGAGTTCGCTTCACGTCAACAATCTGTTCAAACTGTTCATCATCCTCCTCCAGATAGCCTATAAGAGTAAGAAAAAAGTCAGGCAATTAAAGTTTTATTCTTAAAGCTTAAAAACTCATAGGATTATTTAAAAAGGATGCGAGGCAACACAAATAGAAAATCACCATTTGGAGTCCCATACCAGGACGAAACGGCCGTCCAGTGCTTCCAGGTTTCTAATGGTGGTCTAGCATTAATCGATTCATGGTTTCAAAAATGTGTAACTTAACAATCTTCACAACCCCTGTAATGAAAATTACCTCTGCTCACTAGTGACTAGCTTCGTGAGAAATCTTCTCCGAGTTCTAGTAGGAAGACGTGACCAGTGAAGTTCAACCTGTTCGGGTGTAGGCAGTGTCTACCGAACACTGTGTATGAGGTTGCGCAACTCCGTGAATTTGATCAAGTTAGACATTAACACTGTTAGATACCGGCTCAGTGGTCTAACGGTTAGGGCGTTCGCGCACAAGACCGAAGGTCATGGTTTCGAATCCTGCGGGATGCAGTAGTCGTGGTTGCGCACTGCTGAGGAGTCCCATACCAGGACGAAACGGCCGTCCAGTGCTTCCAGGTTTCTAATGGTGGTCTAACATTGATCGATTCATGGTTTCAAAAATGTGTAACTTACCAATCTTCACAACCCCTGTAATGATAATTAGATTTATCAGAACTTTACGTGCCACTGTGAGGTTAGTTAACACGAGTTAAGGTTTTGCTAAATACCCATCTAATCACTAAATAAGGATCAAACAATAATGTTAACAGAAAACGTTGATAGCATTTCACTCATTCATACTTCCGCTCTTACTTAGTTGGCTGTGATCTATTTCAGTGTGTTAACCCTGTCATGAACCGAAGGTAAGCAAAGACCACCATGAAAATAGAGTTGTCGCTTTTTATGTTTGACTTTGGTATGTAATATAAAGTTGTTCTCAAAGCCCAGTTTTCTCTAATTAATTTGTGATATGTTAATATTGATATGTTTTCGAATGACATAATTCCGGTCTGTTTTATTTCTTATTCCTTAGATCGTATTAAATATTACATCAGTCGTTTATAATTAAAATCTATCACAGACCAACCAAAACATACCAATAAGTCAATTGTTCTTGTGAAAATGTAACGCCAACAAAGAACGTATCACAGTCAACATTATCTCATCTGGTTTTATTTATAGTAGTTAGTACAAATCGATTCAAGTCGATAACATATTAGCATTTGAATTAATTTTGAGGTCAAATAATATGATGGCCTTCTAAATAACAGAAAAACAGATCAGCATAAACATGGACGAAACATACTTTGTGGTCGAAATAATGTTTCATCATTGAATATCAGATTGTTTTCGTCTTTGATTCTTATGAAATACGGTCAACTATCAATAGTCGTAAACTTATTCTCCGCATGATTTGAACTCATATTGTTTTTTCGAAAACAAACCCACTACTGGTTTATAATTTAGCTAGAATTTACATTTTACGGTACAATTTTTCTAGACAAGAATAATCAGAGCTTACATCCACTGAAATTTTTGTTTTTTCCAGTATGAATTATAAGATTTATTTTGATTTTTAACTTACACCATGGAATAAATTTTGACAAGTAGACAGTTTTTTTTGTTTTAGATTTGTTCGTGTGGTTTTCTCTTTCTCATTTACAATTATATTATTCTGCTTTAAAATTAAAGTGGATTTAGTAACACAGAAATTTAAATTAAATGTAGGTGAATATGTCAAACTTTAGAATCACAAGAAGTTAAAATAACAGCCACACAAAATGAAAATCAAATGATCAGGACAACTTATACCGGACTTATAAATAATGCATGAGTAAGTATATAGATCCGAGTAAACAGACAGATTTCTCGTCAATAATCAGTTTTTGTATCTTTAAAAAAAATCTTTATACATGTTTAGTTGTGTCCATTGGTATATTTTCATATATTCATACATGACCTGATATTAGATGAAAAGGATTATGTGAGATATAGGTAGCAAGGATTAAAAGTTCTAAGAAATGTGAAGAATTAATGAATCCTACTTAAAATTATTTATTTATGCATGAATAAAGAAGAGTAACACCAATAACGTTTGTTCAATTATAGCTTTGTTTAACATATTTTATTTTAAACTGTATGAATTTGTTTGTGTGAAGTCATTCTGGTTTCATTTCTTATGTTAATGATATTTATGTGTTTTTTATGTGTTGATTCGAACTCATCACTTTGTTGTCTTTTGTCCTCGAATTTTTTCTTAGTTTGTTTACTGAACTGTAGAGTTTGAAGATAAAGTCATTTGGAATTAATCATTGATTGATTTTTATGTGATTCAATGCATTTCTGAGAATAAACTTTAATTACTTTTCACCGAATATTAAAGGTATACACGCACTAGAAAGACAAAAAACTACGTCTCCTTAATGACTCCTATTATTAAATTATTTAGTTTATTCCTTGACTAAGTCAATGTATGCTTAACGTAGATGGATCTAGGCAATATAATGCATTGTTAAGCAGTGCACCCAGTTCATTTAATCTATTTGGGACTGACAGTGTTAGTGACATGATCCCCTACTATAACAGTCACAGTACCCTTAAAACCACAATCATATTTAAGACGACGAATAGAAGTAATGAACAACGTGTAAGCAGTAGAAAAAATTTAATTCAACAGTGACTATCAACTAACCTAAGTCACGTATTTGTAGTTTTTAGAATGATCAGGAAATTATAATATTTTCTCCATTCCCATGTATGTCTATTTTGATAAGGCTTATTTTCGTGTTAGGTGTATTAACTATCTGTCGAATGATACCTAGCTTTACAAACAAGACTTTAGACTATTGATAATACATTTGTAATAACCAGATAGAGTGAATTAAAATTTTCATAACATCGAATTATTTTTAAAAATTAATTCGATGTTATGAAAATTTTAATTCACTCTATCTGGTTATTACAAATGTATTATCAATAGTCTAAAGTCTTGTTTGTAAAGCTAGGTATCATTCGACAGATAGTTAATACACCTAACACGAAAATAAGCCTTATCAAAATAGACATACATGGGAATGGAGAAAATATTATAATTTCCTGATCATTCTAAAAACTACAAATACGTGACTCAGGTTAGTTGATAGTCGCTGTTGAATTAAATTTTTTCTACTGCTTACACGTTGTTCATCACTTCTATTCGTCGTCTTAACTATGATTGTGATTTTAACACTGTCAGTCCCAAATAGATTAAATGAACTGGGTGCACTGCTTAACAATGCATTATATTGCCTAGATCCATCTACGTTAAGCATACACTGACTTAGTCAAGGAATAAACTAAATAATTTAATAATAGGAGTCATTAAGGAGACGTAGTTTTTTGTCTTTCTAGTGCGTGTATACCTTTAATATTCGGTGAAAAGTAATTAAAGTTTATTCTCAGAAATGCATTGAATCACATAAAAATCAATCAATGATTAATTCCAAATGACTTTATCTTCAAACTCTACAGTTCAGTAAACAAAATAAGAAAAAATTGGAGTACAAAAGACAATAAAGTGATGAGTTCGAATCAACACATTAAAAACACATAAATATCATTAACATAAGAAATGAAACCAGAATGACTTCACACAAAGAAATTCATACAGTTTAAAATAAAATATGTTAAACAAAGCTATAATTGAACAAACGTTATTGGTGTTACTCTTCTTTATTCATGCATAAATAAATAATTTTAAGTAGGATTCATTAATTCTTCACATTTCTTAGAACTTTTAATCCTTGCTACCTATATCTCACATAATCCTTTTCATCTAATATCAGGTCATATATGAATATATGAAAATATACCAATGGACACAACTAAACATGTATAAAGATTTTTTTTTAAAGATACAAAAACTGATTATTGACGAGAAATCTGTCTGTTTACTCGGATCTATATACTTACTCATGCATTATTTATAAGTCCGGTATAAGTTGTCCTGATCATTTGATTTTCATTTTGTGTGGCTGTTATTTTAACTTCTTGTGATTCTAAAGTTTGACATATTCACCTACATTTAATTTAAATTTCTGTTACTAAATCCACTTTAATTTTAAAGCAGAATAATATAATTGTAAATGAGAAAGAGAAAACCACACGAACAAATCTAAAACAAAAAAAACTGTCTACTTGTCAAAATTTATTCCATGGTGTAAGTTGTTAAAAATCAAAATAAATCTTATAATTCATACTGGAAAAAACAAAAATTTTCAGTGGATGTAAGCTCTGATTATTCTTATGTCTAGAAAAATTGTACCGTAAAATGTAAATTCTAGCTAAATTATAAACCAGTAGTGGGTTTGTTTTCAAAAAAACAATATGAGTTCAAATCATGCGGAGAATAAGTTTACGACTATTGATAGTTGACCGTATTTCATAAGAATCAAAGACGAAAACAATGTGATATTCATTGTCGAAACATTATTCCGACCACAAACCATGGTAATAAAGTATGTATCGTCCATGTTTATGCTGATCTGTTTTTCTGTTATTTTGAAGGCCATCATATCATTTGACCGCAAAATTAATTCAAATGCTAATATGTTATCGACTTGAATCGATTTGTACTAACTACTATAAATAAAACCAGATGAGATAATGTTGACTGTGATACGTTCTTTGTTGGCGTTACATTTTCACAAGAACAATTGACTTATTGGTATGTTTTGGTTGGTCTGTGATAGATTTTAATTATAAACGACTGATGTAATATTTAATACGATCTAAGGAATAAGAAATCAAACAGACCGGAAGTCTGTCATTCGAAAACATATCAATATTAACATATCACAAATTAATTAGAGAAAACTGGGCTTTGAGAACAACTTTATATTACATACCAAAGTCAAACATAAAAATCGACAACTCTATTTTTATGGTGGTCTTTGCTTACCTTAGGTTCATGATAGGGTTAACAAACTGAAATAGATCACAGACAACTAAGTAAGAGCGGAAGTATGAATGAGTGAAATGCTATCAACGTTTTCTGTTAACATTATTGTTTGATCCTTATTTAGTGATTAGATGGGTATTTAGCAAAACCTTAACTCGTGTTAACTAACCTCACAGTGGCACGTAAAGTTCTGATAAATCTAATTATCATTACAGGGGTTGTGAAGATTGGTAAGGTTACACATTTTTTGAAACCATGAATCGATCAATGTTAGACCACCATTAGAAACCTGGAAGCACTGGACGGCCGTTTCGTCCTGGTATGGGACTCCTCAGCAGTGCGCAACCACGACTACTGCATCCCGCAGGATTCGAAACCATGACCTTCGGTCTTGTGCGCGAACGCCCTAACCGTTAGACCACTGAGCCGGTATCTAACAGTGTTAATGTCTAACTTGATCAAATTCACGGAGTTGCGCAACCTCATACACAGTGTTCGGTAGACACTGCCTACACCCGAACAGGTTGAACTTCACTGGTCACGTCTTCCTACTAGAACTCGGAGAAGATTTCTCACGAAGCTAGTCACTAGTGAGCAGAGGTAATTTTCATTACAGGGGTTGTGAAGATTGTTAAGTTACACATTTTTGAAACCATGAATCGATTAATGCTAGACCACCATTAGAAACCTGGAAGCACTGGACGGCCGTTTCGTCCTGGTATGGGACTCCAAATGGTGATTTTCTATTTGTGTTGCCTCGCATCCTTTTTAAATAATCCTATGAGTTTTTAAGCTTTAAGAATAAAACTTTAATTGCCTGACTTTTTTCTTACTCTTATAGGCTATCTGGAGGAGGATGATGAACAGTTTGAACAGATTGTTGACGTGAAGCGAACTCCTTGATTTAGTCATCTGGTGAACTGACCGAATAATTTAGTAAGGGTCATAATAGGAATAATTTCGGCACCAATTATGAGGATAGCGAAATGGTGCAGATTTTTAACATTATAGCAACAATACTAAACTAAGCAAAAACTATATTTCATATGTTATATGGTTAGAGATAATGAGCAAGGAACTTCATAACAAGATAGCGTGTTAATTTAAACTTATCAACTAGGCATATGTGTAATCACGTCACCGAGTTTCATTTTTTAAAATCACCTCTAATTTAAGAAATCTGTGAATGAACTGAACGATTTAGAATTCTAGTAATAGTTTTCCACCTGATTGAGTTATGAATTCAACTACGTTTTATTAATGTTCTGAAAATTTCCAAGTTTTCTCATTGAAGATATTTAATGCCAAGGAGGTGTGATGGTTGTCGTAGTCCATTCGCACAATTCCATATACATAACTGCAGCAACTGAGCTAATGTTTATTGTCCATTGCATGAAACTACGAAAGAAAGGCTAGATTTGTATACTTTATTTACAAATTGTTAAATTCTTGAGTGTTTATTGGTGTTTGCTTTTATTCAGTCTTAGTGCTTGTTCTTAAGATTGAAATAAAATCATCGATGTTTTAAAAACTCCTGATGATCCAATTATTTCATAAAATTAGGAAAAATCTAAGAGATGGTGGAGAAAATTTGTAGCTCAGGTGAATGATTGTGGTGGTATTTCGTTCTCTGAGCTGGATGTTTAGGTTGTGAAGCTTTCATTGTTCTTCTGAACAACATCATCAGCACAAACTTCAGATAGAAGTGAAGTATTCTAATTTCTCCATGTTTGATCCGTAGCTTGTTCTGTTAACCTTGATCTTGATCATTAGTTGTACCATATATCTTCCACCTTGTTCCGC
>OX103974.1:31145957-31183849 GCA_944470395.2 Schistosoma turkestanicum
TTTTTAAAAATTAATATTTTATCCATAAAATGATCTATTTAAAACTTACAAACCTACCGTATTAATTAATTAATTTAATTTCATTAAATTACAATTTACTCAGCATTTATTATTATTATGATTATTTTTTGATGCTTTCTTTTTATTTGTGTACTAAGTCTGTTTTTAGATTTGATTAATGTAGATAATTTTCCAAAAAAATTATAAAAAACTGAATACTAGTCGGTTTGAACATAATAGTTAAGTCTATAACTAGAATATTTTTCTATTTGTCAAATGAATGAAATATTAAAAACTTGGACAAATTCGAACAATATATGTTTGTTATTTATGCAACTTTTTTTCACTCATTAATCTTGTTAATCTTTCTGAAAAAAACACAAATCATCTACCATTTAGGCTTTCGGCATTGTTTTTAAAATACCTTCAAAATTAATGTTGTATATGAGCATTTTAGTTTTTAAAAAACATTAGAATTTGATATGATCTCTGAATGTGTTGATTGTTTTTCGAGAAACCACTGAATTCTATCTAGAGTTTGCGAAGTATTTCTTAGTAGTATCATTGTGTATCACATCAATATGCTTAACCAAAAATACCATGTATGATCATCGTAAATCCAGAAAACATAATCAGTGGCTGACATATTTGTTAAAAAAAAAAAGGAAATCTAAGCTTATGACGTCAGTGTGTCATTTGATTAGCATAACAAGCAAAATGTTTCCGTGTGCTCCATTTCATTTTCAAACTACCCTCAGATAAAAGTGAATGTAAATCAGTCGGCAGTTTTGATGTTGGCTTCTGCTTATGATTGCTCTTCACTAATCAATATTATAAATTAATATTCACAAAAACTGTCCCGATAGCAATTTCAACAAATTTGTAGAAAAAACAAACATCCATCTAATAGTTAAACTAATCAGATAAAGTATTCATTTGAACATTTATATCACAATCAAGAATTGAATTTGTTTAGTTTTTAGCGAGTTAGAAGAATGCTACATCATAGTGGTTGAAACGAGAGAAAAAAAGAAAGTGCATCTATTTGTTGTTAATCCATAACAATGTTTAATGAATATGATGAGCAAAGTTTGATTGGTTAGTTTAATTTCAATTGAGAGTTGGGTGGATGGATCATTGATAGAAATAAAATAAAATAGTTTTAATACTTCAATAAGTGGAAAAATACAATTTTTATTATTATATTTTATTACAACGGATAAGTTCTTTTTTTTCATTTTCATAACTTACTGTCTTTATTTTTAAGAAAAAAAAATAGATCTATCATTGATAATATAATATCTTATCGTAAAGATTCCATTCAATTTACGTATATCCGTCATTATGTGGTGAAATGCCGCAATTATAAAAACCAAACAACAACAACAACTGGAAACAACATTTTAACGGTGAGTGTAATTTGATTATATCAGTTTATAATTAGATAAAAACAAAAATACACCGGCAAAAAGTCAAATCATAAAATTATTGTCAGTCAATTTATTATATCTACCAAAATAAAACAAAAAAAAACAAAAAATTGTTTACTGCATTTTTTCAAAATGATAAACTAACTTCGTTTGTGTTTTGAAGTTGATCAGGTCTGTGTGTGTTTTATTATCTTCAATTGATTGATATTGTTCAGTATTGTGTAAAAGCAGGTAACAGAATGATAACAATACCGATAAGCAATGTTTATGAATGAGGCAGGTTATGGAAAAACAACCTGCGAAACATAGTTGGAGATATTAAAAAACAAAATGCTTTTTTGATAGACAATCTAAGTCTGTTGAATGTGATTACAGTGACGATTGACAGTTAACGAATTATTTGTTTTCATTTTTTTGTTGTTGTATGCTAAGTGATCAAATTAAATCGAAATTATCTGGAACTCCAAACAACTTTCAATCAAAACCAAAATCAGTATTTTCAATACAAATGTCAAGACAGTTCTGCTGTATAAAGCGGAAACTTAGAGAACTACCAAAGCCATTATCCAGAAGATACAAGTATTCATCGACAGTTGTCTTCGCAAAATACTTCGTATTCGTTGGCCAGACACGGTCAGCAACATCTTATTTTGGGACAGAACAAACCAGGTTCAAGTGGAGGAGGAAATCAAGAGGAAGCGGTGGAAGTGGATAGAACATACTCTGAGAAAAGCACCCAACTGCGTCACGAGACAAGCCCTCACATGGAAACCTCAAGGCAAAAGGAAAAGAGGAAGGCCAAGGAACACATTACGCCGAGAAATAGAGAAAGATATGAGAGGAATGAACAAACATTGGACAGAACTGGAGAGGGAAGCCCAGGACAGAGTTGGTTGGAGAAAACTGGTGGGCGGCCTATGCTCGATTGGGGGTAACAGGCGTAAGTAAGTAAGTAAGATATTTCAATGAAATTTCTAGTTACACTAAGTTATCCGAACCGTCGTCTAAATTCTAGCAGTCAGGATTGATTTGTGAAATAAAAATACTTGGGCAAAGTTGTATCACACAACTTCCAATCGTTTCAACATTATTGACATTTCATCGAGGTTCAACCAACGACGCAGAGATAACTGAAAAGATAATTTAAATTTTGTCAGTGTGGAAATGCTAACATACTACTTTTTAAATGACATGCTCAATTATCCGAAATCTCTATTAAGATATAAATCATATAATTATTCAATATCTACCATTCCTTAGATTCGACAAACGAAAAGAGTAGGTAATATATTTTTCTGAGACCATATCAACAGATGTATTTTTGATTGAAATGTATTTATGTATTTCAAAAGATTTGATCTGCGTTGAAATTCATTTTGAAAAAGTTGTGCTGAGGGCGAATGCACTTAATGTATTTTGGGAAGATGAAGTTTGTTTACAATTATCAATTTATTGGGTGGTCAAAAGTGTTTATCAGAATGCTGTTTGATGAAAGCCCTAACTAAATTATTACTCAGTGGTTTAAATAATTACTCAGGAAGTAATCAGTCAGTCTACTAGATTGATTTCCATGCATCGAGAGAATAAGTTCTACTTTATCTATAGTCACATACCAAAATTTGAGGTTATGAAACAGGTCACATTTTAACATGATAACTTATTGTTGACTACCTAAAGTTAACTATGGTCATGAATCAAGTATGTTGTTGAAAAAAAATAAGGGCAACATAGTTACGCATTGGATGTGACTGTCTTTTTACAATCCAGAAACTTTACATCATTATGTATGGTAAATAAGACTTACCAGAAATGTCTATACTGTTTGATTTTAAACAGATCGCTAATAAAATTGATGATTTACAAGTTGGAAATTATCAAATCGACTGAATTATTTTGTCTGAGTATTTACTGAAAGACAATAGTCAGTTTACAAGTAATATAGAATCTCCTACATTTAGCAGTATACTTAAACAATTCAAAGCCTTATTTAGTTATTTTTTATTAAAAAACACTGTACAACTGATTTTATTGAAAAATCTTTAACAACTCAAAGCGAAGAAAAATATTTTTTAAGGACCCAGATAAATTAGAGTTGAAGATTTGTTCTCTTATACCAATTTCAGTTGACTAATATCAACATCTATTCAGAAATGATCTCTTTTTTTAACTACAGGACAACATTTTGTGAAATGTATTTCTCTTAATTTGCGAATACTTTCTGTTATTGTATACTATACCATTGATACAAATGCGGCCTATTTAGAGAGACAAATCATCGTTAGTCATTGCTTTTTTGGTTATTCATAAGCAAGCTTATGACTAAAAATGATAAATGCTCGATACAATGCTCATTCATTGTAGTTCTTAATTTCAGGTGAAATGAAATATTGTTGATCGGTAAGGCTTGTTTTTTGAAATAAATGTTCCTAAAATTGTAAAATATATAAATGTATGGTTAAATAGATCTATTTCGAATACAACAATGATGTGTCAACTTCATTTTGACAACCAGAATTAAGAATTAAAACTCATACAAATTAAAACAATGAAAATGCAATCAAATTACTTATTTTATAATTTTCTTATCACTTTTCCCAGTACACATGGATCGAAAGTTTGGAGAGTAATATTTTATAAAATCTGTTTATAACATAGAGAGATACACAATGTACAATCATAAAATGATTCTACGTTACAAGTGTTGAATTTCAATCTCTATAATAAGTCTAATTAAGAGAGAAGCTTTTTAATTACTCTAACAAAAATTATTTCTTCTAATAACAAATATTCTCTCTTTTGAATGAATAACACGTGCAGTAAATCCTGACAAATAAAAAAGGGATAGTCATTTTATCCATGATCAACAACAATAATAAACAAATGTTCTTGCTAAATTTAGGATAAAGTTGTAGGAAAATATGAATTGATTTGTAGTTCTGGGAACTATTTATATGATATGATTGTGCTAACTATAAATGATTCAAACTGAACAGAAATACATACATAAGATATTTCCTTTATTTTTTTATCAAACTACTTAAGGCATATAAACCTTGAAAAGAAAATTCATGAAAAATTGACATGATTCGTTATGTGCCTTTGATATCGTTTACAAAAAATGAGAACTTGATTTAAGTTTAGAAAAAAACGCAAATAAACTACACTTTATCCTACATTATTTTCACATATTTACAGTTCCCCCCTACTGTTCTAAACAGAGTTTACTTCATATCAGTTCGTTGAAAACGCCAGACTACCACAGTGTAAAAATGTCAAAGTAGAAATAATTATCGATTTGTGTGTTCGAATGTTTAAAAATGGATAATGTTGGAAAATAAATGATTGTGACTTGATTATTATTAATAGTTGCAGTCTGAGATTTATTCCTATTTCTTTTTGACGTTTGTAGTTAGTTTCAGTGGTCGAGTGCATAAGTTTAATTGAGTTGACAAGAAATCTCAATGAAGTTGAGTTGTTTATGTGTAAGAACAAAGCCAAGTCCAATATAAGTAGTAATTTCAGAGATTTTAAATGTCGTTAAAATTTCATTGACAAACCATAAAATTAAACTACGAGTTAGTATAATCGTGATGTTTTATCATAGGTTGTAAGCAAATTATTCATTCAGAAATAATGTGGATTCTATTTTAACCTCACAATATCTTCATCATGTCATTATTTATTAAAAATGTTCATTAGCGTAAGGGTTTTAATCAAAAGATTTCTAACTTTTAGATTGGTATTATTTAGCTGATGGACAATTGATGCACAACTTATTATTTAAAAAGTATGGTATAGCTGTTCAAATTTATTAAAGCCTCATTATGTCTAATAATGTTCGAAAGTATGTCAATTCATTTCTTTGAAATATAATGTCTTGTTAAACTGAATTGCTAACAACTTTTCAAAGTTTGGTTTTTACTGAAAAATGGTCACATCAACTGATGGTTTCGGAAAATTTTTTATAATGATTTGTAAAAAACTAAGACAAAAATAACCATAGGATTAAATTTTCTGAAGAATGAGATTCTGGAGGAATATTCAATTTTTACTGATGGTGAGCTATGTTCCACGAGGGTTAACAGGTGTAAGTAAATGATATCTTGAAACAATGTCTACAAATAGTAATTACTCGAACGTCATTTAAACATAGTTATTTAGCTGGAACGACACTAATTGCTGCAATGAACATTGTTCCTAAAACTATAAGGATGACTTAAATTTTATTCAAAAAACAAATTATGTTGGGAAATTGATCTACTGGTTATCGTCAAAATTCGACTGTTGAGTTAAATAAGGTTAGAGGAGAGAAGGTGGATGGTTAAAACTTCATAAAGTTTCATCATTCTTTTTATAGAAGTACTATTAATTGTGTAATAACAATTAAATTATTGTTATCAGTTTATCGGAATACTTTAACTTTGTTATCACAATCGTTTTTTCAGATGAAACATTGAATACAATCGATAGGCCATGGGTCAATGGATTGAAAAGGATATATTATTATGGTATCATGGAATACCAAATTCTATCAGAAACATGCCTGTCGAACAGAAGATAATGTATCAGTACAGCAACATGCCTTGTTCTTGACGTTTGAACCTCAGAATGTAAACTTACGATGTTTTCAAGTCAGTCATCTAAACTTTTCCTATCACAATAAGATACCAGATAAAAATTAATGCAATTTATTGCACTAGGAAGAAACAACTTTTGAGGAATCCCGTTTTTTAATACACTTTTGACTATTGTTAATTCAAAATAGAGAACTGTAACCTTTTAGTTACTAAGTATGATATTTTACTTTCCTGAAGACCACCTGCTGTCAATGAGCAATAATCTGTTAAAATTAAAATCACGCAGGATATAAAAATAAATGGTACAATGAATAGTTTGTAATACATGTGACCTGATTTAAAGATAATTAATTATATGAAGCTAAACTTATCCAATGTACTGGAAAAGTATTTGTGTTCAATGGATATGACCTGTAAAAATTAAGTTGTAGAGAAATCTTAAATTATGCTTATATGACATGTACGTATTTCACCGAAGAAAGAATTTATCTATGTTCATTTTCAATGAAATAAAAGTTAACTTTCACTGATTTATGATTTCAGTCTCTTTATTTTGTCAAAACTACATTGATTTACTTAGTATTGATGAATAATCAAACAGTATTGATATGGTTATCTTATATTTTGTTGGCTTAAAAAGATGAAAATAGCTTACGAATTTTTGTAGAAATTTGAATCATGTTAAATTTTGCTAAACTTAAAATACAACAACTGAAAAAATCGGCTTTTGTTTTAAAGATTAAATTGGTTTGTGGAAGAAATTAAATTTAGGTGACAATGGATTCCACGACGCTCGTCTTATTTTTTTCGAAATTTGTTGGCGGGACATATTTGTAGTCCGAGTTCATCATAGATTTCAAACCTAATGCTTTATGTTACGAACACCAAATGCGTTATCCTATAGGCTAATGAGTGCAGATACCGTTGCTAGCTCCAATCCACCTTTTCTATAAAATCTATGAAAAAAATACTTTATTGAAGTCGTTATTTATGTCACTACCATGTTTAATGGGCGCTTAACTGGCTTGTGCTCAATACTGAAACCCTAAATCTAAAAAAGCGTAAGCAAAACCAAAGACTGGTGGCAAAGGTTTATTAGATTCCGAAAATAAAGTTGAAATAATGTAAGCGAGTACTTTACTCTTTTACATGATTTTTGTTCGGCAAGTTTCTATAACATCATTTCATTGACATTTTTACTAGTGGATACACATTGGCAATAATATTTCACCATGCGTTCATTGTGATTCGTTGATCCTGTTGTATCAGAAGTATTCTGCACAGGATGAATACACGTCAAGATAATCAAAGATGAGATGATTCGAACCCTTGCAAATTTGAGCATATTCAGTCTTTTCAGAGCATGTTATTCGCCTCAGCAATATCCCACCTGAAATTACTTTAAACAAATTAACTGGTAAAAATCAAATCCAGTTTTTATTAGTTCAACACAGTTTTTGTTAAAATAAAAAATTCTTGTGAACAGAATTTGAAATATTCATATTTTTTTATCTTAAGTACACTTCATTGTATAAAATTGACTGATTGAACTAAGGAAACTATACCGTTGTATCTATGATACTTATTGTAATCAGTCTGAAATGCTATTTCCTTTATATTATTTTTTCACCAACAAAAAGATGGTTTTAATTGATTCAGTCTTGAAGTTTATTGTTCTAAAAATATAAATAAATTTCATAAAAGTAGGTAAGAATATTCATTCTTTCATAGTCTATACACTTAACTACATCAGTCAATATGTGTTTCAAGTAAAAAAAAGAAAGTTATCACAATTAAACATTTAAAAATATGTTATTTTCGGTTTTATAATGTATCATTAGTCAAAAGTGTAAAAAACTAACTAACTATACAATATAAAAGAAGTTGACTTTATTTACCCTTATATTTAAAGCGATCATTTTTCTTCATAGCTACTCCATGCTGCATACTTGACGGTTAGTCACTTAAAAATATATAATTGTCTAATTATAATTAAAATGAAACAAGAATGACTGGCATACAAAGAGACCACCATCAAGTTATGTTGTAAGTTATGCTTTTCGTTTTATAAAAAAGGCTAAAGCATTTGAAGTTATTGATATTATGTTTTTACAATTTTTTGACCAACAGTTGAGCATTTCAAATTATGATTTTTTTCAGGAAGCGTTAAATTCTAATTGGCACATAAACTTGTTTTAAGTGAGCACTTTTCTGTTTAAATGCATATTAGGTATTTTTATGAATCACTTGTCAGTAGTATGTAGTATGAGACGGAAATAAAATAAACACACTGTCTTAAACAATTGCATTTGTTTGTCTTCACAACTAGAAATAATAACCTGAATATTCATCTTTTAAACTATTCTGAAAAAATACTTACATTTAATAAGAAATTACATTGCTGAAATTGTTTGCAATGACTATTTTCTGTATCGGATATTATTTGTTTAATGTTGACAAAAAGGCAGGTCTGTATATAAATATTGCCGCATATACTAAGTATAGTATGCTTACTTATTTGGTTTATGTGATTTGATGAATAGAATGATGTTATTTCGCATTCTTCAATAAATAGGAATGTATTTGTTGAATTCCTAACTGAATTAAAAATTGTAAAACTCCCAGTCATCGTTCTATTTAATGTAATTCAAAATAATTTATATATAAAGCCTATAAAATGTTTTCGTTCGTTACAGACATCTTCAGTTATAGCTTATAAATACAATTTATTATCAGTCTATGATTTTTTTGGTTTATTGTCATAGTTAAATCTAAGGAATTTTCCTTGTTTAGAGCATATTTTGAATTTTGATAGATTGAGCTGATTCATTTTTATGCGAATTTCTACGTTAAAATGTATATCTAACTATTTTATTATTCTCAGTGCGAATTCTCCAAAGATCATAGATGTGATGTTTTGATTATTTGTTTCTGAACCTTACTCTATCAAACACAAAAATGAGTTGTGCAACTTTAGAAAAACTCACCGATTTAATACATTTTCTAATACAACATCATATAAGTAGACAAATTGGTTAACAGTATAAGATGATGGATATCATTTAATATATTTATATTCTTAAAAGGTATGAGTGGGATACAAACTGAGGTTTGGATTGAGGAATAACTGTCCAGGAAGTTTAGTTACGCGCCTTGCCCAGTTTAAATCCAATACAAGTGATTTGGGTAAATAACGGTTCTAATATTCATCATAAATATAAATATACATCATTACCTAAACAATATTATCACTTAGTTAGTCCACCGAGAATTGTTCAATTAATCAAATGAACAGCAACAAATAAATCTCATTCTATCCCTCCTGGATAGATCAGATTCGTTCGACAGATAATATTTGGTTGCTTCATAACACAGTGTTTCCTATTCTGGAAGAGTGCTTCAATTCACAATCAAACTGCACAACTCCAGTCAAGGCAAGCAATCCAATCAAAAGAGGAACAAATCAATATGGCCATTGCCATGACTAAGTGTCAGCCTAAACAACATAATGCAGTTCAGAAAAAACATAGAAACTCAGTGAAGGCAGAAGAAATAGAAGCTAAAATAAAAGGCAAATATCACCAGACTAACAAAATTTACAATTGAAGAAATCGATAAGGACATATTACAAATGTATACATGGAGGGATTTTCACAAACAAAGACTTCAAAATGGATCTTACAGTCTGTAATATTCAGATGTTACTAATTTACGACTTCAAACCCTGGAAAAAATATAAATTTATTTTATTTAAATTCAGAAAAATAATTAAAAAAAACTAATATCCACGTCACTACAACAAAGTGGTTTGAACCAGTTACTGATATTTCAATAGATTATCAGATATCTGAAGGGGATTTGCTTTTTGACACTTAAAAATTACTAATTATAAATAACTAATTACTGTTATATAACTTAGCACAATCGTATTATATTGTTTGCTTGAGTGTTGAGATTTTTTGACCTTTACGTTAATAAAATGTTTAAAAGTCACTCCAGTTTTTTATTTTTTCAATGACGGTGCACGTTGGATAAGATATTCAAAAACTTCTCCAATAATTTCCGTAATTTTCAATGCTTCAGAAAGTATTTGGGATTATCTTGATTTTCTCAAAAAAATATAATTCAGCTTCTTATTTCTAATGTGAAAAAACATTAACAGATGGAAAGTAGTGTACACGAATAATTGACGTCAAAAGTTGATCTATCGATAATTGTTCACTTTAAGTGGCTATTTTGTTTGTGATTTATTTCATACGCATTAATGGTGAATTTCATGAACATGCTAAAAATAATTCACACTACATTTTACAAACCACATAGGTAAGTTAGATCGTGTTGAATAATTTTTATTTAAAATAAAATGCGTATTTTATACTGCACGTTTTCATGACTCTTTTTATCATAACCCTTTCAATCTAACCACATCACCATTATCACGGAAATAGTAGGACAAGATTATTTCTTCAATAAAGACATTAGTAAATAACGTTAATACATTGGATTTTTAATGAACAAAACAAATAGAATCCGGGCAACTCTTAATGCCTCTGTTTAATTTCAACAGTGTACTTAAAATATTATACTTATCTGTTATATTTTCGACTTAAAAGTCCACAATGGCTTAATGATAAAGAATTAATAACATCCGTTTAAGTTTCGCGTTAATGAATAATTCCATTTACAGTTAGCACAGCAGGAAATTTTCGCTGTAATATTACGAATAATAAGACTTTTATGGATTTTGTTATCCGTGAGTTATTACCAATCATGATAATAATAATAATAATAATAATAATAATAATACAACTAGGAAGAAAATTTGATTGGCGAAAATGGTTAAGATGATTTGTCTTCAGTACTGTTCGTCTTCAACTTTTATAATAAATCTGAAATTCCTTCATAAAATAACTAACATTTTATCATTTATCTTCGACCGATTTTTCTGGAACAGCATTCTAGCAAAACGCCTAATTAAAACTAATAACAGTTCTCTTAAAAATAAAAATTAAATGTACACGTAGTTTTAATTAAGGAAGTTAAACTATTAGTCATTGAGATTCAAGACAACCATATTTTTAATTTTTTTATTCATTAATAAGCTGTAATGTGTGTATATTTGAATAAAATTACTTGATTAAGTTGAATGTTTACTATTTATCATCTAATCATATTAGTAATTATTTAGTCTAAGACGTTAACAAATATACTGAATATCACTCACCCTCAAATTCGGACATAATATAAATTGAATATCTATAAACAACTCTATCTGAACTTATTTCACTCTCATTTAAAAAAATTGGAAGATAATTCTTCTGTTTATTTATTTTTCTCTACGTACTCTAAATTAATCATTAGCTTAATATAACATATAAACTGTTTTCTTTTTATCGATATTTTTATTGATAGCGCTTATATTGATATTTTATAAATTTCGAAAAAAGAAAAAAGAAATTAACATTTTTATGTTAATTATATTAATTGCATAAATCTGATTATATTGAATAGAAATGCTATTTTAATCGATGAACACAATTTATTCTATTTATTGAAACAATCAATCCCTGTTATAATTTATTCAAATCTAATTTATTTCTATTTTCTATATTCATTTTCAAAACAGAATATATATATTTTTTGAAAGTATTATTTTCCATTGAATTGATCATTTTTATTTTGTTTATTTTCATTGTTTTCCGGAATCGCCATTTTTTTTGTTTATTTATGGTGTTTGTTGATTGTTTGTTTATTGTTTTTATCTTTGTTTTTTCTGACATAACTGTCTACCTATTGGTACATTGATAGTTTGTATTCGATTTGAAAATGATAACAGTAAAAAACACATATACTGTTACACTATTTTTTATTTTATTTCAGTAATATGGAAATACTACTAATGTTTGGAAAGATGTTTATTCATCAACATTCTCATTTAATTGTATCATAAAATTTCATTTTTATTGGGGGATAGTTTTTTTTTCCGAAAACTGAAATTCAATACGAAGTAGTCTAAGCCACTTTACAGTAGTTGTGTAAATGGATTTAGGTATATTGAAAAAAACAATGAAAAATGCCTGTTTTTATTAGAAATAATCCAGTTATTTGTTTTTTTAATTCAATATGCCAAATATATTACTATCGATCGGATCGATTGCGGGATAATATCCAACATTTGAGTTGACATATTCATTAGCTAAAACGAGATTAAATTTGTTTTCAGGATACACTGATAGCTTCATGACATTGGAATATTTATTTAGGGATGCGGGGTTAATTATACAACATTGATTCGATTATATTAGGCGCTTTTTTAGTTACTTCCATTCATTATGGTGATTTTAGAATAAAGTGTTATCAAATTACCATACCTCTGTAGTAAAATTGGTTTGAACCATGAAATTGTAATATATTACAAATTAATTACTAGAGTAAGGAATTCTTGAGCTTCAGTTGGAATAGGATACTGATATTAAGCAGTAAGCAAACAATAAGTTGTACTCATTACAGTAGCGTAATATCCATTCAGGTAAATAAGCATCATAGATTTATTTATTGATTCGATAAATCGATAACAGTAGTGGAAGTGCTACGTTTCATAAATGGTTTACAGTGGTGAGTTACCTCTCAGCTTGCCTAGATAATCTTTTATAAATGTTTTTCAACGTTTTACGAATGTATTTCTATTGTGGATTTATTATTTCCATCATGAAGTACTGAGCAGTGCTAACAATTTGACTTCAACACAAAAATCATTGATGCAACATTTAGGATATGATAGAATCATAAATTGACCATAGATAAAAAGGTGAATGCTATTTCATGCTTTAAAATGAATGATTGTTTGGCAAATTGTGATTTCCGAACTGAATTTATTCAGACAGAACATTCAATATCTTGTAGACATTGACCTATGTAACATTAAACCACACCAACTTAAACCAATAGTGTTTTTTACATCACCAAATGATAAAACATTTAATCATTTTTTCCATAATTCCAAAGCTTGTTTCATATATCATGTACTATATTTTTTCTGTGTTCGTGAATCGAGTTTATGAGATATGCAATAATTAATCGTTTGAAGATATGATATATGTACTGTAAAAAATTTCATATTACTTAAAATGTTGTTATTATAACAATGTCATTTTTATCATAATGAAAGGTGCGAAAAGCTGTTTAGTTAATATCAGTCTATATATTAAAGTTATATGGATCCCTGTAGTGAATAAAATTAAAATGCTTTGTAAAGAAAATTGTTTGTTACATTTTCAATGTAGTAGTTGAAATCTCGTCAGTTAAAGAAAAACACAATCTGTTCAAGTTGAATTTGCATACATGCAACATTTTTAGTATTGTCTACAGTTTAGGCACGACTATTCACCTATAAATATGTAAGTTATGAAGCATTTTGAAAAAAAATTAACAGATTAAAACAGTTTGATTTTTTTGTGAAATGAAACTTAAAATATTCTGTCTTTCAATGTCTTTACATTTAGCTAAAACGATGAATCATTGAAATGTTTACAAAATTTATTCTGAAATGTAACTGATCCATATATATATCTATAGGTAGGTGGATGATTTGTACATATAATTTATCATGATAAGCAAAATAAACAAAAACATTATTATTCCTTCTATCAGATCAAAAAATACAAAATGTTCATGTTGAATATATTTACAAAATAGACTTCGAAGTAGGAATAGAAATCGTCCTATTGATTTTTGTCTTAGCGGCAAATTAAATCTCCGAACCATCAGCTATCTGTAATCATAATGCAAGTCCCACATTATAATTTGTCAACTTGATTCTCTTGAAGTAATATCTTCTCTGCAACTTATGTAGAATTTCACGTTATTGAAAAACAGAATGATATATACAAACAGATTCTTTAACTAGCATACATATCTGCAGCATTTTAGCTACCAAATCAGTCGACAAAATCAGCTATTTTTTCCATGAATTTATCGAATCTAGGGAAAATGTTCAAAAACTGTTTATTTCCTTTATAACTGTGAGTGATTTATGTCCATGCAGAAGCTATTCTGTGTACTGGGGGAACGTGCAGGGTGGCATGAATCGGTAGAATTTAAAAAGAGTAGGACAAAAGAAAAGGTAGGTCGACGACCCACCAAACTAATAAAATTCACTTACTTGAAATAAGGATAGTAATAAACAATATTCAGTAATCACCTAACTCCAGAATTCAAAAATTTGGAACTCGAAACTGAGAGCGGATAGCGTACAGATTTTAAACCGCTACATTTTTTCCTTTCATAAATAACGATTTAATTTAATATGCTCACAGATTAGGGTGTAACACTTGGTTAATATTGTGATTAAACACACGTATAACAAAATATAAATATCGTCATTGTTGATCATATTTTATTTACGACAGACAGAAAAAATAATTTCTTAAATTGTACAAGAACTTTTTTCTGTATTCGCCTTCACTACGAGATGTACATAGAGAGTTTATGTCCTACTGAGTGTCGAAATACTTGAACGTAACTGTTGTCCAGTGTTCTTCAGTTTACTCTGGTTCTATATCATTCATTCATTCACTGAAAACTAGCAACCTAACAATAAAATCATCCTTGACATGGCACATCTTCCAGACCAGTTTTATTTGTTTCCATATTACCTGTCATTATCTACGCATTTTTTCGAAAAGGAATACTTTGATATTTATATCCAATCATTGATTTTGATTGGATGACATTTAACTAATATTCATCAATTAAAGTTATCCGTTGTGTTGTATACAAGTAATTAGGTTGTTTTATCAGCATTTTAAATCTTTTATGGGATCGATGTCTCTTTAAAAAATGGTTTATGAAAGAAAAGGATTTCTCAGTGATATAAGGATTATGTTTTGAAAATTTGAGAAATATCCTACCTATGGAAATTTTTCTTAGGCTGTTTATTCCATATATTGATGCTTAATTGCGTGGCTTAATCAAAAATTATTGTACCTCCGTTTGAGTAAAATGTAATAACATCAATAATTTTAATGATTACTTTTCAATGAATTAGGCCGCAATGATATCTTGAATTCTGTTTTCAAAATTCAAATTTCTTTGGTGATAGTATCAAGGATTGAAAAGGATTAAACTGTTTAGACAACTACACATTCTGACTGGCTCATCTCGATATTATTATGGGTCAGCAAATAGATAGATAACAGCCTAAGTATTGGGTCCAGGTAAATCCAAATGATGAATACCAAATAAGATGAAGTGCACTTCTGAAATGTTACTTCTGGTCACGACTTGACACTTCTTCAAAATTTATTCAAAAAAATGCTGTGTACATTATTTCGATCTCATTGGATTTCCGATATGTTCTCAATAGATTTTATTTAAATTGATTAGAAACAATTCTTACTACTTTCTTTGGAATGCAAAGACAAATATATATATTTCAATTAGAGTTATGGAGTTTATTATTTGTACACATTTGAAAAAATCAATCAATCATTGTTGAACCACCATTAGAAACCTGAAAGCGTTGGACGGCCGTTTCGTCCTAGTATGAGACTCACCAACAGTGCACAGTGGAGTTCAGCTCTGTCGGGTGTGGGCAGTAACTACCAAAGACAAATAAGTGCGGTCGCGCAAAATTCCTAGATCAATCAGAGTTAGACATTAACACCGCCGGATGCCAGCCTAGTGGTCTTAGGCGTTTGAGCGCAAGGCCGAAGTTCCCATGTCCGAATACTGCGGGGTGCAGGAGTCAGCCAAACAGAAATAGTATTAACTGACTAAAACAAGTAGATTATACGGTAGAAATAACAACTTATAAATTTCTGGACAACTTCAGAGAATTTTTGAAGACGCACATACGTTTCTTCTTCAAAGAATGAATTACCACCTTCCCAGTTAAAAGTTACAAATGCTTGTAAAGCCAAGTATTTTTTGTACAAAAAATTATTATTGATAGCTTAGGTTTTTGGTGTAGAAAATGGTAATTATCCCTATCTAATGCTTTACTTGTTCCTTAATATCTTTAATAGGATTATTTACTATTCTCTGGTCAGTGAAAAGAGAAATTATTGATTTCGTAATGTTCTCGGTAACTTATCCTACTTTTGGATGACCTTAAATCTTTCATTTTTCGTTTGCTTCTCTATGTTATCCTTAACAGAGTAGATGCTTTATCTGACAGTATATTTTATCAAGGACACCTAATTATGTCACTAAAGTAATAAATCTGAGGTATTCTTTTGAAATTCGTTTTCAACCAAAACTTAAATTCCGATATTTCTAGTTTCATGTAACGTATAAACATTTATGAAACAAAAAATAAAGTCCGCCAGATACATACTTCAAGCCTTTCTATTGATTGTCGCAATCTTCCCCTTGCTTACCAATTCTGTGCACAGAATTAGGCTTTCCTGAAATTCCGTTCAAATCAAATCACATAGTAATATTGTTTTAAAAGTAAGCAGATCATACATTCATATCGCATTCATGAAGTTTAAATTTTTTTTCTGGATTGTCATTTCTTCAAACGACAGATTGAGACGAAAAATTCCCGATGACTCCAGTGTTTTATTTAAATTTCAATGTATTTAGCGTTACAATAAATAAATTATAATGAATGTGAATACTGTCATCATTCATTTATCTGTATATTCAGTTTAAACAAATCCAAAACCGAAAAAAATCGAATTTTCAAACAGAAAATGGTTGGTCTGTCAGGAATTTTATTGGAAATTCATGAATCATTAAATCGGCTGATAGTTTCATTTTTCATTTCATTGACTTTGTTCCCTTCTTATATCATATTATCACACTGTCTTTTACCATTTACAATTAAAATATATCATCATTCTTCTTTTATGCTTATAGTGGTTAGTCTTATCTATTGAACTGGTGTATACCGAAAGCATTTCAAGCATTAGAAATACCATAAAATCATTCTCAATTTATACATTCATTACACATGCTTTGCATCGATGATCTACAACTGCATTCATTTTATTGATTAAACAGTAATCCTAGCGATGAATTATTTAAACCATAGAAAACATTTGATTACTCATTCTAGGTGATATCGGTTCTTCATATCTTTGTCGATTTCGTGAGAAACTAACTATTTAGAACAACTGAATATCTATTTCCCCTTCACTGCTTTGCTTTTTTTTGTTCATAGTCTCGAGGAAAAAATTTTAAATCAGAATTTATTGATTTTTTTGAACAGCAAAAGTTAGATGACATGATTGTTATGAATGACTTATTATGGATAAGCGTCCACAAATTAGCTTGCATGAACTTACAGATCGTTTTGCGTGAATGATAATGTAATCAATATAATTACTGTATTTATTTAAAAAAGTGATAAAAAGAGATTTTACTTAATGATTTTAAGCTTACACACGACCTCACTACATGATGTGACAAATTTTTCAACAACTTCCCTTATAGAGCACAGTGTGAAGAACTACAGCTCTCAATAGACTCAAATAGACGATACTTTCATAATCAGTAGATAATAACAGTTTAGTTTGTATTTTAAACGATGTTTTATTTACTGCAGAGTGAATGAACAGTTTTGTATTATTTAGTTATATGTTTACTGTTCAATAAAAGGTACAATATCGATCGGTTAGCTTTCGATCATGAAATTTTGATGTAAGTTTTGAAAATATTTTTTTTAAATTGGCATTCTGAATAAAAATACAAATTTTCGACAGTTATTAATTATTTTAACGTTCACAATGATAAAGACAAAGAGTGTAAGAAACAGAATCACATATCAGCATAGCCAGATTAATCAATGTCAGTATAAGAATAACAAATAAGTGAATTTTTTTCTCAGAATTTTAAAATATGAAAAGACGCAAATGGATTGAAATAGAAAGACCAACAGCCTGTCATATCGGAATAGTTTTCTTATTAGAATAATATATGCATAACAACTGTCTACATTTCGTCAGATTTTTAGGTTCCTGCTGTTTTCCTATCAATAGGTGAGAATATATCATAACCAAGCGATCTATGTCCGCTATTATATCATAAGACAGATGAGCGTATCTGTTTAACATTTCAGTGTAAGCATGAAATCAAACTAGATTTTCATACAGTCCAGGTATTGATAAGCAAACAGCTTTCATCAGAGTTTGATTTTATTCGTAATTATTTTAACAGTTACTGTCATACAATTCTGATGAATAAATACAAACTGATTTATGAAGCATTTTACATAAATCTGAATTTGTATTTTGATTGTTCTATGTCTAAATAATGACCTATTGATCCAGTCACCTGGGCAGTTTCTTCAGTTACCAATTATATAACAAATATTCATGATTTTTTGACAGTAATTCGTTTATAATACTGGTTTGAAATAGCATCATATCACAGAATTAATAGGTTCGAAAATCTGTATTACTTACTCCAAGACGGGGAAACTTCTAACTTATATTCTGTTTAATTTCATATAGGAATACTGGTGAACAGTTACAAACTTGTAGTCTACTAATTAACAACTTTCAGTGATATTTCACCAGGCTATCAGTTCATGGTGTAAACGACCTTTGAGTGGGATCTCTGATAGCAATATTGAGTGTTAAATGATCATTTCGAATAATAGTCTAATATTAAACGGAAAGAAAAATATTCATTTCATGCAAAACTATGACTTGCAATTCGAATTTCTACAAACAAATGTGTAAGCATAAAACTAAACTTGAAGTAGGAGTAAAAGAATGGTAAAGGTTTATTTAATTTTTTTAGTGGTTCATGAGAATTTTTAAATCTAGTTACATGATGAAATGAGATGATGAATTAGTCGTCCTTGCACAAAGTATTTGATCACTGGTATGCAATTAAAAGGGATTTATAACTAGATTTCTTTTAAAAAATTGAGAATAAGTTTTCAATGGTCATTTGTTTTTCTAATTTTGGCAGCATCAGAGTAATCTTTCTGTTTTGAAATGCAAACAGTAAATCACAAAACTGTTTGAATGTATGACTTAAGAACCTGTAACTATCTTAAGGTCAAAACTCAATAATCACACATATTTTGATATTCCTATGAGTCTTCAAACATTTAATGCATTTCCGAGGGAAAATACGAAGAAAATGTTGGATTCATTCGTGAACATCATTGTGAAAATAAATGAGGATGAACTCTGTTGAATGTCTTTATTCGCTTAGAATTTGAATCAATGCTAAATAAACGATGTTTGCAACTTAAAAGCAGACGCTGAAATCTCAATTAACAATCGAAAATCTCTGTCAGATATAACTGATTCAGTAAAGACATACTGAAATTTGAACTGAAATATTCATAAAGGATTGATTTTAGGTAAACAAAAATCATTGAAAAGTCAGTTAACTAATTCAGGATAGAAGTATTAATTGACTACTGAAAATCAAAAATACAAAGACTTCCAGATATGCAATGAATGTATTTCGGTATACGTATTACTATGTTGTACCTAAAAGTTTTGAATTCAACTTCATGTGAGGTAGTATATTCTCATTGTTGCATTGTCTTAAAAAGAAATGAAACATTTGTTTTCAAATTCTATTATAATTGATAACTATTCCTAATATTTATTATCCCTAAAGTAAGTATATTCACTTCAGTTAGTTTATGATATCAATCATGTATCATATAAGTTCAGATGTACTAGTCATGTACATTATATGTAGTACTGAACCAGAGGAATTTATTCTGCTACGAATTTATATGATAAAAATCTACCAGTGATTGATATTTATCTAATCAGTCAGCATTTGTTCAATATCATAGATATCATCAATATATATACATATATAATGATGTATCATAAGTAGACATGTGGAAAATGTAAAATAATTATTTTACCACCTGTTTGCATAGATCTTTCCATAATGACATTGATTGACTGTAATAAAACAAAAGGGGCAATGAAGGTGATAAATAAAATGTGAAAAGAAAAGATTTGTTCATGAAGTTTAGTTACCTACGTCTTGATAATTTAATGTGCATCATTAATGTGCATAACCTATTTAAAATTTTATGGAAAATTTATGACTATTTTGACATTTAACTAGAAAAAAAAATCATCAGGGCTTTTTTTTGAAAGTAAAAAATACATTTCTTCAAATAGACTAAAATAGACTCTTAATGATAATAACATAAATTACTAAAAACAAAAAAAAATTGAATTCATCAAAAAATAGATCTTTTTTAATTTTTAGGGAATATCATTTTCCAAATGGTAAATGTTAAAAGTTTGCATGAACACTACACAATGGAAAAATTATCATTGAAGTCATGCAACATGATATAAATGATCATGGAAAGGTTAAGGTGTGTGTTATCAACAGATAATTACAAAGAATGAAAGTTGATTTGCCCTTGACTAAGTGAGTCGATAATAAAGAAATAATGTTTAAAAACAGGTGAATGATATATATTGTTGCTGAATCCAAGAGCTCAAGTTTCGATTGCAAACGAAATCACAAAGATACTTAAAATTTTGAGTAATTTTTTGTCATAACGTATAACATTCACTTTATGTTAAAGGAGTGAATTACCAGGATATCTGGTTGGCTAGTTGAAATAAAGTAAAAATGCTGAAGAAGTGGCACTTGATTATTTAATTAATCATGTTTAATAATTCGATTGCTCTTACATTCTTGTATAAATTGTTACAAATATTATTGAACACTGATTTTCATTGAAATTTGTTTAAATTGTAATCTTTGATGAATTTAGAATCATAAACAACCCAACTTTCCTCATTTGAATAATTGAGAGAAAAATACTACTATATACATTCTTTTCGGCGGGTCATTATTATGTAGTTCCGTTCAAATTCAATAATATCGACAGTCTGTATATGGAAAAATCTAATGAATTCTATGATATACATCACAGATAGATTTCAACTTTTGAGTTATTTCGTTTAAGATATTTTTAAAAAAAAATTTATGCATAGATTACCTACATTTGATTACTATGAATTACAATAAGATAAATTAGACAAATATCATATGATCAGATGATTAAAAAAATAACGACCAAATAACTAATCTGGTTCACAATCACGTTCCCTAATAATGATTAATGTTCAAGTCAGAAGAGAAATAATAGACTGCTTATACGAAATATTGGTATTGATATTTATTCATATAGGAAAAAAAAATTAATTACTGTCTAGATTAAAGAAAAAAAATATTATTTTCTATTATTTGTAATATAATTTATGTGAATTAGTTGTTTCATTGACTAATTTCAATAAAATGACAACAAAATATCAGTTTAACTTTCAATCATATCAGTGCATAGAGTTTAGCGAAAACTGAAAAAAAATTGTGTAATAATCAATTAATAACCATTTAACAGTGTACAGAGTTTTAATCCTTCTTTTCATGATACTTTTTCTGTATATAGAACTAAAGGATGCAATAATAATTAATTCACTAAAATGTGATTGTTTTGGGAAATTTTAAGCGTGAAAATTAGTTTTGATAACAGCAAATATGTAATTTATTTGTGAAAATATTGGATAACTGATGACATGGTCTATCTTATGCGCCGTAATAACCATGGATATCTGTATATCAATTTGTTGATAAAGACTTTTCAAGGTATAGGATGAAGATAAAAATAGTGATAATTGCAAATTAAAAAAAGTCTTTACAACGGTTCAATCTATTACTTAGTTTATTTGGCTGTTTATTTCAAATTACTTTGAAATTTGACAGAGATTTATTGGAAATTCATTAAATGTTGTATCAAAAAATATACATATATATTTATCAGTTGTGATTGATTCAAACTACAGCATAAATCCACTCTTGATGTGACCATATATATATAGTGCATAGAGCTTAATCCTGAAACCAAATATATATACTCAAAGATCTAGACAGGAACTTGTAGGTCGTTGAGTTGTTCTCATGAATAACTACCCCTTTTACATGGGTTTCTCAGCCGTCTTTGTGACAGCATATGATTTATTCGGATTTGCAGCAATATTTGACTTTCAAATACTAACTACTCAACCGCTTGGTGATGGTAAGTCAGTCTCTTCCTAGATCTCTGCAATATTCCTACCACTGAGTTTCTGGTGGTACTAAAACAGTAACCACTTCAGAGCTAATAAATTTATAAAAATAACAGCGTACGAAGTTTACTGGTAAACGTTCAATACTGGAAGTGTCATGATTCAGCAATTCACAGTTAGATAGAAAAAAACAAAAAAACAAAACACTACGAGAAAATTCAACTTTGGTTTCACTTTTATTTTAATGCATTCCTTAGTTCAAAAAGTATTTAAGTTTGTAGAAATTTACCCCTGTTATACATGAAAAAAACTTCTAAAACTGTGATACATAGTTTTGGTTAGTGAAATGTAAATAACGCCAAATTCACCTATTCATAAATAAAATATGCAATAAAAAAATAAGTGAAAATGAAAACGAATTTATTTCAAATAAAACGACAATTTGTTTGCAAATAAGGTAATTACATTTACAAATATGCTTTGTATGTACGATATAACTATGCTAGTTAAATATCGTACATGTAAACAGAGTAGTAATAAAAACAAGCTTTATATAGTAAGCATGTAAGTTGAAGATGAATAACCATTTTGAAAGTCAAACAAATAATTTTATGGCTTCACTGGCGCCAATTTTAAAGCATACTATCCATTTAAATATTTTTATTACTATAAAAGGAATTTTATTATCATCATCATTTTATTTTACTTCTATTTATGAGGCATAGGTGATGAAAGTTTTATTGAAATTAGTCAGATACAGAGAAAAAAGAGTGAAACGCTGAATGTTTTGACATGATACAAACATATGTTTAATTGAACTTCAGTATGATAAAGTTTATATGGGAATTCTGTGGAGAGATTTCCATTTGATTTTATCAGATAGAATAATGACTAGTTCAATTGTGAAATAAAATCTCCATAAAATGGAAGCCTTTAAATATTCAGACTTTAAAAATCTTGTTGAATCAGATTAGGATTGATTTCACATGTTAAAGTGTGGATTTCGCAACAATCTATCCACTATTTGTTTGTTTACAAATGGCAACTGAATAAACATATGTATATCATATTAACTCATTACGTAGGTGGTAACTCCGAGAAGTGTAAATATATTTTTGGTTTAAGAAAGACAAATTATAATAGTGTAAGATGATGGTTTATTCTGCTTTTACTCGATATTAGACATCTTTGAATTTATTGAGTTAATTTTCCATTTGAAAATTGCTTAATATCTTCGAAAGAAATATAGCACTTAGTAATAAATATAATTGGACTCAAGAATTGTACACTGATTCATTCTAAAAATTTAATCCATTTCAAACTTTTAATCGTGAAACAAATAGTTATAGATAGATCCTCTAATATTCTCAAATCCTATGAATGAAGTTGCAATTCAATTAAGTATTGATTTCAGTTATTTGTTTTCAGTTACATAACTGGATTATTGACATCCATATGATTTTTTTGGATTAAGTTGTACAGAATGTGCTCTGTCACTCCATCACTGATATTATTCATCAAATATAAAAGCTTAGCCTAATAACTTTAGTCGTTACGAATGTCCTCATTTTTAGAATATTTAGTATACAATTTTCAAAAATTGCTTGATTTTAAAGAAAACATAGAATGGCTATCAAGGACATGCCCCAGATTATTCACTCGAAATATTATCGTACAGATGGATCTGACATAACTTCATTCCCAATCTTATCATGGATAATGATTCTTAATTTAAATACAATGTTGTTCAATTTCTGTCTTCGCTTTCATGATTATCTTGTAGCATTAATGTGGTTCGTTTGCATATGTTTAAAACTTACAGTTTATTATAAATCATAAATTTTAAAACTAATCTATAGTTTGAATGAATGTGCATACTTCTCATTTTCACTAATCTCTTATCACTGGCAAAATATGCCATTTTACAAGATTTCGGTAAATCATTAGAATTTAATTTATTTGATTCATGTGTAAGTAGATAACCATAGAAACAGTTGAATTTGATTGTCTTACTTTAAAAAGTGAACAATAATGTTTAATGTCTTATTTAGTATACATAAATATCATTTACATGTTAGCATAATTTAAATGATAAACATCTGTATGTAATTAATTTTTTTTTATGTATAGTAGTACTACTTTCATTTCTTTATGTTGATTTGACCTGTTAAGAAAGTAAGAATTTGAAATTTCAGTGCTTTTAAACAAATTGATGATATTTTATGAAACTGATGTATAATTAATTTTTTGTGTATAATATTCGTTTGAATTCAAATGTATTTTAGTTACTAGAATCATAGGTCCAATGTATTAAACATTACAGTAGTAAGTAATGAATGAAAATGATTATTCTTGAGAAAAAAATTATTCACGTCAATTTTTGACCCTTTGACCTGAATGACATACATATAAATGTGTTAAGATTAATAGTTTTTTTCTGGAGGTACATAAATTAAAAAGTTGAAAAACCATAATAAAATTAATTCAACTAGAAATATGTGATTAAAACTCATTCATTTGTACTGGCTGTTTAAATCTTCCCATTAATTTTTGGGACTGTAACTGAAAAAAACTCTTTGGCATATGAATTGATCTTCATTCTAACGCACAAGTGAATGGCTATCTAGACTCAGTAAGTGGATAACGTGATTGCGTTTGAAGCGAACGCTACTGGGTTCGTATCTCGGAGTGAAGATCAACTCCGAGGTGCAAGCACATCCAGTTGACGAGTCCAAAATCGGACGAAACATGTCTCCTGGATTCCACTGCTACCCGCTACCCACCTCTGCTGATATAATCCGAACATTTTTCCAACAGTAAGAAAAATCTTAACTTTTACACATTTCAACGTGCTGTTCCCTAAAAATCAGCGAAGCAGGTATGCAGTTTTGTTGTTGCTGGACTATTATCATTTCAGTTGTTGAAATGTCAATTTTTATTGTAAGTACATCACAAAACATAAAATTTTTTGAAATAAATGTTCGTAATACTGACTTAATTAGATTTATTTTGATGTTTAAAGGCAATATCAAAAATATTTTCTAGTTTCACGATTATCTTCAATGGAATGTTACGTTATATATGGTTTTAGACTTTGGATTAATTTTTATCCTGCCCTTACAATGCGGAGGGCGTCAGAAGTCATACATGTATTATAACACTGTATTCTCTTATCGCCGAAATACATCGATGAACGTCTGGTATAAGTTAGTTGCGACTAGTATTCAAAACTGAATGTAACCATTTAGAAATTCAGAGTGGAAACTCTTTGTAAAAGCTATTTTATTTCATATTATTGGATTATCTTACATTTTTTGTGAACGTTTTTAAACTAAACACAAAAGAATAAGGTGTATATTGACATGTCTAGTTTGATTGATAAGATACCAACAGACGATGGTAATTTTTATAAGATTCTATGTTGTTAAAATCTGCCTTCAGTTTGTACACATTGTAACATTCTAAGTCAAATGTCATATAATTTTGGGATTAAATTTATTCAACTTTGTATGATAGCATTTTTTTTGTTCTTATATTTATTTACCTGCTGAGAAGTCAATATGAATACGCAGAATAAGAAACAGTTAATTCTCATAAAAATGTCAATCACTAGCTAGCAATTTATTAGAGTTGTTCATTTCACAGCCTAATTTACATACTATAATTTCATTTTATGGACTTTTTGACTAAAAGTTCTTAATATCTTTGGTTAATATATCTGCCAACTTTGTACAAACCAGTATATGTACTTGAATGGTTTATAAACTGTGGAGTTAAGGTTTCAAAATTATTTGATATTTCGACATCTATGCAGTGAATACTGAATAGTGTTGTTCACTTATTTATAAAAATCAATTATCACTTCTATGTAAACAATGAAGAAAGTTTACTGAATACAAACAGATTGAATGAATGACTTATACTTCGTTTGTATTAATCAGAAATTGGTAATAGTTAACTTTAGATATTTTATTTAAATTAAGTTTATAATACTTTTTCATTTTATTCATTCTCATCCAATATTGTTGGACATTTAGATATGAAATAAATTTTTGAAACAATGAATCGATCAATGTTAGATCACCATTAGAAACCTGGAAGCACTGGACGGCCATTCCGTCCTTGTATGGGAGTCCTCAGCAGTGCGCATCCACGACTCATGCACTCCGCAGGATTCGAACCCAGGACCTTCGGTATTGTGCGCGAACGCCTAACCATCGGACCACTGAGCCGGTATCTAACGGTGTTAATGTCTAACTTGATCAATTCACAGAGTTGCGCGACCTCATACACAATCTTCAGTAGTTACTGTCTACACCCGAACAGGTTGAACTTCAATGGTCACGTCTTCCCACCATAACTCGGAGAAGACTCCTCACGAAGCTAGTCACTAGTGAGCACAGGTAATTTGCAGTACGCGGTTGTGAAGATTGTTAAGTTACACATTTTTGAAATCATGAATCGATTAATGTTAGACCACCATTAGAAACCTGGAAGCAGTGAACGGCCGTTTCAATCAGTTATGCAAGAGGAAATAGAATGTTACCGTTGGAAGCAAACCACTCATGAATAAAAACCTTAACACACACACACTGTAATTTATCCATTCTCATACAATTCACTTAAATATCAGTAATAATAATAAATACGTTTTTAGTGGAACGGACAAGTTGAAAGTAAGTAAAGTAAATTCATAAACTATTTGTATTTATATTAGAATGAGTTACTACTAAACTGAATGTTGATCAAAATTTCAAATCAATACCATGTAAGCACTTGATATAGCCGTACAATTTTTATAAATGTTTATCTAGCGTGTATTGTATAAAATATTATCAAGAGTATTTATTGGTGAAAAAAACCTTTAGGAAATGTATATTTCGTAAAATTAGTTGGGATTATCGATCATCCTAGTCAGTTAAATGCATTTTATCAATAAATGCAGTACTTAATTTACTTTTAATTTAGTAATTTATCAAAAACTTATTTGCCGAGATAAATTTCAGAAAGGTTTGATAACTGTATACAATTTTATCTCATAACTGAAACATTAAATTTATTGTGTTTAGTAGTAAAATACTCAAAATGTTGACTGTCTTCACCTAATCAAACCTAGTTAGCGCGTCATCATTTTGCAAAATAACGTAGGGCTTATTTCTAACATATTATTCTCGAAAGATACAGATGATTTCGACAACTAATAATGATCTCATACATGAGTATGAGATCAATGTTTGACACATGTTCGTATCACTCACAAAGTTAATATATTTAATAAATTGTAGATTTATTTTTGCAAGACAAATTCGTTTTGGAATACTCCAAGATTAAACATATTGGCCTGTATGCTGACTTTAAATACAAGTTTCATTAAAATGGACTTTTAAGACTAAGTAAAACTGGATTTGGATCCCAAAGTGAGCACCAACTGTGTAATGCAGTTACCTTTTCCTGATGAGTCCGAAATAGGACGAAATATGCTTACTTAATTCTCTTGCTGATCGTAATCTATTTTGAAATTTTGGAAACAAGACCAAGGTATTAAAGTGTGTGTACTAATATGTGAGGCTCACAGAGCTTGTCCCCACCCAGGAAAAACTAATTAAGTTTTTCTGCGTGAGTCATTATTTACATGCATTTTGACACTGTCAATCATTCACCCATATCATTTTTTTTATTCGCTTACTACATGTCTAGTTTAGTTTGTCTGACTATAAAGACTTAGCCATTCTTCATCGCATAGAATTGGCTCACTCGCCTTCTCCAGTTCACTTAACCTTGAATGCACGCTTTTCATTCTGATGTCTGTCAGCTTCAACGAATGCATGAAATAAATTCATCCACAAAACCGTATCTGGCTTCTTATTACCTCCATTGCACATACTGACTTCGTCTAAGTATGATATGCGGGAATTAAAAGGTAGATTTATTTCATAGCATTCATGAGCGTCTGTACAAATAAAAGTTAAATCGCCAGTAACTAAAGTGTTGAGCCCTACTTCGAGTTCAACGTGGCCACTAAAGTACATTAATATAAGAAGTTGATATGTAGAGAACACCGGACGTTGTACTGAAACTATGATTATTTTTACATTTATAAAATAATCGACCGAATAATCAATAACCTTAAAGAGAGTTAAATTATCTGAATCCAACCCTCAGGGTTTCTCACTTTATGTACTATTGAATTGAAAGCTTGAATCATTGTCATTAAAAAAAGTTCAGTTTGGCACTGATTTTAAATCACATTTGAACTATTTGATCCGATAAATACAATTTCCATCGACACGTTAAGGAACGCTGTAATAATAATGTGCTCAAAGTCATTAAATAATAATGTGAGCAAGTGTAAGTGTTCAATACAGACTAACATTTTATCGATGTCTTAATTATATCAGCCATGGAAGCAAAACAAGTTGAACATATCTTAAGAACTCTAATAATAACAATTCTTCAAAAGTAAGCAGATGACCAACAATGTAATAGTCTTTCTGTACAATTCAAATCATTTAGAATGCATTTATCATGAGTAGGCTTGGGGTCGATAAGTTTGAAGCCCATAAAACTCAATAATGATATTAAAATTACCATCAACGATGATAAAAAAGTGAAGTTCACATTTTAATGGGTTAGGAAAATGTAATCGCTATTTTTAGGAGAAGCGTTATACAGGAATTGATAAAATTAAATCAACCAATTTACATGTATTTGCATGAATCGTCGACATAATAACTGGTTCCCATTAAACTAAAGTAGAATATGGAATGTAAGTTGTGAGTTTGAGGCTAGTTTGAGGTATTTTATTGGATGAAGCCTACAATCTGAAGAATATTCCAATATTCCAATATTAGAATTTTTACTTACTTGTCATTATTTTTCTAGTATACTTGTATATTGATTGAATTAGACGATTTGTTGAATTATCTTCGATGTTGATGGACAGATGTTATTTTTAATCTTAACCATCAAATTGTTTTCTGTCTGCAAAAGTACCAACATATGATTCGCATAATTTATCAGTTTATCATTTATTTAGAGTAGCTAATCAATGAGACCACGAGGTCCTATTCACATTTTCTTCCTTCTTATTCAAAGCTGACATTCTGTAATCTTATTTTATATATTTAAACAAAGATATCAAGAATCTGTTTCTGTCATACTTTATGAGCTCATAAAAAAAATACTGTGTATAAAAAACCTCGAACAATTTTTAACCTGTTCTTTAAAGTAACATCTAAAATATGTTTGATTCATCATTTCAAAATCGAACCATGTAGCATCATTTCCATATGTTTAAAATCCTATAAAAAAGAATCTTTTTTCACTTGTACTCATTTGTTAACAATTTTTGTCTTCTCCTTTTTCATGGTTGAATATATAAGATTAAACAGCTGTCAACATGGATCTCTGCTAATCTAGATATTGTTTGAACTCAATGAATACACCTGGAATCGGTTGTATTCCGATCAACATCGTTACAGAAAAGGTAAATCCATTGGTAACAAAGATGGACTTTGTCGATGGCGAAAGTTCAAACAACTACCACGTCGATCCAGAAGATTCAGAAAGTCTGCTTCAAAGCCCTGCACTAATTTATTGAGCCTACTAGAGTTGTGTTAGAACACAACCCAAAGTGAGTGAAAAGTTATTTCCTTTAATGTTAATGGTCATTCATGTAAATACAGCTTCAAACATTGAGATTATCTCTCAGATACTTCAGGTCAAAATGGATAGCCCTCGCATTGGGCCAGCAATACAGAAGCCTCAGATAGTATGTGTTGGTTATCTGCGTCTGTTGCGAAAGCTAGATTGTAATTTATTTTTCCGAAAATCGATAATCAATGGTGACTGTCAGACTACGATAACTGATTTAAATTTATTTGACTTGAATAATTCGACGTCCCATCGAGTACCATATGCTACCTGGTGAGACAGCTATCGGAACATGAAGCATATACAGCGAAGTTTTTGAGAGTTTTCACCTATATTCTAGTCTCTTTTAGGTTGATACTCTGCTATGAAGGCCATTCTGTGGTTGAAGACTAGGGCTAAATCTGTTTTCCGCCTGAAGGGACCTCTGCAATATGCAGCATTATTAAAATTTGGTGAAGAACTCAGTCACCCCCGTTCACCAAGAATGAAATCCAAAAAAATTGGTCTGCGTCCTAGAAGATGGCGACTCCGATGATGGTGACAGACCAGCCAAGATGAAGGCGAACCATAGGAATATCCGCTATTAAAATAGTGTCGAGGATGCTAGGTTCCTAGTAATCATATTGTAAACTTTTCATTTTTGTAATTTATTTTTAGAAATTCGAATTTCCCATTTTCTCGCTAAAAACGCTCATTATTACCTTCAGTCTGCGTTTTCCATCCGGAGGTATCTTAGACGCTATTGGTTTGTTTTCTCTTTTAGTTTGCTATTTTCACATTGTATATATCATGCATGAGTTGAGCGCTAGTTATTCTATCTACTGGGCTGTTTGTGGGATTATATACACTTCCTGCTAACTCCAGACTTCTTCCTCTAATTAGCTGGTTATGGGCGACGAAGAATAGCTTAGCCTCTTCCTGTTATTGTATTTCCGTTCATATCTCTCATTGGCCCGTATAGAGTTTATCACAAATATTTCGAACTTAATAGCATCAAAATAAATATGCGCTGTACATACCATTGAATATGTGTGTGGAATGAAATAATGCTCAGATGCCAATATCGAACCAGGTAGATGCCTTAAGGAGCCACTCTTTGGGATTTTATCCAAGATGTGTGATCTGCGAGAGATTGGAGCGACCTCATAAGGTGTAGTCAAATGGTAGCCAGTGACCAACAATAGATCCATACACTATCTGTCCACCAAGGACTCTGGAGCCTATATGCACCAGAGGATAACGATCGAGGTTTTCCTACTCCCTTGAGTGGTTCCTCCGTATCCCCTGACCTCATTAAAGCGTCGGCCGGAAATTTGCTTTTTGTTACCTCAATTTCGTAAAAACGTCCCAGCCCCAAGAAGGCAGTGAGCAGGATTACCCTGGCAGTGGCTGTATACGTGTGACCACATAAGAGCACATGGCAGTACTAGGGTATTTTGGTTATCATAATATGCCCTTCGGCGTATCTATTCCATTTGAAATAATATGGAAAATAGATTTAATCAACTTCCTAACATATTGAACAGTAACTTCTTATTCTCATCATTTACAAATAAAGATATAATTCCACTACAAGTAAGCAAGAGTATTAAAATTCAAGAGTCATGCAAACCGGAAAGGCCTTTGGGCAATTGAAAACATCTGGAAGAAATTATGCCAGAGAATAAACATGTAATTGCACTTAAAGGTCATTTCAATTATCTTTTATTTTTTTTGAATTTATTTAGTTTTAATTATTGATGATTTGCAAGAATAATGTTTTATGCATAAATTCTGTTGTTAGTTCTTGTGCATGAATGAGTTTATGTAAAATATTACTCATTAATCTGTTTAAGACGATAAAAAGTTTGTTTTTAAACTGAAATGTCAGGAAATTGACTCAGATTTCAACCTTGAAATAAATAACGTGTCTGTAAATAATAGAATGTAGTAGGGTTTAATTATTCTAATAAATATTACAATTAAGCCCTATTTTATAATAATAGCTTCTAAATAAATGTAAGTTTAGATAAATCTTTACGCTGAATGTAGCTACTCTGAAAAAAATTAAATTCAGTTAACAATCTTAGTGTAAAAGAATAGTGTACTCGAACTATTAACTACACGAATCTGTTGAAATCTCTAAAATAGTTAAAGTTACGTTTGTAAAAATTATTTCATAAACAAAAGAAATTAACAGGTTTTCACTGTGGAAAATCTACATTTTAGATAAAGCTGATTTTAATAAATGTTTCAAAGATAAATTTTATATCGTGAAAATTAATGTATTCAATTTTCAATTTTCATTGATCAATATTATAACAGTCTTGTAAGTTCTCTTGAACAGTTCAGTGTCAGTGTATATGCGTTGTATATGACTATGAATTTTACTGACTTTTACTTTGCTCATTGGTTTAACAAATAGATACATCAGGAATTCAAATATTTGTTCTATACTTAGATCCTGACACTTCACAGTTAGTTATTTACTTTAATGTCGAACGATTATTACGAATCTTGAATAACAGCTGTTATTAATGAAATTTCTATAATTCTTGCCAGTTTGAATCGACCATCTGAAATATAACATCATGCTGAACACAATACCAAGTGTACTATGTCATTATTATGATTATGATCATTTTGAATTCGAATGAACATGAAATTTGCAAAATCTCTTCGTAAGATATCATCTTGAGATGGTGGAGAAAGTTTGTAGCTCAAGTGAATGATTGTAGTGGTGTTGGTTGTGGAGCTTTCATTGTTCTGTCCATTGTTCTTCTGAAGATTGAAAGCTCCACTACCAAAGTATCCAGCTTAGAGAACGAAACACCACAACCATCACAATAAGATATCATCATATATAGAGATTTAAAATTTAAATGTTTTGTTATCAACTTACAACGATTATCAACTTTCATATAGTATAATCAAAACTGTAAGTGTTCGAATGTCTAACTGGTAAATTATTTACAACCTCAATCATATTCAACGTGTTCACTTGTTTGGTTTTTTTTTAATTGCTGGTTAACAAAATAACATTAAATAAATAAACTATTGTCCTAATGAATTTACATTGTATGTTCAGCATGGAGCTGCTGTATGCGAATAGTTGTTACTTTTTTTTATGAAGTCATGTTATATTGTTGTACTATTTTGATAATTACGCATACAAATCAGACACTACACATTGAACAGATACAAAGTAACACAGTGTAACAATTAAAATACCATGCTAAAAATAATCAAGTTTTGTAACAACAACATTTGGGTTATATGTATGTGTTCAAGGTGGAAACTGTAACAAATCACAGACAAGTTTTTGTAGTACACATAGTATACAATTGCTTTAGGAATTCAAATCACAATTTGTAGTTGTTAGTTCATAATTTTTATAATGAGAAAAAACAAAACAAAACTATATAATTATGTTTGGTAATTATTTGTTCGCAGCATTTACTACTCCATTCAATTAATGTATGTTTACCAATTTATTTATTAATTAGCTAGAAGAGAATTCATAGGATGGTAAGAAATTACTCAGTATTTTTCGTTCAGTTCGAGCTATGGAGATCAGTGCTCTTACGTATTGAAATCATCAATCAACCATTGTTAGACCACCGTTAGAAACCTGAAAGCACTGGACGGTCGTTCCGTTCTGGTATGGGCACTAATCAGCAGTGCGCATCCACGACTCCTGCTCCTCGCAGGATTCGAACCCGGGACCTTCGGCATTTTAGGCGAACGACTTACCATCGGACCACTGGGCTGGCATCCAACGGTGTTAATGTCTAAGTCTGATTGATCTAGGGATTTTGCGCGACCTCACCAATTTGTCTTCGGTAGTTACCAACTACGCCTGACAAGGCTGAACTCCACTGGTCACGTCTTCTCAACTAGAACTCCGAGAATTTATTCACGAAGCTAGTCACTAGTAAGTACGATGTGCGATTCCTTTAATTAGGTTAGGCGTTCGCGCGCGAAACCGAGGGTCTTGGGTTTGAATCCTATGAGTAACAGGAGTCGTGGATGCGCACTGCTAATGAGTCCCATACCAGAACGAAACGGCATTCTTGCGCTTCCAGGTTTCTAATGGTGGTCTATCAATGAATAATGACCTCAGTGTGTACTCAGTATTTATCGAACCTAGTTTACAACTCGTCTATGAAAGCTTTAATAAGTATAAAAGCTTTATATGCATTGAAGAACCTTGATTGATCAATAGCTAATGTAAAACAAACTGATTAAACTTTCTCTCTCTCTATCCTTATATATATATATATATATATATATATATATATATATATATATATATATACATATATATATGTATATGAGGAGTTTGGTCCTTTGATATTTTGCTTTATAAAAAGCTGACATACTATAAATTGCCTTACATTATATTCATGTTCACAATTTAATATATGCACCGAACATTTTCACTTCTCCATAAATTAATTATAGTTTACTTTTAACATTATAACACTTAACTTATTCATTTCTTTTGAAAATATCGTATTCAAAAGAATCAACGAAATTGTCACTTGTATGTATATGTTTTAAAATGGCATAGAAAAGTTATTATTTCATTGTTTTTCTTTTGATAAATACCTTGAAACAAAACTACCGAAATAACACGCCTAAAGATAAGATCAGTCAATTAAAGCTAATTGTAAATGAATTTAAAAGCGACACATATAATTCTTACTGATTCGGTTTCAGTTAAACGTTGTGTTGTGCACAAATGTTTAATTCATGTTTACATTGTCTCTAGGTATATACTAATTTATAAAATTTATAACTGTTGTAATATCTCTCATTATGTAAATAAAGAAAATATTACTCTGAAAATTTATACAGAAGAAGAATTAAAATATCCATTAATAATATATTTAACTGAATTAAATTCTGAAGAGATCAAAGCATAACTTTGTGTCATGATAGTTTTTTTAGCTAAACTGTTGTATGTATATACATCACCTTTCTCTTTAAGTTCCAATGCATAATTATTTATCAGGAAAACAAGACAACTGTAAAAGTTTAATTCATTCAGCTACTTGTTTTGAAAGAAAGAAACACATAAATACATGCATTTAGTTCTACTTACTTGACAGAAATGTGATTAAAAGATGTAAAATGTATACGCTCGGAAATATTTATATGTTTTAAAACTGAAGGTTTTCCGCCGAAGTATTTTATAATCAAGAATATTTGTTTTTGCACTATTAATGAGTTAAGTACATACATACATACATACATACATACATATACATATGTTGCACTTCTATTATTTTGGAATAAATGGAGATGATATTTCCAATGACTGAATCAATCTTTTTATGAGTTATTCTTAGACAATCAAGGTTCATAATATCTCCACTTTCAGGTAAACATTTCATTTTAAATTGAAGTTCTAAAATCAATATTTGATTGTAAACTACTTTAATTGGTTAGTTATTATGAAGCGTCCAAACAATCAGTCAGTCAGCTGCAACGTAGAACTTCGTACATAAGTACATCAGTCCAAGCTTCCAAACACTAAAATATTAATTTATCAAGTCCTCTTAGGTTCTATGACTGTCAGCAAACGTGAATTGGCTATTTTTCGAATAAATAACAACCAACTTATTCGATGATCTGGGGACCTCTTTCTGTAATGTACGAATTTCAAAAAACAACTGATTCTGAATAATATTTTTTGCTTCTGCAAATTGTGGGAAACATTAATATTCGATCAAAATCTTCGAATTTAGAGCATGATTAGTGAAAAAAATTATTTAATGACAACATGATTCTGTACAATGTGACATATGGTTTACCCCAATTTTGATTTACCCATTTTGTATAAAATTTGTATAAAAATTACATATCTGCTTCAATAAGCACATTTCTCATCTTAATAATTCCAAGAGTTATTTTATGATTTGAAATTCTGAAGTGAATCTTCTGAACTTAGTCCATATCCGTTACCTTAGTTGATATATATATATATATATATATATATATATATGTTTAGTCTCAGATCAGAATGTAACAGTATAGTGTAACCTTCAGTATTCTTGATTAGACTATCATTGACAGTGTTAAATTTCTTCTTAAACATAAAGAAATCAGTATCTTTTATGCCAGACATTTATCGTAGTTGTGAAACTTGTATATGGCTCTCATAAGAACATGAATGTTACACAAAATACTTTTCATTATTCAAGGAAAAAAGCTGATTATGAATATTGAAGTCATGACCCTAATTGATTATAAGCTGTTCCAGGTTAAAAATTTCGAAAATTTCGATTCATGGTAGGTCCCATTCGCCAACATGAAAGATAATGTATCCAGTATATACACTTTCTCATAAACAATCGAAATTCAGAAAGTACATTGCTGATAATATGACGATATGACATGATGGAAAATGTACATTGTGTAAGATCCATTTTGAAGGCTTTGTGAAAATCCCTCCATGTATTCATTTGTAATTTGTCCTTATTGATTCCTTCAGTTGTATAGTTTGTTAGTCTGTTCGATTACATTTTATGATGATAATATTTGTATTTTATTACAGTTTCTATTTATTCTGCCTTTACTGAGTTTCTGTGTTCCATTCTGAACTGCATTAATGCGTTTATGGCGACAGCCATATTGATTTGTTTCTCCTTTGATTGTGTTGCTTGCTTGGAATGGAAGTGTGCATTTTGACTGTGAATTGAAGCACTCTTCCAGAATTGGAAACACTGTGTTATAAGAGGGATAGGATATCATTTATTTGAATAATTAGAGGAATAACGTGGTAATATTGTTCAGGTAATGATGTATATTTATATTTATGATCAATAACAGAACTGTTACTTACTGAAATCACTTGTTCTTGATTGGACCTAATCAAGAGGAGTATCTAAATTATCTGGCCAATAATTCCTCAATCTAAACCTCAGTTTGGATCCTACACATTGTCATAACCAATTAGTTAACTGTTTGAAAGGAAACACTCCCTCTATCTTCGAAAAATTAAACTTTATTAATTTTCTTGAAAAGGCTAATTTTATAGTGTGACCTTATATATTACTCATTGATATAACTGAAGCAAAGTTTCAATGACAAATCTTTAGGAATGATCATATAAACAGTATTTTTATTATTCGTGCATTGGCTCTTAGTGATTTAATAAAAATTAGGTTAATATTGGTTTAACGCACGATTATAGACAAGTTAAATATACTCTTTCTTAGCAGGAGATTTTAGATTTATGTTGAGTATGAAAAAATTCAAATATTACGCACATTAAATTTTATTTATTTAATATGAAAGAAATATCACAAAACATTAAAACTTGAACAAAAAACATAACTACCATAAATAACATGCTTCAAAGTAGGTTTTTCTATATGCGGTATGTTTGTGACATTTGTAAAGGTGGGATCGGTATTAATTTCTAAAAAAAAAAAGCTGTGAAAATTTGCGAAACAACATCAAACGCACTTTGATTATGGGAAGGGAGTTGTTGTCGCATCCAATTATTTTCTATTATTATTTATTAAAAGACGGAGGAATGTAACCGTTAGATGAATAATACCATGAACCGATTGTACAATGATGTTAAAAAGCAAATAACAGCTATGAATATAAAAAGCTGCTTTACTCAACTAGAGAATCATTTCAAATATCAGAATATTTATTTTACACTTGAATGGTTGATAAAATCAGTTGCGAAAATAAGAAAAACTATTGAGAAATACCATAAAAAAATTACTGTTAATTATTAGGATTTGAAATTACAGGTTTTATGAGGTAATATAATTTAAACTAAGAGAAATCAGTAAAATTTTCAATTTTCTGTTACTCACTAAAATTATTTAGATGGTATATCTTTGCTTGTTTGCTCATAGTTATTTAATGAAGAGAATAATATCACATTTTGAATATCTTTTAAACTACTTATTGTAAAGTGTCATTTGAGTTTCCGTGTTTCTTTACTTGAATTCATTGAAATGAGTTTTTAATTCATATTTACTTAGATAGCTTACTCTACATGTGAAATCTTGTTCGCCTCAAAACAGATTATTGACTATCCTTGTTTAAACTGAATGAAATCTTTTACGGATTTTATGAAAAAAGAACGTTTTGATACATATTCCTAGTTGCCACAGTAAACTTATTCCAAAATATTACAAAATCCCAGTATTTAGCAGCTAAATTATATCAAGCAAACACTAGATTTATGTAGTTTAAAACTAATG
>OX103974.1:31184345-31264803 GCA_944470395.2 Schistosoma turkestanicum
GGGACCTTCGGCATTTTAGGAGAACGCTCTTACCATCGGACCACTGGGCTGGCCAGCCAAAGGTGTTAATGTCTAAGTCTGATTGATCTAGGGATTTTGCGCGACCTCACCAATTTGTCTTAGGTAGTTACCAACTACGCCTGACAAGGCTGAACTCCACTGGTCACGTCTTCTCAACTAGAACTCCGAGAATTTATTCACGAAGCTAGTCACTAGTAAGTACGATGTGCGATTCCTTTAATTAGGTTAGGCGTTCGCACGCGAAACCGAGGGTCTTGGGTTTGAATCCTATGAGTAACAGGAGTCGTGGATGCGCACTGCTAATGAGTCTCATACCAGAACGAACCGCCAGGTTTCTAATGGTGGTCTATCAATGAATAATGACCTCAGTGTGTACTCAGTATTTATCGAACCTAGTTTACAACTCGTCGATGAAAGCTTTAATAAGTATAGAAACTTTATATGCATTGAAGAACCTTGATTGATCAATAGCTAATGTAAAACAAACTGATAAAACTTTCTCTCTCTCTATCCCTATATATATATTAGGAGTTTGGTCCTTTGATATTTTGCTTTATAAAAAGCTGACATACTATAAATTGCCTTACATTATATTCATGTTCACAATTTAATATATGCACCGAACATTTTCACTTATCCATAAATTAATTATAGTTTACTTTTAACATTATAACACTTAACTTATTCATTTCTTTTTTATATCGTATTCAAAAGAATCAACGAAATTGTCACTTGTATGTATATGTTTTAAAATGGCATAGAAAAGTTATTATTTCATTGTTTTTCTTTTGATAAATACCTTGAAACAAAACTACCGAAATAACACGCCTAAAGATAAGATCAGTCAATTAAAGCTAATTGTAAATGAATTTAAAAGCGACACATATAATTCTTACTGATTCGGTTTCAGTTAAACGTTGTGTTGTGCACAAATGTTTAATTCATGTTTACATTGTCTCTAGGTATATACTAATTTATAAAATTTATAACTGTTGTAATATCTCTCATTATGTAAATAAAGAAAAATATTACTTTGAAAATTTATACAGAAGAAGAATTAAAAATATCCATTAATAATATATTTAACTGAATTAAATTCTGAAGAGATCAAAGCATAACTTTGTGTCATGATAGTTTTTTTAGCTAAACTGTTGTATGTATATACATCACCTTTCTCTTTAAGTTCCAATGCATAATTATTTATCAGGAAAACAAGACAACTGTAAAAGTTTAATTCAGTCAGCTACTTGTTTTGAAAGAAAGAAACACATAAATACATGCATTTAGTTCTACTTACTTGACAGAAATGTGATTAAAAGATGTAAAATGTATACGCTCGGAAATATTTATATGTTTTAAAACTGAAGGTTTTCCGCCGAAGTATTTTATAATCAAGAATATTTGTTTTTGCACTATGAATGAGTTAAGTACATACATACATACATACATACATATGTTACACTTCTATTATTTTGGAATAAATAGAGATGATATTTCCAATGACTGAATCAATCTTTTTATGAGTTATTCTTAGACAATCAAGGTTCATAATATCTCCACTTTCAGGTAAACATTTCATTTTAAATTGATGTTCTAAAATCAATATTTGATTGTAAACTACTTTAATTGGTTAGTTATTAAGAAGCGTCCAAACAATCAGTCAGCCAGCTGCAACGTAGAACTTCGTACATAAGTACATCAGTCCAAGCTTCCAAACACTAAACTATTAATTTCTCAAGTCCTCTTAGGTTCTATGACTGTCAGCAAACGTGAACTGGCTATTTTTCGAATAAGTAACAACCAATTTATTCGATGATCTGGGGACCTCTTTCTGTAATATACGAATTTCAAAAAACAACTGATTCTGAATAATATTTTTTGCTTCTGCAAATTGTGAGAAACATTAGTATTCGATCAAAATCTTCGAATTTAGAGTATGATTAGTGAATAAATCATTTAATGACAACATGATTCTGTACAATGTGACATATGGATTACCCCAATTTTGTTTTACCCATTTTGTATAAAATTTGTATAAAAATTACACATCTGCTTCAATAAGCACATTTCTCATCATAATAATTTCAAGAGTTATTTTATGATTTGAAATTCTGAAGTGAATCTTCTGTCCGATTCAAATGAACTTAGTCCATATCCGTTACCTTAGTTGATATATATATATATATATATATATATATATATATATATGTATATATATATTTATATATATATATATATATATTTAGTCTCAAATCAGAATGTAACAGTATAGTGTAACTTCAGTATTCTTGATTAGACTATCATGGACAGTGTTAAATTTCTTCCTAAACACAAAGAAATCAGTATCTTTTATGCCAGACATTTATCGTAGTTGCTAAACTCGAATATGGCTCTCATAAGAACATGAATGTTGCACAAAATACTTTTTATTATTCAAGGAAAAAAGCTGATTATGAATAACGAAGTCATGACCCTAATTGATAATAAGCTGTTACAGGTTAAAAATTTCCAAAATTTCGATTCATGGTAGGTCCCATTGGCCAACATGAAAGATAATGTATCCAGTATATACACATTCTCATAAAGAATCGAAATTCAGAAAGTACGTTATTGATAATATGACAATATGACATGATGGAAAATGTACATTGTGTAAGATCCATTTTGAAGGCTTTGTGAAAATCCCTCCATGTATTCATTTGTAATTTGTCCTTATTGATTCCTTCAGTTGTATATTTTGTTAGTCTGTTGAGATGATAATATTTGTATTTTATTACAGTTTCTATTTATTCTGCCTTTACTGAGTGTCTGTGTTCCAATCTGAACTGCATTAATGCATTTATGGCGACAGCCATATTGATTTGTTTCTTTTTTGATTGTGTTGCTTGCTTGGAATGGAAGTGTGCGTTTTGACTGTGAATTGAAGCACTCTTCAAGAATTGGAAACACTGTGTTATAAGAGGGATAGGGTATCATTTATTTGAACAATTAGAGGAATAACGTGGTAATATTGTTCAGGTAATGATGTATATTTATATTTATGAATAATAACAGAACCGTTACTTACTGAAATCACTTGTTCTTGATTGGACCTAATCAAGAGGAGTATCTAAATTACCTGGCCAATAATTCCTCAATCTAAACCTCAGTTTGGATCCTACACATTGTCATAACCAATTAGTTAATGCTTTTTAACTGTTTGAAAGCAAACACTTCCTCTATCTTCGAAAAATTCAACTTTATTAATTTTTTTGAAAAGGCTAATTTTATAGTGTAACCTTATATATTACTCATTGATATAACTGAAGCAAAGTTTCAATGACAAATCTATAGGAATGATCATATAAACAGTATTTTTATTATTCGTGCATTGGCTTTTAGTGATTTAATAAAAATTAGGTTGATATTGGTTTAACGCACGATTATAGACAAGTTAAATATACTCTTTCTTAGCAGGAGATTTTAGATTTATGTTGAGTATGAAAAAATTCAAATATTACGCACATTAAATTTTATTTATTTAAAATGAAAGAAATATCACAAAACATTAAAACTTGAACAAAAAACATAACTACCATAAATAACATGCTTCAAAGTAGGTTTTTCTATATGCGGTATGTTTATGACATTTGTAAAGGTGGGATCGGTATTAATTTCTAAAAAAAAAAAGCTGTGAAAATTTGCGAAACAACATCAAACGCACTTTGATTATGGGAAGGGAGTTGTTGTCGCATTCAATTATTTTCTATTATTATTTATTAAAAGACGGAGGAATGTAACCGTTAGATGAATAATACCATGAACCGATTGTACAATGATGTAAAAAGCAAATAACAGCTATGAATATAAAAAGCTGCTTTACTCAACTAGAGAATCATTTCAAATATCAGAATATTTATTTTACACTTGAATGGTTGATAAAATCAGTTGTGAAAATAAGAAAAACTATTGAGAAATACCATAAAAAATTACTGTTAATTATTAGGATTTGAAATTACAGGTTTTATGAGGTAATATAATTTAAATTTTCAATTTTCTGTTACCCAATAAAATTATTAAGATGGTATATCTTTGCTTGTTTGCTCATAGTTATTTAATGACGAGAATAATATCACATTTTGAATATCTTTTAAACTACTTATTGTAAAGTGTCATTTGAGTTTCCGTGTTTCTTTACTTGAATTCATTGAAATGAGTTTTTAATTCATATTTACTTAGACAGCTTACTCTACATCTGAAATCTTGTTCGCCTCAAAACAGATTATTAACTATCCTTGTTTAAACTGAATGAAATCTTTTACGGATTTTATGAAAAAAGAACGTTTTGATACATATTCCTAGTTGCCACAGTAAACTTATTCCAAAATATCACAAAATCCCAGTATTTAGCAGCTAAATTATATCAAGCAAACACTAGATTTATGTAGTTTTAAACTAGAACAGCTAAAACTTATTAAAGTACTAAGTCAATCAACATTTAAATTCCGAAATGATTAAATGATCAATGAACACACATATATATTTACGTTCAAATTAGGTGACAGGTAAACGCCTTTCAGTTAACCTTCACTATGAAAATTTTGTGTATTGATTTAAAATTGTTAACGTCACCAATATTTTGATCATTCACAACTAGTCTGAGTGCTAAAATTAGGCATTTTATAATCAGATAAACTAGTGAAAATCTATGTAAAACATTTTGTTCAATTTACAATAGTTAGTTAATTTTAGTGACGAGATATTAACTTGAATTCGGTCATTAGTATAACTCGCTGATTTATTTCACTTGATTTCAGTTAATAAGTTAAATGGACATGTATCAGAAGATAATATCACTTTATTTGTATAGATGGATAGGCGAAACATATTGTATATTTTAAATTTAATAAAATATTTTTCCCTCCGAATTAAGATATCTTATAGGTAACTGTAAAATTCAATTCTCAGTTCCTTTTTGTGCTTTTAGTTAATTAATTGCCGCCTATTATCTTGAATAGATGAAGCCAGAGTAGAGATAGAATAATGCAATTGCTTTCGCTCAAGCATGCATCTTCACCAGAGTGAGAAAGTAAAATGAAAATGAAGTCGATTTGTTTTATCACAACTGATGAACAAAAGTTTTACGAAAACTTATTCCTATAAGTTGATCAACCAGTTAATTCATTCAATTTAACTGCTATTCTGATAGAAATCTTATTTCAGTCAACCACCTCTGAACTGTCAGTATCAATTTTACTAAATAAATTTTTAGTCAACAGTCATATGTTCTATTCAACTATAGGTAAAAACAAGGGTAGATTTATCTGCATCTTTATGTTACATCAAAAAAATACTTTATGTGTTGTAATCAAACAAAACTAAAAGAACAACTGAAGGAGTATTTTCACGAATTTTCAGCATTCATAGCGCTTGAAATAATTAAAAGAAACACTACTTTACATAGACAAGACTTGTAGCAGTTGATAACAATTAATTGGGAAAACATAGACATATTTATTGATCATGAGAAGAAAAGATTATGCATAGTCTATATGTACAATTCTACTCAACTTTGTAAAAAAGCTGAACAAACACAAATTTACATTCATTTTACTAGTGAAAACAATCAAACAAATAATTTTTTTCCATAGACATTAAAAGAAAATTTGAATAGAATTTATTGTTTATGATTTTTTAGTTTACGTGATATTAACTTGCATCTAAATAAAGTTTACAATTGAGAAAATTTTATGGAATTTTTAGACTGAAAACAAAAAGTTAGAAGTGTTTTTTAATGTGAATAAGTGCTTATTTCAAAAGCAATTTAAGATTTGTAATATATGCAAAGCTCAGGGAAATGATATTTTGATACAAAATAAATGTCAAACCCCTTTTCTTCATAGATTCTACATGTGAAACAAAATAGTGAGATCAGATCATTATTTTATGAAAATTATTACTTAACTAATTGTCAACCATTTTCTGACAGGTATTCATTTCAGACAAAATTGTGCAAATCATTACCTGGGATTATTTTCCAACCGTTTAGTATCTGTTATTAGACACTTTGCTTGACCATTCACATTTACGCTGTTTTTATTTGTTTACACAGTTATCATATTCAGGTAACTGGTGATACATAAAAGTGTATTTTTTTATTTACAAATCATTGAATACCCTGTAAGAAATTGTTCGAGGTCCTAAAAACTAATCAAAAATTTGACCATACAGCAATACTTGATGGAAAGCCAACCAAAGAAAACCAAAAAAAGGTATGTTTTCTGCCTATTTATGCCCTCTTAGACATTCTTCGAAGAAACATGGATCAAAAACGGCCAGGGAATTTGATTTTACGATGATATTGTAACACGTGTAACCAACAGTCGCTGATGGGCGGATAGGATTTAAAATTACGACGCACAAGGTTAGTTTAACACCTCGAACCAAGAGAGAACGTGAAGTGGTAGCCACGGCACTCTTTTATTTGAAAATGAAAATACGCGGGGTAGTTTACCAAAGTCTTATGAGTCATCCTGTAAGTCCAGAGCACTTAGGGCTTTTTCTTCAGCTTCCAAATTGTTTATGTTTGATCGCCCTGAAATAGAAAGAAAACAGAACGGGTTAGCAACATCATACATGGTGATTTTGACTCCGTTACAATATGTGCTTCAGAGGTTACATGTTTATTTGTCCTAATGCTAGTAAAACTAAGTAGTCTTTAATATCAAAGATGATTTCCTTTCAAGATAGTTAGATAATATGTTATTGCTATTGTAAAGCACTTGTATTTGCATACAGATATCATCATTCCGCAATGAAGGGAAGTTTGTTTGGTACAGAAAGACACAATTATTGATAATGTTTAACAACAGAATCAAATTTAGAAAATGCATACTATCCATCATTTAACTACATTTTAAAAGTAAAATAAATCAATAGATCTATAGATAATACTTTAACGCAACAATTTAAATTTAATGCTTCATCCTCAATCTGCAACAGTTAGATGAACACTTATAAGTGAACGATTTTAATATACTCATAATATTCTGCAAATATAATGTGTAAAGCTGATAAATCACCGAAACATATTTCTTACAAATTTCAAAATTCGAATTGTACGTTAAAAGGAAGGTGACTAGCTATTTCTCAAGGAGATGCAGTAATTGATGATACATTAAGTGTTTCCGATTGATCTCTACAATGATGTCGTCGCATGTACAAATTATATTCCGTTTTATTCCTATTCTTAATTGAACGATTATGTTAATTTTGCAAAATTTATACATACTTAACTGAGGAAAATATGGGTAAACGTTTGGAGCAATTTAATAATCATTTGGTAGCTGTTTATAGGCAAAGAAAACTGTAATGGCTTTTACAAATGACTCTTCAACCTACTAGCAGTAGTTTTACAGAAAAATAAATATTTTATTTCGTGTTATAAAGCATTTTATTCTTTGATCTATCTGACTAAACTCTACTTGTGATGTGCTTTGAAGAACAAAGCTCTCACACTCAATATTTGGTAAGTACTAAGGGAACCATATAATTGAGATTCACATCATCCGACAAAATAGATCTGTGTATATAAATCAGTCAGGAGAATTTTCTATAAATCAAGATACAAATTAAGATACAAATTGCCAGTAATTTATTCTGTTGGATACAGTAACTGAAACAAGTCGTAAAAGGCAACAACTATTTTGGTCTATTTATGAAATAAAACTTATTTGACATAAATAGTAAATACCAACCTAACCCGCAGACTTTAAGCAGTTCATTTTTTAGTCCTATTTATATCAAGATTTATTGACTTACGACAGAAAAGAAAATTGATAATTTGTCACTAGTACTGTCACCCAGTTTCTTCAATATCAAGGCTGTCCTAGTTTCTCAATTTCTTAATAGTATTCGACGATAACAATCTTTACGTTAAAAAACATTTAGTTCTTAAGTCCATGTCAACATTTAAAGATTGTTTTCTTTCTCTTTATTTAATTAGTTGCATGCTTCAAGCTAAAATTATTTTTTGGCAGAAACTGTATGGAAAGTTGACAAAAGTTGACTAAACTTGTTAACTTTAATAAGACGAAAATTATAGAATATTTGTACTACTTTTTGAAGTTGTTTGGTGGGAAAATTTGATTTTCATGCCAATAAATAAATAAAATTTGAAATGATTTATTACTTGATAATCCATTTTTAAAATTATGATTATAAATTCTAATGAAGGTGAATTTATGAAAAAAAATGTAGAATATCTAAAAGTACATAATGTCTCATTTTATTGATTGATTACACCATATTCCACCGCTTTTTTAATATATTAAATCTAAAAACTGATGTAAAAAGAATTTTTACAATTCATGCTTACAACAAACGACAGAATTTAATAAAGGCTTTATTTTGATTTTTATTGTATGCAATATAAGGAAGCTTTGTAAAAATATATAAATTATAGAAAACAAGGCTATCGAAAATTTCAACAGGAAAAGGCGTTTTTTTATATCAACTGATTGATATAATAATATAGTTTATGTTAACCTAAATATATTGAAAAGTGTGATATATTCTCAAAGTCATTTCTTTGCATTCTTGTTTAGGCAGAAGATTTGTGTTACTGGATTACTACACATCGCAAGTATAATGAAACCACAGTGGCAATTAGAGAAATACTAATCTGAATTTTCCATTAATACAGAGATATAAGAACAAATGAGAATAAACAGTAATCATTAAAGTACTTAGTTCCCACGTACATTGACGCTTTAAATGACTATAATGACTGTTATTATAAGAACTTCAAAATCTAAAGTGGTTGAGCACTGGCGAGGAGTCCCATGCTTCAATAAAACAGTCCTCCACTGCTTAGAGGCTTCTACTGGTGATCTAGTTAAAAAATTAGTTCGTGAGTTAAACTATGCAAATAAACTGGGTTAGGCATCAAACAGATATTTTATATATTTTCGTTTTACTCAACTAAAGTCTCCAAACTTTGGTATGTCGTCGAAAGTGTTTTATTTCACTTCCGACTTCCCACATTCAAATGAACTTACAGTTTTCTCAAACTTAATGTCTGATTTAGTACTATACTGTAGGGCATATTGAAAAATGATTATATCAAAAGGATTTGAACTGACTACCTATTTATTATGTTTGGAAAAGGAAAACTACCGAAAAACTGAAAGAAAAAGGTATTTGACAAAACAACTGAAATCGGTCTTGTATTTTAGACTGTATTTCATTGACACTAGAATAACATTTACAAGAAATAAAAACAAGTAAGGTATGGGATTAAAGAATGTTTTCATATTTTTTATTTGTTATCTAATGTTTATTACATTGAGAGAAGTCTTTTCCCGCACACATTTACAACGGTGCAATGTCCCTTAGCTTTTATGCATGTACATATTGTTCGGTAGCTGATACGTATAAAGAATGTTTATGACAAGAGTAAATAAGGTGCATTTGCATTTATTCTTTTATACATTAAAACATTTTTTGCATAATTTTATCAAGCTACAACCATGATTATTTTTTTTTCTCATTTTAACAAGATTTTTACTTGACAATAAGCAGTGGACTTATGCGCATACAAAAAAATTTTTTTTATCCTGTAATTATGGCAAAGTATTTTCTTCTGTTCACTTTAGTTTGCTTAATCATTAATTATCTGTGATTATGATCTTGATATTTCAAGAAAACAATACAAAATATCTCCGAACCCCAGGGATAACCTAAAAGGCAATGATAACTATTTTCTAAACTACAGATGAGCCTGGTCATATGAACATTATCATTCAAAGAAAGCATATGTGTGTAATATGTAGTTTGTAATAACACTATATGCCTTATTCTGAGTAAACAAGTTATCACATACCACAATGTATTACAAGCCAAGCATCAGTAATTAAAATCGAGCTATTTATTTTTCGATTGCTTTGTCATAAAACACCTAATCAAGATATCACAACTATGCAGGCCTATGTATATCATGCCATCATCAAGTCTAATATAAAAAGACTACTTTACTTTTTACTTCCCTGGTATCCCCGTTCACTTGAAAATTTCGAGATTATTACTTTAAACGGAATGAGAACAGAAGTGACCTAGGGAAGAAAATATTATTTTTTTAGTTATTATACCATTCAAATAATTAGGACAACCAGTGACCTACTGACCTACCTCAAATCTAAAACAAAGAAATAAATCATTTCAGGATAATCCTACATCACGAACGAAAATCACATTGAAAAATTATTTCTTAATCTTCCAACTACACAAATCGTATGCTGTTGTTCATTGATGATATTGGCAATAACAGTAGTGCATTATGTGGGGTCAAAATGATAAATATATACAGGCAGACGACAAGCAAGTAAGTGGGTAATCTCTCTTACAAAGAGCTCAATAATTTTAATATTACTAACTTTTAACTTTCTAACTAACAGAATAATCCCAATATAGGTTCGGAATAGAATGATAATTTTCTTTTCATTTTTTATCGGTATATATATTATCTCTTATAGTGTACTGTGGCTAAGTTCTAGCTAGTGTGTAACTTTTAGTCTCTGTTCGTAGAAGAAAAACCATCAATACTAACTGAATGAAATGGAAATCATACTAAGAAAATGTTCGCAATGGAGAAATGTAGGTCCAAATATGTCTATGATATATTTGGGCGATTATTTAGATCTAATTAAGTCACTACATAAAACGAAAACCCTAACACTATAAAAAGGCCTAAGGTAAACAACAGCTAATCACCATGGGTCTTCAGACCAACGTCTTCACCAGTCGAAACTTTTAACTAGAAGTTTAGCATTTTATCACAGTGTCAATATGCACTCCTTTATGAAATACATTTGAAGATTTAAAAGTATGCATAATCAGTTGTGGTCCAGAAAACAATTTAGCAAATATAAACAATCTCATACGCGACCAGATTCGTGAACAACGATTTCAGCTTCTGTTAAGTTGTTTGATGTTTGTTGCATAAAACTAACTCATTAAGACTGTAATTCATGTTTATTATGATAATCTAATCATAGATGTTGCATAATATCAAATTATATATTTCGATACTTGTTATTGTTTTATTCAAAAAAAAAATACCAAGTTATTTCGTAGTTATACTGTAGTTGATTAGCAAAATTTTACTACAGTGAATATATTTCACATGATTTCAGAAAAACTCCATGTTCTTTATTGAGTGTTAGACTATTGTTAATAGACATTAGTACTCTGCCTATGCGCTATAAATACTACGCATATATAAGCTGATATTATAAATACTGTACATAAAAATCAAACAGAGAAAAAAACAGCATAATGCTCAACAAATACAGCTTTAAAATGTAACAGTCTTAGTTGGATAATTATACAATACACATAAAATAATTGTTCTTTTTTTAATTTTCTGTATTTAAATAGTTTAGAAATTAATATTATGATCAAGGACTTAATTAGCTGCAGTGTGAGTGATGCATGAAATAGTTGTTGTTTTTTCAATCATGTGTGATAGAACAATTTAAGAAATAAAGTTAATTATATGCTATTGTGAATTTGTATACATATGGTAGTGAGTTATGGAGCGAAAGATTTTATATATTGTCTTAATATTATATATGAGTGTGAAGTCAAGCATTTTTTGGATATTTTTCAGCTCATTTTGAGAATATTTTATTACAAACTCTGACTTTCACTTAATTTTCCTTTTTTCATCTGGCGAGTTAGGTTGATTTGTTCATAGATAATATACCGATTGATTCGGATGAGTGAAATGAAATTCAAAGTGGAAATAATGTCTTTAGATTCAGTATTCACAAATTAAATCGTCGGAAAATGCTCAATAGTACTAGATTTTCTACGTTCGTTGAGCAATTAAAATGTTAACTTTAATTCATACAATTCAGTCTAGATGAAAATTATTTAAAAATAAGTATTTTCAAATCCAAATAAACCCTAACTTAACGCCTTATCAGTCTTACTTGTTTAATGTGATTCACCGGTTCAAGTAATCTGCCCTTGTAACAGATGGAGTTTCCTTGGGAGAGAAATTACTTCTAATCTATATCATTCTTCATATTCTTATTTGCATAGTGGAAATTGCTAGAGTTCTCGATTTCAACTATTATTCCTCATTGTGGTTACAGAATAAATTTGAGACAAACAACTTAAAGGTTATCTGACAGTAACATCATGGATATTTGTGAGCTTTCGATTGTGTAAGGCTGACTCAAGCAAATGAGAAAAAAAATGAGTCATTGCAATTCACAACCTTTGCTTTATTCTTATTAGTTAATAACAATTCGAAATATTTCTGGTGAACGCGATAAGAAATGAAAACCAAAATATTCGGGACATAGTTGTTTTAAGGGCAGAAAAGAGTAAAAAAGAACATTAAAAATTGATAATAACACTAAGTTATCATGTAATAATTGTGACTGTTAACTAGAATTAGTGTTTTGTTGACTGTTCATTCGATTTAGTTGTGAATAAACTATGCAGTGAATTCATCTTGTAAATATATAGACAGCCGTGTGTGTTAAATCAGATATTTACATTTCAAAATCTTATTAGTATGAAGCAGTTTTATATTCTAACTGATTTGACAATTATTCTACACTTCTGAAAAAAAATCCACCCTTTGTTCCAGTTAATGTGAAATCAGTATTTCATTCAGAACAGTGTTTTGACTAACATTGAATTTCAGCTGAACGATTCTTTGGATAACATTTATTAGACTTTCGTTTAAATAAAAATCTAAATTATTTGAGTGATAACAATGAAATTTTCACAGTAACCTTTATTATTTCGCACTACTATTTAGAAATTCATGCTGAACGACCATGCTTCTAATTTTGAATAAAAAAACGTGTTTTCTTCTCATATTTTCGTAATTATCTCTCCACTATTGATACACGTGATTAATAAAGATTGTTAAATTTTCATAGATTAGTATTAGTACCATAACTATTGAAAGCTCACAATCACTAGACAATTGTTTCATCCTAGTATGGGATTCCTCAATAGTGCACATTCCGAAACTGACTAGAGGTTAAACTTCAGACCTTCGTTGTTGAGTGAGAGCGCTTGATCTTCTGATCGTTTGACCAATGTTCGATTTTGTACTGACTTACCTTTTTTATTTCGCGGTATTACGCAGTGGTCTCCTATTGCCTGAAGTGGACAACGCTCTTACTGCAGACACGGCTGAACCCCATTATTTCCAGTTTTTCAATTGTTGTTTGATTATTATCATTTCACAACGACACTTATCTCTACTAAGTATATCCTGATTTTAAATACTTGGAATTTACTCAGGTAAAAATAAGACAAATCACTGCTAGCTACTTAAATATTTCACTCATTATTTCCTAACAGACACTAAATTATTTCCTTAGTTTTTTTTCCTGTACACTTGTATCCTGAAGTAAACGTTTTCCTATTTGTTGAATATTTTTTTGGTGCAAATAAGAGAAATCCAATTCAGTTAACATTCCTAACCAACACAATTCAAGATTATGTAACTTTAAAGTAGAAAGCAAGTGTTATTTGAGTAATGTTGTTAAGAAAGCTGAAAAAAAACATTTCGTAAAGTAAATTAGTTTTTTCCTCTTCAAATGTCTAACATAATGACTGACAATAAGAAGACCACCTCTATAGTTTTACAATATTACTATTATTATTATTATTATTATTATTATTATTATTAATGCTTGTTAGTTTAGAGAATGTATGTTTTCCTGAGTAATGTTTAAGCTCTGACAAAAATTTATACTGTCTGAGAAACAATGACTATAAATAAATTGATTTTTTTTCACTGATTTCACAAATAATAAATAAATATTATCTACACTGAATAACACTTAATGCATGTTTGTTATACTTTTAATATTATGTAATTGATATATTTAAAACGGTTGTTATGTTTGCGAGTCGAATGCTTAAGCTTTTCATATTGAATGACTGATGTAACGAGGTGAAATGTTACGAAAGTTCACAAAACTTGGAAAACTCTTAATGTTCAGAAGCAACTTCCAGTATACTTTGATTTATTTTTAAATTAAATTACTTTTTCTACCTGAAGTTAGTTGCAAGCCAATTTTCTTAATGCATAGTTTTTTGGACCAATGAAAACGTCTAATTGTTATTTTAAAAACATTTTGATATCGTCAATTTACTTGCAGATTTATTAAAAAAGTGAACATTGAATTCCAAGATTAATTTATTGAAAATCCCGTTTTCCATCTCAAAAAAATTTGTCTAACAAAAGTTACTTTAAAACACTAACGAGATACAAAATCACCTACATGTATGAACATAGTCATTTGGAAACGTTTTAACAATGCAAGTTGAATATCGCAACGAAAACAGCTTTTTTAATCAATGTAAAAGCGAAATTATTCAAATTAAGCAATCTGTTTATCGTTTTTCAGTTTCCCAAGCAAATTTCAGGAATACTAATTACGATTCCTCAGAAAAAAAACTGATTTACATCAATAATTTAATGAATTGGGAAATGTATTGTGGAAAAATTTAAGAAAAAATTTATTATCGACTGGCTTTTAAAGCAAGTGAGAACGATGCCATCTTGGATAAAAAATGTATTGATTTTTGGTTTGAGTGAAACCTATTCCTGCAGTTATATACTATTGTGTTTTTTGAAATTCAAATTATTTACAATCAGGGAGTTGACTGTCTCCAAGTTACACTGACGACAGACGAAAAATGATGAACCATGAGGCAAGGACTATATATTGTAAGCGTTTAATATTGGCCAACTAGTAACAGTACCTGTCATTCTAAATTCTTTGGATCATTCATGACAAGACCGCATATTTATAATGCTTTTTAATGCAAAATTACTTTAGATATGGTTGAGAGTATGAATATTTTGATCTACAGACATTTTTTCTCTTGTCCTCAGAAAATTCAAATCATAATCTTAGTGGCGTTTTCATTATTGCTTCTGCGGTTCAGAATTGTTCAATGAAAAATCATGCTAGTTGTAACTATTGATAAGATGAATTTTCTTGATACTGTTTTTTTGAAGTTTCTGCTCAACATTTTCTGCACTTTTTCGCATTTAAGTAACTTTAGGAAAACTAAAAGAGTAATTTGGTAAAACAAGAATAATAAAAGTCTCGATTCATAGCTTATAATAGTCTATTAAATTATGTTCCAAAAAGTTTGTTAATCATGCGATTGGACTATAGTGGTTTGAAAAATATTTATTTTGGAAATGGTATGTATCACAGATTGTCAGTTATTATTATTGACTTTGAAAATAAGAGATCAGTATATGGTTGGTTTATACTGTAATGAGAAAGCTTAATAATGAACTTTAACGTAACAGGCTGTGCTCAGTGCCGTTAAGTTACATAGTAACCATTTACCTCTTGAACTGATCACAGACTGAGGGCATTCATCTCAAACTCCGAGTAACTGGGGATACAATGACAAGACTAAAAAATGACTTCTATTTAAATGGTAACATATCTGAACTTGATCAATTATGGCTTTTTTTAAAGATATGAAGTTTAGTGATAGCTGGACATTACATCTGATTAAAAAATAATCTCCAGGTAAGATGGTAGTCCAGAATACAATAAAGCGGTAACCATTTCTAAGAATAAAACTAAACTGTTAGTAAAAACCATGCAAAGAAACAATTTCGTCTAACTAAAATTCCATTTAGTTTCTTGATTTTTGGAAATATGTTCAAGAGTATTTATCATTTCAATTTCTCATCACCAGTAAGACCGTTCAACAACAAATTTTGCCAGAAAATATTCGTATACATAAATTAATAACTGATATAATTTAATGTTCTAGACTCTTACTTTGTAAATGCATTTTATTGATACATAAAATGAAACTACAACGTAAAAAAAGGTAAATAACACTAGAACTAGGGAGATGAACTCAAAAAATAGTTAAAATACTTTTTCACACAACAACGATTTTTATAACTAATATCTGATTCTTTTTATAATTTGAATATACAGTGTTTTCGGTAGAGTTTAAATGTTCGGTAACATTTACGATGTTGTCACACAATGTCAATGGAATATTGTTTGAATAACTTATAGTGCAATTTGCCAAAGTCGTTAATTCAATAAAATATCTGGTAACTCAAAAAGTAATTTATAGATTTATAAGATAAGAACAATAACTAGTCTTAAAGATAATATTGTTATCTGAAAGTAGTGGAAAAGTAAGTCAGATTTTATTAATGAAGATAAAAGAACGTTAATGTAATGATGCTCTCAACAAGTGCTTTATGCTCATTCAAATAAACATTGAAATCGATTTCAGCATGACTTATAAGTTTTAAGATGTATGAAAAGCATTTGTAGAGATTATAATATAATTTCATCTAATGGAATATACAGAAACGATATGATTTCTGTGATTTAAGTTTGAAAATATTGTTTTCGTAAACCCTAATATCATCATAACAAAAACATTGAAAAGTGTTCAAAGCGTTTGTATCCCGCTAACAAATCTTATTGGTTATTGATGTGATTCAAAGTGTAAGATATCTTGCTGACGGTACAGTTCAACATTTTTTAAATCGTTTTAAAGATTAGACATCACATTATTTCTAAATACTTTTACTAACACCAGTAAACATGTTACAATAGAAACATATTGTATACATCACTTGACATTAAATTCTTTTATGAACCAGCCAGATAACAACAAGACGCAACTCAAACTTGGTATGCCCCACTGAGAGTGGCCATAGTATAGATATAGATAGAATAGATACATTTGAATCATTTTCAGTGATCTATCATATGATCTATCATCATTTGTCAACAGGAATCAAACCTATCTCCTACATGTAGTAAAGATAATAGGAATCCGAACTTCTAACACCAACTTATGTATTCAAAAGAAACTCGTAACATTCTTATCCATTCCCTAGCCGGATATGACTTTTATTTTCTTATCTTGTGTTTATTTGTCATTTTGCACCTCATTCTGTTTAGTTTCTTCACTATCTTATCATTTACATGCTTCTTACTATGTAATTCTATTGATGTTTTGAGATTATTATTTTATCCAAAGTTTGATCTACTACATTCAGTGGTGAACGATTGACAAAAACTTTGTGTTAATTTATTCGTTTATTCTTATCATCAACAGTACAATTGTTTTCCTACTATCAACTTACGCTTTTACTTACTATGGGTGGTTTATTTCATTGTGATTATTGACTCATAAATTTTCATGATTAGTTTAACTTGTTCACGTAAATATTCATGTATGTTAGCGTAAAGCCTGTTGATGATCTAATTGAAAACAATATTATTTGCTTACATGTGTTGTTTAAATCCATATCTATCAGGTTGTCTAGTAAAATGGTAGAACAATAGATACATTTTAAACACGGTAAAATTGTCAGTTGATGTCACTGAAGACTAAATGCAATTAAGAAACTGAAGCATTTTCCTGACTTTCCAACTCATAATAGTATTATTCCATGGAGATTTATTTAAAAAGAAGATACAAATAGACCTCTTAGCCGTATTTCTCGATGATTTACATTACGAACAATTAGGTAGACAAATGAGTAAATAATTAAATCCACTTAAACATTACATAAGTCCAATTTTGAATAAAGCGATATGTGTGAACTTTTAATGGCTCACGACTGGACTCCAGTGTTGACGAATGACCGAGTGTACAATGAAATAAATCTTCTTATCCATTTCCATATATCATACTTAGGCAAAACCCTGTTCCTGCGACCGTGGTAGTAAGAAGTCGAATACAGTTTTGCGGAGGAATTTATTTCATTCAATCATATATGCAGACAAGCATGAGGAGCAAAGCGTACAAGTAAAGTGAAGCGCATTGGAGAAGGAGAGTGAGCCAACTCTCCGTGTGCTGAAGAATGACTAAGTATTTATAGTCAGGCAATAAAGACAAAATAGTTTTCCAAAAGTTAGTCTCTGTATTTATATACAACTCCTTAACCATAAAATAGATGTGTGATTACGAGATTCACATTTTTGAATATAAAGATGAAGGGCACATTAACCAGCCATATCTTAAAACTTATTTTAAAGCTTTTGCCTAAATAATATGATGTAATTGTCCAAGTTAAACTGGTTGCGAAATTGCTAAATATAACTGTATACACTTTTAAATCAAAATATTGTCACACATTCACCATTTCTTCAAACAAAAATCGGTACATGACAGAAATCGATGATTAACGACCACACTGTGACATTTAATATTCGTCTAGTGACTTGTAAATAAATTCACATTCATTAACAATAAAATGTACAAGTTTGTTTATATTTGGAAGTAATGCTGTTTATTTTTATTTAAAAATAATTATTATTCAAAAAATGTTCAATCAAGACTGTACAATCTGTTTAGTTCATATGTTGATTTTAGTTAAAGAAAAATCATTAAAGTCAAGTAACATAATCAACTACTGTATGGAATTTATTAAATGTGACGGCATATATAACATAAGAAAAGTATAAATCTAACAGTTTTTGAATAGGCATCTGCATTTATGGGAGCAATAGAAACAGCAATGCAATTCACCGAATTCAGACATACTTTTTGAAATATGCTCTTTAAGTGTGAATATTTGTTGTAGGGATTTTTGATTTTTTTTTTAAATTGAAGTACATTTATAAATTAAATTGATTTTTATTGTGTTAAAATGTTTAATTTTATTTCACATTCTTATCTTCATTAACAGCAGATATCATCATTTTTATTATATGGTGATACATTTTCAAAGTAGATTAAACTTTTATGTCAACCAACAAACCTGATTTTACGTCTCAGAAATTTTTGTGAAAATTAATTTACATCACATACCTCTTAGTTAATTATGAAAAAAATATCAAGATAAATTAAAATCTGATTCACTTTTCAAAATGAAAAATTTCTCTTTTACAATAAAAAAGAACTATTCATTAATTCAAATGAAATTTAAATTAATTTTATTTTACTAATTTAACGTATCTTTGTATTTGTTTGTCTATGTTTTAGAACGTTGTACTTATTTTGTCATTCAAATCACATGTGAAGTTTATATGAGAAGATGACTGAAGTTGGTTAATTTTATCACGTTCAAATAGTAATGTCGCGTAAAAATATTCCAAACCGTTTCGTGACAAAATAAATAGAAAATGTTATCTTGATTATAGGTAAAATGCTTTGTAGAATTGTATAATTCATTTGTATGATACAGTAAGAATCGACAAGAAAATTGATTCCGTGAAACTTTACTTTGGTGGGATATGAGCAATTTCATAATGTTTAGGCTGTTTATAATTTAATACCATTCAACCAGTAGCATAGTACTACATTCTGATGTGTTCGTGAATGTTGTACAATTTAACACAGTCGACGCTGGTTTTTCAAATCAGTAGTTTTTTATTAACTCTACATTATCTTATCTCCTTTCTACAAGCATTGTGAAGTTTACCAGAATTTCAGTATATAAATGTTTAAGAACAAATGGTTGTGTCTATTTGTTTGTCATTTTGTCCATCATTCTACAACCTTATAGCCATCTATGTCAACTCTGGTACATATATCAGGGAATCAATTATATACGTAAATTATTATTTCTGTCATTAGCCTCATTTTACTGAACTTTTTACTAAAGATTTAACTTAATAACAGTATCATATATTTTCGAAATGATAAAATTATAACTAATCAATACATAATATTCATCTATTACATTATAATTTCTTACCAATTCATCACGTTTTAGTTACATTTTCATGGTTTTAATTCAATTACAAACGCATTTCCAAATCATCCACACTATTTCCTTTCCCAATTTATCACTTGAAGCTATCAGGTCATGACAACGAAAGAAAATTAACCGTATTCAGAATTTCTTCTGAAATTACACTTCAAGTCATGTTAATAAGTAGGTTTACTATCAAGACTTAATTATAAGAAATGACTTATCTAACGTAAATCATATATTGAACTACACAGTAATTCCTTGCAATTAAAAATATCGACCGCTTGGGACAAAATACTAATTTAATCGCGTGTAACAATCCTTGCTTCCAACTATATAACAGTTTAAATGGTCATAGTTAAATGAAAATTCTTTTTTTCTCAACCTTGATTAAATTAAAAAATTAACAAGACACTATATGCAAAGATTAAGTCGACTAACTGTATAATTGGTGAATAAAATAGTGTTCGAAATTATTAAGTGAACTCATGAAGTAACCTATATTGGTTTTTTCATATAAACAAAACTCGTCATTTTATATATGCGTTATAAAAGATTCGATACGTTGTTTATTGATCTTCGTATTATATATTTTATCTCAAAGCTGGTACCTTTAACTAATACTCAATAAAAAGACTATTGCAGTGGGAATATTACTCAGTAAAATTTTGGATGGGATGGGATATAAAAACAACTTTATGAACCGAATCATTTCAAACTGATTTTAATCTTATACCTGCTGCACAAGTAAGTGACTGTCTGAACTCGGTAGCTGAGTAGATAATGCGGTCACGTTTGAAGAAACTAGTATCATATTTTAGTCCTAGAATAGACATCATTCTGGATTGCAGGTACATTCAATAATACGAAACGTGTATCCCGGATTCCACAGCTAGACACATTCTATTTATTCTATGTAGACTTGTCTCATAACAGCCACATCTGGGCAGTTCTCCTAGTATGTCAATTTGCCAACGAAAAAGGATCGGATTTCAACAAAAATATTAGCAACCGGATAATTCAAACAATTTCAAAATGAATTAAATGCGAACATTAGTTGGTTTCATGACTGTCAACTAATATGAAACTTTGTTTGAATTTTGTAATTCATAATTTTAATGGCTGATGTTATTATGTTTTAATAAATGTTTTAATAATTCGAAATTAACATTATCCATTCAGTCAGCATGTTTAAAAGATATTTCATTAGGTGATTTCATGAAAACCTGTTAATTACTTGAGACTCATATCACTATAATTTCTAGTTATCAGATAACAATGGTCGATTTTTCATTTTATTGAACCCTGGCTTCTCAGAAATAAACATCTCAAAATAAAACTTCAATTTCGATATTTCGCGGCAGTCGATTCCCACTATCTCGAAAAATAAAAGTTAAGACCTTTAATATTTTACAATGAACATGATCAAATGAAATTGATTTGTCGAGACTATTTTGTTAAATCCAAAATTTATGGCTTACAATTCTATGTTTCGCAAAGAAAATTTAACTTGACTTTAAAACGACTAAAACGTTGAAAATTATTTAACAGATCTTACCAATAGAGGTTTTTAACACATCCCCGTGAATTAGGTCGAATTTATAATTAAACACAAATGAAGATTAATTTATCATCATGCCTTGAGTAAAATGAACCTGTATAGTAAAGCAAACCTTACTGACTAAACTAACTACAAGATAACAAACTAGAATGAAGAATAAATTTAAAAATTCATCATAAGTTGCTCAAACACTTATGCTATATTCACTGCTTCAACGTTTTTGAAAACGAAAAACATTTTAGTAGGAATAATTATTTCACATTCATAACTCTATTAATCGACCATGAATTTCAATTTCAGTTGTCACGTGTAAAAACTACTAGTCTGAAAAATAATATTAAATAAATTCACTAAATTTGTCAGATATACAAATGACAGAAATAATTTCATCTCTGTATACCCATGGGACAATACTCACCGCTTAATATCATATAAAAACAGAATTAAACAGATAAGAAGTTCACTACAAAGTTTATATTTCTTCCCATTATTATAAATGATTTCGAGCCCAGCTTTCCGTGTAGAAATTCAATACATATATTGCTGTCACAGTTAATTGAAATTGCCTTAAAAATGTCAAGAACATTTTAAAATACTCCACATTATGAAATATTCTGCAAACACATTGTTAGATCAAATGAAAATACATTGTATTAATACTCACTTGACTATCTCAAATCGATATTGTTTTACAAATTACTCTCTATTACATCTAGACCTTTTTTAGATGACGCTCGATTTGTATAGTACTGATTGTCAACTTTGTAATTTGTCTTAAAAAGTACACTTCTATTTTGCTTTGTTTGTGAAAGCAATGGAACAGAGAGAGAGAGAGAGAGAGAGAGAGAATCATTTCACGTTACTTTTATTTTTCTACAATGTGTGTGTGAAGAAGGAATAATCAATTTATGGGAAATAATTAATAATAATTCTGATCGTTTCTCTTACGAAACTATATTTTGTGACGCAAAGGGGACACTAATTATATTTCACTCTCCTGCAATATTACAAAATTAATTTTTTAAATCATGATTTTAGGAGGCTTTTAAAAAGTGGTTATAAAAATTAAAGACGTGCCTAACTACCTTAGAGTGGTAGTAAAATACTGAATATATGTATAGTTCTCGTTAACTTGCTCTCATCAACCACCTGGCTATGATGTAGATCTATATTAGTAAAGTGCGATTTAGGCTAGCAGTACACTCCAAAACACTTGTTTTGTTCGCTAGGAGTACTTCAATACTATTGTTTATGTTCACAATGGTACTTGTACCCACTACTTTTCATCGCGAGAAGCTTTATACATATTAAAACGAATTCAGTCACATTAGCTGATATGCTTAACATCAAGTGATTAATATTAATATGAAATTTGCATTCTCTTATCCTTTGGTAAGTTTATATAGAGAGAGAACGTCTGAAAAAATTACACAAATCTAACAATCTTTACAAACTCTCCAGTAGGATACAAAAATTTTCAACTGAGATTTTGCACAATTTTCTGCTATTTTGAGTAAATAATAATATAAATGACACCTGTGGCAAATAATTCATCATTTATATTTTGTTACAGATAAAAGAATTTTGAGCAACAATCTCAAATAAACGTTGATTTAAATTAATTATATTCCTAAAGTGTTATATTAATTGTGTCATTAGCCACTACGATGATAATAATTTATTTAATTCAAGTGCAGTGTTTAAAAAAGCTCAGCTATCTCGATCGTTGTTACCATAATTTCTATCGACAGTTCGTATGGAAATGTTATGTTTGAAAATAGATGGACAGTTATCGTAATCCGATAAGCCAAAGAAGATCATAATCACGAATATTTAACCTAGAGGCAATGCATCATCGGAATCCCTCAAACAATCATCCTTCAAAATCTATTTAAAAATCACCATTTTCCATTGAAGTTTGCGATATCTATGTCGGGATTCGATCCATAATTTAGGGGATCGATAAGCTCTCACTTTGTGCATTATCATTGTGCATTGATAATTTTACTTGCTCAAGTGGACAATATTATTTTGAACACCTAAAAGATCTTTCGAAAAAAATTTCCACACTTCGTTCTGCCTAAAAGTTATTCCACTGATCATTTCTAAAAGAACTTATCTATTCTAATCTTGGACATTAAGTCAAAGGATTCGAATCATAAATCAAGCAAATTCAAAATTTCTAACAGCATGATTTCTAGAAATACACCGGCTCTGGTCTTGACTATGTATACCAAAGTAATTTCAATATCTTATTCTACTAAAGTTTAAAATATCCTTTCTGTACTCCATTCGCAAATTTATTATGCAACAACAGTGAATTTTGTTAACTCTGTTAAATGATTCAACATTCCTCTATTTTATCAGAGAATACAATTTGTAAAAATTAACTATAAATACGATTGTATAGCTTAAGCAATATATATATATATATATATATATATATATATATATATATATCCGTTGATGATTGACGTGTCTATTAGGCAATTAATAGCGTTGTTGCTGTTAGGAACAGAAAGAACACTATGCATATTTCTGTCATCATTGATGATGATGATGATAAAAACATTTTATTTTCATTTACACAGCTATAACATACAAGAGAATTTTTAGTTAATTATAGCTTAATGATGCGTGAAATTTAAAAACCGTTAAATTTATCTAGTTAGATAATATTGTTTTATTTTATTTTATTTTGAAACTGTTCACTGATATCGACTAGAAGCACTGTCATTTTTCAAAACAAAATAATATCAATCTTGTTAATAAAACAAACATTATGTTTTGATGTGTTAACACGCATCTGAATAAATGAAGAACTAATAACAACATTGAATTTATCTTTATTTTGTCTTTTGATATAATAATTAGAAAGAAAACATAGAAAACATAGATCAGTTAAATGCAAAATTTTCTACAACTATGATGTTAAATTAAAATATCGACTTTAGAAGAAATTGGCAAAACGAAATTTTTGAAATATACCCGGTTAATTTACCGATTGGTTGTCAGTTATGTTCTTCAGTTATTACGGTGACGAACTATACTGTCTGAAATTCAATAAAAGTATAAACATATACCTTAAATGGAATCAGATAAATAAAAGTACTCATATGTTTTAGGAAACTGTGATTGAATTTTAATGTTACATTTTTATGCAATACACTTAAAATTTACAAACACAGACATCAACAAATAATTTTTTAAATACACTTTTGATTGCCACTTAAACTACTGATTTCAGTCGTAATCTCTGGATTCGTATGTTTCAATGCTTTATGAAATTCTACATTGCTTTATCAAATATTTCACAATAATTATCAAAGGAGACCGTTTTATTAACAATATATAACAATGCATTCAAATAGTTTGAAATGGTTTGTATGATCGCGTTGCTAATATATTCGCTGAAATTTGATCAGTTTTCGTTGGAACACGGACTTTTTTGGAGTACTACCTCGATATAGTCGTCATGATTCAAGTTTACATAGAATAGACAGAAGTTTGCTAGCAGTGAAATCCTGGTGAGGCGTTTCGTCTTATTTGATAATTTTCGGGCAGAGTTTTGAAGTTTTGTGTTTTTACACATTTGAAATCATCAAAGGGTCATCATGGTGTAGTTGTATTCTAAAATCGATGTTTCTTCTAGGACTCAGACGGAGTATTAGTTGCTTTCTATTCGATCACGTTCTCTACTTAGCTACTGATCACATATACCAACCAAGTATGACCAAATTTCTATCATAACATCCACAACGCAATAATCCAAACCATTTCAATCTCATTAAACTCTCATAACTAACGAACTTACGATTGGTTATTTGAGGTCTGTATAGCTAAGCGGATGATAAAACGGCATTTGTAGGACTTGCCAGCTGGATGGAATTACGTTTTATAGTTGATATTCATACCAGGACTTGAAACCATCACTTTTCTCTTTTCACGCTCATTGCACAGGACGCAATTACTACATAAAGAAATGTTATCTACACTCGGTTCAAAGTATCAGAGACGGAATAATTCAAATTCTGTTTAAAGCAAATTTACGTGAAAAACAGAAAATTCGAATATGAATGTCAACAAAGTATGAGAAATTTATAAAAAAAACCAAAATGAAACGCTCCAATAATTTACTAAAATTATAATTATTGACAAATAGACGAAAAATTAAAACTAAATGCTCACTGCTATGTTCATAATGATAAATGATGTCTAAATATTCTTTTTATGTCCTTCACAAGTATTGAAAATAAGTGTTGTTGTCGAATGAAAATGTCATTTCATTAATGTGTGGAAAATACAGCTTACGTTTTTTTGGGTTACTTGATCAATTTCGTATTTTGTTTAAAAAATTTATTTGTCTACAATCTGGCTATTTCCATGTAGTATGGGTACATTGTAAAAAAACTCGAATAACAATAATAGTTTTTCGCTCACATATCCAATAATCATTAAGAAAGGAGACGGCTAGAAATCAAGTTTACGATATATCTGTCAAATAAGATCTTAAACTCGAAGAAATATTCAGTTTTAATAATTTTCTAATAAATTTAAAATTTGTACATAAACTGTTTTATTGCTTAGACAAAAATAATATTCTGTTTTGAAATAAGACATAAAAAGAAAAGTAGGTTATATATATATATATATATATATATATATACTAAATAGTAATTTCATTGTTTATTTACTCAACATTTAAACAAAATGAACAATTGTATTGTGATGAAGAAGACAGACCATTGTTTTTGGCTTAACTATTGTGATTTTAAGTAGGAATTAAATGTACAATGGAATTATCACACCTGCATTCATTTATCACACTTACAGCTGAATTTTATTTGTAACAATGAAAATATGTTGAAATGCTGTGACAAATCTTATTTTCTGTTTTCAAAAGATAAGTAACTCTTCTTCTTGTTATTATTATTATTATTATTATTATTATTATTATTATTTATTTTGTGAATATATTTTACCAAACTTAGTAGATGCAAAATGATTGCATGCAGATGAATTGATAGTTTTTCTATGGAGATACACTTGTTTACACCTGTCTAAACGTTTTTAAACGTGTAAAAACGTAAGATATCACAGAAAAACTCCAATGAAATACTAATGTACACAAAGAATGATGAATACGGAATAATAGACTCAGCTTACTCTTTCATTTGATTTAAGTTGAGTGTAATTACATTTCGTGCTGAGATGTACACAATTGAAATATGGAGATAAAATGAAGTGAATATTTAGAAGTCCAAGTATTCCTAGTATATACTAGAGTGATTTTTTTAAAATAATTTCATTTATCTTTATTTGTAATATGACAGAATTTTCATTGATAGAAAAAGATTTCTTTGAGTTTAAGATGTTTAATATACACAGAACCAAACTTGCTCTCTAGTAATCACTACACACTTCGATATGTAAGTGGTAAATGTTCCTACCAACGGTCCTTCCAAAACAATGAATTCAAATAAATATTGCTACAGGAAAATACTTTCAATTAAGACGAAATTATACTGAAAATTTGAATATTCATTTATGAATTGAAAACATTTTTTATTGTTTGGAAATATTGAAACAATCGTTAAACAATATAGAGTTGAATCAAAATTTGCATATCATACAAAAGTTTTATACATTGCAAAATCTAAATAACCTGTACGATGTAAAATTAATTGTTTTATTTGATAAAACTTTTATTGAATGACAAACTGTGTTGTTTATTATACATTAAGAAATGGTGCAACTCCAATTGAAGACATGAAAATCTAATACTTCCTTGTCACTTGATAAACGGACACTATCAGATATATGAATTTCGAAATAGAATTAAAATTTTCAAAATGTAATATTGTTAAAGTAAATAAAGAAATTTGAACGCGCAAACAGTTAAAATGCATGATCCACTTTAATTCATTGAAAAAAAATTTACTTGATTTATGATCTGAGTTTCTTATAGCCAATCATAAGTGAATTACTTCTTCTTGAGATGTAAATTTGACGAACTCAATAAAAAAAAAATGAATATGTATAAGCAAACAAAAATAAATACCTAATATTACGTGTAACCTAGTACACAGACAGACTTTTGTTTTAAAAAAAATTACTTCATTATTTGTTACCATAGTACAGTGTACACGAGATAACTGCGAGTCGACGTATACAGTCTTGATTACCAGTATAGGAAAGGAGTTGTTTATTCGAAATATACGGTAATGTGTTATGATAATGCATTGTTTTTGTCTAATGGGAATCTGTGGATAATTAGGACGTTTATTAATTGCCACTAGCATATGAATAAGATAGTTTCTTGTTAAAAAGAATTCTGTCTAGCATCGTTCACTTACAGATATTCAGGACATATGTCATTATAACGTACATGTTTTATAAAAGTTTAAGGTCCTCCATTTTGTTTTCTGTATTTATCCAGTATTTACTGTGTTATATATTAGTACATTCCAAAATATTAGAAGTTAGAGAAATCAGAGTAAAGAGAGAAACTAACTGATATTTTGACATATGAGAAAATGAATCAGAGTATTTTGTGTGAAATCTGAAAATGCCATACTTTTGAATTCATTGACTGCTGAGTATAGTTTTACATTAGTGGACATTTTATCCTGGAACGAAGTAAAAAATTTTATAATTTTTAAAACAAGGGGTTCTAGGAAATAAACTACCGGAACAAGAAAGGAGAAAGATGGCATATAAACAACTGGCTTCATGTCATTTATAGTTGAAATGTGACAAATAATGGAATCAGAGTGCATCGACATACTATGTTCTAAATGTTTAAAATAGGTATGTTGAAAAAATATTCTGTATCATGCTGATAATTTACGAAGTGACCATAAACTATTAGATAAAGACGGGAGCAACTTAAAGTTCATCAATTTTTAATGTGCATTCCTTGAGGAAAATATAAAAAAAACTTTGATTTTCACAAGTCAAACTTTACGAAGTGCAGCAAACTAGTCCGAAACGTTAACAGTTAGAAATTTATGTAGGAACACAAAGTAGCTTTTTGCCTTCTGTGCCAGGAAGCCTATGATGTTATGATATGTCTGATGCAAGTGATTTTTTCTTAATACTTACAAACTTTGCAAACAAATCTATTATAAAGTTATTCCAATCTATCATTCATTACTTCTTTCAATTCGGTAGGTAAGTGATTAGTGTTATAGATTTATTTGAAAGAAAGATGGTTGAACAAATAAGCTACATATTTTGAAACCATGAATCAATCAATGTTAGACTACCATTAGAAACCTGGAAGCACTGAACGGCCGTTTCGTCCTAGTATGGGAATCATCAGCAGTGCGCATCCACGACTCCTGCACCCCGCAGGATTCGAACCCAAGACCTTCGGCCTTGCGCACGAACGCCTAACCATCGGACCACTGAGCCGGTATTGAACGGTGTTAATGTCTAACTTGATCAATTCACGGACTTGCGCATCCTCATAAGCTACGGTAATGTAAATATATATCTTACGGTTATATAGATATCATCAGTTTGCATCATACGGTTATTTTTCGTAATCAGTCGCAAATATCTGACGGCCATTAAATATGCTTAAAGTCAACGTTTATTTTTGTTTTGTCATATAATGAAACGAAAGCATGAAATTTCCTGTCTTTCGGCAGCTTCGGATGCGTATCCGATAAAAAATATGAGCATAAACATTTATTAACCCTGTATTTCCTAGACGGAAAAGAACTTGAAACGTACTTTTAAATTACTCATTTGTTTAAATATTTGTCAGATCATAGTAGTGATAAGAGTGAGTGACAGTCAATAAATGTGTTTTACTCTTTGAACGTAGATCATTTCAACTTTCTATGCATTTATTTTGAATAATTTCCTGTTTGTTTAATCACTGAACTGACTACTGATAAATAATACCGTAAATTATATAAATAAATACTTCATTTTACTATCTCATAAATAAACTATATCTGTGACAGAAATAATCTTTCGTGTTAGAATAACTGTTCGTTTTTTTCTCCTTTGTTTGTACTCATGTGTCGTGTATTTCGTCAAAGATGATAGATAATCTTATTGTTTATGTGTGATGATTCAAAGATAACGAAGATTTTTACGTATTTCATACCTTAAAAAAATGATATGAATGATATGACAAAAACGTATACGCTCATTTAAGATATAAAATCTACAAAAGGATTGAATGTCAAAAGTTTCTGTTGTATAACTGTTTTTATTACTAGTACATTTTTTTAATTTTCGTGATAACAAATAATAGTCAAGCGAAAAATATTGAGATTAATGAACCTTCTTTACAAACGGTATCCAATGGATTTTTGGTCTGATCATATTATTAATTAAATATATGACTGATAGGACAACAAACCTACAAGAAATGAAAGCACTATTATTCCCAAACAATACAGAGTAAAAATCTTGGGATACATGAACCACGTTCGGATTAAAATAATTAAAGAATGGAAAAACTTTCAAAAGTAATTTATTGATTTATCAGAATCCCATGAACCAAAGGATAAGACAAGCACATAACTAAATATTAGTAGTTTACAGATTTTGATTAAGGCGGAACAATGTCCATAAAGTTACCTTCCTTGTTTGTCGTTGAATCTTCACTCACCTCTTCCTATCAATCGGTTCTGACAAACTAACGTGAACCAGTTATTGTCCAATATATATATATATATATATATATATATATATATATATATATAACTGTTTGTATATTGCTGAAAAATTTTCATCATATTAAAACACAGGTATATGGACGAAACATATTATTTTCAATTAAATCCTGTTCAGGTACTACGATTAGAAACGCAAATTATTAATCCAAAATATGATCAGCTTTTAAAGGAAAATAAAATTATAGCACGTGAATTTAGGGCTTCTAATCAGCCTCGTCTTTTTATTACAGATTTCAGATTTACCAAAAAACTGATTAATTTAGATAAAAATAATAATTATTATTATAAGGATAATAGGTGTGAATATAATAAATTGAAGTATTTAAAATGCAAAGAGAAGGGTTAATATGAAAACATATATTATGTTACAATAACTTCAAAATGGTTATTAGTAAATTAGACAAGAAGTTTCCTAGGATAGTTTGGTAAATGCTATTCTCAAAGTGGCTTATAAGTAGTATTCCGCGGAGCATCGCCTAGGAGATCGAAATGCAATTGGTGATCAGATTATTACAATGATCAGGAGAGAAGCGAGAGAACGCAGTCAATAATCTACTTGGATCATAAACAAATGATTGGATACTATGTAAACAAACTGTCTTCTCCATCTGGTCTTGGTTTCTGTGCATGTCAGATTGGGAAACTTTAATAATACCTACTTGATAATGTCCAAAGGGATTATAGTCCCTACTTATTGTCCTCTAATTTACTCATAGATGAATCTAACATCCACTCTCAGCGGAATATCACTGTCTGTTTTGTTAGTATTTGATCTCGTCGATGAACTGGAACACATCTTTAGTATTACTGTTGAGAAGAAATTTTTAAGAAGGTTTTAAAATGGTCGGTTTATTCTCTCTTAATATTGTTGTCCTTTCGGTTATTTAGTTTTTGAAATTTTAAATGATCAGTTAAGATGTTATTCATCTGGTCGGTGCAGACTTTTTTGTTAAGTAAGATAGTTCCTGTTCTTTTATCCAGATTCAGAATAATCAATTTTTCGTTATTAATAAGTCCACTCATAGCCTCCATGCGTCATTTTTTAAATCCAAAACACTTCCATAATTCTTTCTACTGTTATTAAACCTATTGCAGTAATCAACTAGATTTGACATATAAATATATACATATTAAATATTATGGGTTTTCTCATTTTTATAATTTATGCTGTCGAAAACTACTAGTGTGTGGAGTTAGAAAGATATAAATGTTTATAAAGATCCAATCATTCTCAGTCTGCGTCATTATGATTCGTGGATTGTTTTGATTCTGTCATTTGGCTACTCTTCAACAACTGGTAGCAGTAGTGACAAAATATTCTGTTAAGTTTTGATTTATTTATTTTCCTTTAAACTTGTTCACTAAATTAACATCATATCTTACAAACCTTCAAACATATATCTTTATATAGATGCCTATTCTTAGGATCTGTGTTTGCATTCAATATCTATAGATATGTTGTTTTGCATAACGATTATATATATCGAATCTATTCATTTTAGTCTCTTCATAAAAACCGTTGACATATTCCAGTGATATAAATAGCACCAACAGAAAGGCTTGATTCATTTAAAAAGTCAGCTAAAATTGATATAAAGAAAGTTAGAATGCTGTTTATATATATATATATATATATATATATATATATATATATATATATATATATACGACACTTCATTTAGCTTACATTATATTGACAATATGTTGATAAATTTAAATAATGTTCTGTCACACAAAGTGCATCAAAAGTGATAAGCTATGACGTTTCAGTAAAATTAAATTTCTTCGAAAAAAACAGCCTCCTGAGTTTATACCATAAATTATGACAGTCAAGTGTTTTAAAATGTTAAAAAATTACTGACATTCACAAATTATTAAATTCAGTTGATTAATTTTTCGAAATAAGTTTACAAAACCCTCACTGTAGAGAAAACAAACCAAAATACATATTTACTGATCTCATTCATAGAAAATGCTATTCTGAGCACGTGGTATCGTGAAATGTTGATTGAAAAAAATGAAAATCTATAAACAAGTAAAATTTTTTCTACAAGAATATAGTATATGAGATCGATGTAACGGATTTTTGTAAGCATAGCATCATCTGTATACCAACCAGGAACTAGTAATATTTTGAGAAGCATATGAAATCATTCATTTAAATAAAACAACAAAAATGAAAATATTTCATTTCCGTACGAATTATTATTATTTTTTATTTGATTTTTTTTAGAAATAATACCGGAAATTAATCCATAAATACAGAAACTATTAACTCGTACATAACCTACTAGTGCGTTTGCGAAACGTCAAATATTCTGCACCAGTAACTAGAGAATAGTGTTTTTTATTTTAAAAAGTGAAAATTTCAAGATGCTTTGTTAAATAGAGGATTTGTTATAAACTGATTGTCTCTCATTCATAAGTGAAGTGGTGTTATGGAGAATAACTTTTGTAGATAAACTATTTCAAACTATATAGTAACTCATTGAATGTATATAGAATTTTCGTGGAAAGATAAACGGAAGTAATATATATATATATATATATATATATATATATATATATATATATATATATATGATCTGTAATTATGCCTACATACAATGATAAATAGCGAAACGATTTTCACTTTATATAGAGCTCTTAGTCAAACTTTCCTGTTTATGTAACTAAAATTATGATCAAAAAATTTATTGCTAAATAGTAAAAAAGCTTTTGAAATGAAAACCACTCAAGCTTTATGAAATAATGAAACAAAATATTACCTCTAATTTAATAGAAAATACAACGACTATAGGAAAAAAAATATTTGAACCTTTAAATTCATCATCTCCTGATTGTCTAAGGTCAGGTTATGATGCAATCTATAGAACTCATTAGTTTAACATCGATAACTGGACACATTTTCCAGCTTAGTTGTTGTTTGTGACTTTATCATTATCATTTAAACTTGATATTTTTTGATTTGTTCTCAAACTTTTTATTTTAAGGTTGACTTCCTAAAAAAAAATTTGCCCGAAAAATTCAATAAAATTCATATATATTCAAACTTCAAAGGGCTTACTTTCCAATTTGGAAGTGTTCACAATTATCTTGAATAAAAAGTTTAGATAAAAATAACTGAATGTTATTCCTGAGAAGCACACCTAATGATAGATTTGTTTTTCATACCGTTACATTTCTAGATCGGTTTCTCAGAAACGATGATAAACTATTTGTACGGCAAATGATATTCTCATATAAGGACAGAAATGAAAAAAAGTATCATCTTACCATGAACTATTTTCTAAATTGATGAGAAGAAATTTTTCCAAACTACAAACTGCAAGATCTTTTGAAACACGAAAAAGCAACAAATTATATTTGCGTCAAACAAAAAATATATTTAATTTGTCACAGAATATGTTTAAAAAAATGCGGATCATTGAACAATATGTGCATCATTTATTTTGCTATCAACTTATTAAAATTCAGTTACATCTTATCTGTAAATGAATAATGATTATTCAAATGGATGACTAAGTTGGATGTTTCATACTAAAAAACACTCATTTTTGATGTCATTGATAAAGAACAAATCGATTGATTAATTTTTTTTTATAATTTATGCAATATCATCGAGGAAATAATGAAACAGTTGCATACCGAAATGTGACAAGTCGATTCAAATAATTTTTGTTTAAAACATGTAATTTCATAATAATTTCAACTATATGTAGTTTTTAGATTTTACAGTTACTCTAATTTTAGAAATCTGGCTCTAATTAATTTCTCTCCACTTTTTGGGGTTCCAATAAATTTAGCATAATTAAACCTATTCAGAAGAAACTGTCGCTTTAAAAGAGTGTGACTATAGCGAAAGTGTATCTCACCACACAGCAGCTTATGAATTGTCAAAACGAATTCCTGGTAGATGGGAACGCTGTAAAACACAATCAGCAGTAATTAGTGATTCATGAATTACTAAAACCAATTCAGATGTTATCTATTCTGGTAAATATACAATTAAGAAGGGAAAAAATTAAATGTGAGCTTCCAAAGGATCATGAATTTCAGAAATATTTCATAAATGTGGTCTTCTCATTCCTGCTTTTTCATTCGTATTTCTAAATGCTTATATTTTTCTATGGTCGATACTACTATTAATAAAAATATATTTGGTAGTGTTCTTGTTATTCTCAACTTGTATTCCTATTATTGCATCATAGCATACCTCCTAAAAATTATAAATGATTGAATGATTTGCTTAGAATAACTTTAAAATAAATGTTCTTTTCATTTTGCGTTAATGAACGAACATTTATGAGAATATTATAAAAGGTTTTAGATTTTTACCATTCATTGGCATGAACAATCAACTTATTAGAGAGCTATAAATAAGGTGTGAACATTACTAAACACTTTTTATACGAACATTGTTAAATAATATAATCGTTTACAAGATTAAAAGTATTCATAAATATAAATAAATATAAAATATTTAATTCACAACCTGTGCTCTACATTTCATGTGAACTTATTTGTTGATATACCTCCAAAACTAATACTAATAATTCAAATCAAGTGTTTGTAGATTATCGACTAAACATTTTAACTGATATCTTCTTCATATTATTCAACTGGCTTTGCTATTCAAATGAAGTTGTACCACTTAACATTGTGTTGTTTGTTAACACTTTATTAGTAACTTGTTAGCAAATAAAACTAAAAAGTAAAATTATACTTCATTATGATGTTTGAAACTGTTACTGACTAAAAATTGTATAACAATATATAAGTATATATACATATTATAATAATCGACTGGCTTAAGTACTCTTCATGGTCAATAATATAACTTTTATTTGTTCATTTTAAGCAATCACAGTGTTCTTCTGTACATTGAGTGTGAATTTGTCAATTTTAATAGTTAAACTAGAATAGTATCATTATGTTTGATAAGATGTTTTGAGAAAGAATATACGTTTTTCACTCATTTACAAATGGAACATAACATATATTCAACTATTATATGGTAATTATATGATAGCATCAGACCGATAATGAATAATTTTATTTTCAAAGTACACTTGAATAAAATTATTCACATAAATTGTACATCTGACTGTTAGTTAATTTCTTTTAAATACATAATACTCATTTGAATGTAACATAATATCGTTCCTTTAGTCTTAACTGGTGAAATTAAAGCATGTGTTTTGTCTCTTATTATTCATAAGTACCATAAGTAAGTACAATTATGAACAAAATCTTTACACTATTCGAACGTTTGGAGAAAATTCATGCTTAGATGAATTAATTAACTTATTAGGAATATGATTTATTTAAATTTGAACGTAAACCGGTTAGGCTATTGGCCAAACACGAAAGCCTTATCTGGAAAAAATAATGCTATGGTTATTATCTAAATTAAAATAGTATTTGCTCAATTAATTGCAACTGGTGTTTTATCAAATTTCTTATGAATATTAAAGAGAAAATTATGTTTAACAGATAAAATAAAATGACAAGCGACCTCTAGAAAATAAATATCCAGAAAACGTAATAACATAGTGCATAGAGGTGTGCATGAAAATCACAAATACCGAACTATTATCAAAAGACGTGTCTTCATCTGCCTTGCGTAAAAAAGTAGTACAAATTAAAATAGAAAAGAAAACGATGTACGATCAGCACTGAAAAATAATCGTCACTCCACATCAACTATTTTCTGTATCGAAAAGTGAATCAGTAACTTTCTGAGAACGAATTCAAATGTATTTATAAAGCCACTTTTGGAAACAAGTATGTAGAAAAAAACAGGAAGAACAGTATCTACAGCTTATTTTAACATATTTTCCAAAATCTATGGCTGAAGGGAATTCAAGAGTTCATAAATGTAATTACTAAACACTATGAGTAGCGAACATAAGTTGTGCATCAAAACGTCCCTCAACAAAATTGATCAATGATGGAGCTGATTTATTTCACCTTTAAGACGACATTATCAAGTATGCAAACTTGACCTGTGGACATAAAATGTAGGAGAAAAAAACCGAACCTTATCAAAAGGATGTCATTAAACTGATGTAACTCAATGAAATAAACTTTTACCCGTTATCTGAGCTTCGCTCACATTGTTAATTTTATCTTCATTACAGAACTTGACAATATGACTATTTAACGTAAACTCCGTTAATAAAAATTGGTTTAAAATGCTATAATATTATTTACTTGAAGGTATATAAAGCTTTTGAAAAATAGTGAATTTTTTTGACAACTAAAAGATGATGTAATTATAAGAGGTTAAAAGTAATCTACCAAGTAACTAGACTCATAAATATAATAATTAATGGGCATCATGGTACCATTTCAGTTCCTGGAAACACGTTGCGTCAATTATATTTAGGGCGTTTTTATCCGATTCTATTGAAAATAAGCTCACTTTCAGATAGCTAAAGTTAGTAAGTATAAAAACATGAAATCCCATTTAAAATGTATTCTGATAATGGGAAATACTTGTTGAATTTATATTTTTCAATGGTATGATTTGTTAACATAAGAATTCAAATCAGTAAATGCTCTATGACTACGTCTCAACAAATAAATAACATAAGAATAGCATTTTCATAATTCAGTTCACTGATTTTGTATTGAGATAATCTACATGCTGAAATTGTATCATTTAACATTTAAAGCACCTACTACTAACGCTTCAGTATCGTACTTTTGGTTATATGGTGCCAAGTTATTACAAACCCAAAAAATAATGTATCATATTTCCTACAATGTAAACAGAAACAGGATCTATGACAATGCATCAAACGAGTTTAAACAAGCAAAACCGCTGGAAAATATTCTGATTTCTTTAATAACATTTTTAAAATGAAAAAATCACACACTTTTGCGCTATATAGTCAAATATAGGCATATCTCATACATACAGATAGTACATTTTCAATTCCTTTTGAAACTCGATTCACACAAAATATGGTTTAATTGGTGCGTACATGGAACTGGAACTTTGTGAATGTTTCGTATTTATTGATTTTTGAAGCCTTTCACTGAAGGTCATTTCAGTCATTCTCAATTCTGTAGAAAGCTCCACTTAGCTGACCTGTAAATATAAACCCAGTTTAAAAGGCGAGATTTTCCATAACTATTTCTTTAATTTTATTTTTACGTTATCCTATACTTCTGAACATTTTTTCTCCCAATAGATTAGTTATTCTCCAATTAAATGCGCAATTAAGCAGAAAATTAAATTTACCTTTATCGGTGCATAAATAAACGATTTTTTTCTCTATGTGTATATATACTTAAAAGCAAAAAAAAATAGAGAGTACCATTATTGTTGATGATAAAAGCATTAATTTATTCAACTAAAAACAATTTGTTGAAATTCTAATGATTTAAGCAATTAACAGGTGAGAAGAGAAACCTGTGAATATCTCTTTCTACAACATTTGTTAATGTTTAGAATACACGATTCTAAAACACAACAGAATGCAGAGTTGTTTTTAACAAGGAAAACAAAAGGTTTTATTAAAAAAAAGAAAGATCAAAACGTGACATGAATACATTTTTGTGGTTATGCAGAACAATTCCGCACTGGTAAAAATGGATTTTACTACTTTGTTTTAAGGATTTAGTCTTCTATCTCTCTAGCCTAGGAATGTTTTTGTGTATAGAAGATAAGAGTTAGGTAGGAATATCTCTACTAAAATTCTTGTCTATGTTTAAACTTTTGTTGTGATATTCATTTTGTGTCAGCTCTAGTATGCCATTAGCTACTAACCAAAAACATCAAAAATCCAATTGGTGGATAACTGTTAAATTTTTAGTTCAAACAAGTTTTTTATCGTACCTTTAGAGTATTGTTAAAATGTTTTCATGTACATATTTTTAAAATGAACAATTGAAAATTGTGAAACCCTCTAGAGCATACCAATAAACACCGCACAGCGAAAAACTTAAACTTAAAAACAAAGAGACAGATAAACCACATACTCTGTAATGTGATCTAATAAATCATTTATTGGTTCGTTTATCATACGTCGCCTACTTGAAACCATTCATTTACTCTGTATTCTCAATATTTATACTGTAGTAATTTTGAGGCTGCTTTTAATGTCAACGCTCTATTTTTTACGCTGCTATGTACTTTATACTTTTAGTTTGAAACTTTTATTGTAATTCTTACAATCATTTTCGAGTGATTATCCCTATTTTTTCCCACATACCGAGAGATAAATAACTATTTTCAGATTTCTATACATTATATTTCGAGGTGCTTATGGTAAGCTTTGTATTTAAACACGAGGCTTACAGCAATGTTAATAATGCGTCATCATGAGTAATAGAACGTTTTCAAAAAACTTGATTAGAGAAAACCTAAACACAGTACGGAAATCACCTAATTCATTATAGCTGTGATTAATCATAAATGTTTAATTTACCTTTTGTTTCTCAAACTTGTGCTAAATGTCTTGTAATTTTCTTTTGTTCAGGGTGAAAGAACCTCAAAACTAGATGTCGAGACGCAGTTGTAACCAACTTCCAGTAGCATCGTTGATTTACCATCGCAAATAAGTTAGAACTATGAACAAAATGGTTCTTTTTACTATTCCATCAACTAATGCAAATTTAAAGGTTAAACATTAGGCACTGAACCTAACAGGTTTTTGTAGCTGAAACGATATAGCATTTGACATCATTCATTCAAACTATATTGATATATGTAGCTACCGAATTTCATATATATTCCACTTAATTTGATTTGGATTGATGATATTGATTTTCACCTAAATAACGATAAATGCTAACTTTCATTGTAATAAACAAAAATTTTCATGTCTATCACAAGCATCATATCACACTAAACCTAAAAATGCTTTGATAAATGTTTCATGAAGTATTGAACATTTAATTATTAATTTCTAGAAGAGAATCTCGATAGGTGAAAAGTAAGAATTCATTTGAATATACTGGAAGTTTTGACAGGATGTGAAAATACGATATTTCTGTCAATATATTCTAAGTTATTTTGTTCACTCATTTCCTCAGTATTTCATCTGAATCAAGAATAAATTATCTTTGTTCTGAACAAAATGTCATAAACTGAAATGATACATTAAATATACGAGAAAAATACTCAACAGTGCTTGAATTATCGGAAATTTATTTATTTATTTAGCTATAGTGTATTCTACTCAGTTGTTATTTTGATTTTTATTCATTTCACTGAATTAGAAATTGCCATTAAATTAGGAAGAACTCTGAATAATGTTAATTACAGAAATATCTACACTAACTTACCTAAAATTAATTGATTATGTTGTCTAACAGAGTACGTTACTAAACTCTTTCTTTTATCACACCAGCAAAAATATCTCTTTTGTTTGTTATCAGTTTGTCTTAATAAATTTGGACAAAGGCAGTATGAAATATCGATCAAATCCAGTTTCTGAAACCTGTCTTAAAATGAATTAAGTTTTAAAAATAATGGCAAGAATTCAAATTGAAAAAAAAAACACTCACTACTGTCATATACATAAGTATAAAAGCGTTTTTACTCCTATTCAGAAACTACTTGAAAACAACTGTCTAAAATACAACAATAAACTTGTAAGAAATCAAATTCTAAGAATACTCTTTTAAAATAATTGCATTGTGCAATCCAGGGTTAACATTTTGTAGGACAAAAATTGAATAATTTTCTTATCATTTTTCAGCAAGTTTTACTTTTGAACTCAAATTTGATAATTTTTTGCATACTTCAAGTTCACTTATCATAAGAAAATTATTTAACTAATCAATAAATAAAAAAGTACAAATTCTTGTGGAATAGTAAATATAGATAAACACGTATTGATTGAAAAATGCTCTGAATATGAGGTGATATAATTCAGAAAACTGCAGCAAAAATATAGAAAGACATTTGTCAAGCTTTGTAGAACAGCACAGAAATATACACTGATCACTTGATTGTACTGAATAATACTTTTTAGATTATTTAGTCGCAGGTTTGGGCAGTTCGGGCTTTGGTTTATCACTCGTCTGATTGATGGATAAGTTTTGGTATCGAATTACTTAAATTACGCACTCATCTCTGAAGTTAGTTAAGGAACTCTCGTACCAGTAAAAAATAGATATCCAGTAAATGTTTAGTTTGTCAGCAACTCAGTTCCACGAGAAATTAGCCGAACATTAAACAAGCAAATGATTAAATCTTTGAATAAGTTTGTAGCAAGAGCTTCCACATTATGTGGTGCGTCAGTTCCATTACAACGACATACAAGAACTGCTGCTGCTGCTGATTGCTGCTTAGTGAGTAAACAAATGTAATCAGTTATCAGTGATTCAGACTTTCAAAGGACAAATATCTAAAGGAACTGAAACTGAAACGCGCAACCGAAAACATAGCATATTACTTCGTGTAGGTTAAATTCACTTTGATTAATTTTTATGAATCATGCTTCCGGTATACTTTACCATATCAAATGTATTAACACAAACATAAAATTGTAACGGAATATGGAATTGACAGCCGACTACATTTTTTTAAAATTAAGCGTTAAACAAAGAAATCATAGAATCATTGTAGCTGTTAACAAATAATCAAAAGATTCGCAAAAAAAAGTGATTTTCTGTTGTTTAACATATCTTGTCGCTTTTACTTTGTTCAAATATATCAAAAGGAACGAGTTAAATGACATTCATTTAAATTCTAAACAGAGTCAACACCTAATATTTCAACTTAACTGAGAATAAAAATATTACAAGCCAAATATTTCAAATATGATATAGCAATCACTGTTGGGATGGTATCAAATCAGTGGATTATTTATTGATACTTAAATGTTATTCAGGTCATTTAGATGATTTTCAAGTTGATTCAGTGAGACTTTTCGTCAGAATAACATTGAAAAGTATCAATGTATCCACTGTGATCGTTAATTCACCCGACTTTTGTTCAGTACATAATTCTATTGCATTATCTCTCTGTCGCTTCTCATTCGAATCACATTCGTTCAGTTTGTTCACTTTTGTAACTAACTCACGAACTCACACTGAAATTATTTTGAGGCAAATCAATTTTCCTGAAATCCATATCAAATCAATCTTGAACGACATCTGTTACGAAGTATTTAGAACTAAGAGGGCTGAATCCCGTTGTCGCTTGATTATAAGTACATTCAAAGTAGTCAAGATGAGACAAATTGTAACATCTGCAGAAAGAAATAAGATAAAATAGAGAATTGACTGTTGGCTTCAAATGTAAATTCCATCAATTTGGCTGTATGTCAATTTAGTGTAGGCTTTGCTCAATAAGATATGGAGCATACGTTTGTATTATTTCTTTTCAATACTTATTTTTGTTTAATTTTACTCATGAATCAATCAACGTTAGAATCCCACCAGGAAATTGAAGGCAGTGGACGGCTGTTTCATCCTAGCATGGGACTCATCATTTGTCCGTATTCATGAGTCCGCAAGTAGGAGTGAAACACATAATCTTTGGTCTTGCGTTGCGAACATTTAAGTTCTTCACCACTTGACCAGTGTTCAATAGTGTGAATGTCTGACTTCAATCGATCCACTATATTGCGCTACAGCATTCATTGTGTATATTGAGTAACTGCCTCACACTTGATACAGTTGAACTCCGCAGTTCATAGCTTACCACTAGAACTCTGAGAAGTTTCTCACGAAGACAGTCATTAGTGAGCACACGATAGTTGTCTTTGCAGTGTTATAAAGTTAAACATTAACATGCCTGGATAACTGATCAATGGTTTAGGGGTTGAGCGTTTGCGCGCAAGACTGAATGTCGTAGTTTCGATTCACGCTTGTAGAGTCGTGGTTGAGTCCTACGCTAGGATGGAAGGGCCCTCCTACGCTACCAGCTTTCTAATGGTGGTCTAACATTGATATCCAACAATCTCTACTACCCTATAACGATTTATTTTTGTAATTTTCTATTTCAGCAGTTTATGGTATTTGTCAATTATACACCAAATTTCAATAAAAGCAATACCTATAAGAACTTATTTGACTTCATTGATGGTTGTATCTTTGTAGCACACACAAAATCTCTTGCTATCGATTTCCTCATCTGCATTGTTTCGAACTAACCTGTGTTTTCCAGGTTTCAACTATCTGATTTCGCGGTCATAGTAATTAGTGCTAATCATAAGGATTTAATTATATTACACATTTGAAATCATTCATCAATCATGATTGTTAGACCACCATTAGAAACCTGGAAGCACTAGACGGCCGTTTCGTCCTTGTATGGGACTCCTCAGCAGTTCGCATCCACGACTCCTGCTCGCAGGGTTCGAACCCGGGACCTTTGGCATTGTAGGCGAATGCCTTACCATCGGACCACTGGGCCGGCATCCAACGATGTTAATGTCTAACTCTGATTGATCTAGGGATTATATTAATTACATTAATTATTTAATGTCACTATATTTCTAGGACACTCATATGAGCTGTATTCCACCAACTACTATCTAAATTCCAATTACCTTTCGATTTAAAGCTATTCTTAATCGATTCGCGAACGAACGCACTTAAAAATGTTTTTTATTTTTTCATCGAAAAAATTCACAACTTTGAAGAAATTTTATTTTATTATTGTGGTTTGGAACTTTCAGACTTTTGCCAAACAACCAACCGCTCATGATTTCATGTCTATTCATTTTTTCCTTAGAAAACTTAAACACAAGCAGAAATAGTACTAAAATACTAGGAATATAAGCTTCTTGTTGATAACTATTATAAAAAAAGTATCATTCTTTGTGTGTCAATAACCTATGCAACATACGGTTTCATATAATACAAGTCATTCGCATATATTGTGATCATTTATGTTGAAAAAGACAAAGAATCTTAATGTTGCAAAACTCTATCAGTTTGACATGAAATAATATTTAGAACTAATAAACTGAAACTACATTTTAGAAAGCAAAAAAAGTTTTTTTTATTATCATGAATTTAATTACTTAAAAATTTAATGTTTGCATTACATTTAATCATATAAAAATCACACTCTTACGCACTGAATATTAGCTAAAATCTGAACTATTTCTCTGTCATGCCGAAAAATTTATGATTTGTGTCCATTTGTATTGTTTTCGGGTGTAAACAGTGCGAAAAAGCTTCATTCATCAAAATAATTCCTCAGTCTAGTTTAGTTATCATCAAGATTTATTGAAGTAAAATTTAAGAATTGACAAAAACGAAAAGCAACATTTATTCAAAACATTACATATGGAGGAAAAAAACAATCGAAGAAAATGTTGTACAATATTTTGACAAGTAGTACTGAACGAAAGAAAAATGCTTGTTGTTCCAAATGTTGATTATTATCACTATTATTATGACCATTATTATTATCATTATTATTACTGTTAGCTATACATGACCAGTCATTTTTAACCTTTTCTAAAATTTACCCAAAAACAATGATAAATATATCAACATTTATTAGATATTAAAAACAGCTGTGCTATTTGCATAATATGAAACTGAAAAATTGAGAAAATTCTTTTATTCAAAGACAAGATCTGTTGTTAGATATTTAAATTTCGTTAGATGAATTAATATCTGTTAAACATTTAGAATTATAATTTCTGTCTAACAGTATTTGAAAACTGTAATTATCCAAGCAAATAATGAACTCCCTATTCGTATAACAAGTTTGAAATCTGTCTAGCTACTAAATTTTCTGAATTACTTTTAAAAAGTACGCAGGTTTTACTAGACTGGAATAAATATTGCATTTGTACTACTAATATACGTTAATTCAATAACAGAATAGTTTTACAAGTTGCTGATAATGATCACTGCGTTTTACTACTGCACGTATTTAGTGCTGTAATATGACAGGCCATCTCTAACTGTAACAACCAAATGATTTACTTTTTGAAATCATGAGTCGATCAAGGTTAGACCTGGAAGTACTGGACGTTCATTTCATCCTGGTATGGGAATCACCAACAGTGCGTATCTATGACTCAAGCTACTCTAGTGAGAAGTTGTGACCAGTAGAGTTTAACCATGTCGGGTATGAGGCAGTGCTCACTCAAGACAAGGGATTGAAGTTGCGCAATACCGTGAGTTGACCAAAGTTAGACATTAGAACCGTTAGATGCCAGGTCAATGGTCCAGAGTTTAGGCGTTCCTGCACAGGACTGAAGGTCCTACTAAGAGTCTTGGATGCGTACTGCTGGTGAGTCTCATACCAGGACGAAACGGCCGTCCGGTGCTTCCAGGTTTCTAATAGTGGTCTAACACTGATCGACTCATGATTTCAAAAAGTGACTTAACGATCTCCACAATCCTTTCATGCGAAATATGTGGTTGTAAATTATATGTGCTTCTAGACTGATATAATATTTATGCATCAGAAAAATAATAAACGAAATAATACTACTTGAACTAAATTCTGTTCAAACATAATTTTTGGAATATGAAGCCAAAAAATAGATGATTACTCATAAATAAACCGAGGGATAGACTCCTCAAGGAGTTAAGAAACCTGCTTTATCGTCACTGACTTCCAGATGTCTTCTTTAGCCTGCCTGATCCATGAATATGATGCAAGCAGACTTATACATTTGGCGAAATCAATGAACACAAAGATATACGCACGTCCTTCCTATGTATATTAGGTTAAGTGAAAAGAGCACTGCAAGCACTACTCTGCTCTTACGTTAAAAAGTCGTGCGTCAACTCCAGGAACTTTTTTTTTTACCTGATTAGTCTCTTTGACACGAATACATAGTTAATAGAGAAGGCAGAAACCTATAATACAGTTTTTAATATTAACTCGTCAAAGCATTTTACTAAATCAAATTTGTAAAATAATTTGAACGAATAAAACTGATATGAAAGAGTGAATTAAATACCTACGATAGTTAGGAAAATTTTTCAATTCACTAAATAAAAATAATTGTTTTAAAATTGAAATTGATGAGTTATATTAAAGTATTTTGACAAGAAACATTTCTACTATGTCACCATTTACATATAATTAGGCAGTTAATACAACGTGATCATTCGAATTTTCTACCATAATAATTCCAATCTAAAATCAAATTGTTCTATGTACAATAAACAGTACAGTTAAACAGGAGCCAACTAAATTGTAGTTTTAATACAAAATACCAGAAAACTAACCACTAAACTTGCATATTTCAGTGGTTTGCAATAACTATATCGTATTATTGTTGTTACACTGTCTATAGACATTACATTTGTATTATTTTGATATAATATAATTACTAGTTAATTTTACCGTTAAATTATTTCTGTCATTTATGTCATAAATGACAAGTTATATTCACTAAACTTTACTAAAATAGTAACACATAGCGAATTCGTGTTCAGACAAATACATTTCAGCGAATTAATGTAAAACAACAAAAATGACAAACTATGGCATAGTATATATATAATATTAGCGAATTAGACACAAAAATGATTAATTACCATATATGCAAACCATATATGTATTTTTCAAAATGCCTTATTATAGGTCTATTTGATTTAACTTGTCCAGGCTGATTGAACTTTAAGCCAACGATACCGTCAAGTGTCTCTACTTTAAGTTCCATCTATCTAAATGATATGTAAAACACTAACTATAAGAAATAAATATTTTGTTTTCTTTAGTAAAAGTGATCTACCATCGTAAGTACCATGTAATGTTTTGTATAATAACTACCATTTACCGAAAACCCAGTGTCCAGTTCATCAAAAAATTAGTTCAGTTTATGGTGATTTCAGAATGCTTGTTATTTGAAAATTGTAAAAGTTTGAAAAAGACAATATCTAGTTTACAGTAATGAAGGATGAACTTATGCACTAAGGACTATTATACTTTTTATAAACGAAAATGTTCTATTGAATCTATTTCTGTATAGTTAATACCATGAATTATGTGCAATGATTATGATGAATATTCCATTAAAATGTTTTGTACCCAGGAGTTCATTATATACTGCGATATGTTTATTTACTAAAGCTTTAAATAAACAACCTCTCATCATATTTAAATTTCGTCATTTTGAATATGTTACAAAAACATTTGAAAATTTAATACTGGATTATCCTTTGTCTGACCCCAACGTCTAACTGAAAAATAGTCATCTGTCCCATGTGACTATTCAGTTAGAAATTTTTAAAAAATTGTCGTTTTATCTACTAAAATCAATTTAACTGTTATATGATTTATATCATGGATCGACAATAAAATTATCCGAAGAACAGTAAATATTTATTCTTTTCCGAAATGAAACTAACTGCCAGTCCGAGTCTAAGATGCTTTCAGACTGGAAACATGGACCTATGTACAGATTAACATAGTTATCGTTGAAGGTTGTAGAGAACATTTATAACATATTAGAAGTTAAATAAAGCTGTACATAATGACCAAAACGTCTACGCTACTAGTTAAAAACAAGGTTAGTTCATAGAGTTCAGGAAGACAAGGGATGTCTGGAGTGCACTTGTTTAGAAGACCTATGTTCAGTAACATGTAACATTTACTATAAACAACTGATGAATTCCATGAAATTTGATGTACCTCCAATGTAGTATCTACAGAGAATACTTGAATGTTAAGAATTTGGCTCATAAGCATATGCTAACATTCAGTATTTTTCTGTTTTTTTCTAGATTGTTTTTCGATTCAGTAAATGTCAAATTTCCTGTTAAAATCATTTTTTCGAAATTATAAATTAAGTAATTTTTGACAAGTTAGAAAAAAGCAACTGTAGACACAAATTATTAATCATAATTCTATAAATTTAACTGTATCGATTCACTCAACCGACTTATGACCTGAATCAAAATAAAATAGTATTACGCATTATTACACTACCTATATGAAACGTCACTTTAAATTCTTAGTGGTTTTCTTATACAAATCAACTTGAGACTCACTGATTAATACAAATATCACTTTTGATTATTGTCACAAGACACTTGCTTGTTTTTCTTCATTTTATCACAAAAAACGGAGAATGATTCCATCTTTTGACTTATGCTCTTTAAATCAGCAAAATGTTACCAACCAGTAGTGGATTATGCACGCTAAATATGGGAGCACTGAGTCATTTTATGTACTAGTTACCCAGTGAAACGTTATGTTACATATTTCTATTCAATAAATTGTTCGTCTTGACTTCTGTGAGTACAGATTTTTTATATACGATTTCAGCATATTTATTTTATTATTCAACTTTCATTTACTTTAAAATAAAAAACATTGAAAATACTTCATTATATTTATAGTATTGTAGTTGTGTAGAAATAAGAAAATACAAAATTATTGATTTCAGTGAATAAATTTTCTGTGAACGGTTTATTGTAAAGGGCAAGCTAATAAAGGAAATTAAATATATAAGGTTTAGTGAAATGTTTGTAATATGCTGGCATTTACATTTAGTCAACAATTTTCTTCCACTTAACAACACTTATCTACATGGCTTAAAATAGAGCAGACAATGTTCAAGTAGTAAGTGATGAATTATCAAGAGATTCTTATAATTTGTCTCTTACAAAATATTTCTCTGCTATTTTTATATTATTTCTCTATTGTGAGGAGAATTTATTCTAACCTACTCAATAACTTTCGTGAGGGTAACTAGGGTAATAGGTTGTCACTTTTTTTTTTCTTTTTGAAAACGCAAAACTTCACTGTCATAAAATTTTAAAAAAATATGTATATTTTTCCTTTTTGTCTTACATGATTCTTTCTGAATTCATAATGCGTTGAAAATGTGATGCAGAAATTAGAAAAAAATGTCTCATCTATGTAACTTCACACATAAACTCACTATTCAGTGTATTGTGTATGTTTTATGCCGACTAATACACAAAACTGACAGTGTCATTGGGAATAACACAAAGTACAAGAACTATCTATGTTTAAGAAATTAAAAAATTTCAAATAATTCAAAAATAATAACCAATTTGCCGACAAGACTAACATTCTGCATTATTTAGAATTTATAGTGAAAGTAGGACTAAAAATAAAAATCAAGCGTCTAAAGAAAAACAGTAAATTAGTAATTTATTTATAATTTCCTCCTTACACTTCATTGGTTGTAATGCTTTGACATAAACCAATATAATTCTGTTAAAATATTTCTTATAACATTCGATATAAATTTGAGTCATCTCCTGAAACTGATACGGAGCAAATGGCTAATTGATGCAGAACTTATCATTCACTCAGTGTGTAGTAGAAAGATATCTGAAAGATACTCGGATCAGTTTACTACTTCTATGGTTGCAGAAGATTGTAAGGGATATTTATTCAGCATTATCCTTAATGAACAACTTTAAAACTAATTATCTGGAAACATATAGGCCATCGAGTTCAAAATTCAATCCTTATATCCTGCTCATAATGAGCAGAATTCTAAAGCAAATGAATACATAATACTAGAATCAATTTAGGAAATTCCTTAAAGACTGCCTACCTCTTGATGTCTCGTACAATAAATTTAAATCACTGTAAAAAATATATTATCAGCTTATTATTTAAATGCACAACTATTTGTATTGAACAATGAACAGAGTTTCGACTGCTACTTATCATTCTTAACAATAAACAATTCTTTCAAACCAAAGTATCTCCTTCATTTGTAGAATTCTGAACAATAGAAAATGATCAAATATGATCGCAGCGTTTTTTTATATAAATAAAACAAAATCATCGATAGATATACTTGCGCTCTATTTGTAAGTTAAACTAATGTATAGCTCGGTTTAATTCAATATAAAGACGGTATTCACTAGTAAACTCTTAGGGCTTTCTATGCTATGTTTGTCATGCTATCAACAACTATGTTTACAGTTGTTGTGATAATCTTATATGTTGTTGAAGAGCTATATTCTACTTATCACGTACATTTCACTAGTGTAGGTTTTAACAAGCAATGAATTGTAAGATTTATGCCTAAAAAATTTATGCCTAAACAATTTATCATAGAAATTATCAACAATGTTGAGGTCTGTATAGTTTTTCACCTACAAACAAGTGAAAATCTAAATAAAAATCACTGCCTTCGATACAAATATATTTCATTTAAAAGAACACACTGTTCTAAAGTAACCAACCACAGCTAATACGTATCTATCCATCTGGCATTCTCACAGAGTCAAAGCCAGAATTTGTCATTTTCTGAAAAGTTAGCTGACGTAACGAAACCAGCTTGGTTTGATCAACAAACTAAACTCAACGGTTAAATTGAAATAGAGTCAAAACTATGACTAAATGCTTACTTAAAGATAAATAATTGTTGAAAACAGTTCTTTGTTTGAAACAAAGAAAATATTGATCACATCATTAGTCATACGTACTTGACGAGGTTATACTGATTTTGGTTCTTTTAAATGATAACATTCACTCAAACACACTGAATTTTATGGCATAATATCCAGTTATTATTTACATAGACCTGGGAACGATTTTAATGTGATGACAATCTAAAACTAATGATTAATGTGCTCATTTCTTGTTATAAACAGATTATTCTCTTCAAGTATGCTACATGCATTCATTAGGTTTCTTTCCTATAAATGGAAATTGAGAATTTAAAAATGCATTAAGGTGTTGTGAAAATTGTTAAGTTACACATTCGAAATCATGAACCGATCAATGTTAGAACACCATTAGAAACGTGGAAGCACTGGACGGACGAAGACAGTAAATGCAGTTGTGCAAGACCGTGAATCGATTGAAGTTAGACATTAACTCCGTCGAATACCGGCTCGGTATTCTAGAGGTTAGGCGTTCGCACCTAAGACTGAAGGTCCTGGGTTAGAATCCTGCGAGGTGCAGGAGTCGTGGATGCTTACTACTGATGAGTCCCATACCAGGACGAAACGGCCGTCCAGTGCTTCCAGGTTTCTAATGGTGGTCTAACATTGATCGATTCATGATTTCAAATGTGTAATTTAAAAATGACTACTTTTATGAGATCTATTAGAATTTTTATTAGTCTGGCCTAATAATAACACTTTCTTTTAACTGATAAATAATGCTACTGTGTCTAATACATAAATAGCTTGAAAATGTTTCTAAACCATTATTCCGAATTTATAGTTCATGAAAAGATTATTTTTCATATTCATTATTCATGTTTTCATGTCACATCATGAGAGAACGGTTACATTATTAGGTATGTTTGCTGTTTCATGATTTTCGTTTACCGTATGATTTTGCTTCACACATCATAGATCATAAGTTGAAATTTCATTTTGTATACGGACAAATGAAAAGAAATCCACACAACAGTTAACTTAATGTAGTTTATTTTCTTTAAAAAACCAATAACACCAAATGAAAAATTTTGTACTTCTTGTGTAGATGAATTTTGACGACGCACCTGAGACAGTGGACTGTACTTTTTTGACTCGATTAAAATATTATGCTAAATCAAAACAAAAAAACAATGGACACACTTTTGCAATGCGCTTAAAAAGTAAATAATTTTAACTAAATAAAGGGCTCTCATAGTGAGATATTTCATGTCAGATAACTAAACTTGTACCTATCAGTAAGAAACATCCACTTTTCAAGATCATTTATGTGACTGGTAATCTATATTTCAAAGAAACAGTAATAATGTTAAAGTGTAAGGTCAATCTATTCTCACTTATATCTGCCTAATGTGATAGTCAGATTGAAATTGAAAACCGAAAAATAGATAAAAGTCTCTTCATTTTTACTCTAATTATAAAACAACAATAAAGTGTATTGCCATCTGACTGAGTTTGATAACATAATATTGTTCTGTTTTTTCATATCAACACATGTGAATGTGTTTAAATAAATGGGTTGGAAATGTAAGTCGTTAGATTTTCACTATTTTTTGTATGCTATTTTCGGTATCTCAATTCAAATACAAAGACATCACCAGCATAGAATTCAACCGTCCGTGAAAATTAGGCAGTCAGAAAATCGAACGTTCAGGATTTCAAATACAGCATTTGTAAATTTCCGGAATATGCCTCCATATCCACTCTAACCCAGCACAGTTAGAGTATAATTTTTAAATGCAACAGCCTGTGCTCAATGTTACACATACTACAATCAAAAGAACAAAAGCATCACGAGGTATTCACTGTTCCGTCCGCTTGTCTTGTATGTTTTATTCGTTGATATTTCATCATCATTGAAAGCTTATTCTATGGTTGAATAAATAATTGGTGATCTTAACGGATATTTTATTATCTATTACTGATATCTGTTCATTTCATCAAAATAGATTTTTTCAAGAGAAGCTATTAAACTCTTTCAAGTGAGATATTACTCTGTAAAATATAATAATTATGATGTACTTTAATAAGTATCGATCATACAAATCAATAATTAATCGATTTTTTTACGGTTTAGACAAATGTAGAAAATGACAACAATTCTGAAGTGAATTAACAGTGTCATCTTTCAAGTATGATTATAAAGTTGAAAAACAAAGTAAGCCACTTATAACACTGAGATTTTTCAATTGGTACTGAGTGATATTTATATTTATAGAAATATGATGTATTAACAATGGATTCTTTGTCTAAAATAATTTCATTTCCTGCCTGCAATATACAGAGATGGCTTTACAATTTATTTACATATGCATAAGCATAGAAACAAAATGAATCATATATTTGTGTCTATAATTTGAAGAGTAGAAAACAATACTAAAAGTAAAGCAGTTATTTTCAGAAAAGATTCATTGTCACTGTGGGGTTATGGAGATTGTTGAGTTTCAGTGAAACCATCAACTAATCAACATTAGATCACCACCGGAAACCTGAAAGCACTGAACGACCGTTTCGTCCTAATAAGAGACTCATCAGCAGTGTACACCTATGATACCGATGGCGAAAAGCGAACTCAAGACTTTCGGTTGTTTTTACCATTGTCATAAACATTTATCTGCTTACAGCAAATTATCTAAACACTATTTAGTGTTGATTTTTGTTCTGTGTGAATAACTCATAACTCATGATCAGTTGTCAATGACAATTTTCATACTGATCAAACATTCCATGCTCAGAGTGGTATATCTAGTTATTCATCTATATCACAAGAATTTTTACTTCAAAAACAACAAATTTATCATAGTTGTATGTGTAATAAGGTGAATTAACTGTCTTGCATTTTGATTTTTTTTTATATAACTATCCTGATTCTGATAATGCTTCACTAACGACGGTCATTGGTTTATCTAGGCAATTCCTCTTCACATTTTTATATTTTTATCATGAACCCGATTAAATTAAAATTCAACGAATGATTTGTTTTTAATCTGGTTGTTCAATGTTCAACAAAACCGATGACTAATTAATCAATTAATTAGTTTATTTTTTGACAAACTCCATTCAACAGACACTTTTTATTTTTTTTTAAATTTTTCTATTTATCCGGTAATTGTTTTGACAAAAAAAAATAACATATACTGACACTTTAAATGAGTCAGCAGTCAGTAATGACAAAAAATTTACAAAAACCAATAAACATTTATGATTATGTTACATAGTAACAATGAAACATGTTTTCTCCGGAAAAAAAATAACAAACAAACAAACGTATTATGTGTTACTCTGCATAGTTTAACATTTATTTTTCATCAAAATGCAATTTGTGTTGAACATTGTGAAAGACAATGCATTGTTTGAAATTGGTGTTATTATGAATTATTATTATTATTATTATTATAATTATTATTCAAGATAAAGAACAAGTCGATTATTTTGCAATGTTATTTAAAAAAAATTCACTTTACAAGTATTCTGTTTTCTTTTGTGAAAATGTCTGGAAATTGTATTACTCTATTGAATATGACGTAAGAATAACATGATTGTTTGAAAAAATTCATTATGTATTTATTACAAAAAGGAAATTTAAATTTAAAACTAGAATACTAACTAATTAGCCTGTATAGAATAGTATTTCTTATTATTAAAACTAGTTAATGGTCAACTTGTAACAATGGTGTATTTTTCTTTGGGAAGCAAAAATTTGTTAAATGAGCCCTACCATTTACAAAAGTTAGATATAAATTATCTAACAATTCTGTAAGTAGTATTCTGGTAAACTTTTCATCATATGGTTGTTCTTTGCATTAATAAGAGGGTAAATAACTTCTGCCTAACACTGTGTAGTATCCAATTATTTTCTAAAAAGGTTCTTTATAGTTTATAGTTGAATAATTTTCAGATTTATAATTATCGAAGTTTTCTACTAAAAAAAAATAACTCACGTTGTGTTTTATAAATAACTGCAGATTCATCTGATGAAATCCGCTTTTGTAGTTAATGCAAGATACATTGACTGTTCAGTAAGGATTTTTTTTTCGTTATAATCAATTTACGAAATCAAACAGAATGGTTAAGACATGTGTTCACATATGGTTCACAAGACAATCTAATAAGAATAATGATTATATAAACGAAAGGGTTAACTTAGTTGAATAAAAAAAATTCAAATAAACAGTACGAAATATCAAGCCTCAATAACAGTCTAATGAGTAAAGTAATGAAATTAGTTTCATTGAATGCTTTTTGAAGTGTTATTGCTTATGATCTACATAGTCCGATTCGGTGAAGACGCTGACAAAATACAGAGTCTTCTAACTACCCTAAGAAACAATGCAAGCATGTTCGGGATGCAGTTTTCCCCCTCGAAATGCAAAATGTTGCTTCAAGATTGGGTTGCATCGGAAACTGAACTAGCCATAAGGATTGAAAAAGTCGAGCGTGTTGACCGCTTCACTTGTTTCCGGATTCTAATCAGTGCTGATGGCCTGGTGACTGACGAAATCCTGGAACGGATACAGAAGACTCGATTGGCTTTTGCCAATTTATGTCATTTATGGCGTAGGTGAGATATCGATTTGCTAACTAAAGGTCAAGTGTACCGTGCAGCAGTTCTCATTGTTCCACTATATGGATACGAAAGATTGTCGCCAAGAGTAGATATTCGTAGGATAATAGTATTCGATCATAAATGTTTCAGAAGCATTGCTTGTGTATCGTGGGACAACCGAGTAATCAATGCTGTTGTTAAGAAACGAGTACTAGGTAGGGATAGCAAGTCTATAGATGAAGTATTGCAACTTCTTCAGTTCAGGTGGTTGGGATATGTGTTACGAATGCGCAACAACCGACTACCTCGACAAGCTATGTTTTGCAGTGTAGGAGTAGGTTGGGAGAAAGCTAGTGGCGGCCTAACCAAAACATGGCAGAAATCCATGAAGTCACTGACAAGTGGACTGAGGCATGTTGGTAGATCTAGGCTACCTGGTTAGGTCTGCGAGACCAAAGTTACCAATGGTTAGAGACCTTGAACGGCATTGAAATTATATAGTGCATTCATTCATTCTGTTCTCTCAAATTCTAACCGGAATTCCTTATCATCTCTATCTTTCGCTTTCTAAAGTTATCTCACTGAATTATACTTCTCGAATCATACGTTCGAACCCTAATCTCTATTACTGCTAATACTTTTACTATCACTACCACTATGGGATTTGAACTGACAGTTGTGTCCCCAACCTGATGCGGTACGCAACCTGAACTCATGTACTCATGTACGAAGTTTCACTTTTTAACTTACTGACTGACTGACATATTCCAAATTACATGAAGATTTCAAATTGCTTAATTCTATTATTTATGACATCATGTGCGATTACATTATGACAAGTTCTAAATCAGTTTCCTTCAAATAATGTCAAATAATCAACATTCTCAATTTATCAACAATAATACATATACAATTTTCGTCATCTTTTAGTGACTACATTATCTGCTATTCATTTAAACGGTTAATAATCTAGGAATATGAATGTACACTGGATGATTTTGTCGAAATGAGTTTATTCAGTCTTTAAAAAATGATGGGTTTCGTCTAGGAAAAGATAAATAACTAATATAACTTTATAAGTTTCCAATTGTAAGCAAATCTGAATTTTCACTAGGAATCATTATGTAAAAACGCTTAGATAACCGGTTGATATGTTTATAAGAATTTATCAATAACTGATTCTAATCTTCATTACTGAAGATGTATTCTGTTGCAAATACTTTAATAAATGCTTTTTTGCAATCAAACAAACATAAAGATAGTTAGAAAAAATTAAATAGAACATTTGGAAAGTCGTAGGTGTATGGTGAAATGTACGTCATTAATAGGGATGATAAAAATTGCAATAAAACTATGCATACACTCCTTTACTTGCTAAAGTTTGTTGTGTGTTATCCACATATGTACAAGGTCACCAACTGTATGGTCATTTCAGTTTATAAATTCAATGAACCACACAAAATTTGTGGGAATAACTTTGAAAGTATCGAATCAGTCTTATGACTAATAAAGATGATAATAGCAATCATAATAGGGACGGTATACATACATACGCATTTACTTTCATGGAGAATATTTCAGTGTAGTGGTAATTAGAAATCATGATGAGGAAATTAATGAATTAAATTGTACCGCACATGCATTGGGCTAGAGAAAATCACTACACTGCTGATCCCTCTAAACTTTATGAATCAAGACAAACTAACAATGTAAGATTTTATCGACATTCTGTTGATCAGGATAGATGTTGAGCTTTTATCATTTTTACATTGTGCTCAGAAAGTGAGATCAAATAAAACTACCGACTGATTTTAGCCTCGCATCGCCCAGATATGCTTTTCAGCGTTCGCGAGAGCATTGAAATATTTACCGATCCTTGGTATATATGCGGTAATCTTGACTGAATTCTCCTGATGTATAATCTAACATAAAAATCGAAGGAATCAACTGTTGATGATGAGAAATTACTGAAAATAGATAATTACTTAATCCATTTTCTTCTAGTGTGAGAAATGTTATGTTCTGTGGTCTGGATGAGCGAGCCATCGATTCACTTTCCTGTAAACTCTTGAACAACTAACCAAGAAGGCAAAAGACACAATTACTGCAAAAAAGACATATTACCAGTGTTTGAACGATACTGTGTAGTATCTAACTCTGCAAATAAGTTACTGGGTTGATCAAGACAGATACATTTAGTTGGTACATATATTTCAAAGAATAATTCGTTGAAAATCAATAGCCTTATCACATTCTTTCTCTAATGAAACACATAATCATCTGAAACTTGAGTTTGCTTAAAATATCATCAATGAGAATATTTAAATTTTAGCTTCCTTTCAAAAATGATGACCAACTAGCATTGCAAAAATCCAACGAAGATTTAACAAAGATTGTTACCTTTTAAAACAATCCTATTTGACTATTCAATACACTGATGAAAATCAATAAGTGACAAATCATATTTGTGTCGACAATTTTATCTAAATTTTATAGGCGACTCCATGTTATGCAAACATAACAATAACTTTTATGTGCTATTTATAAACTACTGTTATGATATTATTGTCATGGCTATTTGTAAAAGTGAATTTTATGAAAATTTAATTTAGCGATAATTACCTAAGACTCAATTCTTAAAAAAAAATATGTCATTTTGAAGTTGATATTTACATTTATAATTATACTATAAGCTATATGATGACTGATTGAATAAATTGTATTAAATGTTCAACATATCCGGTGTGTTTAAAATAAGTAAAACAATGTTACTAACTTTGTAACTTTTTGTATCGTTTAGTTGAGATATGTTAATTAGTCAGAACGATGAATGTAATACGCCTAGAATATTTATTCAGTACTATCCACTTAAGATATAATTGACTATCAATGACTCAGTTCAACTAAGAAATTATTCAGTAGTAAGCATAGAAATCATTAGATTGAAACGAAATTAAATTAAGTTATGTTTATCTTCTTGATGAAGTAATGAATAAGTTTAATTTGACGTTAGCTGAGGCATTATAGAATACTATTTAACTATTTAACTCCTATACTTGTTTAATCAGTGACGCAAGGTTATACCTTCAAACCAGAAACTTCAAATATCTTAAACATTATGATATCGTTGAACTATTGAGCTATTTTAAGGACAACTTCTTTACAAACTGATGTCGACATTTATACTTAATAATAGTAATATAACTGTTGCACTTATCTATATTTATGTATAATTGTCTTTAATCTTCTATAATCCAATATTTGTGTTATGAGTTCAATAAATCTCTATTAACTTACTGAAAAATAATTTCAGTGTTTTAAGAAACAGTGATGGTGACCACTTGAATATGAATGGTACTTACGAAATTTAACGTAATACATCATTAGAAGAAAAGGGAGTTACAAATACCCCTGGATTTATTTAAAAGTCTTTGAAAATTCAAATAATTGTCAGAAGAAATGCATAGGTCGATTCATAGCCAGTTATGTCATAATTATTGCAACGCTTCTTTACGGATTGAAAATGTTTCTACCTAATAATAATAATAATAACTAATTTTGACTCTTATTCGACTTGACCACACAGTCATTTTACAAAACAAAACTAGCAGTTTATTTGAAAAAGAAAGAGAAATATGACTGTTTTTTGTCTCATTCAATGACATATTGACAACTTAAATATTTTTCTAAGAAAATATACGTAAAAAGGTTTCATCAAAACACTTTTTGCGAATAAACTGTGCTACTTCTAACATGACAGACTTTATCAACATATTAAATTTTCAACCAAACAATGTCTACGAACGAAAAAATATACGTTTTAACAATTTGATAAAAAACTGAAACAGAATACTATAAATTGTATTGACTTTTTAGTAAAGAATATGCAAATGCAATAAAATACATATTGATATTCATTTAAAGGAAAAACAGCTCTTTATAAGTTAATTTATATTATAACTTGTTCGAATTTTCTGTACTTAATACTACGAGATTATAAACATTTACAGAAACTGTCGATTAACAGCCTAAATATTAATTCATCTCAGTATGTTACACTTATGTAAAAGATCGATTTCAGTGAACATAAATTAGTGTAATCTAAACTTATTCAGGGAATTATATCGATCAACATTGCTGTCATGTGAGTAATCATCTAAACACCACTAAAGCTCAGGAAGTGTAGAAAAAGCACCTTGTTTTTGACGTACAATACTATCTATTCATCGCAATATTTTAATCCTAAATGAACTGCGACTGCTTTTGCCAAATGATCTAGATAAATTCATGCCACAGTATATAAGTCCTATCATTCATATTTTCGCCTATTGTTTGGACAACACTACCAAAAACGATGATACGCTTTTATTACTACAAAAAACATTTGGCCAAAACAAAACATTATACCAAACTATAACAATGTATCGAATATCCTACATTTCGTCTGCTCTTTTAATGCATTCAAATTATCATTAGCCCCAAAAAGTATTTACTCAATAACAGACAACTATTTTGTGGGCAAGATGAAAAACAAAATTTAACGGATATTGAATGCTTGAAAGCAATTAAAAAAATTTATATAAAATTTTATTTAAATAAATAAATAAATTATAATTATTAATCGATTTTAATTACCCGAAAAAAAATTCTTTCTCTAGTCAACAACAAAAGCAAAATAGTTTTTTTTGAGAATTATTTCACTACACTGTTGACTCATAGCAGATTCTTTATACATACATAAACAACGCGAATTATGGCTTGAAATAAAATCTGAAAAAAAAAACAACAGATAGATTAAAGCAAATAACGATAGAACAATTAAGAGGGGAAACTATTCACAACAATCATTCATAACTGTTGAAATTTGTTTTGTGGAAAAAGCAAAAGGGGAAAGGCGAATTAAGATGAACGATCCATTTAAATTTGCTGCCAATAAATATATATATATATATATATTGCAATAGAATTTGAATAAATTAAAAGCAAATCAAAATACATAAACAAAATTATTTGAAATTATTTTAATGTAGATGAAATTAAAAAAAATTCAATATATATATATGAGGTTGCAAAATATTTTCCTTCCAAAAAAACAATAACAAACTGACTGATTTTTCTAGAATTTCGAATGAATTGAAACACACACTGACAATTTAGTAATGTCCAATAATGTTTAATGGTAAAAACTCAAAGACTATGCTAATGTTGCATTTAGGTGGTCATATTAGTGAGTACATAAACAAGTAGTCCATGAGGAAACAAATCTTTTTGGTTTCACTAAATACCCTAAGTTGGCATTACATCTAAACGCCAAGTTTTGAATCAAAAAGTTAATTTCTTATGGTACCAACGTTTGCATTTCGCTCTCCAGTTATTTGTATCTATTTTTCCACTAGATAAAACAGCAGCCAACGATTCGGTTAACTGATGGTTAGGAATTTACCCAGTATGTCTACCACTGATTGTATCGTCTAAACTTCCGGCTTACCGTCTCAATCTCGGTCATTGACGATGATCATCCAAATTAGATGTTGTTTGCTCATAAGCTCTCAGTACTTCTTCAACTGAAGTAATTTCGTAATCTGTTCAATATTTGAAGTTTGCCTGTCATTTGACTGGTGCTAAAAGGGTGAATATTTCAAAATTTTGTATATTTGTGTAGTTTGTTTAGTAAAGTGTTCACTTCCTAAAGAATTAGGTGCTAAAATGAAATAACCGTATGTCAGTTTCGAATACAATAAATTTTACCAAGAATTTATTGTTTAGTAATCAAAAAACACCAAGACATTACTCTTTACATCCAAGGAAATTAAAAATTTCCAAAAACCTTACATCCTAGATGATCGTGTTGCAAGACATTATGTAGTTGCCAACTGTGTGGTTGTATTTCTAAAATAGCCGTGATTCACTCGATCGATCACCTAACGGTGTGTTTACTATCAAAATTTTCAGTTCAAAGGTTAGTTTATACCTCGTATCACCTGTATTGAGCAAATATTGTAAGCTCATTTTCTTGATTTCGATTTCATCACTACCACCGATATCAACATTTTGACTGATTATTTAAAATAACGTATTTCGTCACTGGCCTCTAATCATTCATTCAACAGGCTTCGTTATTTATAAGCTACTCTATTTATGTTTTCAGTTTTAATGTATAAAGTATTTAATATTGTAATTGGTATAACCTATTGCATTTTAATAACTCTACAGAAGTAACCCACGCGCATGCATCAGATTGGAGACTACAACGCTATTATACGACTTATAGTATTATTTTGAAACTTTATTGAATAAGTAGTTAATTATAGGAATCGCCAATTTAGAGTATCGTCTTTCGGAACCTTAATTAGTTCATCAAAAACTATTTGTCCTAACCTCATCACCATTACGTCTCATAAGGCTAATAATGTCAATCAACACTTGACTCATGATTAAGCCAAAGAGACCTCCTATGGCCCATCCAAACGTTGTGACACAACCAAACTGAATGACTACAAACTTACATTTTAATGGTAATACCAAGTGTTGGTATAACTTCTAATCAGATCAAGCAACGTGAATGTCACAAACGGCAAAATCCCCATACTGCTTCCGCGTTCTGGTACAGCGAATACTCAAATGCCAATTGCGGATCAACGTTCGAAGCCATATATATACATATATATGAGAGAATCATATGTATCTCGACTCAATCAGCTAAGACTAACTGGGTTTAATATGTCATTTACCTTAAGGGCTATGATAATTTGAAGTACACTCTATATTTATTTAGACTGGGCAGTTATTACTTCAGTAAAGATAATAAAATTAATATATTTCCTTTTATTTCTTCTGTCAAATACACTATTCACCTGAGTTTCATTTTTTTTCTTTTGTATACTTTGTCAGTAGAAGAATATGCGTTGAATGAAAATCAATAAACTATAACTATAAGCATTAAAAGGAAATAAATTTCATTAGTCAATATGCTAACAAGTGATCTGTTTAAGTATTTCTTTTATGCAAAAAGGAATTATTGCCTTTTCACAAAGTAGATGACACGCTTTCAAATGAAAATTTCTTTTCAATAGTTAAAATGAAATAATAATAACAATAATAATTGTAAAGTGTATACAAGTGTCCTACTCTACTAGTCTATTGTAAATTTAATTATATATATATATATATATATATATATATATATATATATATATGTCCAGAAATCTATCATTTGCATAATTTTATATCAAGTAGCATTAAGTAGGGTAGATAGAAATTTTTTGTAAATGTTTGTTTGTTTGTTTTTTCTACATCTAAAATTGAACTCCACTGCTGAATCAATATTGATCATGATGATTTGATTGAGAAATAAAAAGAGAAAAAACACATGATGTATTGATAAACAAACTTTTGAATAGTGTTTATGTCTCTCAAGTTTTCTTGTTGAGATAAAAATCAATTGCGAAATTTCGATAAATATTATTATATTCACTACGAATATTTGATAGAAATTAATTGAATTTGAAAGATAATTTTTTGTCAAAGAACCGATAGTAGGCTGAAATTCTATAGAAAATCAAATAACACCAGACAAGTTTCAAATTCCTCAACTGAATATATAATGAGGCAATCTGCATCGGATGCTTGTATGCTAACTAAGACTGATCAAATTTCAGTCAAAATGTCAACAACAGGCTAACTCTAACTATGTCAAGTTGAATTAAATAATCTTTCGGTATGATGATAAACATGATGACAGTCAATCAGTCCATAAGTGATAACCACCGTGTTACAACCCATAAATAAACTTTAATGTTTTTTCTTATATTCTAAAATTTCACATACATTACATCACTGACTACTCTCTGTCAAAGCTAAACTCTAAATATTACTTTTCTATAATGTCTCTTCCTAGTTTCCTAATAAGATATAATATTAAAATTTACATCCCATAATAGACTGAAAACATTCACCACAGTCAATAAGCCGACTTATCTTTATTTGAATTGAACAAATAAGTTGGTTAAAAATATTTATACGGTTTTATACAAAGATTATATCGTATGCATACATGGTACTCCATCCATCATGCAGTGATTTCGATGAAACCAAGGTAGGTAATACGAAAACGAGTTGATTTTTTTAAGCTACACAGAGCGTACATGGATTATTAATTAATGAAATATATCGAAATTTTAAGAATTTTCATCGAAACGCCAAGTAATAAAATCTAAAATTTATAGGTTGGCTCGGATGAGATCTAAAAACCATGATATTCAATGAATTAAATTTTAAACATCATAGCTATGATATATTAGTAAATTTACTTAAGCATTACTTAGATATTCAATGAAGAGATCTTGTGCATAGCTTAGGTTTCTTATGAATCTAGAACAACTAGATAACATTTTAATATTCTATAAACTTATTCGAATATCCATATGATTTGAAGCATAAATCCATGCAAATACAGTATAGACAGACTATTCTTCTGTATAAAAAAAAGGATAAAATTATCAATATTGTCTAATAGTATTGTTTTTTATTGTTTTCCCTTTAAAACTTATCTAACTTCATATAATACAAATAAAATTAGATATTTTGTCTAGTTTTACTAGACAACCCTTACATACTATAACATCATACTATAACGATTAATCATAAGTCATTTCATGGATAAATTAGTCTACAATACAAAATAGCACTTTAAATACAATATTACTAAACATCTCTAATGAATAAACCTTCCATTTGTATTCTTTTTCCGTCTAGTTATACACCAGTTTATCCCTTATTGTTATTAAAGTGCAAACTAATGATAATACTGATAATAATTCTAATAATAATCTTAATGATTTAAACGGATTGTTCAATAAATCTTTTCAAATCTACCATTCCGTCTTTATTTTTCTTTAAGGATGAACAAAAAAAACTGATTCTCTACAGTAATAAAAAATTATGTTTGTGATGCAAACTTCTTTTTTTCATTTATGCACCCATCCTATCTGTTTTCTTCTCCGCCTACTTAACCATTATCTGACTTATTGTTAGTGTTCCGGTGAATTCACATCTATGATATGCTGTAAATCACTTGAAGATAATAATAATAATAATAAAATAAAGCAACATCTTTAGTATAACTAACTAACTAGTCAGTTAGTGTGTGATAAGCGAAAGCTATGCAATAAATAAATTAGCATTATATATATATATATATATATATATATATATATATATATATATATATATATATATTCAGAAGTCTATAAAGAGAAATTTACATAACTAAAAGCATTTATGGAGAAATTAATTCACAAAGTAATTGCTGAGTATACGCACCCGACATCTTTGTATCCTAATTATTGAATTGATATAAAACAAGGAAATTAAAGTATTTTTTTATTTACTAGACTTAAAATGTCCAAAATTGAACATTGAACCCTTGATTTTCTATTATCATAGTTTATTTGAGTAGTTTATTTGTTTCTAGAAATTAAATATCATTGTAAAAAGAATACCGACAAATAGAATAAAATCACTAACTGTGACTGTGACTGTTGATCAGTAAAACTAGAAAACATTTGCCTTTATATGGTAAAGCTAACTGGATTTCCGTAAGAAACAGCTTTTATTATGAATTGTCATCAAGATTTATACTTGTGATTAATATTGTTGTTCGAGTATAATACTATATCGGTAAACACTAACTTTGATACATATCATCAGCGTAAGCCTATGCAGATTGTTGAACTTCCTTGAAATCAAGAACTAGTCTAAGTTACACGACTTTTAAAACCTGGACAGGTGTTTTGTTCCATGTGTGATATTCCCTAGTAGTGTGTCTCATAATCCCTTGTTGCCAAGATGACAGTTTAACAGTGGCTCAGTAAACAGTATACAAACTGATTCATGCATCTCACCTTATGTCTATAAAAGTTCTTTCATAGATTGTACTTCATCAAGTTATTCAGTATTAGAAATAGAGAGATTATAATTCTTTGACCATAATCTTCTACTCCAATAAATTGAAATTCTTTAAATCAATAATTTTTAATTACTCCATGTTATTTTTCTCGATTTTTCTCGTTTTCAAAATGACCTTTTCTTAATAATAAAACAAGTTTCAAATCGTTGAATTATTATTTACATAGATATTTTTTAACTGATAACTCAAGTACGAAGAACTGGGCAGATTGATAACAATATAGAAAAATAAGATCGGAAAACTAACATCGTCATGGTTACAATAGGATTTTAGGATAAAGGGTTCATTTCAAATGAAATTTAATATCTGTGACCAAATATATATATATATATATATATATATATATATATATATAACTGCTTATACATCCTGTAGTTATAATCTAAAAATTATTGTGAATGAATACATAGATATGCATTCATATTCATGAACAGTGAAATGATACTAGTCATATAGATAATATATCAACATAATAGATGTACATGAAAATTCAATTGCATTACGGGTATTGCTTGCTTACTTACTTACTAACTCTTGCTGACCTCAAGGGCCAACGGATCCAACGTATTTAGCTTAGATAACTTGTAAGGAATACTTGTATCTCCTGAGTAATGGCTTTGGTAGTTTACCGAACTGTCTTGACATTTGTATTGAAAATCCTGATTTTGGTGTTGATCGATATTTGTTTGGAGTTCCAGATATTTTTTAATTGTAGAAATGCAGCCCTTGCTTTGCCGATCCGTGCCCTCACATCTGCATCGGATCCACCTTGGTCGTCGATGATGCTGCCAAGATATGTAAAGGTGTTAACGTCCTCCAAGGCATCTCCATCAAGAATGACTTGGTTGGCCCATGTTTTGTTGTATCGCATAATCTTGTTTTTCTCATTACGTTTGTTGAGACGTAGTACTACTGAGGCTGCTGCTTCACCGGTCGTCTTCTCTTGCATTTGTTGTTGCGTGTACGATAGAAGAGCCAGATCATCTACGAAGTTCAAATTGTCTAACTACATCCTAGATGTCCACTGTATACCATGCTTCCCTCTGGGTGTTGATGTTTTCATAATCCAGTCGACCGCCAGGAGAAAGAGAAAGGGTGAGAGTGGGCAACCTTGCCTGACACCGGTCTTCACCGCAAAAGAGTCTGTCAGCTGTCATTCGTGTACGATTTTGCAGTTTAGTCCATCACAGGAAATCCTTATGGTGTTGACTATCTTCTCAGGCGCGCCGTAGTGTCGAAGAGACCTCCATATTGTTGTCCTGTCCACTCAGTCGAATGCTTTCTCGTAGTCAATGAAGTTGATGTATAGTGGTGAGTTCCCTTGATTGTTCTACAATGGTCCGTAATGATGCAACTTTGTCGGTGCACGATCGATCCTTACGAAATCGAACTTGTTAGTCTCGAAGTTGGGCATCTGTGAAGTCTTTCACTTTGTTCAGCAACACCCTGTTGAAGACTTTGCCTGGTATTGGGAGAAGGGTGATGTCTCGTCATTCTCACACTTGCTGAGATTGCCTTTCTTTGGTACACTGATCAGGTATCCTTTCTTTCCAGTCTGTTGCTACCTGTTCTTCATCCCAAATCTTGTTTATTATAATGTGGAATATTTCTGCAGTTGCTGCCACGTCTGCTTTCATTGCCTCTGATGGAAAGTTGTCTGGACCTGCTGATTTGCCGCCCTTGTTTGTCTGATTGCCATACTGATCTCTTCAATTTTGGTGGGCCAACATCGATTTGGAGGTCCAAAATAATGCTACCATCCTGTGTGGGTTCAGTGGGGCTGGTCGATTCAAGAGTTCCTTAAAGTGCTCTACCCACCTGTTTCGCTGTTCTTCAGTGTTGCTGATTATTTTGCCTTCCTTGCTTTTCACTGGTCGTTCTGGTTTACGATGTTTTCCAGCGTGCTTCTTTGTTGAATCGTACAACTGTCTCAAGTTTCCCTTTTCGCGCAGCCTTTAGGGGCGTAACTACTATATCTTGCGTGTATTTGCGTTTGTCGGCTCTAATGCTCCTCCTCTCTTGCTTGTTTGCTTCTATGTTCAGCTTGTGCCTTGGCTTTTCCTGCTCTTGATTGGCTGATGTTAATTACTGCCTTCCTCTTCCTTTTTTCTTGAATTTATTCATCCATTCAGTCTAATAGTGCTACTTATGGCCCAAAAGTTCCTGACATGTTGATATTACCACAAAAAAAAATACAGAAAAATCCATCTTTATCTTTCATTCAATCACAATGTAAACACTTTTAATATGTACATAGTTCAACGTAATTATTCGATACTTGAATAACGAATTTAAAGTGTTTTAGCATATGGTGATCTATTGAAAAATTTCACACTTTTTTAAGTAAGTAAACTAAATGAAAAAGAGTTTCACATCAAAGATAATATGTAAAGCTTAAGTAAAACAAGCAGAGTGGACAACAGTTGGTTGTGAGTATTTCTTCTAACTAATATCTTAACTTTTTCGAACTTATAAAAGTGATTTTCTTAATTCAGAAGAAAGAATTTACTCACGGAATAATTTAAACGTAGGTTTTTGCAATCAGTAGACATTATTTGAATGAATATTAATAACAAGCGGTTACTTTAGAAATTTTCATCATAATTTAGGATTACTTTGGAGCAAGAAACCATGACTAGTTATGAGATAAAATTTGATCTAGTTACAAGTGATCATTTTCATTTACTTTGAAATAAGTTAATTGTCTAAAAACACAATTCGCCAGCTGTATAATGTTGGGCTGGATTATCCGTTTCATAGTTCCTGATGTTATCGTTCCACTTGGTGATGGATTTGATGAACACTTCTCGATGCTGTTTTATGAATATTCACTTGCTATTCCGTTGTGACTCTATGTGCACTGATAACAGTTCAGTTTGTCTTCATTTATGTGAACAGGGTTTGCGTACACCTTGATTTTCACGCCATTAGCTTGTTGATATTGTTTATAGTATTCCATTAGTATGTGTTATTTTCCAACCTACTTGTGTTTCAAGTTCTCTTGTATTAGGTTTGGTTAATATAACATCAAGTATTCCAATTCAACCGAACAAGTTATTAGTCAGTTATGATTGACTTCTTTTCGAAGTATATTCTGGTAATTTGAAAAAAAGCAGCAAGAACTTTCTAATCAGAGGTTAGTTATGATTAGCAATTTTTCAACAAAATTTCGATATACGATTAAAATTAATAATCATCCATTTATTCTTGAGGTGTTCTTCATCGCAATAGAATTCATTTTTTCTCATTTAATTACTGTCAATGGCAAGTTATTTCATTTGGAAAATATTCTTTATTGGAAGATAATTAATTCATTACTCAAAGTTATCATTTCGATTGCTTTCATGAAATGTTTCAAACCTAGTAGAATAAAGTGTATTTGACTTATAGTAATTGCTCAAACTGAGTATTTTAATGGCCACTAATTTTTATGGTAGTCATAGGAGGTTACATAATCAGTGAGAAATATCACTGATCAGTAAACTAACACTGATACCCCTGTGAGGAATACAGTATTATTTTAAGCTACGTTATACACTTACAAAATAAAGAAATTTTTTTCAACATATTCTGACATGTAATAGATCACAGAAGTAAAAGTCAAATAGTCTTTTATCAACTTTATTCTTACTCAGGTTTTTAATAATAATTTTCAATTTACTACTAATACTTTCAATATAAGTTATGTCATCACTGTTAACTAACAAAATGTTGTAAATTTCATGTTATTCACGGTAAATTATTGAATATAAGCACTTAAATACCATCATTTATGCAATTTAAGTGATAATTCTCTGTAATTATAACAGTTCATTTTTTTATCTCTTACTAGAAAGAGAACCCCCTTCCAAATCATAAATCAACAATGAACATTAAAAGCAATCTACTGATAATTAATTTACCCTTTCAAATTTTAATAATGAGTTTGTTAAAACACTAGTAAACGTGTATATTTTAAGTTACATAATAAACTCACTGTATTTTCATTCTAAATATAAAAAGAAATTTTGAGTTATAAAGTCTATATAAATATATATATATATATATATATATATATATATATATATATATATAGATTTGTTGGTTTGATTAGGTAGCAATTTAAAAAAAAACATCAGTCGTTCCAGTCTTAATTTAGCTATTCTTATAATTACTAAGTTTTTTTTATTTGCTATAGTGTAAATGTAGTCGGAATTTCTAACATGAAAGTAAGTAATAGACACAAGTTATTCAACTTTTGATACTTTCAAAGTTAGTGTTATTATTTTTATTATACTTCACAAAAGAATGGTAATTGAGATTTGCTTCCGCTTTTTCTACTTACGTGCGTTTAAAAATTTGTGTCACATCATGCTTATTCAATATGTAGAATAAAAGTAATAAGTAGTGTGGTAGCGGCTTGTTTTTTTTTTCAGTGACATTATAAATATATAGTTGTTTTTTTTATTTCCCTTTTGATCATGCTCTCTCTCGAAACAGCATTTTAATCAAATTATAAATCAAATGAATGTTGATTTTCCAGTATAATGTCAAATTGCATAACGTAGGCTAGAAAAAAACTGTTAATTTAAACATGCTACTGAATAGACAAAAGAGTAGATAAATCAGATAAACAAAAGATATAGCTCAATGAAGTGAGTTGCAGTCGGTTGTTAAATAGTTGAAGGAATGAAAGCTAGCTCAAACAAAAGTTAATATGCATTTAAATAATAAAAAAAATTAGTCTGTCATAGAAAGTTGATATTTCCAGTCAAAAATGAGTTTTCAAACCTCCCACTCAACAAAAATTTCAAATACATTGTATTGTTCATACATACAAACATTGACATTATTGATTATATTGAAAATTTTAAAAAGTGACAATACACAACTCCATTTATTGCTATCTAACAAATACAAGTTAAAAAAAAAAGAGAATTTTCACAAAAATTCACCATAATATCTGTCTGGTATAATTTATTATTATTATGTTTAAGCATATTGTATAATATCATAACAAATTTTTACCAAATCGTTACATTTTTCATTCATTAATGATTTCAGTAAATCTGAATCATTATGATATGAATAGAAACAATTTTCTGGTGCATTGGTATTTGCTTCGTTCAATATCTTCTCGAATATTGGTTTTACTATTTTAGATAATTCACTAAAAAAAGTTACGAAGATTGAAAAAAAATAATAATAAAGTTAATAAATTACGTTTCATAAATTCGTTTCAATAATTCGTTTTCTGATGGTGAATTCTCATCATAAAATTATCATGTTTTCTAATAATCTTAATCTTTAGGCTAATATATACTTCATATTTACAGTTGAATAATGTTTGAACAGAGAAATGAAAAGACATATTTTGTGAGATAGTACCATTTCGTGCTTTCTCGTCAGTCACATACAAGAAACATGTTATTTGTGTAAATACAGTTTTAAAGATAAGGTCACAATTTCTTATTTAGCATGACATTCACTCACTAGAACCATAGTTAACAAAGGTCAACATACAGTTGTTATGAACGCATGAAGTTGGACTTTTCCGACCAATCAAGATAGCTTCAAGTAGTTTGAGTGTGTGTGGGTTTTGATGACATGTCACAACTCTAAAGACTGATTTTGGGTCAATTTGATGACCACTCATCATTAGATGTTTTGCAATGGACGAGGCTGGGTTTCTTGATCGATTTTGAAATGATGAGCTAGGTTGATTAATCATGGATTTGATTAACCATTTTGGAATATGTTCCCCTATCCTGTCCTCCAATCGGCGATCTGTCCTACCCAAGTAACTTTCTCCGCAGTTACATGTGAATTGGTAAATACAGTGGGATTTGGACTGAATCGGTCTTGGACGGGGAATATAAGAAATAAATCGATATCAATGAGAAGAGAAACATTTTACGGTAAATATGTGTGTGTAAATAAGATCTCAAGAGGTAAGAAAAGTAGGAAAAATGAAATGTTGTTACTGAAAGATACCACAGATAATTTCAAGATTCATAACTGCTGAAGTAGGTAATTCACTTGAGTTACAGTACTGACTCAGTTAAAGTAGAAGTTTACCACTTAATCTAGATGCAATAGTGTTATAATTCGAGGTGAAGACCGGTGTCAGGCAAGGTTGCACACTCTCACCCTTTCTCTTTCTCCTGATCATCGACTGGATTATGAAGACGTCAACAGCTGGAGAGTAGCACGGTATCCAATGGACAGCTAGGATGCAGCTGGACGATTTGGACTTCGCAGATGACCTGGCTCTTCTATCGCACACGCAACAACAAATACAAGAAAAGACGACCAGTGTAGCAGCAGCCTCTGCAGCAGTAGGTCTCAACATACATAAAAGGAAAAGTAAGATTCTACGATACAACACAACATGCGCCAACCAGATCACGCTTGATGGAGATTCTTTGGAAGACCTTGACAACTTTACGTATCTTGGCAGCATCATCAACAACCAAGGTGGATCCGGTGCAGATGTAAGGGCGCGGATTGGCAAAGCAAGGGCTGCATTTCTACAGTTGAAAAATATATGGAACTCAAACAAATGTCAATCAACACTAAATTCAGGATTTTCAATACAAATGTCAAGACAGTTATACTGTATGGAGCGGAAACATGGAGAACTACGAAAGGCATCATCCAGAAGATACAAGTATTTATGAACAGTTGTCTTCGCAAAATACTTCGTATTCGTTGGTCAGAAACCATCAGCAACAACTTAATTCGGGAGAGAACAAACCAGATTCCAGTGGAGGAGGAAATCAGGAAGAAGCGGTGAAAGTGGATAAGACACACACTACGAAAAGCACCCAACTGCGTCACAAGAAACGCCCTCACATGGAGCCCTCAAGGTAAAAGGAAAAGAGGAAGGCCAAGGAACACATTACGCAGAGAAATAGAGAAAGATATGAGATGAATGAACAAACATTGGACAGAACTGGAGAGGGAAGCCCAGAACAGAGTTGGTTGGAGAAAACTGGTGGGCGGTCTATGCTCCATTGGAGGGGGGGGGTAACATGCGTAAGTAAATAGTGTTACAAAGCACCAGTTTACATCCAACAATTAGTTCTTATAAATATATATTGAGATTTCGAAATCGGAGAAAATAATTCTTAGAATTCATCTTATAATTAACAAAGTCAAAAATCTGAATATGCACGTCTCTCATCAAAAAAAAACGTGTCTTTTATTTGACTGTGGAATTCTTATAAAATACGATTGGGCAATAGATGATCTATCATTAATCAACAAAGTACTTTACATATTATAAATCAAGCTTTATATAGTCAATAGTTGCTTGTATCTTGGTAATGCTACACCAATGATAAAATCTAATCAACTTATACTTAACGCACAGGGTTCTTAAAGCTAGTTAATCCCTTATTTTTCAATATAGATTTATTGAGACTGTTGTTTACCATTGAAATAATAAATTATTCATTGTTAGACCACGATTAAAAATTGGAAGCACAGGACGGCCGTTTCGTTCTGACATGTGACACTTCAACAGTGCTCGCCCAAGATCCTTACTCGAGGGAATGGAAACCAGGGCCTTCGGTCTCACGCGCGAACGCCTAACCTCTAGACCACTGAAATAGCATCTAAAGGTATGAGAGTCTAACTTTGATCAACCTAAGGTTTTGCGCAACCTCAATCCCTTATTTATTTTTTTTCACAGCTTCTAATATAATATAATTTCAATAAAAAATCTATCACTCTTTTTACTACTCACATAACGAATTCTGTGTTTATATATAATTAAGATTAACGTAGACCTATAACATGATGACACACTGTAAGAGACCAACTCAAAGCAAAATATGAACCAACAAGAAAAAATATAATAATCTTAATCTTTAATAATCAACTACAACCTAAAATATTAATATACATTATCTGCAAAATTCAAACACACAAGGTTGAATAAATATAATTGCAAAAGTAACAAAGAGAATTACCATCGAATCTTCTCACAACTGTCATGTTCTGAAGATTTTCTCAAGAAATTATATAAATGATATAGATTACATTGTAATTTTTGTGATTTAATATGATTTGTTTTATCATCAGTAAATATATCATAGTTTGGCACAAATATTTTATGTATTAAGTTAGAATAATGTTTATATATATCAATACCATCATTGTCACTATTTAGAACATGCTCTATAACTTCATTTTCAATATCAAATAACTTGTTAAAATCTATTGTCTTTGGTTTCAATGCATTATATTCATTGAGGATTGAGGTTTTAGCTAAAATATCTATTTGATTGTCAATTAAATGTTCTCTAGTGTCACATGTTATATAACGAGTTTGAATGAACCATAACAAAAGACGAAACATTTTCCGACGAACATATGGATTTAATTCAGATTGAACAATATGATATAAGTGATTTTGAACTTGTTCTGAATTCTTATTATCCTTATTGGAATCAGATATTGTTTCTAAAGCTGAATAAGAATAATAAAACATAACATTATCATACATACAATTCAATAATACTTTATTTAGTGGTTTGGCAAATGGCTTTTAAATTACATATAAAAGTGTTATTATGATCATTGTGAATCCATTTCGTGTGGAAATTATCTACATCAGAATAAGTTAACCGGTTACTTTTAGTAATAAAGTGATGTCTAATGTCGAGATGTTTGTTATTACTTTTTTTACATGCTTTCACTTCAGACAACCTGTGTACATCAATAATAGAAAAAAGGGGCAGAATGCCAATGAAGGTTTTGTTCCAATATTATTTAGTGTACAACAAAAGTAGTGTATTTATAGATGTCTAAGAGGCTGTGACTCCAGAACTTTCTGGCAACATTCTATATGTGATAAAACGTGACACGTGGTACTTGATTTCCCTGATGGTTTTGAGGAGCTGCTATTCAACAGTAACTGCAAAAAAGCAAATTTTGGTGTTTCCTGGGCTTGTCTGATGAAAGATTCTTTTGAAATCCCCAAGATAAAGTAAATGTACTTGATGAAACCGGTTAATCAAGACGTCGTTAACGGTTTTTCATACTCTCCATGTAGGAAAAAGTCTCTCAAATTACTTACATGCTTATCTATTCCAATAGTTTCCAAATTTTTTAGATAACCTTTAGAAGGGGTATAATCAGCCTAAGAAAATTGTTCAAATGCTACTTCCAAATACTTATCAGAATAATATTTTGCAAAGTATTAGAATTGGAGTGAATTTGATAAAACTAGGCAAAAGGTGAAAACTAAATATTAAACCCAACGAAAAGTTTTGGTATGTTGACTGAATTAGAAATAAACAATAGAAGAGTTTTAAACCAGTATTTGAGTAGTTAACCGAATGGTAATAAATTGAAGACAATTAAAAATAGAATATTTAGTGATCTAACTTTATAAAACAGTGTGAAGTAAAGAGCATACAATAAACTTTATAGACTTACCAAGAGATGAAAATAAAACGTTCTATTTCGTGAGAATAAAAGTGATAAAAGATTTCTACAAAATCATAATTCAAATATATATATATATATATATATATATATATATATATATATATATTTCTATATATGCTCTGTTCAAATTTGAAGCAACCTGTGCTCAGTTGTTTTCGTATCCGTTTTGAATTATTTATTGTATTTACGCGAAATTCAATCATTCAGATAACTTAAAACCTTAGTGTCTCCACATACATTTGAGTTCGCTCATATTTAATTTGCTTAACTTATTTAACCAAGCCATTGGAGTAGCAACAACTTATCATTGTTGTCTGGTTTGTATGAGATGGTACGACTGAGCCTTGCTTAAGCCTACGCGCATAATCATGCTATTCGCTTTGACATTAGTCTTAAAGATCTCGATGACTCTTATATTTTCCTATGTATATAAAGGAACATTCTTATTTTACTAATTCATTCGAACTCTACCGTATTTGATACAAGATTTTCATGTTACAGTAGTTTACTGTTGCATTGTAGTCTATACAGAAATTTCATGATTTCGTAGATAAGATATTATGACCTACCTCTTATAGACATTATTTTAACTTTATTGTTTGGATCATCCTCTAAAATTTTAAGTAAATCATTGAAAATGATTGGTTCTGTAGTTAAATTTTGTTGTTTAACTATAATACATGCCATTTCACGTACACAATTAAATTCATCCATTAAAGCAAAATGAAGTTGTTTGATTAAATCATTGTGTGAAAGACCTGACAATTGAAAAAAATAGTAGTAATGATAAGAAGCAGAATAAATTTATTTTAAAATCTCTGTTGATGTATTAATTTCAAAAACAGTCGTTTTGCGTGAAATTAGTATTCTTAAAGTTGAAATGGTTCATATTTAGATTAATGTTGTTAAATTTGGTTCTATGAGATAAAACTAAATATTATTCTGCTTACAATAACAATTAATGTTAAGCAGACATATACTGCAAGCTCTGGTTGCTTTTTCGGAGATTTGTACTGCTGAGTCCCATGCTAGGATGAAACATCTGACCAGTTTCTTCCATGTTTTCAATTTGTTTCAAACTTCGATCGCTTTTTGTTTTCAATGAAATACAACAATATCCACAACATTGTACTAACAACAATCAATGTTTAATTTATTATAACTCAAAAACTAAGCACATTCTTATGTATTTTGCTACCATTCATGCGTTTTATGTTAGGCCTTATGATACTTTATGAGCTGGTTAAACCAACGTAAGCGGCGAAATGTATAAACTTGGAATCGTATAAGAAAGAGTTTATGATCTATATGATAAGAACCAAAAGTCATTAGCAAAGCTTGAATGCTACATATGTTGGGTAAAAAATGGATTGTCACAGTCGAGTGCTTGTATGATTTTTGAATGTGAACCAACCTTAGGGTATTCAACCACTCTTATTTACAGAAACGTATTTATTTGCATTGGTTCTTAAATAAAACCTACCTGCAAACGAAGCTTATTACTGGAATCATCAATTAAAATCTCATACAACACAGTCGAATATAAACCATATAATCTTTCTATCAATTATAAAATGAATTCATGCAGAAGTGACATATAATTATTGGCAACCATTGTAAACATTTGATAGTTAGTAAATTAAACTTAGAAATTTTGTTGAAAATACAGTAAAATAAAGAAATAAAGCATTAAAAAGTTCCAATACATTACCATCCACAGTCGATTGATGTAATCGCTGAGTACGACGATAATGGTTTGATGTGTAAGCGATCGACGAGGCATGAATTCTTTTTTCCACTGAAGTATTATTGTTATCATTTGACAAGAATGGATCATTGAATAAGTGATTAGACCATAACAAAGATCTATCTATCCCCTTCAAATTTATCTCAAGCGAATGAAGTGCAGCTATCCGCAACATAGTATTCCAGTCTAATAACAGAAGACGATTTATGCGTGCTAGTGTATCCTATGAAAAGGTAATTGAAAAATATACTTAACACCAAGCAAATATATATACGTTCAATATCAACTCACATGAAATGATCACTAGAGAAATGTTACAGTCATTTGATTAGAGTATGTAAATCATATTTCCTAATGAAAACAAGTGTTTGCAACTTCACTTTCAATATTAACAAAGTTCACAAAGCAGGCATAGCTTGGTAAGTGGATGCTATAGTCAAAATACAATAAGTTTATTGATTACCTCAAAATCATATATATATATATATATATATATATATATATATATATATATATATATAGGTTAGTACATTTGTATGTATGTTAACAAAGATATATTCTCAAAGATATCAGACATTATTGTCTTATATAAGTAAGATGCTTCCATTCTCACCTTTCACTCCATGATACTTTATTCCCACGTTATCTGAATAAAATACATAACAATAATGAGCTAAATATGTCATACATCTAACAACTGAACATCACTGCATTATCAATGTATGTTGAATGAATTATTCAAAGACCATTAGAACAAAACATAACCCTCTCACTGCATTGAATAACCAGCACAACTAAATTTCTAAACTGTAGACAACAAGTTCATATTAAATAATGGTATTTGAAATAGTATTTACATACAGTTCATCTAAATACAGTTATAGCTTGTATACGATGAACAATTGAAGAAGTCACATTCAAAAGTTAAAATCAGTCTATAAACTAATTAGCTCAAATGATGTGAACAATATTGAAAGATTTGTATTGTTTTTTCTTTCATGATCGTGCTCAATTATCATCATGAATGATTGAATATTTTGAATTATATGACTGAAGATCTTTCACAGTGATGCAGGTGTATTTACAGTTCATCATTATATAAATATTAAATTATGTATTTGTTCAATCTTTGATTTTATTTATTTTAAAGTTGTATCAACGATCTTTGATTAATGCTGGAGTTGTCTTAATTATTTCAGTAGAAATTATGGATTAATATAAGTTGATTCATACATAGAATTAAATCTGACTTTCATTTTAATTTGTTTCTGAAATCCTCCTGTTAAATTATCAATAGTTAATAGGATACAAAAAAACATTCATGCAAACTATCTACCTACCTTGCTTAAATCACATAATAATATAGATAGAAGCCAACATGAACATAATCTTATTCTCCACTCTGATGAATTCAAAAAATCAGTCAAATAATGTTCAACTTGTAACTTGTTTAGAAAAAAAACAAAGGTAAAAAGTTAATGTTTTCGTTTTATTGTACATAAAATAAAGACTATAATCATAACAATTATAGTCAGTTAGAGTTAATATATATTCAATTCACACAAATTAAATTATCATAATAGGAATGGAAGTTGTTATGATTAAAATCGAAACAAGGAGATGTGATAGATAAATACCGGATTTCTAGAGTTTTGGCGCTGATGTGATTGGATGGTAAAACAAGAGAGCAGGCGGATTGTTTAATTCTTCTGGTAACATCGAATTTCCGCTAACCTACAACATGCTGTTAGTGAGAAAACAGCCAGGATCATTACTTAAAAACTGTTGGTTCATAGTGTAGTTATCCTACGCTAGTTCACCTGATAGCCTTGATGAAGCATAACACATTAACCACAAAACTTTGAATTAGATATCCCATATCTATGAATCCTTCATACAATCCTATAGGATATAATCTTAGCCCACACATCAGCTAAGTTCGGAAAAAAATGCACATACTACGCTATAAGTGAAACAGAACTGAGTAATAAATTAACAGTAAGTTAAGAAAAGTTTAACATACGACAACAGGTTATACATCACAAAATAGCTAACAAATAAAGGAATAAAATAACTTAAATGCTGAATTAGTTACTCAACAAATATTTCCACAAGTTTGGATAAACTTGACGGGAAATTTTAACTTTTTTCTGTACTTATCCTGTTGCAGCAGTAAGATAGATTTAGAACAGTACCAAACTCAGTAAGAAGCTAAGCATAAAAGATAATCCCCAAAAGGGAAGGAGAAGAACATTACAAGAGAATAAAGCTGGTCAACTGGGACCAATTTTATGATCAACCAATCTATTGACCATCATCTTATCTAATGAGTATGTGTCGTTTTCCTCTGTTCAGCATTAGTCGCATGTTACACAGTGTGCATAGGAGAGAGCGGATTAGATTCTCTTCTCTACTAGGCTGTTGATCCTCCTAATCATCAATGAAAGTTACTAATGATATTCAGGTTTCATATACAAACATTTATTTAAAGTAAAACCTACAGGAACCTATATTACTCAAATCGATTCATCAAAGTTAGCAAATTTTAATTTATGATAGTTTCAATGACATACATGAATCATGAAATTCATTAGTTCTGATTTAGACTCAACTATTGTTCAGTCTGACTGGATAGAAAATATCCAATTACTATCTGAGCGGATTCGGTAATTATTTATAACAACCGCCAGATTATCTAAGGTTGTCCTTTATAGTCTTTATTTTGGACTATAACTGACTGTTGAGCAATTTTAAGGAACCATCCATCACTGAGACCGTTTCTATACCTTATATATTTCATCTAGTGGTGGACTTTCCTAAACTATTCAATAATCAACTAATAATCTTCACAGGATATTTATAAACAAAAAGTACATCAGATTTTACTCACATGATTCTTACTAAGACGTAGAATCATTTTAATTTCAGAATAGTAAATCATTCTATTGAAAAAGATATTTGATTTGTTTATATCAAATGTTATAAGATCGGAAAGTGTCGAAACAAACAAGTGCATACATTTATCTTCTAAATCCAATGACTTGTTCAACAGACCATTGAATTCTTGCATTTGTGTATAGAAAGTTTTGTTTGGATATTGTTCAGGAATAAATTGAATTAATTGATCAAACAGTAGACTAGTTAAAATATTCAATACGTTTAGATTGCATTGATCTAGTTTACATAAACAAATTGCTGACGCCCATTTCATTAAATTCAAAGATGTAGATGACATGTTATCATTTGATGATTTCACATTGAATAAGTTTCGATCCATTGTAATCAACTCATTTAATTTTTCAACGCATGTTTGATTAGAATAACCTATTATGTTGAGACTTAAACAAGTGGCTAATATAATGTCTTGATTATTGTGCGAAAGAAAACCACGGAGAATTTCAATCTGTTCACCTGTTAAAATGTGTTAACAAAATGGAAATAATCATTTTCTTAAACTGATTATTTCAAAATTAATTGTCCCTAATAAGTTTAGTGTACATGTTCAATAGGGCTTGGCTCACTATCTCAATATATACTTTATCAATATTCTACTTATTATTATTGACCGAAATGAAATACAGAGATGGGAGTATAGCCCACAGATTGTTTCACCGTTTGATGTGTAATTTCAGTAAAAACGTATTTTTTAGTCATTTCCAACAAATATAACTAAAATCTGAAATATTAATTTTGAAATGCCGGTGACGCAACTGATGGCTTCAGCTTGCTTTGATCTCGGAACTGTTAGGATATTCATCTAATATCTTAAGAGAATTATTGGTCAACTCCTATTGGTTAATTCCTACTGGTTAGTTTTATGGTCGTCCTAGACATCGATGTCACTTCAAATGTTGTTTCCTATTGGTCGACTTAACTGTCGATGTCACAGACTTAGATACTCTTTCCTAAATGTATAAATATGCATTATCTGTAAAGCATTCCGTTCCATTCCTTCCTTCCTTCATCTCTACTGTACTCGACCCCATAAACAACTTCATCTAACGGTGTTGTGTTCTTATATATAGGAGATCTGGGAATAGCATTCGGGGTCGTATCGTAATATCTGAATTCGGACATCGAGAGGATTTGAATAGCTACTTAGCAGCATTATAACAGGAACTTATTCAGTAATACTGCAATTAAGTCCCTGTAAACAGTTTTTCATCATAAAAATACTGTTGAAATCTCTACTTGTACAGTCAGCCAGATCGGTGTTGTTTTTTGAGATTTCACGTTACTGAATGGAGACCGAATAGAAGCATAGATCAGCCTTAGCCAATTGACTGTTAAAGCGAGCCTTTATGACAAGTAAATACTGTCTGGTTTTAGTCGGTGAGATAATCATTTTCGATGACTTAAGAACATAAGTGAGGTGGCTCAAATTTGGTTGAAATAGTAGTTAGATTTAATCTTTTCTTAAATCATACAATATAATGATACTTCAAACTTTTAACTTTCTTGTCTGATCCACTTTTTGAATCATATTCTCCATTTCTAGTCTTTCCTGCAATCTCTGATGCTGGTTAGATTTCAACTTCTATGCCGTTCCGCTGATTTGCTTCAAATAAACAAGACGATGTGATGTGACAAGTCGAGGACTTGGAGATTTAAGCAATATCTCACTTTGATCACAAACCACTAACTAACTGCCAGATAATTTCGAAAGTAATATTAACCGTGAATCTGTGGATTTCTTAGTGGGGATTCTGTTTCAACAAAATACACATGTCAGTGTGACATTTGAAAAACAATTGATAATCAGTTTAGTTGCATTTTTTTTAAACACACGTATAAACTTGTGAACAGAATACCTCATTATAAAACTCACTGCTTAGATCTATTTCAAAAACTCCTATAGAGACAATTGTTTGCAACTGGACCTTTATATCTACTACATTCAACTTGTGAAAAATATTACTGATTTCATCCGATGTGAATTTAAGAATTTTAACTCCACATTCAGTAGCCCAGTAAAATACTGAAATAAAAATGAATAAACAAAATGATAATGTGCCAAGTCATCATGATTTTTCCCAAAGAATAAAACATAACTACTAGTAAGTTGACGTTTATCAAAATTAACTACATTGCAAGTGAACCAATCAGAGTAACGCCTATAGTTTCTCGAGGAAAAAATTGAAAACTAACTGATATATTTTTCTCGGAAATTATTTGTGAAGAATATTGTTTTCAAAATTGACGTGACAGAAAAAAATCTATCAAACAACTAGTTAGGGAATATCTAACTAATACTACCAGCATTAGTCGTATTATTTAAGCGTACAGAGCGATGAATACATTCAAATACTTCTCTATCAATGAGTAGATACTAGTCTTTGAAAACCAGTTTGTAATTCAGAGAATATATATCTTATTTCTTGAGTCTAACTCAAAGAATTTTGTAGACTGTTTGTTGTGATA
>OX103974.1:31265301-31300947 GCA_944470395.2 Schistosoma turkestanicum
CTTGAAAACAACTGCGAAACGAAATACAAGGACAGAATAGGTTGGAGATTTCTGGTGGCCGGTCCATGAATCATTAAGGAAATAGCGATTTGAGACAGCAGTTTCCGTATCAGTCTCGATATACTAAAGCTATTCTTGGGAATTGTTGTCTGTTATTTATGCATCACCGTTTAGCCTATTATTCAGTAGTTCACTAATAAAATAAACTCTTATACAGGATACTGTTAATGAGATTAATCCAAAAAACAATTAATTTACGTGTTATATATAAGAACTATGTAGAAAGTAGTCAACATTTGACAGATCCGACACTCATTTTTATTCTATGATCACATGGAATTAACTTTCCTGATAATTTTAAACGTTATGCGTACATACTGTGTAAAAGTATTTTTGTTAGGCTTTATATGTGACGAAGTATGGAGTTATTTGTTTTGGAATTTCGCACACAATTTCAAAGCTAGTTTTATTGATTTTAACAGCCTCATGCCTACACTGTAGTTTCACTGATTTTTTTAAATTTTTAAGTTATAAAGTAAACAATGCCATTATATTGTGCATTAGTTATTCAGATTAAAAACGTGAAAATTTTACTATAATTAATTAGAGAGTCACCTATTACGAATTATCCGGAATTACTTTCTTGTACATAGATAACTATTCTTTTTAGACCGCCCCCCCTTTGACATCCGCTTCATAGCATAGTTCAGACTTTTGTGCTGCAATAGCTCATTCGTCATGTAGATTCATGTTTTTGCGAAACTGTTTGGTTCTTCTTATGACTGTTAAATAAATAATTCGAAACAATCTTAACTAGTGATGAGATCAATTCGATAAATTTGAATGTCATTTCTTTAGGTGACTACACATCTATGTGAGTTCTGGCTTTTAAGTAATGAAATTCGATTTCAAGGATAAGTGTAACTATACTTAATTCTGTCTATATTTAGTGAAAAGTAATTTAATGAACATAAAATAACTTCAGTTAAACAGTTCCAATGTTGAAAATAAGTAACAATCGTCAAGAAAATGTAGTGTATAAACCACCCAAAGCTAAACATTCTTATGAAATAGATTTGATCAAAATGATATCAGTTATGTAACCGTATACAACGTTAAAATGAAATTTCCTTTAGAATATGTATCATTTTATAAGGTAAATAATAGATTGGCTTTTGATGGCACTATTGTATATTCTCTATAAATCGATTTATAATTACTCTTATATCATTTTAATCGGCCCACATTTGTTGAAATTTTTTGTGCAGAAAAAGCAACACTTAATCACTTTGTTCATTAATCTAAGTATCTACATTTATTTATGCTTTCAAAATGAGAAAAACGCTATGAAAAAGATTTATAAAAGATAGATTTTGTCGTAGAAAACATTTTTCCATTGGTATTCTAATCATATTGCAACTTTGAATATAAAATTGGATACCTTATTGTCTACATATAAGGATTTTATTGGAGACCAGCAAATGCACACATCATAACTTTTCACAATTACTTACTTATTAATAGATTGATATAAGATCAAACACTGATAAGAAATGAATCAATAATGTTTTTATTACAGCAGTTAGTAAAAATGTAGAGTGGTTCTTTTAAGTAATCAATCAAGGTTAATTTTGAAGTCGTTAATTAGCTGAGATAAATACGATGAAAATAAATACTGATTTATATTTATGGTATTTTCCAATGGTAACTAACATTTCAATCTGCATGGCTTCTAGATGTGCTGATCCTACTATTTCAGTTCCTCTGAATAATCTGAAGAGTGGTGTGTTATAGAAGTGCCCTTCGCGGTAATCTTTCCAAGAGTATGCTAAGATTGTAGTGGAACATATCTATGAAAAAAACGCAATTGGTGAAAAAGAAACATTAATTATTGTACTCCTTTTGTTTAACTGTACTAAAAACACTTAATTACGCGCAACTTTCCGTTTTTGAGTTGCTGTCATCATTCATAACTTGCTGCTCGTTCACTTTCTCTTTACCCTGAATTTATTTGTATTCATTGTGACGGGATAGTAATTAGTATTTAGTGGCGATCATAGTCACTCTTGACTCGGTCACTCACTAAAGGATCGTAGTAGTTTCTAACTGATTTCCATACATGTGTAGTTGTTAAGAGCTGCATTACAATACCATTCGCGTCTTGATTTTCACTTTTTTATTTACTGAGTTTGGAACAAGACTAGCTTCATATTGCTAAAGAACTATGCGAATATTTAACCATTGTTTGAATTCCGTAAACTATTTACAATTCCTATACATAAGTCCTGTTAGTATACAGTTCTCAATCTAAAAATTCATTTAATACTCGAATATGTTGCATTACCTTGATATAATCCGAAAACGAGGGTTTCCAAGTTAATGATTACCGATTGAGCTTTTTATTAATAATAAGTCACATAAATGAAGTTTTGTCGTCTTCTTGTTCAGCAATGAGAACACTTCATAGTTTAGCCTAGATGGTTAGGATTACATCTTTTTCACTTCTGCATTACAGAAGGACATGTGAGATTTGGTACCATAATTTGTTAATTACACTTTATAACTTTATAACTAACCTACGTATCGTTGAATTAATCAATTGATTGGTTCATCTGAGCACTACATCTACACGAAATATCATAGAGGTTGGTACTGTTAATATATTTTAGAATATCAGTTATATTTAATTAAAAGATAAAGAACTACAACCACTGTAACTGATACTAAAAATAACATTGAGAGGCAAATATGACACCATTTAAGTAAATAGGTAATTACTTCAAAGTCATCACTTGTCGAAATTTTGTAGACACATGATCCTTCATAGGTAATTAAAATGAAAATACCGATAATTAGTAGTATTTTTTACAATAATAAATTTAGGTGAGTGTGGAATTGCTGAATTAACTAAAATTGACATAATGTATGCACCAAATATATCTAGTCAGTCAACAAGAACAGAATGTATGTTGTACTACTTGTTTTCAGCTAGTTTGGGATGACTAACCAAAGCACTGACATGGCTGATAACGTTCATATTTTAGGGTTCGTTTTATTAAGATTAAATTTGTTCAATCTTTAATTGAGTCATCCGTCCATCTCTTTTTAGGTGGGAGGTCATGGAATTAGACCGTAGGCATTAGAATCGGACATTACTTGCTCCAAGTATTTCTTGTGAAAACAGGCTGTGAGTAAGGCGATAATAATATGGAGGAAAATTATATTTGTGGGCAAGCAGAGTAAGGATCTCAAGATTTCTCAACTAGTAACCTAAGAGAGGAGGAGCGTTTCTCATTCGGCTAGTCTGTATTGTGATAATAGTTTTTAGTAAATACTGTACATTAAATCCGAAAAAGATGAACATTCATACTTAACTTATACGAAACATTTTTATTCAGTAAGTCATTTAACGTCATTACTTAATAGTCCTTCAGTAGGAACGTAGTTGGAGCTAATATAGCAAATATCGGCTTTACCAATATTATAGAAACTTTTGTAGTCTCATTTTGATCAGTGCAGTACAGTAATCTCAGTAATGTCAGTTTCATATGATGTCTACAATCTTTATAATTAAGGAGTGTAGGTAGGTTGGCGCTTATTAATCCTAACAGCTTGTTTTCCGATAAGGATCTACATTCTCGTTGAATGTATTCACTAACTGACAAGAAACCATGTACTCAAGTAGGGTTTTCCAGATATTGACTGGTCGGAGCGAACAAAGAAATCACTCGTTGTATTACTAGACCGTAGTTTTTGAATCTTCGTGCTACAAAACTGGAGATGATTGGTTTTGAAATGATCAAGAAGATTTTACAGGTTGAAACCCAAATATATAGGGAACACCAATATAATCCCACCTCGCGCTGTGCAGTGAGCAGAAAGAAAATGAGTGTGTTTTAAGTGGCCATGGAAGAAGGGGTTGAAAATACTCATTACTAAGTTCCCGTTCGCTGAACACGCTTAAGTGTGATAACATCCTTAATAAGATATGAAATAACCGTTTGGTAGCAGTACTCTGATTGAGGTCTAGTATAATTAGTGTATGAAACCCGAAACATGTATTTGTCCAACCATTTGGATGCTAGGTGAAGTTACGATAACACCTGGAGACCTTCTACAGCACCTTCACTGCACGTAACATTTTTTCAAGTTATGACCTGTAATACATGCAGCTGGTGGACTTCACAAGTTTGAATAGATCCAGAACAGCAATTTTTCTTCAGACTTGTTGTTAATCACAAGTTATTGTCTCCCTGTTCTTGCGGAATCAATGTACTATTGTCACTAAACAGGTGATCACTGACGTTCCAATATTCTCAAACATAATATCCCTTCTAGAATTATTTTCTAAATCCCAACTTAGGGAACATACAACTTATTTGTCTAAATCAGCTTGGAAATCAAACCATCTGATCATCGTCAATATGGGGGAAAATTCCCGGAAAGGTCAAGTGTCCATGCCAAACACAGCGCCGTTAGCATCAGTTCCATTGTATTGCAAATGGGAGCTCGTCTGTCATCTATGGTGTGCCCACGTTTCAACCTTCAGTGAACTAGTTCTGGCGTAACATTGGGTCGTTAGCGATAGAAAGACGGTTGTGGTACTTTCACGAATCAAGTGTGAGATAGTCAGCTGAAGTGACTACTGGCTGTAATTCATCTTTCCACAGTTTCAGCATTGTTTCAGAGACAGTAAAATGGTGACATATTTGTGATATCCCAATCCGCAGAAACAATTAGCTGGATTTATTATCGGCTTGACTTTTATGAAAAGTACTTGTCAACTGTTAAATCAAGCGGGAGCTTTTACGGCTTTGTCCCACAAAAATGGACTCTCAAATTTCTACGCAGATCCGAATACGTCCAGTAATGCCGTACATGGTTAGCTGCTTCCTATTGAAGCTTCTACAACTCTGCAACTCTGTACTGTACTTAAAACGGTACTCCTATACATCCACAAACCTAATCTTACACCTGTTGTCATTCGGCCTCTTTCAAATGACAAAGCTTTTCACTACCGCTCTTACAATCCCTTCTTTCATCGATATTTTTGCCAGACTAAATTCATCAGTCTCACACTAGTAAGTTAGTCCTATTGTCCACGAGTCTCGAATGATAAAATCATAAGCCACTAGCACCAAATCCTCTTCCATTGTTTCTATAATGATGAAACCATTTACAGTGACGGGACGCATTCCATCATCCACTGATGCCACAAGTTATTAACTAAGCAGTTTATTTGTCTTTGTTGTTTTGAAAACCTCTTCACAACAATACACCCCATCCATTAACAATCACCGTCCCCACATGACAGCACTATGTAAGTTATTGCTTTCATCTGATGTCAGCTATTAGAAATTATTTCTAGTCCCACGATATAGACTCAATAGACTCGAAAGTAGAATTTCAGATAATTTAAGAACAAAAAAACGCAAGATTGAAGTTTTGACGAGGGAAATTAATTTTGATGAAAATAAGTAGTTTATATTACATCAGAACAATGCCTGAAAGACACTTACAGTTAGAACGTTAGCTTTTACCATCCTAGTAAGCAACTTTGCATCAATCAAGTTACTTTTCCTTAGGTCCTGTCTTCGCAAGTGAATGAGTGTATGTTTGAGCCAAAGCAACTAGGAGGTGAGCGATCAGTCGAGACAGCTTTACCTTCCACAGAGTAATTCAAACTTATTATAATTTTGGTTATAGTAGTTGCTGTTCCAGTTGTCTGTCAGAAAGGGGAGACTAACCACATGTTTTTGGACGTGTTCAAATTTTCCTATGCTCCAAAACATCCTATCCGGTTATTATTACTCTAAGCCCTTAGATTAGTCCAGTGGGGATCGACATATGAGCTTGGTTAGCAATTTTTAATACCCTATTTATATAAAGGGCTGAACTAATAGCGGTAAAATAGGAAGATGTTCCAAATCTGAAAACAGAACTAAGCCATGAAACTTGTAAATTTGTTTTAAATAATTAAGTGTCTTACAAAAGCAGTAACGAGTAGTGTGTATATTTGAATTGTTGGACACTTTAGTCTTGGTTGTTAGTCTTTTTTGATAAACATGAATCGTTTTTGTGGATTACTGATTAGTAAAATGCTTATCTTGGTGGTGGCGTTGGGATAAGACATTTCGCTAACACTGAGATATTAGACAGTACGGTGGTATATATGTTTGAATATGGGTTTGATTGTGTTGAACGGAAACAAAAAAAGAGAAAATAAAGACTTAATTAAAAAATTGTTTGAAAAAACCCAACAGTCGAATTGACACGAATATAAAAGAAACAATGCATCGAATTGTATTTTTTTAATCAGCTCAGGATAAATAGTGAGAATTTATTTCTGAACCTTCCAAGCTGAGGTATGATAACTAGAGATATTAGGAAAAATTGATTGCATTATCCAGGTTTATTACTGTCGCGTTTGGAAATTAACTGCGAAACAACCCCCATGCTAATGAATCATCATGTATCTCCGGACAACGTGAAGTTCTCTATTTACAAGAAACTAACTACGATGTTATCCAACTATTAGGTTGCATACCACTGTTGATAATCTATACAAGGGGAAAAGACGATTAGGTGTTCTTTCTCAATGGGGACTGTTACAACATTTATTGAGCTCTTTAATTTTTTTTCAAACTTATTCTTATTACTAATTAGACACCACTATCTTATGGCTTAAATAGAAGTACCGTGATAACGGTAACGAAAATTTGGTTTTCGCAACTAAGAGTCGGTGTCCAGCAAGTAATCTGTGTTTTATTATTTTTAGGGGCCTTTTGTCAAATGACTAAATAAGATTTTATGAATATTATTTTCTCAATTGTTTTCAAAATCGTGTCTATATTTTGGAGGATCCGTTTTTTTAAATGTCTCAAATGCAAACTGGAGATATGTGTTTTCTAAAACTTCAAAAGACGTATTTATACGTTTTATATGTGGCTGTCAATAATTCAGCGATGTAAGCTTTTACTTCTCTTTCACTTAGTTGACCAGGATTTAAGTCCATCCGCCCTTAATTGCCAAACTACCATGCTGCACCGGGTTCAAAGACATGGTTATCGCTTACAAGCCCTTTTTCATATTGATTATTTGGTTATCTACTCTGTTTAAGGTAAAAGAGTTATTCATTTAGCAATCATTGGAAAATTGCCGGCTTTTCAGATGATGTATACTGTCTTTTCCAAGTGTATGGTAATGTCGGTCATGAGAAATTTCAAACTAACACAAACTCGAGAACTAGAGAGTTAACAATAGCATCAGTAGAGTTTTTCCAACGGATTGCCAATTAGGCTTTCCATTTGTACTTTGAAACTAGCTACTAATGCAGGCAGTCAGATATAGCAACATATATGTATTACAAAATGGGCTTAGTTTAATGTTTTGAAGTGTATGCAGGTTTTATACATACTCTTTCTCTAAATATCACTTTGTTTTATAATTTCTAACTTATAGAAAAGAATAACTGGGGAACGATATGTAATGTCTTTTGACTACAATAATCGTCACGTTACCAATCATGACATGCAATTTCTACTGAATTTACGATTTGATGAATCAGTCTGTGATGAATTTTTACCAGCGTCATTCGTATCGTCACGAGATAAGTTATGGAAATTGTATAAACAGCCGAATGAAGTATGCTTCGATTTCATAGCCACAGATGACTATTATTCAGGTTCACTTTAAAAGGAGGACTGCATTTAGAGTAAGAGGTGATTGTTCTAAAATTGTTTTTCCAAAAAAGTCAAACAGAGAAAGTTCAAAAATTAAAATGGCGTGTGACCAAGTGTGTTAAGTCTAAATAAATTTTAAGTAATAATTAAAACGTTTCCATGCTAAACATTTTATGGTAACTCAAAATACTGTACGACAAAACTGGACATTTAAAGACGTTTAATAATAGATGTTTAGAAATTTGACACTTACACTTACCTTGTCGGCTTTAATAAACATTATTAACTGAAAGTACCAGGTCAAGCGTCTTGAATACATTTCAGCACCGTATAATTCAGAGGCTTATAAATCTTTAGGTAACCCTTTAGTTTTCATATATCTGTCTTCTTTTAAATGTACTGCCTTTACCCTTAAAATCTCTTGGAGGATTCTAACAGTTGTATGGTCTGGTCTTATTGAATTTAAAGCTGCTTTACACGTTAAAACTCTAAATTTTGCTGGGCTACAATGTGATACATAACGGGTATTTATTTTTTAGAGGGAATGAGTTTTCCAGACATCTCAAATTCATTTCACAAACGTTTTGCCAGTCACTAAGCGATTTAAGGTTTCGTGTCTGAAAAAACACCTCACTGTAAGATTATTTTATTATTACAGAATTTACAGTGGAAAAACATGGCCAATGAATTTGTATGTCACTTTATAAGTTTTAAAAAATGTTTCGTCAATTTTGTGATTCTATAAAAAAACACCCAAAAGGGTATCGCATAAATCAAATCATACAAATATAGAGTGAACAATCTACATAAATCAGGAAGCGTTTATCCATTTCATCTCAAGTAGAATTGAATAATTTGCATCTACTTTTGAAGGAGATTAGACTATTGACCATCTCCTTGTTTTGTGATTATATTTTAAAACGTGTAAAGATGGTTTAGAAAAAGTTATCTGAAGACCGCTTTCTTTAGTTAGCCAGCAAATTCACGATTACTCTTACTCTCAACATCTATTAAAACTTCAATGAAACACTCCAAACTAATTTCACAATTCTACATAATTAGTGGTAGCATCGTGTTCATTCACACTGTATGCTTAATCTTTTGTGTATCACTTAGATAAATATTTCATTAGCTGGTAATAATTTCAACTGCCTGTGATAGCGGTATCCAACAATATAATGATTTCTGTCAAACTTAATCAAAGCAAACATCTAAATAGGGAGTTTACAGTCTACAGAATGTATGTGATTAATGACTTTATTCCTATCAAAAATGCTCGATAATTACAGGATTTATTACAAGGTTCGTTTGTCAAGGGATTATGTTAGCGCATTTAACTGAAAAACCAAATGGATCTGTTTTTAATTTGGTGCAAGTTAGTATTTGTTTTAGGAGAGAACGTTCTCATTCTTTGAATGGAGCGATTTCACGGACGTTAATATTTGATAAACTTAAACCGCCTGTTACATGACTTTCATCAGAGAGTTGGATAAGTTGTCCAAGTTTTATATATATTATAAAGGCTTGGAATATTTCAAAGTCTTTTAATGTTTTGAACCCTCTAGTCAGGCCAAGTATAAGTTTGTTGACTTGGAACTACGACATGTGTATATTTTTATCCGTATCATAGTAGATTTTGATAATATTAAAACAAAGAACTATATTGCTTAAAAATCCCCAACATATTAAAACATGAATAAAGGAACAAAGAAGTCTTTTCAATAAATTCTCTTTAGTTTCTGCAGACAATATATAAATTAATAATCCAAAACGTGATCAGGGTTAAGGCAAAATACATCGTTTAAAATTTATGGCACGTGAACTTAGGATTGTTTTCGTCTAAAAGAAATATGTTCAATCACTCGTTTTATGCTGATCAACTTTTGACCTAATTAGTTAATAATCATTTAGATAATAATCTCTATTTTTGTAACTTATCTTATTGTACTGGAGATTCCTACCGTGAAGATTAGAACAGCACATGTAAGCAAACAAAATTGTTTACAGTGCGTAACGCGTATTAAACAGGAATAATTTCTTAACGGTATGAAGTTTAATCTTAAACTCACTGATCTAACCATTCATCTGTATCCTTTTACTACCAATCGAAAGCGTCATTTAACCGGCCAATTAAATGCCTATGGCACATTGAAATCGTGAATCAATGATTGTTAGACCACCATTAGAAACCTGGAAGCACTGGATGGCCATTTCATTCTGGTATGGGACTCATCGGTAGTGTGCGTCCACAACTTCTGCCACCCATAGGATTCGAATTTAAGACCTTCGGTCTTGTGAGTGAACGCCTAACCTCTGGACTACTGAGGCAACAGTTTAAATGTCTAACTCTAATCAGTCTGGCAATTTCGCGCGACCTCACCTTTTTGTCTTGGGTAGCTACTGCCTACACTCGACAGGGCTGAACTCCACTGGTCACGTCTTCTCACTAGAACTCCGGGAATTTCCTCACGAAGTTATTCACTAGTGAGAAAATTGTACAATTCTTTTAATTAGAGTTATAAAGATCATTGATTTTACACACTGAAATCATGAATCAATCAGTCTAACATATTTGTTCGGCAGGTAAGCTTTTATGCAATGGCTAAGTGGTCAGTCAGTCATAATCACGAGTTGTTGCATATCAGTTATAAGGAAAACTGTTGCCTTCATCCTTTGACAGTCGATTAGATGAGTACGATCTGTCTTTATTGATATTCATTTTGGTAGCTTTTGTTGTCATCGATTCGACACGTTGTGATAATAGTTGAAAAAATTGTATATGAAATGATCACTTGTCCAAACACACTCAAACGTTGCTTTTGAGTAGAGTAAGGCTATGAAACGTGGTGGATGCAACAAACGTCTGCGACAGGCAAATGGTGTACATAACTCCAATCCATTTTTAATAATATTACGATGCAGTATCCTGTTATTCAATGCCACTGCATCGATCTGTTTGATTAATTTCACCACATGTATTTAGACTTTGAAAGTCGGCAAAACAAATGTTATATCGGCATTCAATTGGTTCTCTAAATTAATAATTATCGTTATAAACTGATATACATATTTCCAATTTCGAATTATTAGGGTATTCCACATGAAATGACCTTAATTCTCACTACACACAGAATTAAATGTTGAACAAGTTTGTACCAGAGTTTAGCAGTGACCTGTTTTAAACCTTATACATGTTTGATAATTAACATTTTCATTATTGACCGGTCAACCCACTATGGTAAAAGCCTAATACCATTGCCTTGATTCATTAGTAATCACGTTTAGCTACTCGGAAAATTTTTTTCTCAAATAAACAAGCTAAATGCAACAACCTTTTATAAACCTAGGATTCAAACCATCCAGTAAAAATTATCAATTACCTATGGGACTTAGCCAATCACACTGTCATTATAGGGTTGTGGAGATTGTTGAGTTTCATTGAAATCATAGACCTATCAATGCTAGGTCACCACTGGGAACCTAGAAGCACTGGATGGTCATTTAATTCTAGTATAGGACTCATCAATAATACGTTTCCACGACGCCGGTACGCGGGAATCGAACTCAGCACCTTCGATTAGGTGGGGATTAGCTAAACAGTGAATACAAAGTTGGTTCAGTCCAATCACATGAGTAATTTTTAAAAAGATTACAAAGGTGGAAATCTTTTAATTATATTCCTTACCACCCCGCTCCTTGGGAATCTTTCTGGCTGTTTCAAATCCTCGTATTCACTATCATTATTGTTACCATTACTATTATAATAACATTTGTAAACGTTTTGAGAAATTCATTCAGTATCCACCTCTATTGGTTGATTTGTACAACAATTTTGTTATTTTCCATATTACACGATTTCTGATTTGTAATTATATGATTATCTTTCTCAACCTATGTTAACTATATTTAATCTGATCTCGCAATGCCATCATCATAACGCATAAATTGATTCAACAATCCTAAATTCATATGCAATAATTCTTAAATGATCAATTTTCTGTCAAACGTGGTCACTTTTTAGATTATCAAATTTGAATAGATAACTATCTCTAAGTTGAGTTGGCTTTTATTTATTCATTAAACAATTTTAGGTCAATTCAGGACGTGAATTTTATCAAGAAAGAAAAGTAAATAAAATTACAGTGTAAGTTTTATAGTACTTTGTTTTACTTCTGAACTAAGTTCAATCGACTGATTATTATGTTTCACGGAGTTTTTCAAAATAATCCAAGTTTATGATTTTTACTTAAAATAATGAACTATGCCATAAGTTGAATTTCACTTATTGATTTCCAATGATTCTCTTCTGGTTGCATTCTGTAACAATTTTCTAAAACGGATTATCTTGCCCGGCAATGAATAACAATAATCTAGTTGGTTTAAGTTGTATTAGTTGATACTAAATTGATTTTATGATAAAAATCAAGTTGGATTATGTTTATTGTATTAAGAAAGCTTATAAAATCATTCCGATGTTTACAGTAAAGCGTTTCCTTCACAATTGTTGAAAATGAACTTACTTACGCATGTTACCCTCGATGGAGCATAGGCCGCCCACCAGTTTTCACCAACCAACTCTGTCCTTAGCTTCCCTCTCCAGTTCTGTCCAATGCTTGTTCATTCCTCTCATATCTTTCTCTATTTCTCGGCGTAATGTGTTCCTTGGCCTTCCTCTTTTCCTTTTGCCTTGAGGGTTCTATGTGAGAGTTTGTCTCGTGACTTGCAAATGAACTAATACTGATAAAATCGACTAAACTAGTTTAATGTACTCAAAAAGGTTGAATTTTTGAATATTTAATTGATTGATTTGACTAATGAGAAAATTTTTCAGATATTTCAAGCATAGATTAGTTTTTATTGTTTCTATTGTTTATAGTTATATTGGAATAAATGTTGCCCAATTTAATTTCACTTGTCTAGTGTTGTTGATAAACATATTAGCACCTAGTAAGTAATATAGAGTACTTAAGGTGTTTGAGGCATGAAGAAGAACAATTAGGTTTTTCATCGAAATTCAACATTTTCAATTCATTGGGAAATTTTTATATTTCCAAACTATCTATAAATATGCTTGTACGTTGATCAATAATACTGTCATCAATAAATCCACAATTCAATGAAAGTTTAATTGTTTTAGTAGAATTTGCATATAATGTTATTCATTTTTATGTTTAATAAATTTCATTTAGGCCTAAGATAGACAGTAAACGAAAGGTTTATAACAAACCACAAATATGTAGTCAGAATTCGAGCGAATTTACTGTAAAAGGTTAGTTTTTCTCTTTGATTTTTACGTTTTATTATTAGTATAGTAAATGAAACAAAAGTAGGTAACTAAAACGCTCTCATGCTTATAACTTTGTGCAAACAATGGGGTAATAAATACTGAAAACTAAATATTTCATGGTATTGAGTGAAACTTCAAATTACATTGGGTTTAAGTTGACAAACAAACGTTACTAATTGATCATACTCACAATGAAACCCACTTAATACACGTGAGGGAACTTCTTCTATTACAAAGTTGATTAATGTTGGTGGCTTTTGAATGTGTGTGATACAAACTAGGAAGTAGTACATTAATTAGAAGATTAAGAAACACCTAAATATTAAAAGGACGAAATTATTGATCTTGAATTTTGTGAATTAGTGTCTCATTCGTCATTTTTCTCTATCGACCTCATTGATAGGATTGATAGTTTCAGTCATGATCTGTACACCTTAATCTTATGCTGAGATTTAGGTAAGGTTATTTGTCTTCAACTAGTCTTGGTAAGAGTCAAACCGTAGTAGAGTAGACACAAAAATGTTCGTTATTCGGGAAGAAGCTAACAGTAGCTGAATTGGTGGAGATTGTGGCTCACTATCACCACAGAATCAAAGAAAACTATTAAGAGGAAAAACGGAATGAAGTATTAGTTAAACAACATGGAAAGAAGCAGATAGTTTTGCAGGATTTATTATATCGAGTGATATTAGTCTGGAGATTTTGAGAAGGATAAATAAGAAATACAACTGCTGTAGATTTTCGCCTGAGGTATTCAGCTTTGGTCGAAATCACTGCGCAAATCTAAACCTCAAAATCCACACGATACCCCAAGACGCAAAAAAAGAGTCAATGGCTTCATCAATATGTGCCATGTCATTATCCCACGATCCCTTGTGTTTTTCTAACGTTCTTTTATACGAGATAATGGTCTAACGATCTTAATCCATGAAGGTTTACTGGATTATCTACCTATTAGGGGATTCTACCACCGTAGAAACCTGGAGGCACTAGAAGGCTGTGTTGTCCAAGCATGGGACTCATCAGCGGTGTGTACCCATGACTCTCCATGTGCGAATCAGACCCAGCATCTATGGTTTCGCGCTAGGACACTTAACTTCTAGGGAATGACTCACCTCATTTTAATGAATAGACAGGAAATGGCATCTAGTTAGCATCTTTGCTAAACAGAACTAAGTTACTCGAATACTTTAATTTTGATGGATGAATCATTCAGGAAGGAGATTGATTCTTTAAATATCAGAAGAAAAAAGTTTCCTGTCTAGAATTACATCTACGATAAAAAAGGTACTTGGATGCGTCAACTTAATAGGAAAACAAATTTTCTCACAATTTCTAGAAAAATTATAGTTAGATTGGATTATTTCGAAAATTATTTACTGGATACAAGTTTGTCTTTTGAAATGTTTTGTAGCCAACATGAATCACACAAAGACAGTATCAAATTTAAATTCACAAACAGAACAAGTGAAGTTTCATTTTGATTTTCAAAATATTCCTACACTCATAAACTTGGAAACGCAATCCGATAGCTATTTTGTGGATATTTTAAATAAAACACTGAAAAACTGCAAATCAGAAGTAAGTAGATTTTTTTTACATGAACTGAAAATAAGCCTGGGATTTAGAATAAACTGAGAGTGTTAATGTTTGAGTACAGTAAGTAAATTTTAAAGTGACTATACTTTAAGTTACATAGTTGACAGTTCACTTTGATAATGAAGCATTAAAATGGAAGACTTAATCACTTCTGTTGGATTACTGATGAATCTTTATCCAATGCCTTATTTGATTTCCAGTGAATTGGACATATAGAAAGTTTTTGTAGCAAGTAAAGTTAGTTAATCGATGATTTTAAGACTTTATAGACGCCTTTAGCGTTTCCTTTGAAGAAAAGTTTTATTTGCTTTAGTAGGCCTATGAATATGTAAGAATCTTCTATGAATTGAGGAGCAAAATAAATCTGGAACAGTAATTTGATATGGCCTGAAAGTTCTAGCTTCGTTTCCCTAGAGAGTCGTAAATATATATTTGCGAGTCCTATAGTGGTACGAAACGTTTGTCCAGTACTTCCAGGTTTTTAAGGTTTTTATAGCTTCGATCTCTTTGCTGTCTCAATATCACATATTATTATATTTCTTTTTAGTGCTTGAATTTTGAAGATTTATTGAAATCAAGGACGTTTGTGAAGGAACAGTTATGTAGCAATCTTTTTGATCAAACGGCTATGAAATCCGAATTAAAGAATGCTTGTAAGCTTGTGTTAAGTTTACCCTCTTTCTATCTTCTCTTATTGTTCTATAGTAATTTAATCCCAGTTTGGACTAGTTTTATGTTTTGTGTTGTAGGAATTGTAAGTAACTCTAATCTCTGCATTTAACGATCGATACCAATCTATTACTTTATATACTAGATTATATCACTGCAACAAATTATTTATTCAAATGAAAAATATTATTTACACATCAATTTATACAAGTTGTATCTGATTTCTGTTCAGATATTTACGATTCAATTAAGTGTTCCTGATGAGTTAATCCTTATTCATTTTACATTGTGATACACACAGGGAACTTTTCTGTCGTATAAACTGAATTACTTTGAGTATTTCTTTTATTCTGAATATTTTATTGAGATTTTTATTTTTATTTAGCTTTATTTAAACATGGAATATTTATTTCATTTTAGCTAGAGATTACATGATAGTATGAACTTTGATTATTGTACCAGGTAAAGTGCGGGACCTGTCAGTTTTTTGAGTAATTAAAGCATTTCAGCCAGGTTTCCCTAATTATGGAATGAATTATTATATAATGGCTACCTGATTCTAACCAATCAACCACAAACAACTGATACTTTCAGAATACTTCATTTTTTACTGATCTACAAAAATATCGAGAGGTTAAACTTGTTCCAACTGAGAAGAGAATTACATGATATAATTTTAAGATGACACATTACGAGTTCATAAAATCAATAGTCACATCAAAGATATGCTCTCAGGACCTCGATTCTAACTGAAATTGACTGTGTGTCAATTGTATTTCTGACTGCCAAAGGTGTATCTCATACTAATAAAATCGGATTTACTAAAACCACTTCTCTTGTCGGTTCCTTGGAGAAGAACTATTAAGTCACAAATTGATGAGGTCTGTGGTAGTTTTACTGGAACAGAATTTCCAGCAAACAACGAAGAATCTAGTGGTTTAAGATGGTGTTCAGAGGAAGCTTTTCAAATAGTACATGATGTGGTCAAGAACATATAAGCGAATGAACATAATAATGCACTTTCAAAAAGAACTGACATGACTTAGTTAAATGACTGATTGTCTGGTTGGACGAATGTCTTATCTTTGAGTAACAGTAGTGCATTATAGTGCGTTTTGTATTTAGAATAGAATGGAAATAATGATCAAGAAGGTAAGCTTCGGCGATGAACCAATCTAGTTCTAGCTGGTAATGGTTTAATCATGGTACAGGTTCGTCAGATTTTAGGGGCAATGGCATTATTATTACAACATATCGAGATAAATGTGATGCAGCTTGAGTGAATAGGTGTTTAGAAGTTTGAGATTTATTAAAGATTAAAAAAAGGAAGATATGGATGGTCTTTTAAGTTGAATTAGTTAGAACAGTAGTTAAAGTCCTTATGTTTCTTGATAAATTAGTAGTTTTATGAACATGAGTAAAAGTTAACATAAACAGTTCTGACATTTAAAGTTAATTGGTTATGACTGATATACTATGCATTGAGATTGAATGTATCAAATCCACGGTTGATTACACTCTCTACTCTTAATACAGCCACATCGGGTTGTTTTGCTATGGACTAGGATTTGCGGATATTGTTCGTGACAGTTTCCCAGTACAATAATACAATGAAATATAATAAACTAGATGTCGAATAATAAAACAAGCTGTTAGTCAGAGCTGTCCAATTTGATCAGCTGAATCAAAATATCATATATCTAAGCAGGTGTTAATTGAAAATTATGACTTTTCTGTAGTCCAATTGAAGACCAGTTAACGTCCTAATCCATCATTGGCTCATCTGATTCATTTCGCCAGTTTTCGCTTTACTTTTCTGTCTTGAAAATGTTCAGTATTGTCTAAGTTCAAACAATTTGTCAGTCGTTTTCGGAAATTGTCTTTCAAATTCTTAAGCGTAAAGTATAATTCACTGGACAAGCCTTCTAATACTTAGAGTTTTTTAATCATATGTCTGACAGACAGCCAGTCTAAATAAGATTAAATCACAAAAAGTGATATCGACTTAGAAAAATCAGAGATAGTGCTCAAAAAATTATAAAATTTCTTACTTACTTACTTACTTACGCCTGTTACCCCCAATGGAGCATAGGCCGCCCACCAGTTTCTCCAACCAACTCTGTCCTGGGCTTCCCTCTCCGGTTCTGTCCAATGTTTGTTCATTCCTCTCATATCTTTCTCTATTTCTCGGCGTAGTGTGTCCTTGGCCTTCCTCTTTCCTTTACCTTGAGGGTTCCATGTGAGGGCTTGTCTAGTGACCGCAGTTGGGTGTTCCTGTCTATTCATTAAAATGAGGTGAGTCATTCCCTATAAGTTAAGTGTCCTAGCGCGAAACCATAGATGCTGGGTCTGATTCGCACATGGAGAGTCATGGGTACACACCGCTGATGAGTCCCATGCTTGGACAACACAGCCTTCTAGTGCCTCCAGGTTTCTACGGTGGTAGAATCCCCTAATAGGTAGATAATCCAGTAAACCTTCATGGATTAAGATCGTTATAAAGTGTTTCATGGATACATGACCATTATCTTGTATAAAGGAACTTTAGAAAAACACAAGAGATGGTGAGATAATGACGTGGCACATGTTGATGAAGCTATCGATTCCTTTTTTGCATCTTGGGGTATGATGCGGATTTCGGGGTTTGGATTTGCGCAGTTATTTCGACCACAGCTGAATACCTCAGGCGAAAATCTACAGCAGTTGTATTTCTTAGTTATCCTTCTCAAAATCTCCAGACTAATATCACTCGATATAATAAATCCTGCAAAACTATCTGCTTCTTTCCATGTTGTTTAACTAATACTTCATTCTGTTTTTCGTCTTAATAGTTTTCTTTGATTCTGTAGTGATAGTGAGCCACAATCTGCACTTATTCAGTTACTGTTAGCTTCTTCCTGAATAACGAACAGTTTTGTGTCTACTCTACTACGGTTTGACTCTTACCAAGACTAGTTGAAGACAAATAACCTTACCTAAATCTCAGCATAAGATTAAAGTGTACAGATCATGACTGAAACTATCAGTTCTATCACTGAGGTCGATAGAGAAAATTGATGAATGCGATACTAATTCACAAAATTCAAAATCAATAATTTCGTCCTTTTAATATTTAGATGTTTCCTAATCTTCTAATTAATGTACTACTTCCTAGTTTGTATCACACACATTCAAAAGCCACCAACATTAATCAACTTTGCAACAGAAGTTCCCTCACGTGGATTAAGTGGGTTTCATTGTGAATACGATCAATTGGTAACGTTTGTTTGTCAACTTAAACCCAGTGTAATTTGAAGTTTCACTCGATACCATGAAATATTTAGTTTTCGGTATTTATTACCCCATTGTTTGCACAAAGTTATAAGCATGAGAGCGTTTTAGTTACCTACTTTTGTTTCATTTACTATACTAATAATAAAACGTAAAAATCAAAGAGAGAAACTAACCTTTTACAGTAAATTCGCTCGAATTCTGACTACATATTTGTGGTTTGTTATAAACCTTTCGTTTACTGTCTGTCTTAGGCCTAAATAAAATTTATTAAACATAAAAATGAATAACATTATATACAGATTCTACTAAAATAATTAAACTTTCATTGAATCGCGGATTTATTGATGACAGTATTATTGATCAACGTACAAGCATATTTATAGATAGTTTGAAAATATAAAAATTTCCCAATGAATTGAAAATGTTGAATTTTGATGAAAAACCTATTTGTTCTTCTTCATGCCTCAAACACCTTAAGTACTCTATATTACTTACTAGGTGCTAATATGTTTATCAACAACACTAGACAAGTGCAATTAAATTGGGTAACATTTATTCCAATATAACTATAAACAATAGAAACAATAAAAACTAATCTATGCTTCAAATATCTGAAAAATTTTCTCAGTAGTCAAATCAATCAATTAAATATTAAAAAATTCAACCTTTTTGCGTACATTAAACTAGTTTAGTCGATTTTATGAGTGTTAGTTCATTTGCAAGTCACGAGACAAACCCTCACATGGAACCCTCAAGGTAAAAGGAAAAGAGGAAGGCCAAGGAACACACTACGCCGAGAAATAGAGAAAGATATGAGAGGAATGAACAAAAGTTGGTAAGAACTGGAAAGGGAAGCCCAGGACAGATTTGGTTGGAGAAAACTGGTGGGCGGCCTATGATCCATTGGGGGTAACAGGCGTAAGTAAGTTAGTAATTTCATTTGCAATAATTGTGAAGGAAACATTTTACTGTAAACATCAGAATGATTTTATAAGCTTTCTTAATACAATAAACATAATCCAACTTGATTTTTATCATAAAATCAATTTAGTATCAACTAATACAACTTGAACCAACTAGATTATTGTTTGTTATTCAACGCCAGGCAAGATTATCCGTTATAAAAAGAAAATTGTTACAAAATGCAACCAGAAGGGAATCATTGGAAATCAATAAGTGAAATTCAACTTATGGCATAGTTCATTATTTTAAGTGAAAATCATAAACTTGGATTATTTTGAAAAACTCCGTGAAACATAATAATCAGTCGATTGAACTTAGTTCAGAAGTAAAACAAAGTACTATAAAACTTACACTGTAATTTTCGTTACTTTTCTTTCTTGATAAAATTCACGTCCTGAATTGACCTAAAATTGTTTAATGAATAAATAAAAGCCAACTCAACTTAGATATAGTTATCTATTCAAATTTGATAATCTAAAAAGTGACCACGTTTGACAGAAAATTGATCATTTAAATTATTGCATATGAATTTAGGATTGTTGAATCAATTTATGCGTATGATGATGGCATTGCGAGATCAGATTAAATATGGTTAACATAGGTTGAGAAAGATAATGATATAATTACAAATCAGAAATCGTGTAATATGGAAAATAACAAAATTGTTGTACGAATCAGCCAATAGAAGTGGATACTGAATAAATTTCTCAAAACGTTTGCAAATGTTATTATAATAGTAATGGTAACAATAATAATAGTGAATACGAGGATTGGAAACAGCCAACAAGATTCCCAAGCAGCGAGGTGGTAAGGAATATAATTTAAAGATTTCTACCTTAGTAATCTTTTTAAAAATACATGTGGTGAAATTAATCAAACAGATCAACGCAGTGGCATTGAATAACAGGATGTGGTATCGTAATATTACTAAAAATGGATTGGAGTTATGTACCATTTGCCAGTCGCAGAAGTTTGTTGCATCCACCACGTTTCATAGCCTTACTCTACTCAAAAGCAACGTTTGAGTGTGTTTGGACGAGTGATTATTTCATATACAATTTTTTCAACTATTATCACATCGTGTCGAATCGATGACAACAAAAGCTACCAAAATGAATATCAATAAAGACAGATCGTACTCATCTAATCGACTGTCAAAGGATGAAAGCAGCAGTTTTTCTTATAACTGATATGCAACAACTCGTGATTATGACTGACTGATCACTTAGCCATTGCATAAAAGCTTACCTGCCGAACAAATATGTTAGATTGATTGGTTCATGATTTCAGTGTGTAAAATCAATGATCTTTATAACTCTAATTAAAAGAATTGTACAATTTTCTCACTAGTGACTAACTTCGTGAGGGAATTCCCGGAGTTCTAGTGAGAAGACGTGACCAGTGGAGTTCAACCCTGTCGAGTGTAGGCAGTAGCTACAGAAGACAAATGGGTGAGGTCGCGCGAAATTTCCAGATTGATTAGAGTTAGACATTAAAACTGTCGGCTCAGTAGTCCAGAGGTCAGGCGTTCACGCACAAGACCGAAGGTCCTAAATTCGAATCCTATGGGTGGCAGAAGTTGTGGACGCACACTACCGATGAGTCCCATACCAGAATGAAATGGCCGTCCAGTGCTTCCAGGTTTCTAATGGTGGTCTAACAATCATTGATTCACGATTTCAATGTGCCATAGGCATTTAATTGGCCGGTTAAATGACGCTTTCGATAGGTGGTAAAAGGATACAGATGAATGGTTAGATCAGTGAGTTTAAGATTAAACTTCATACCGTTAAGAAATTATTTCTGTTTAATACGTGTTACGCACTGAAAACAATGTTGTTTGCTTACATGTGCTGTTCTAATCTTCACGGTATGGATCTCCAGTACAGTAAGATAAGTTACAAAAATAGAGATAATCATCTAAATGATTATTAATAAATTAGGTCAGAAGTTGATCAGCGTAAAACGAGTGATTGAAGATATTTCTATTAGACGCAAACAATCCTAAGTTCACGTGCTATAAATTTTAAACGATGTATTTTGCCTTAAACCTGGTCACGTTTTGGATTATTAATTTAGATGTTGTCTGTAGAAACTGAAGAGAATTTGCTGAAAAAGCTTCTTCGTTCTTTTATTCATGTTTTAATATGTTGGGGATTTTTAGGAAATATAGTTCTTTGTTTTAATATTATCAAAATCTACGATGGTACGGATAAAAATATACCACATGTCGTAGTTCCAAGTCAAAACATTAAAAGGCTTTGAAATATTCCAAGCCTTTATAATATATATAAGACGGATAACTTATCCAACTCTCTGATGAAAGTCATGTAACAGGCATTTAATTTTATCAAATATTAACGTCCGTGCAATCGCTCCATTCAAAGAATGAGAACGTTCCCTCCTAAAACAAATGCTGACTTGTACCGAATTAAAAAACATACCCATTTAGGTTTTCATATAAATGCGCTAACATAATACCTTGACAAACGAATCTTGTAATAAATCCTGTAATTATCGAGCATTATTGATAGGAATAAAGTCATTAATCACATACATTCTGTAGACTATAAACTCCCTATTTAGAAGTTTGCTTTGATTAAGTTTGACAGAAATCATTATATTGTTAGATACCGCTATCACAGACAGCTGAAATTATTATCGGCTAATGAAATATTTATCTAAGTGATACACAAAAGACTAAGCATATAATGGCAATGAGCACAAAGTTACCACTAATTATGTAGAATTGTGAAATTAGTTGGGAATGTTTCATTGGAGTTTTAATAGATGTCTAGAATAAGAGTAATCGTAGATTTGCTGACCAACTAAAGAAAACGGTTTTCGGATAAATTTTTCTAAACCATCTTTAAACGTTTTAAAATATAATCACAAAACAAGGAGATGGTAAATAGTCTAATCTCCTTCAAAAGTAGATGCAAATTATTCATTTCTACTTGAGATGAAATGGATAAACGCTTCCTGATTTATGTAGATTGTTCACTCCATATTTGTATGATTTGATTTATGTGATACCCTTTTAGGTGTTTTGTTATAGAATCACGAAATTGACGAAACATATTTTAAAACTTATAAAGTGACATACAAATTCATTGGCCATGTTTTTCCACTGTAAATTCTGCAATAATAAAAGAATCTTACAGTGAGGTGTTTTCTCAGACACGAAACCTTAAATTGCTTAGTGTCTGGCAAAACGTTTGTGAAATGACTTTGAGGTGTCTGGAAAACTCATACCCTCTAAAAAATAAATACACGTTATGTATCACATTGTAGACCAGCAAAATTTAGAATTTTAACGTGTGAAGAAGCTTTAAATTCAATAAGACTAGACCATACAACTGTTAGAATCCTCCAAAAGGTTTTAAGGTTAAAGGCAGTACATTTAAAAGAAGACAGAGATATATGAAAACTAAAGGGTTACCTAAAGATTTATAAGCCTCTGAATTATACGGTGCTGAAATGTAGTCAAGACGCTTGACCTGGTACTTTCAGTTAGTAATGATTATTAAAGCCGACAAGGTAAGTATAAGTGTCGAATTTCTAAACATCTATTATTAAACGTCTTTAAATGTCCAGTTATTTAACATAATACCCATGATACTTCGAATAGTTTTGTCGTACAGTATTTTGAGTTACCATGAAATGTTTAGCATGGAAACGTTTTATTAATTACTTAAAATTTATTTAGACTTAACACACTTGGTCACACGCCATTTTAATTTTTGAACTTTCTCTGTTTGACTTTTTTGGGAAAACAATTTTAGAACAATCACCTCTTACTCTAAATGCAGTCCTCCTTTTAAAGTGAACCTGTATAATAGTCATCTGTGGCTATAAAATCGAAGCATACTTCATTCGGCTGTTTATACAATTTCCATAACTTATCTCGTGACGATACGAATGACACTGGTAAAAATTCATTACAGACTGATTCATCAAATCGTAAATTCAGTAGAAATTGCATATCATGATTGGTAACGTGACGATTATTGTAGTCAAAAGACATTACATATCGTTCTCCAGTTATTCTTTTCTATAAGTTAGAAATTACAAAACAAAGTGATATTTAGAGAAAGAGTATGTATAAAACCGGCATACACTTCAAAACATTAAACTATCTAAGCCCATTTTTAATACATATATGTTGCTATATCTGACTGCCTGCATTAATAGCTAGTTTCAAAGTACAAATAGAAAGCTTAATTAGCAATCCGTTAGGAAAACTCTAATGATGCTATCGTTAACTCTCTAGTTCTCGAGTTTGTGTTAGTTTGAAATTTCTCATGACCGACACTACCGAACACTTGGAAAAGATAGTATACATCATCCGAAAAGCCTGTAATTTCCCAGTGATTGCTAAATGAATAACCCTTTCACCTTAAACAGAGTAGATAACCGAATAATCAATACAAAAAAGGGCTTGTAAGCGATAACCTTGTCTTTGAACCCAGTGCAGCATGGTAGTTTGGCAATTTAAGGTCGGATGGACTTAAATCCTGGTCAACTAAGTGAAAGAGAAGTAAAAGCTTACATCGCTGAATTATTGATAGCCACGCATAAAACGTATAAAAACGTCTTTTGAAGTCTCAGGAAGCACATATCTCCAGTTTGCATTTATGAGACATTTAAAAAAACGGATTCTCCAAAATATAGACACGATTTTGAAAACAATTAAGAAAATACTATTCATAAAATCTTATTTAGTCATTTGAAAAAACGCTCTTAAAAATAATAAAACACAGATTACTTGTTGGACACCGACTCTTAGTTGTGAAAACCAAATTTTCGTTACCGTTATCACAGTACATCTATTTAAGCCACAATATAACGTTGTCTAATTAGTAATAAAAAGAAGTTTGAAAAAAAATTAAAGAGCTCAATAAATGTTGTAACAGTCCCCATTGAGACAGAACACCTAATCGTCTTTTCCTCTTGTATAGATCATCAACAGTGGTGTGCAACCTAATAGCTAGATAACATCGTAGTTATTTTCTTGTAAATAGAGAACTTAACGTTGTCCGGAGATTCATGAAGATTCATTAGAATGAAGGTTGTTTCCCAACTAATTTCCAAAAGCGACAGTAGTTTACCTGGATAATGCAATCAATTTTTCCTAATATCTCTAGTTATAATACCTCAGCTTGGAAGGTTCAGAAATACATTCTCACTAGTTACCCTGAGCTGATTAAAAAAACCACGATTCGATGCATTGTTTCTTTTATATTCACGTCAATTCGACTGTTGGGTTTTTTCCGACAATTTTTTAATTAAGTCTTTATTTTCTCTTTTTTCGTTTCTGTTCAACACAATCAAACCAATATTCAAATATATGTACCACCGTACAATCTAACATCTCAATGTTAGCAAAATGTCTTAGCCGAACGCCGTCACCAAGATAGGCATTTTACTGACCACTAATCCACAAAAACTACTCATGTTTATCAAAAAAGACTAACAACTAAGAACCTAGTGTCCAATAATTCAAAAATGCACACTACTCGTTACTGCTTTTGTAGGACACTTGATTATTTAAAACAAATGTTCAAGTTTCATGGCAAAGTTCTGTCTTCAGATTTGGAACATCTTTCTATTTTACCGCTATTAGTTCAGTCCTTTTTTAAATATGCTACTAAAGTTTACTAACCAAGCTCATATGTAGATCGCCACTCGACTAATCTAAGGGCTTAGAGTAATAATACCAGGATAGGATGTTTTGGAGCATAGGAACATTTGAACACGTCCAAAAACATGTGGTTAGTCTCCATTCTCTGACAGACAACTGGAACAGCAACTACGATAACCAAAATTATAATAAGTTTGAATTACTCTGTGGAAGGTAAAGCTGTCTTGACTGATCGCTCACCTCCTAGTTGCTTTGCCTCAAACATACACTCATTCACTTGCGAAGACAGGACCTAAAGAAAAGTAACTTGATCGATGCAAAGTTGCTTATTAGGAAGGTAAAAGCTAACGTTCTAACTGTAAGTGTCTTTCAGGCATTGTTCTGATGTAATACATACTACTTATTATCATCAAAAATAATTTCCCTCTTCAAAACTTGAATCTTACGTTTTTTGTTCTTAAATTATCTGACATTCTACTTTCGAGTCTATTGGGATGTGAAGTAACAACCACGACCCCAGTACTTATAAATATAGAAATCGTTCGTGGAGAACGGCCTGGCCGATATTCACCAGCTGACATCAGTGGACCAGTGACGACACGATCGATTCGACGAAAATCCACATTCCCAATATTGTTGAATTTAAAAGAGCCAACACAGTTGACACGGAAATCACAGATCACAACCTTGATCCGGTTCTGTTTTAATCCTCGAACTAAATTAAATCAGTTGCATGGCTTAAAAGATACGTAATCTGTACCATTAACTTCAGTTTCCGACAATATGATAGATCATTAAATGTGGGCTGTCAGACATCTGAGAAACAGATGCAATCAAGAAGTTTACGAGAATGCAATGAAAATAAAAAATCGAGTAGACTATCTCTCATGCTAATCGAAGAACTGCTTTGTGTTATTGGATGAGTAAACCACTCAGGTTATCTTTCCTTACTGAAGCGGCCTGAGATCTTATCCAAACATTAACTAGTAAAAGGCAGGAAATAGGACACTAACATCAACTAGAAGGTCATATTGGCCCTTGAAAAGTGTTAGCCACCATACGCTGGAATTAGTGGATTGTTAAGGGAGCAAGTTTGGCCAGCAAGTTATGAGCAAAATCATGAAACGTAGGCCTAAGAAAGTTACCTTAGGTGAGCAAATGATGTTTCTGGAATAAAAATGAGTCTTGGATGATGGCAGCTTAGTCACCTATATCGTGGGACTAGAAATAATTTCTAATAGCTGACATCAGATGAAAGCAATAACTTACATAGTGCTGTCATGTGGGGACGGTGATTGTTAATGGATGGGGTGCACTGTTGTGAAGAGTTTTTCAAAACAGCAAAGACAAGTAAACTGCTCACTTAATAAATTGTGGCATCAGTGGATGAGGGAATGCGTCCCGTCACTGCAAATACGGTGTAAATGGTTTCGTCATTATAGAAACAATGGAAGAGGATTTGATGCTAGTGGCTCATGATTTTATCATTCAAGACTCATGGACAATGGGACTAACTGACTAGTGTGAGAATGATGAATTTAGTCTGGCAAAAATATCGATGAAATAAGGGATTGTAAGAACGGAAGTGAAAATCTTTGTCATCTGAAAGAGGCTGAATGACAACAGGTTTCAGACTAGGTTTATGAATGTGTAGAAGTACCGATTTAAGTACAGAACTGAGTTGCAGGGTTGCAGAAGCTTTAATTGGAGGCAGCTAACCGTGTACGGCATTACTGGATGTATTCGATACTGCGTAGAAATCTGAGCGTACATTTTTGTGGGACAAAGTTGTAAAAGCTCCAGCTTGATTTAACAGTTGACAAGTACTTTTCATAAAAGTCAAGCCAATAATAAATCCAGCTAATTGTTTCTGCAAATTGGGATATCACAAATATGTCACCATTTTACTGTCTCGGAAACAATGCTGAAACTGTAGAAAGATGAATCACAGTCATGGTTGCCGAGTAGTCACTTCAGCTGACTATTATCACACTTAATTCGTGGAAGTACCACAACCGTCTAACTATCGCTAACGACCCAATAGTACGACAGAACTAGTTCACTGAAGGTTGAGACGTGAACACACCATAGATGACAGACGAGCTCCCATTTGCAATACAGTAGAACTGATGCTAACGGCGCTGCAAGAAAAACTGCTGTTCTGGATCTATTAAAACTTGTGAAGTCCACCAGCTGCATGTATTACAGGTCATAACTTAAAAAAATGTTACGTGCAGTGAAGGTGCTTTGGAGGGTCTCCAGGTGTTATCGTAACTTCACCTAGCATCCAAATGGTTGGACAAATACATGTTTCGGGTTTCGTACACTAATTATACTAGACCCCAATCAGAGTACTGCCACCAAACGGTTATTTCATATCTTATTAAGGATGTGATCACACTTAAGCGTGTTCAGCGAATGGGAACTTAGAAATGAGTATTTTCAAGCCCTTCTACCATGGGCACTTAAAACACACTCATTTTCTTTCTGTCTCACTGCACAGCGCGAGTTGGCATTATATTGGTATTCCCTATATATTTGGGTTTCAACCTGTAAAATCGTCTTGATCATTTCAAAACCAATCATCTCCAGTTTTGTAGCACGAAGATTCAAAAACTACGGTCTAGTAATACAACGAGTGATTTCTTTGTTCGCACCGACCAGTTAATATCTGGAAAACCCTACTTGAGTACATGGTTTCTTGTCAGTCAGTGGATACATTTAACGAGAAGATAGATCCTTACTGGAAAACAAGCTGTTAGGATTAATAAGCGTCAACCTACCTACACTCCTTAATTATAAAGATCGTAGACATCATATGAAACTAACATTACTGAGATTACTGTACTGCACTGATCAAAATGAGACAACAAAAGTTTCTGTAAAATTGGTAAAGCCGATCTTTTCTGAGGTGATCGCGCGTAAATAAACACTTATTTCTTATTCCTCAAGCAACTCCGTGGTACAAGTTCCAACTACGTTCCTACTGAAGGACTATTAAGTAATGACGTTAAATGACTCACTGAATTAAAATGTTTCGTATAAGTTAAGTATGAATTTTCATCTTTTTCGGATTTAATATCCAGTATTTACTAAAAACTATCATCACAATACAAACTAGCCGGATGACAAACGCTCCTCCTCCCTTAGGTTGCTAGTTAAGAAATCTAGCTCTTACTCTTACTCTGCTTGCCCACAAATATAATTTTCCTCCTTATTATTATCGCCTTATTCACAAGAAATACTTGCAGAAAGTAATGTCCGATTCTAATGCCTACGGTCTAATTCCATGACCTCCCACCTAAAAAGAGATGGGCGGGTGACTCAATTAAAGACTGAACAAATTTAATCTTAATAAAATGAACCTTAAAATATGAACGTTATCAGCCATGTCAGTGCTTTGGTTAGTCATACCAAACTAGCTGGAAACAAGTAGTACAACTATGATGATTAGAAGTATGTGAATCAAGAACTAAGGGATAACCACCAACGAATGTACTGTATTTAGAATTCGAAACCAAGCATTCAACAACAACAAGAAGTCACTAGTTCATTCAAACACCACATCCGCCACAGCTTAAATTGGAATCCAAGTGTCTGTAATCAATTGTACGTCTTCTTCTCAAATTCATCCTGCGTCTGTCCAACAGTGTATTGGATAAAGACTCTGTATTATCTAGAATGCTCTCATTAGTATTAGAATTAACAACCGAAATTGGAACAGACTCATCTGGTTCCTGGAATTGCATTTTATCAACATGTCGATTGTCTGTACTTAAGTCACTGATATCTAGAAGTCCCACTATGGATTTCCCGACATTCTTCAGAACAATCCTCGTGGATGGTCGAAGATCATTGCCACGATAATATGTAACTTCTGCAGACTCCAAACATCTCATATTCGACCGAAGAATTCTTTCTTTTAATACCTTTGATGGAGTCTCTTTCGTCACCGAATGTCTGGCATTTCTATATTGCAGTAGGAAGGTATCTACTCCCCTCTCCAGCTCATTAAATGTTGAGGCGGCAATAGAATCAATAGCAGTTTTCAACGTCCTGACAAAATTTTCTGCCTGACCATTGGAAAAAGGATGTCTGGGAGCAGTAAACAGATGTTTGCACCCTATACTATTTAACCAGATAGTGACTGCATCTGCAGCAAAATGAGTGTCGTTATCAGTCACTGACACCATCGGAACCCCTTCTCGACCAAACAATTTTATTATTGCTTGAATTATAAAGTCAGAATTTGATGAAGTTGCGAAAACACTTCAGGCAACTTTGAAAAAGAATCAATGACTGCAAGCGCATAGTGTTTGCCAAGAACGGGCCACAATAGTCTGCATGAAATCTCTGCCAGGCCTCCGACGATACTGGCCATGGAGACAACTTCGAATGCTGATTTTTCAGCTTATGACACTACGCAATTGTTTGCTGTACGACAAATATCTGCATTTATCTCTGGCCACCAACAGGTGAGCCTCGCCAAGGACTTCATTTTCTCAACACCTAAAAGTCCATTATGAAGATCTTCCAGGACAGCTTCACGCAATGAAGGGGGAATAACAACACGATCATTTAAATACAAAATACCATCAGGAGTAGTGGATAGCTCATCCCGCTTTGAAAAATAGATAGGGAATCTACGTTTCAGATTAGCATTCCAACCTTTCCGTATAGCATTAATTATACATCCAAAGTTTCTACGAGTTTCTCTAATGAGATCTGTACGTTTCACTGTTAAAGGTTGCACCAACAAGCAGTCTGAAGTATTAACAGGTTTATCTTGTAATGACTGTCGAGAAATATAGTCAACATGTTGAATTTGTTTGGCACTCCTGTTCTGAACCGTATAGTCGTAGGCACTCAAAGCAATACTCCATCGTTGGACCATAGCAGCTGAGGCACGTGCTAAGGGTTTTTCAGGATGATAAATAAACTACAAAGCCTCATGATCAGTAACAATAGTGAATTTCTTTCCGAATAAATATTTATGAAGTCTTTCAAAAGCCCAAAACACAGCTAATGCCTCTCGCTGAGTATGTGAATAGCCTTGTTCAGTAACAGTAAGTTTGCGTGAAACAAAAATAACTGGTCTGCCTTCCTGTTCCAAAACTGCGCCAACACCCACAGGTGATGCATCAGTGAAAAGCACAGACTTTACACTAGGGGAGTAAGTTAGAAAAACAGCATCACTTTGAAGAAACTTCAGTAGACTATGTAAGCATAACTCTTGTTCCTCACCCCATTTGAATGAATTGGATGTCAAAACATTAAATAAACAATTTGCACGACAAGAAAAATTAGGAATAAAACGAGAATAGTATTGAAGAGCACCCACTAGTGAACGCAGTTCCGTAAGATTTTTTGGATGCGGTGCATTTGTCAGTGGAGCTAGTCGTTTCATATCTGGTCTAAAACCATTACCATCAACTAGGTATCCAAGACATTCAAAACTAGATACACAAAATGAACATTTATTTGGATTTACTGTAATATTCTTCTCAATTAAACGACGCAATAAGGCAATAATTCTCTGGTCATGAGCTCCCTTATCAGCACCATGAACAATCAGATCATCTTGATAAACTTCAACACCTTGAAGATCACTAACCACCTTATTCATAACTTTCTGGAATATGGCTGGAGAATAACTTAGACCAAATGGAAGGAAATTGTATTTAAACAGACCAAAAGGAGTATTAATTGTCGTCAAAATAAATGAGGATTGATCTAAAGGGATTTGGAGATAAGCATCTTTTAGGTCAACTTTCGAGAACACTTTAGAACCATGAAGTCGATTTAGGATATCTTCAGCCTCTACCGTCGTGCATGTTTGCTTCAACAAACGGGAGTTCAATGTTAGTCTATAGTCACCACATATTCTAGGAGTCTTGCCATCCGATTTCAGTGGCGTAACAATAGGAGTACCCCATGCTGAAGACTGAACCGGTTCAATTATACCTTTTGCACACAAATCATTCAAAGTCTTATGCACTGCATCTCGAAGACCATAAGGAATTATTCGTCTTTTGAGAAAGACTGGATCACCCTCTACTTGAAGTTTTATAGGCTGGATTTTCATACCTCTACTGCACTTAGCACACGTGGCTATCAAATCTTTAAGTAAAGCATCAGAATTTTCTTTAGAAACTAGGAAAGACAACTCCACTTTAAGTCTTTTCAAATTCCATAAACCCAGTATTGACAGTCCTGTTTCGCTAACTAAGAATTCACAAGGTATGTATGAGGAATTATCATCTCTTATTAGCAATTCACAACATCCTCGTATAGGCAGTCTGTGTCCAGTAATCCTCAATATTGATACTTCAGTGGGTCGAACCACAACGTTAGGATCTAACGATTTCAAGTTCTTGAATGAAATAATGGACTCTATACTGCCTGTGTCCACAATAAAGTCATGACATGAACCAAGTGATGTATATAATCTCTTTTGAATATGAGCATTACCTTTCGAAATGGTAGACAAAGACAAATGATCATTAGGATCAGCTGAATTATTGGGATCTAAATTAAAAGATTTAGTACTACTTGAGGCAAAATGAACAGTAGCTTTGCATAGTGCTTGAATGTGTTCTATCTTACCACATCTAAAACATTTAGCATTACGAAATGCACATGAATTACGACAATGAAGTTTTCCACACGATAAACATTTGCTAAACTTGGTCTCACCTTTGTGATTTTCTTTGTGATTCTTTATTGAAACACCGTTCATATTTACACGAGAATAGGAACCTCTGTTAAACGAACACAATTTTGATTGACCCTGAGATTGTTTTTCATCATGACAACTAATCAAAGTATTGGAAATCTTCATCGACTGTATATCAAGTTCATTCAACGCCTCGCAGTTAACGCACGCAGTTCTAACATCTTGAAAGGAACAGTTTGACATTCTTAACAGCTGTTTCCAAACTAGGTATGTTAATTCCGGCAATTAATCGGTCTCTCAGCTGCACATGAAGTTGATCACCGAAATTACATTTGACAGCTTGTTTCTGCAATTCAAGAATGAATTCCTTAACCGTTTGGTCATTTTGACGAATCATCTTATGAAATTTCGCCCTTTCACGGCATTCAAAACCAGGACACTTTACATGATTCAATAATAACTCCTTAAGCATTGCATAGGGAAGTGAGATAGGTTTTTCTGGATATGCCAAAGTTTTTAATAAGCTGTACGCTTCTTTTCCGATGAATGTCAGGAAATGAGCTACAATTTTATCATCTTTGACATCTTTCCTGGTCATACTCCAGATTTCAAACCTTTCCAAATAATCTTCAAAAGCTTCAGAAGTAGAATGAATATCTATCTGTTCCATTACAAGCTCCATCGCGATGCCAGTATGATGATTAGAAGTATGTGAATCAAGGACTAAGGCATAAGCACAAACGAATGTATTGTATTTAGAATTCGAAATCAAGCATTCAACAACAACAAGAAGTCACTAGTTAATTCTAACACCACAACAACATACATTCTGTTCTTGTTGACTGACTAGATATATTTGGTGCATACATTATGTAAATTTTAGTTAATTCAGCAATTCCACACACCTAAATTTATTCTTGTAAAAAATACTACTCATTATCGGTATTTTCATCTCAGTTACCCATGAAGGATCATGTGTCTACAAAATTTCGACAAGCGATGACTTTGTAGTATTTACCTATTTACTTGAATGGTGTCATATTTGCCTCTCAGTGTTATTTTTAGTATCAGTTCCAGTGTCTGTAGTTCTTTATCTTTTAATTAAATATAACTGATATTCTAAAATATACTAACAGTACCAACCTCTATGATATTTCGTGTAGATGTAGTGCTCAGATGAACCAATCTATTGATTAATTCAATGATACGTAGGTTAGTTATAAAGTGTAATTAACAAATTATGGTGCCAAATCTCACATGTACTTCTGTAATGCAGAAGTGAAAAAGATGTAATCCTAACCATCTAGTCTAAACTACGAAGTGTTCTCATTGCTGCACAAAAAGACAACAAAACTTCATTTATGTGACTTATTATTAGTGAATAGCTCAATCGGTAATCACAAACTTGGAAACCCTCGTTTTCGGAGTATATCAAGGTAGTGCAACATATTCGGGCAATAAATGAATTTTTAAATTGAGAATTGTATACTAACAGGACTTACGTATAGGAATTGTGAATCGTTTACGGAATTCAAACAATGGTAAAATATTCGCATAGTTCTTTAGCAATATGAAGCTAGTCTTGCTCCAAACTCATTAAATAAAAAAGTGAAAATCAAGACGCGAATGGTATTGTAATGCAGCTCTTAACAACTACACATGTATTGAAATCAGTTAGAAACTACTACGATCCTTTAGTGATTGGCTGAGTCAAGATTGACTATGATCACCACTAAATACTAATTACTATCCCGTCACAATGAATACAAATAAATCCAGGGTAAAGAATGTATTTAAAGGAGAAAGTGAACGAGCAGCAAGTTATAAATGATGGCAGCAACGCAAAAGCAGAAAGTTGCGCGTAAGTAAGTGTTTTTTTAGTACAGTTAAACAAAAGGAGTACAATAATAACTGTTTCCTTTTCATTAATTGCGTTTTATTCGTAGAAGTGTTCCACTACAATCTTAGCACACTCTTGGAAAGATTACCAAGAAGGGCACTTCTGTACCACACCACTCTTCAGATTATTCAGAGGAACCGAAATAACAGGATCAGCACATCTAGAAGCCATCCAGATTGAAATGTTAGTTACCATTGGAAACTACCATAAATATAAATCAGTATTTATTTTCATCGTTTTTATCTCAGCTAATTAACGACTTCAGAATTAACCTTGATTGATAATTTAAAATAAACACTCTACATATTTACTAACTGCTGTAGTAAAAACATTATTGATTCATTTCTTATCAGTGTTTGATCTTATATCAATCTATTAATAAGTAAGTTATTGTGAAAAGTTATGATGTGTGCATTTGATGGTCTTCGATAAAATCCTTATATGTAGACAATAAGGTATCCAATTTTATATTCAATGTTGCAATATGATTAGAATACCAATGGAAAAATGTTTTCTACGACAAAATCTATCTTTTATAAATCATTTCATAGCGTTTTTCTCATTTTGAAAGCATAAATAAATGTAGATACTTAGATTAATGAACAAAATGATTATGTGTTGCTTTTTCTGCACAAAACATTTCAACAAATGTGGGCCGATTAAAATGATATAAGAGTAATCATAAATCGATTTATAGAGAATATACAAAAATGCCATCCAAAGTCAATCTATTATTTACCTTATAAAATGATACATATTCTAAAGGAAATTTCATTTTAACGTTGTATACGGTTACATAACTGATATCATTTTGATCAAATCTATTTCATAAGAATGTTTAGCTTTGGGTGGTTTATACACTACATTTTCTTGACGATTGTTATTTATTTTCAATATTGGAACTATTTAACTGAAGTTATTTTATGTTCATTAAATTACTTTTCACTAAATATAGACAGAATTAAGTATAGTTACACTTATCTTTGAAATCAAATTTCATTACTTAAAAGCCAGAACTCACATAGATGTGTAGTCACCTGAAGAAATGACATTCAAATTTATCGAATTGATCTCATCACTAGTTAAGATTGTTTCTAATTATTTATTTAACAGTCATAGGAAGAATCAAACAGTTTCGCAAAAACATGAATCTACATGACGAATGAGCTATTGCAGCACAAAAGTCTGAACTATGCTATGAAGCGGATATCAAAGGGGGGCGGTCTAAAAAGAATAGTTATCTATGTACAAGAAAGTAATTCCGGATAATTCGTAATAGGAGGGGCTCTATAATTAATTATAGTAAAATTTTCACGTTTTTAATCTGAAAAACTATTGCACAATATAATGGCATTGTTTACTTTATAACTTAAAAATTTTAAAAAATCAGTTAAACTACAGTGTAGGCATGAGGCTGTTAAAATCAATAAAACTAGTTTTGAAATTGTGTGTGAAATTCCAAAACAAATAACTCCATACTTCGTCACATATAAAGCATAACAAAAATACTTTTACACAGTACGTACGCATAACGTTTAAACTTATCAGGAAAGTTAATTCCATGTGATCATAGAATAAAAATGAGTGTCGGATCTGTCAAATGTTGACTACTTTCTACATAGTTCTTATATATAACACGTAAATTAATTGTTTTTTGGATTAATCTCATTAACAGTATCCTGTATAAGAGTTTATTTTATTAGTGAACTACTGAATAATAGGCTAAACGGTGATGCATAAATAACAGACAACAATGCCCAAGAACAGCTTTAGTATATCGATACTGGGACGGAAACTGCTGTCTCAGAGCACTATTTCCTTAATGATTCATGGACCGGCCACCAGAAATCTCCAACCTATTCTGTCCTTGTATTTCGTTTCGCAGTTGTTTTCAACTGACATCGATTATGTCAGTTTAATTCCAATTCACTCAATATGATTTTATAATCTATT
>OX103974.1:31301447-31330920 GCA_944470395.2 Schistosoma turkestanicum
ACAACATACATTCTGTTCTTGTTGACTGACTAGATATATTTGGTGCATACATTATGTAAATTTTAGTTAATTCAGCAATTCCACACACCTAAATTTATTCTTGTAAAAAATACTACTCATTATCGGTATTTTCATCTCAGTTACCCATGAAGGATCATGTGTCTACAAAATTTCGACAAGCGATGACTTTGTAGTATTTACCTATTTACTTGAATGGTGTCATATTTGCCTCTCAGTGTTATTTTTAGTATCAGTTCCAGTGTCTGTAGTTCTTTATCTTTTAATTAAATATAACTGATATTCTAAAATATACTAACAGTACCAACCTCTATGATATTTCGTGTAGATGTAGTGCTCAGATGAACCAATCTATTGATTAATTCAATGATACGTAGGTTAGTTATAAAGTGTAATTAACAAATTATGGTGCCAAATCTCACATGTACTTCTGTAATGCAGAAGTGAAAAAGATGTAATCCTAACCATCTAGTCTAAACTACGAAGTGTTCTCATTGCTGCACAAAAAGACAACAAAACTTCATTTATGTGACTTATTATTAGTGAATAGCTCAATCGGTAATCACAAACTTGGAAACCCTCGTTTTCGGAGTATATCAAGGTAGTGCAACATATTCGGGCAATAAATGAATTTTTAAATTGAGAATTGTATACTAACAGGACTTACGTATAGGAATTGTGAATCGTTTACGGAATTCAAACAATGGTAAAATATTCGCATAGTTCTTTAGCAATATGAAGCTAGTCTTGCTCCAAACTCATTAAATAAAAAAGTGAAAATCAAGACGCGAATGGTATTGTAATGCAGCTCTTAACAACTACACATGTATTGAAATCAGTTAGAAACTACTACGATCCTTTAGTGATTGGCTGAGTCAAGATTGACTATGATCACCACTAAATACTAATTACTATCCCGTCATAATGAATACAAATAAATCCAGGGTAAAGAATGTATTTAAAGGAGAAAGTGAACGAGCAGCAAGTTATAAATGATGGCAGCAACGCAAAAGCAGAAAGTTGCGCGTAAGTAAGTGTTTTTTTAGTACAGTTAAACAAAAGGAGTACAATAATAAGTGTTTCCTTTTCATTAATTGCGTTTTCTTGGTAGAAGTGTTCCACTACAATCTTAGCATACTCCAGCTGGTAAACAAAGATTTTCTCTTGGAAAGATTACCGCGAAGGGCACTTCTATAACACACCACTCTTCAGATTATTCAGAGGAACTGAAATAGTAGGATCAGCACATCTAGAAGCCATGCAGATTGAAATGTTAGTTACCATTGGAAACTACCATAAATATAAATCAGTATTTATTTTCATCGTTTTTATCTCAGCTAATTAACGACTTCAGAATTAACCTTGATTGATAATTTAAAATAAACACTCTACATATTTACTAACTGCTGTAGTAAAAACATTATTGATTCATTTCTTATCAGTGTTTGATCTTATATCAATCTATTAATAAGTAAGTTATTGTGAAAAGTTATGATGTGTGCATTTGATGGTCTTCGATAAAATCCTTATATGTAGACAATAAGGTATCCAATTTTATATTCAATGTTGCAATATGATTAGAATACCAATGGAAAAATGTTTTCTACGACAAAATCTATCTTTTATAAATCATTTCATAGCGTTTTTCTCATTTTGAAAGCATAAATAAATGTAGATACTTAGATTAATGAACAAAATGATTATGTGTTGCTTTTTCTGCACAAAACATTTCAACAAATGTGGGCCGATTAAAATGATATAAGAGTAATCATAAATCGATTTATAGAGAATATACAAAAATGCCATCCAAAGTCAATCTATTATTTACCTTATAAAATGATACATATTCTAAAGGAAATTTCATTTTAACGTTGTATACGGTTACATAACTGATATCATTTTGATCAAATCTATTTCATAAGAATGTTTAGCTTTGGGTGGTTTATACACTACATTTTCTTGACGATTGTTATTTATTTTCAATATTGGAACTATTTAACTGAAGTTATTTTATGTTCATTAAATTACTTTTCACTAAATATAGACAGAATTAAGTATAGTTACACTTATCTTTGAAATCAAATTTCATTACTTAAAAGCCAGAACTCACATAGATGTGTAGTCACCTGAAGAAATGACATTCAAATTTATCGAATTGATCTCATCACTAGTTAAGATTGTTTCTAATTATTTATTTAACAGTCATAGGAAGAATCAAACAGTTTCGCAAAAACATGAATCTACATGACGAATGAGCTATTGCAGCACAAAAGTCTGAACTATGCTATGAAGCGGATATCAAAGGGGGGCGGTCTAAAAAGAATAGTTATCTATGTACAAGAAAGTAATTCCGGATAATTCGTAATAGGAGGGGCTCTATAATTAATTATAGTAAAATTTTCACGTTTTTAATCTGAAAAACTATTGCACAATATAATGGCATTGTTTACTTTATAACTTAAAAATTTTAAAAAATCAGTTAAACTACAGTGTAGGCATGAGGCTGTTAAAATCAATAAAACTAGTTTTGAAATTGTGTGTGAAATTCCAAAACAAATAACTCCATACTTCGTCACATATAAAGCATAACAAAAATACTTTTACACAGTACGTACGCATAACGTTTAAACTTATCAGGAAAGTTAATTCCATGTGATCATAGAATAAAAATGAGTGTCGGATCTGTCAAATGTTGACTACTTTCTACATAGTTCATATATATAACACGTAAATTAATTGTTTTTTTGGATTAATCTCATTAACAGTATCCTGTATAAGAGTTTATTTTATTAGTGAACTACTGAATAATAGGCTAAACGGTGATGCATAAATAACAGACAACAATGCCCAAGAACAGCTTTAGTATATCGATACTGGGACGGAAACTGCTGTCTCAGAGCACTATTTCCTTAATGACTCATGGACCGGCCACCAGAAATCTCCAACCTATTTTGTCCTTGTATTTCGTTTCGCAGTTGTTTTCAACTGACATCGATTATGTCAGTTTAATTCCAATTCACTCAATATGATTTTATAATCTATTGAGGTATAAGATAACAATTACTTTTTATTTATTTAAAGTATATGACAATTTGAGAAGTTAAGACAGCTAATGTGACATGTGTTATCATGGATAGAAACCATAGGTATAGCTACTTATGATAATCTCATAGAAAGTTAAGGTATATCTCTATATCTATATAACTAAAATGACTAACAATGACCAAATTAAAACTTGTGATCACAAACGAATAAAATTTAGCGTTATACAACAATAAACTTCTCACCATATTACGTGATTAAATGTTGTAAGATCGAAGCAAGAAAAGTTTAATTTCAGGCTGATGGAGAGGTGGTCGAGTGTAGATTATACTAACTGGTTTATCCAGAGTTTCAGTCTTCCAAACATGAAAATACTAAATTCAGTCTTAATCATAGTATTTCACTCAATGCGATATAATATCACAAGCCTCGACTATTGACTTATCTTGTATATGCAAAGCAATGAATGTGGGGGCAATATCCAGATTTATCTGCAGATAGATTTTTCTAGAAATGGCATCTCTTAAAATATCATCAATAACTCCTAGCTTCATTTTCAGAACCTTTGTACAGAAATTTCTTTTCGTGACATAACCTTAGCTGGTCTCAAAATGTTGGAGGAAGGGCTTGGCCGACAAGAAGCCTGATATATAAATACATCTACAATAACTGGAAAAAGAGGTTTAAAATTGTTTCGGACGTTAGATCCCCAGAACTCACCTGGTAAAGGTCTTAATTTTGTAATTTTATTCTGAAAATTTGAATTTCTATGTTTTCACCTCAGAGATTCTAAGTTGATATTCAGCTTATGTTTCCCACTCGGAAAATCCTTGGCCCTCATTTGTTGACCGATTATTTTAGTAGGCTATTTTTGGCTCTAACAAGGGCTTTTCTGTCATGTATAAATAAGCTTGATTTGTGAGCTTAGCCACCTCATATTTTCTGGGTACCTGTAGAATACATTTTCTACGCCTTATCAAGACTCCTTGATCTAGTTAGCAGGGCCTAGGACAACGGATTAGAATAGCCTATTGTGTCACTGTATCGTTGTCCTTCGTTCCGTTTACTGAGTAAGATGAACTCGTAATGGCATTCAAGCATATCAGTCTCTAACTACACTAAAGATAAAGGTGGGTTCCCGTAAGGAATTTCGGCTTGGAAATCGAATCCTACAAAGCAATCAGCAAGTAGTTTTCTGGAGGATATAACTGCCTCAACATTTTTCGTATCGTTCTAGTCTGTAGAAATTTAAATAATGAACAAATTAATTCATTAAGCTGTATACCTTTTAATCCAGCTAGTTGTATATAAATAACTAACAATGTTAGACTAAGTAGTGTATTTTCTGACAGTAATTAACATGGCTATCTAATCTTGGAAAAGAAAAACACCAGTAACCGCCCACATACCCTGATGATCATGCATACAAACATTAGGATTCCATACCGAGTCTAGACAATTATTGATACAAAATATTCTCATTGCAAAATTATTATTTTTATTAACTTGCATTACTATGTATTTTTTTCTCTTTTAATAGTTATAATTTCCAATCAATCAACTAAACAAACTATTGATACACTTATATGATGAACGTCTAGGTATTCATTAATTAATCAGACATAGTTTATCGACTAAAAACTTTTAAAATTATTGTTTAATGACTCATTTCAATTAATTAAAGCAATTATTTCGTTTTAAATGAAGCTAGTCAACAAAACTAGTCACTGTCACATGTTAGCTTATGTTTACTGATTTTCATCATCAATAAAACAACAATGATTAACTAACTGTCAAAGTAAAAATGTGTAATTTACAAATTACAGGAATGAGTTGAGGAAATTTTCGTTAATAATGACCTAAAGTGAGAGTTAAAAAAGGAATTATGATATATTTCTTCTGAGGATAAGTTTTTTTTGTAAAGATCTTAGCATATGAATGCAATAAATAATTTGTTTAAATGAAATCTTACGTCTCTTCATGAATTACAAATGAGCGTATAGATTGGTACGATTGAAAAACTTGACAACAATACGATATATTTTGTGAGATAGTACCATTTCGTGCTTTCTCGTCAGTCACATACAAGCAACATGTTATTTGTGTAAATACAGTTTTGAAGATAAGGTCAAAATTTCCTATTTAGCATGACATTCACTCACTAGAACTATGGTAAACAAAGGTCAACATACAGTTGTTTTTGAACACATAAAGTTGGACTTTTCCGACCAATCAAGATAGCTTCGAGTAGTTTGAGTGTGTGGGTTTTGATGACATGTCACAACTCTATTCAAATTTATCAAAAGGAACCACTGTTTTGAACAATACGATGTGACAAGAAGCATACAATCATCAATCGGATAGACATTATAAAATACCCGTGAAGAACTTGTAAAATCATCTAACGCTGTAGCTCTGCATAATATCGACATTTCTATATTGCTAATTTGCAGTCCGATTTATTAAAATCATCGGCTTTTATATACACAATCAATAAGTAGTTCTTGCATTAACTGAGACTATTTGTCAGGTAGTGATTAATATTATGATGTAATCACAGTTGAGAACAGATTACTAGGATATATGAAAGCTGTTTATCTGGTTTCTTTTTCTCTAAAAAAACGCTTTGGTTTAATTACATTCCCGAATTCTCGGAAGACTTCAAAAAAAAAACTAAATGACATATCGGAGTTGGATTTTTTTTTAGACTCTGAACAAACAAATGATTTTAATGGGATAAAAATCTTCCGAATAGGTTACGGTTCATAAAAACATACATTGACAATTAAAACCCTACACATAAGAACGAACCCAAATAATATAAACACATAAGTTGACTAATGGCAGTCAATGAATAAATCTGAATTTTATTATTACTGCGTCTAATTCGTCTCATATTTTGTGAACAACAACGATGTCCTTTCATGTATTCTAATCAGGTAAACTACCAGCTTTTTTTAGGACAGTAATAAAAATATTCGTTTTTTTATATTTATTTGATGTATTTTGTAACAAGTTTGATTTATAACATTTATCAGATTATCTGGTTATGCCAACAACCATGACCTGAGGCCATATACGGTCAATGAAATTCTCTCACACCAGATCTATACACACCCTTGTTATCTTGTCACAATTTAGACACTTTCATAATAACTAATCTATACCCACTAAAACTAATTTCACATTGACAATTGTTTACATGATTGAATAATCAGATTAGCACATATTTCGATTATTTTGCTCGAAAAAAAATTGAACCAGATTGTCAAATGAAACATTGGATTCATTTTAAATTCAATTGGCGCAATTTTCACAGATCTAATTTCCATATTATTGCCTTCTGTTAACTTGACGCTAAAACCATTGTGAAAATATTCATTCAAATTTAGACGGAAATTCTTATAAATGATCGATTTTAGGCTAAATAGCCAACCATGTTATGTTAATTAGAAACTTAAAATCAACTAAAGCACAAGTCTTTGGTAGCGCTTCCAGACATAATAAAATTTCTTCGAACAGACAAAAACAATAAAAATATCTGCTAGATAGAAGTTTACAGAAGAAAAAAACAACAGAAAATCACGCATAAACATGATGCGCATAAAAAGTAGGATCAGTAAGGATGAAAAACTATTTTCAAAACAACAAACTAAAAGGGAATGCAAAGCATTAATCATAACAAACCGGTTAAAAAATATTACTACTGAAAGTTATAGCACTAGAATTCAAGATGTGAGTTTCGTTCGACTCAGGATGTATCCGAGTTGATGTTCATCCTGAGACTCGGACCCAACATCTTTCGATTCAAACACTATCAGGTTAGCTACTGAGTTCAGAGAGCCAATCGCTTGTACAATGAGATGAAGATTAATTCATTTGTATTGGTTATATGAACCTTACCGTAGATGTTTAAGAATGCAATTGATCGGCCTCTTAGTAATGTGTGGATCGCCTTTGGTTTATAAGCATTATTAGCAGAGGTGAGTAGTGGCTAGCAATGGAATCCGCAATATTAAACCTAGACTACAACCTTCATGACATCACACAGTTCCTAAGAAACTTCTCCTCGTGAATATTTAGTTCAAGGGAGATACTTCTGCAGATAAGTTGGAGAGCAGCCTCACGAAATACTTAGGGAAAACTTCCTATGATACTGAGATTCGGATCCTTTTCTCCAGCCAGCTCATTATTCGTGGATGTGTTAAGTACAAATTCTCACATTGGGCCGTACCAATGGGTATACATGGGTCCACTTGCTCTTATGAAAGAGGTTGTATGAACCACATAAAGTGAGTGCTTTCCAAACGCATTTCTGAACACTATCCAGCATGGATTTAGAGAGGTGAATGTAAGTCTATCAACGGTTCAATATTAGAGTATCTTTTGAATTGCGGTTGTAACTCCATTAAATCAACCATACAGTCAGACTATGCAGCTCGAAAGAAACACAAATGTACAACTTAGACACTGCAGAGACGCTAGTATTCCATCTTGTAAAATTGAACTCTGTTTACAAAAGCGACACGTACAAGCCATTATTCTTACTTAGCTCTAACACTTAGTTTTCGTTAAGGATATCTGATTTTTATCAGAAGCGGTTAGTGGTTAGCAGTGGAATGCAGGACATGCGTTTCATTTATTTGGGACTGGTCAGGCACTATTCACGTCTGCTAATAATGCTTGTAATCTATAGACAGTATCGAGGCAATCCGTAAAGGATGCACATATACCAAAGAGATTGGTCAATCACAGTCTTAAATATCAATCAATCAATACAAATGAATTACTGTAAGTTCTGTTTACGGATAAGTAGTAACAGGAAATATAAACATAAATGAGTATGTATATATTTATACATAAGGATCACAATTTCCTGCCACATGGTATGAATTCAAGAGAAGACCGACTTGGGAATCAGATATGCGAAGTTATCTTATCTATCATAATACTAAAGTAACTTCAGCCATATGCATATCATTTCGTCTTCTATGATATAATAAAAATAGTATACAATTCTAAAGGGAGCCCCGACTAATATATATATAACTCAGTGAAGATGTAGTCTGGTTAGTAGAAGTGATTATATTTGTAACCAGCAAACAAACACTGTTCTTTACATATGCTACTACAAATAATTCCTAGACATACGCCGAGTAATCTCTGGTAATGTGATAAGATAAATTTGTTCAATAATATTCATTACTAATAGGTGTTTGTCTAAAATTTGAAAAAAAATAACACACAAAGTTCAATTATTAAGTCATACTTCGAAAAAAATGCGTGTCTTTAAAGGAATATTTGATTGAATTGTCATATATATATATATATATATATATAGACATTTTGAAAACTTGTTTTTATACAATGTACTTTATAAATTGATAAATGGTGTTACTTAACCAAGTGAGTAACATAACATGAAACAAATGGTAGGTGTGTTTAATTCAAATAAGAAATCAAAATAATAACAAATGTAAAATAATACAAAGGGAGAAATATATCTGGACGGATTAAGCGACCAGAAGTAAAAAAAACAGATAGAAAAGAAAAAGAATTGATAAACAGATTTATATGCACACACTTGTACAAAATCTAAAAACAAAGGAACAACAAAGACAATAACAATTATATAGTGAGCAAATGTTAAAAGAAAATGATGAGGCAATCATTTACAAAGGAAAAGAAAAAAAGACATTGTTTAATCACAAAGATAATTAAGAATTAAACAAACAAACAAACAGGCATGGAAAATCAATCCATAGAGGAGGACATATTCAGGTCAGATAGATTTATAAAATAACAGAACAATCGTGAGATTTACATGTCGCATAACAAACAAGTCATTTCGTTAAATTTTAAATCTTGGCCATATAAAAAAAGAAAACAAATCAACAAACAATCTTATTAGTTTTCGAAAATATAATCATAAATAATATTTAATAAATAAGTTTTCCATTTAAATGAGGTAACTAATAACATACCGTATAATTAATTTGAGTAGAGTACAAATATAATGATGTAAAAAGTAATAATAAAGTTATATAATGATGTACAAATGTGAAGTGAATAAAAAGGAAATTACAAACTACATAGAAGCTAAAGAAATATTAACAAATTAAATTACAGAGATAAAAAAATTCCTTTACATACAATTGTTTGATTTATTTTGTATTGATTGAAGTAATGGCATGATCGTCAAATACTAATCTTGAAACAAATTTATGAAATCAACAGAAATGCAATACAAAAAGCAAAACAAAATAAATCTACTATTATGTGATAATAGCTTCCACTACAGAATTAGTTATAGGTCTATTCTCTTGTTTCCACAAACGTTCAGGATCGAATGGTGAGTGTACAATAACTTGGATTACAAAACCTGCTGGTATATCACAGTCTTTAATCAAAAGTCGATTTGAAAGAGAACGACCGCAAACAAACCAACGCTGTCTAAGCTCATGCCAACCGCATACTGAAGCAAACAAACGTTTAGCTTCTAAAACTGTGATATTTTGATCACCTATTTCCAATGTATGCTGTTCACCAGTAGATAATCTTAAATTAAGACATTGTGGTGATGATGAATTATGATGATTAGGATCGACTTTATCACGTACTGGTTGATTACAAACACGTCTACACGAATTAAAGTTCCACTGTAACCAATGGGGTGATCCATCTCTATTTCTCCGGCTTCTATGACAAAATGCATTGAACAATGACAAACACCCACATACATCGTCACTTGACGGGTCATTATTATCATCGGCGCATTGTTGCTGAGAACGAATTCTTGAGGCGTTATTAAAGCCTAAAGTATAGGTATTAGAATTTCTGAGGACAGAAGACATATTTAGTTGAGAGTGTAAGCTTTGTGAATCAGGAGTAGAAGGATCTGGAATAAGATTGCTTGGCTGACTTAGGACATATAATGGAAGTTGATAACGAGCACCAAGTTCATCATAGCAGTCACATAATGTTCCTAATAAGTAAAATAAATAAACCCGTTCAATACATAGAACATGATCATATAGTTTTTATTATTGAAATAAGTGTGCTATATTTGTTACATAGTTTAAATAAAGCAGTATGATAACATAACAATTACAGGACATAACCATTTATATCTATCGTAATTAATCATCATTGGAATAAAGCAAATAAATACACCGAGTAGAACTATGCAAACAAAGGGATAAACGAGTTTATTTATGCAAATCAATGTGTCTGAGTAAATTCAGACTAAACACACTGTTTTTCAAATTTTATACGAGAAAATATTACCTAATTTTATATCTAACCTTCGAATCATTAATTTTTCCGGTACTTTGCCGATTTCAGCTCCTGAAAGCAATGTATAACTGCATTATCTTAATTATTTTTACACCGTAACATCATACTATATTGGTAGCTCGTAGCCTTAGGATTTAGATCCAGAGCTATTGAACGTGGGTTTGAAAATTCAGATGTGACTACAACTACAGTCTTTTGAACCTTAATAGTAAAAACCTAATACATCATGGTTAGTTTACTGAAATGTACATTAAGCTATTTTTTAGTCATGGAATAAGGTAGTAACTGTTTCTAAACCAATGAACTAATGACGGTGCAGAAAACTTCAACGAAGATCTGAAAATTATCTACAAATATAGGATGGCGATAATATATATACAGGCTAATTACCATCTAGTACGATTCTGATGTAAATTGCACATTATCATTACAATATGATTTATATCTAATTTTACACATCAACATATACGAGCTTCTTGACTGGTCTGAATAGGATTTTAAATTTTGTACAGAGAATCTAAGAATTTAGATTATGAGGGAAGCTACCAATCCATTTGACTACATGAGCTGTCCTGTATATCTTGTTCACTGCGGTAAGTTGGGTAGGCACACACAGCATTAAAACATTACTAGGATTCATATCAAGATTTTCACCTGATGGAAGAGTGATGCATGCTCCATCTAAAATAGCTTGAGCCATATCATATTCTTGTTTTTGAAAGAAATCAGCAACCACTTTCAGTGCATTCCAAATCTCAATTCTTCCTTCAGCTGCTGGGGCTGTATCCCAGAATTCGTCACGTTTCTTTTGTAGCTGACTTAAGGAAATAGGGAAGGTACTACGCCAACGAGGGGAGATTCGTTTAAGTGGTCTATTTTTACCTAAATAAAAAAAATTAGAAAGTTAAACGGAAGAAAATATAATTTTAACAGTCCTTGTAGTAAATTACACAGTGTTAGAAAACATTTTGGAATCCAAATTTTAGAACATAATTAAGATAAATTTGGAAGTGATACTAGCTCAAAAGCTTGTAATAAACGGTATATTTTACCGACTTTAACTTTTCGATTTGTAATAACTTGGATTCAATGACCTTAAACCTGTTAGCATACTGGCTTAGTCACATCATCTTCATGCAATACGACGATTTCTCATGGAATAGAATTTTGCGCTCAAGGATACTTTAATTTGAACTGGCGATTTGTTCAGAAACTTGGGTTGTGTAAACATTAAGAGCAGATTTAGCTAACGCATATATCATTAGTGTCTGTCCATAAACGCAAAAACATGTTACGAATTGTCTTAAGTTTTCACAGTCATTGTACAGATGCAAATAAAACACCTTAGGAAGTACGGGATACAACTTAGTGTCAGGATTATTTGTTGCGAGAGTACTTAGCAGATTGTTCATGTCAAGAAGACAAACCTCAAGCACTAAACTTTAGAACCAATGAGGTATAATTAACAAGTTGAAATTAACATAGTCAGGTTGAAGTACTCATATTTAAAGCTTTGTACGAAAATAAGTTATATTCAGTTAACATAGACAAAACTATTTGTCATTTAACACATATTCTACATATACGATGCAGTAAACGAATTGACAACAGTCACGTAGTAGAAGTATTGAGTTTGGAAGCAAGTTTAAAAAACATTACGAATCGCCACACACAGAAGGGAAGAGAAACAGGAATACAATACTAGACCGTTTTTCAGTAATACACATCCCACAAGAAGATTAGTTACACCATTTAACACATCTTTAAAATATAAAACCCGAAGAACCTCAGTCGATTATGTCATAATTTAACTTACGGCTTTGCGGATTACTACCAGAACACTTTAGCATGGTTGAGATACTGAAACCTAGAATGCGAACGTATTCGCGACAAGATATCAGCTGTATTAAAAAATGAGCGCGTTTCATTTAGGTAAGGTTAAACAAACAGTTGCAGAAAATTATTGCTAAACATTTGAATTAAATAAAATCGCTAACTAACACTTGCTGTAACCTCTTATAAGTAATATGCCGTCGGAATGTTTAGCGCGTAATTTACTTCTGTACTTTACATATAATGTAGTTCTCGATATAGTGTCTTCATAATGTTTCTTTGGATGACCGCTTTTTTCGTATGACAATCAAGCTTTAAAATCATTATGGATGCTAATGATAATAATAGGTAATTCTAAACTGACTTACTGCTATTTGTCTATTCCGAATGAATTTATACTAACTGTCCAAAATTTAAAAGCATTAAGTGACCAGTGCGCCTTAACGGACATAGATCCTGTGTGTTCTTTGTCAAGTCTGATATACCATTCTTCCTTCACTGTTTACTGCATTACAAGAACCTGTCGGTATCTTAAGTTACGACATCCGATTGGTAGTGTGTTCAGTCTCATAGCTCAATTAATAATAGGAGGAATGTTTTGTGTTTTATGCACTTGTTTCGACCATATAGTATTTATGTGTTTTGGTATCATTAGCTTGTGATTTCGTTTACTTAGGAGTCTTGATGCTGGTGATGGTTTTATATACTCGGTAGAATGCTGTCTGATTGATCTAGCCACTTGGTAACTGTACTCCCTGTGATCCCAAAATGTATTTGAGTTCTATATATTCCAGGTACAGTTTGGTTTTTTAGGAGTATATCCGTCGGAATCATCTGTTTTTACTTAATCAGACAATTTGGCTGAACCTATTGGTAGTTACTTGATAACCAGAAATATTGCGTTCGTCATTCCATGCTTCAGCTTTGACAATCTATAGGCTAATAGGCAAATTCCCAGCCTATTAAACCATCACTGATGACGAAATCTTAGTTGCATCAGCTAGTATATCATCCTAGACGTTACGAACAAGTAGTGCTACAAGAGGGAAATTCCCGGTTAAATGAAAGTCTACCCGTAAGGAGAGAGACTTTTCGAATCTTTCGAACAACTAGATACAATTCAAAATTCCATTAGTTGGTAACCTGATATTTTCTGTCAAGAAAGTTTTCTTGGCAAATGCAACCAGTATCTTACAAAACTGCAGTTGATGAAATCCAACTATCGTTACGTTCGAGTCATATTTTGCATTTTTTTTGAGGTCCTTAGCTTCTCACTGTTGGTTAAAAGTCATAATATATAAACGGCAGCGTTAAAAACTGTTTAGCCATCAAAAAGGAAAGTCAAATATCTCTATATATTTCTAAAAACGTCACCTAACACTGAGTCCGGACTGATAAGTACCCTACATACAAATTTGGCTGTATTGAAACTTGTCAATAACTAAGGTAATCATGAATGCTTATTTTGGATTTCCTGATTACTTGCCATTATTTAATTGTCATCAGCTAATGCAGAGATTAACCAGCCCATTGTTTTTTAAAATTATGTTTCATATATGTTTGTTGTTTATGTACTTATTTATGTTCTCTATACCCTGGTTTATTCCACAATGCTGAAGATTTCCCTGTATTAGACACTTCTTATTACGAGTTTTTGAGGACGAGCTAGACTCTAGCTTTCACTTATTTTAGAAGATCTGTTAATGGCTTTTTGAGTCAATTTTTTACTTGGCTGGACTCATTTGCGGTTCGTCTGCTTTTTTAACTCTTTGGCTACTCTCCTGTTCTCAGGTTAAAAATTTCCTGTGATTTCAATCACAATAGTCCCACCTACTTTTTAAAATACCTAGATCTGCAAACCTTTTCATAAATCTTCCTGCGAACATACTTTATAGTTAATTAAGAACCATATATTCCCTTTCGAAGTTATTATTCCCCCTAAAATTCAGCTTCATAACATAACATTTTTTACCACTCCTATTATCATGTTCCTGTTTATGAAGCTGGTCGCTGATAATACGTAGTCTTTAGTGTAACGTGTTCATATTTATTTTCAGATATGATTGGGTTCAGCTAGTTGATCCCAAATCACAGCAATTAATGTATATCAATCTAAAATCTGGCGAATGCAGCCGAGATCCTCCGGAAAATTCAAAATAGTAAGTCTTAACCAATAATGTAATCATGATCGGGTACAATAATGTCTAAGATATTCTTGACCAAATATGAGATTAAGTATTCAAGAGAAACAATGTTCATATCTAATTATTTTAGGTTATAGAAGGGAATCCGTTTAGTGGATAGTTTTGTAGGTACATCTACTGGTTTTTAACCATTAGGTTGTCATTTGGAATCTCGCTGCTCCTAGTTATTTTGGGTAATCCGGTGGTATCACTAATTGTTACACATACAATGCAGCTTTAGGCTGAGAACTGAGATACATTGCTTTTTTGTTTCATGGTTAGGCTTTGTTTTTATTCTTGATAATATTCCCTCATAAATTCAATTTCTCCATTCTACAAAGCCCGATGACTAATTTGAATACTACTCATATTGTTTAGCAATAATATTGACTATCCAGAATGAACCAGTCCTTCACATCTGAACCAGAGCGATTCAGCAAATAGTAGGATGTATTTGCTGCTAATGAGTAAAACGCTAGTCTGAACAGCTAGATCTACTTCATATGCTTATTATTATAACTATTTCGAACTTCGTTCATAGCATTTTAAGAGTTAGTCTTTCCTCTTTAAAAGCCTGCACTGCTAACGACGCAACTTTTCACATCTTTAATCAACACTTCACTGTAATATTTTTTAAGTGTAAGCTCAAAATACACCACTATCAAATGTGGTACCATGGGCAGGAATTAAGCTTAAGAGTTTTTTCTGAATTCATTGTCGGTTTAGTGACCCATGAAATTGATTTAATTTAATCCTCCATAAAATCTAATCAGGTTTACTAACCTCTAAATTTGTACAGAGACATATTTTATTGGATAAAAATTTATTTTCTCAACTAATCGTCTTTCACTCAATGTTAATTAATTCTGAAGTTTGAGTCGATAATTCAGTCTCATAAATAATTTCCGCTCAGATGTATTGTATCTTTGTGTTTATCTATTGATTGATATTCTACTCGGTCATTTTAACAATTCAGAAGTCGTTCACAACTTATCATTAGTCTTAACATATGACAAAATAAAAAGTGTGTAACGTCGTAAATCACACATTTTTGAAACCATGAATCGACCAATGTTAAACTACCATTAGAAGCCTGGAAGCACTGGACGGCCGTTTCTTCCCGGTATGGGACTCATCAGCAGTGCGCATCCACGACCCCTGCACCTCGCAGGATTCGAACCCGGGACCTTCGGTATTGTGCGCGAACGCCTAACCTCTGGACCACTGAGCCGGTATCTAACGGTGTTAATGTCTAACTTGATAAAAATGTGTAACTTAATAATCCTCACGTCACCGTAATAGAGAAGCAGGACTTTAGGATTCATATAAGGTACTTATACTAAGAGCTAGCTGAATTTACTCCCTAATTAGTTAAGACATGACTATCAAACTTAATTCGTATCATCATGTCACATTCTATACTGATGTATGGTCTGATGGTCTACAAACAGAGAGAGAAGCCTTTGATATTCGTAAACTCCATCAGATTTGGGATTTGAAGTGACAGTTACGTCTCTGTGCTGACATGGTATGGCAACCTGAACTGATGTACTTATGTACGAAGTTCTGCGTTGTATCTGTCTGTCTGTCTGTCTGTCAGATTGGGGTGTCACTTTCACATGTTGGAATTTGCGTCATTACTATTAAAAATATTTATGGACAGTTTTGGTATGTCAGGTTTTTTGTAAGCATAGTTCTGATCACATTGTCGTTTTAATCTACCAGAAAATAAAATTCTCACTTTTTATGTAGTTTGCATCACTTACTTACGGCTTCACTCGACTGAGTAAACAATTTGCATCAAGTTATGACCTATCATGATAAGTAGTGTATCGTCTTAATATCATAATTTTTGTTCTCTTTCATATTGTTGGTCATCATTATTTTATTTGAATTTTAGTAAAACAGTTTCACCTAATCAATGGTGGGAATTGTTTGATATAAAAGCCCAAAGAAATTACTATTATAATAGTAGCACCCGAGAAACTGTTTGGCAGAAACCAATCGATGGTGATATTATTCCTTTAACAAAAATTCAGGTGAGTATAGTGATTTTGCTAGTGTTGATACTTACTGCTCAGATATATATGTTTTCGAAAATTTGTAGTTTTGTACTTAAATATTCATCAAATACAGAAATGTTTAATTTCACACACGTAATACCCGATTGAATTTCTATTGTTAACACTGAAATGGTGTTTTCATGTTTTAAGATGTAATTTTAGTGCTAATAGTACAAATTACTTCAGATTTTATTTTGTTTTTTTTTCTGCTAAATTTTTGGACATCAACTTGAATGCTCTTCTCAGTAAAGCTTCGTGAACGAGTTTTCATGAAAGTAAATTCTATTCAATTGGATTTTCACTATATTTACCTCTGATTTATGCTTCTAGTATGTCAGTAATTCTTGTAGTTTTAAATTTCCTTTATTCTTGATTCATACCCCTTCCACGGTGTGGGCAGCCGGTCAGTGCCAACCGCCCTCATACCCGTAACAGCACGAGAGACCAAATCGGTCAAAATCAAATCCTTCCTACACTATTGGATTTGAATTGACAATCACATTGATTCATACCCATAGTTAATTATTGGTTTATCGATAGCTTATATCGAAAAAAAACGTATACTTTTTTTTAGAGTTGCAACAGTTGACAAATATTTAACATGTATTGAATCAAAAAATTTTATTAGCTCTAATTCAGTATATTATACTATTGTTTACTTTTGAATCATTCATTGGCTAGAAAAAGGAAATTTTATTTATCTGAATCTTTTAATATACCATTTTAAGGAGTCATGAACATACAAATTAACTTTTTAAAATCATAAATATGATGATACAAAACCCAACTAGTTAAATATTTCTTTTGTATTAATGAACGGCGTAGGCGTGATATCCGTTCTCTAATCAAAGGACGAGTGTACTATGCAGCAGTTCGCTCAGTTCCCTATATGGCTGTGAAACATGGCAAGTGAGAGTAGAACATATTCGTAGGTTACTGGTTTTCGATTATAGGTGTCTTCGAAGCATCGCTCGTATACCGTGGGACAACCGAGTAAGCAATGCTGTCGTTAGAAAATGAGTACTAGGTAAGGATGGCAGATCGATCGATGAAGTGGTGAAACTTCATCAGTTGAGGTGGTTGGGACATGTGTTGCGTATGCCGAACCACCGACTGCCTCGACGAGCTTTGTTTTGTAGTGTAGGAGTAGGTTGGAAGAAAGTTAGGGGCGGCCAGACCAAAACATGGCAAAAATCCATGAAGTCATTGACGAGTGGACTTAGCCATGTCGGTAATTGTTGACTACCTGGTTGGGGTCCGCGAGATGATAATAATCGATGGTTAGAGACCTTGAATGACATGGCTCAAAATCGTTCGCAATGGCGCCGGTGCATTTATTCTTTGTGTTCTCTCAAACCCTAATCTTCTGGATTCTCCAACACCTCTAGTTTTGACTTTCTAAACTTTTCTCACTGAATCATACTTCTTGAATAATATCTTCTAATCCTAACCTCTCCGATTACTTCTAATACCCTTACTACCTCTTCTACTATTGGATTTGAATTGACAATTATATCTCTGTGCTGATGTGGTATGGCAACATGAACTGATGTACTTACGTACGAAGTTCTACGTTGCATCTGACTGAATGAATGAATATATCTAGCATAGGTAGCATATATTTTGTCATATTCATCTTTTAATGACTTATTTTTTTCCAGTGAACAACAATGTAAAACCAGTCTGTTCCACTTGCTTGTATATACATATTATCTGTATAAAAGGAATACTTGTATCCTTATGCATTATTTTCATCCTAGATGATAGGCAACTGTTTTTCAAACAAAAACTAACAAAATCGATCGTCTTTGTCCTCCTATTGATTACACTATAATTGTCCAGTTTCTGTTTATGAGGTTAAATTTTAAATTAATGAATATTATACTGCATACAAGTGACCAAAGTTCTTTGTGCAATCCTAAATTGTGTAAATTAACTTTCTTAACTAGATTTCTCCATTTATTATCATGTGATTTATGTTTTATTGTCTCTGTTCCTTTATAACCACCTTATTAGACATTTAAATTTTGATTGGATGTATAATTCCGTTTCTTTTTAAGTTGTAACTGTGAATAATTCAATACATTCTTACTTAAGGATTCTATAGCCTACAGCAACTTCTTAACGATGTTGATCTTATAATCTAGTATCAAGTTCACCTAACTGCATCATTTCCAATAAATGTGAAGAGATACGCCTTACAGATCAGTAGTGCTAACAGACACACAAAAGTTCATTCTGTGAATTAATTACAAACTGCCAATATTATTCATCATCATATTTAAACTTGTCACAACTTTTTATCAGACTAAATTGTTACACATCAGAAATGCACTCTACAAAACTAAATTAGTGTATTATATAATTTATAGAAAAAGAAAAATCAATAAATAATTTTAGCAAATGAAGTCTTTGTTAATACAAATTAAAGAGTGAATGCTTCTTGTCTATTAACAATACCTTTCACTATCTCATGGTTAAAACCATTGATAAGCTTAATACGAAAATTAAAAATTTTAATTAAATTTATTAATTAATGTTCGTTGTTGTCTACGTTCTTATCTATGAATTCTCTATTCTGTATATCCACTTGACAGAATATAAATCTAAACAACTACTAGTAGTATTTTCATAATGATGATATTCTGTTTCATTTGTAGAAATGTTATCATTTATTTGTCTATCACAATGATGAAATCCTTCTATCATTTAAAATTGTTTCTTGTTACCTTTTCCAAAAACATTGAATAACTAAACATGTTATTTGTAAAAAAATTGAAATAATCTTAGTTGATTAAAATTACTAAAGAATTTATTAAGTTATATATTCTTTAATAATTTCTATTATTATTTCTATGGAGAAGTTCAAACAAGTTTTCTGAATGATACATTGAAATTATTGAAAATTTCAATTTGTAAAACGTTTTCAAATATAATTTTCACAAATAATATCTTCTATGTGCTCGGTGCTTAACTCAAACTTACTTACGCCTGTTACCCCCCCCCACAATGCAGCATAGGCCGCCCACCAGTTTTCGCCAGCCCACTCTGTCCTGGGCTTCGCTTTCTAGTTCTTTCCAGTTTTTGTTCATTCTTCCTATGTCTTTCTCTATTTCTCGGTGTAATGTGTTCCTTGGCCTTCCTCTTTTCCTTTGAGCTTGAGGGTTCCATGTGAGGGCTTGTTTTGTGACGCAGTTGGGTTCTTTTCTCAGTGTGTCCTATCCACTTCCACCGCTTCTTCCTGATTTCCTCCTCCACTGGAATCTGGTTTGTTCTCTCCCACAGTAAGTTGTTGCTGATGGTGTCTGGCCAACGAATCCGAAGTATTTTGCGTAGAAAACTGTTAATAAACACTTGTATCTTCTGGATGATGGCTTTGGTAGTTCTCCATGTTTGCGCTCCATACAGTAGAACTATCTTGACACTTGTATTGAAAATCCAGATTTTGGTGTTGATTGATGTTTGTTTGGAGTTCCAGATATTTTTCAATTGTAGAAATGCAGCCCTTGCTTTGCCAATCCGCGCCCTCACATCTGCATCGGATCCACCTTGGTTGTCGATTATGCTGCCCAGATATGTAAAGGTGTTAACGTCCTCCAAGGCATTTCCATCAAGAGTGATTTGGTTGGTGCATGTTGTGTTGCATCGGAGAATTTTAGTTTTTCCTTTATGTATGTTGACATCTGCTGCTGCTGAGACTGCTGCTACACTGCTGGTCTTTTCTTGCATTTGTTGTTGCGTGTGCGATAGAAGAGCCAGGTCATCTGCGAAGTCCAGATCGTCTAGCTGCGTCCTAGCTGTGCACTGGATACCGTGCTTTCATCCATATGTTGACGTTCTCATAACCCAGTCGATCACCAAGAGAAAGAGAAAAGGTAAGAGTAAGCAACCTTGTCTGACACTGGTTTTCATCTCAATAGAGTTTTTCAGCTGACCTCCGTGCACGATTTCGCAGTTGAATCCATCATAAGAATTGCGTATGATGTTGACTATTTTCTCAGGCACACCGTAGAGTTGAAGAGGCCTCCATAGTGTTTTCCTGTCCGCGCTATAGAATCCTTTCTCGTAGTCGATGAAGTTGATGTAGAGTGATGAGTTCCATTCAATTGATTGTTCCACAATGATCTTTAATGTAGCAGTTTGGTCGGTACACGATCGATCCTTACGAAATCCGGCCTGTTGATCTCGAAGTTGGGCGTCTACGAAGTCCTTCATTCTGTTTAACAATACCCTGTTGAAGACTTTGCCTGGTATTGAAAGAAGAGTGATGCCTCTGTAGTTCTCACACATGCTGAAATCTCCTTTCTTTGGTATTTTGATGAGGTGTCCTTTGCAGTCTGTTGATATTTGTTCTTCATCCCAAATCTTGTTGAAGAGAATGTGAAGTATTTTTGCAGTTGCTTCCACGTCTGCCTTCATTGCCTCTGCTGGAATATTGTCCGGTCCTGCCGATTTGCCGCTCTTGATTCGTCTGATGGCCATGCCGATTTCTTCAATCGTTGGTGGGCCAACATCGATTGGGAGGTCCGTAGATGTTGCTTTGATGTTGGGTGGTTCAGTGGAGCTGGTGGATTCAACAGTTCTTTAAAGTGCTCTACCCACCTGTTTCGCTGTTCTTCAGTGTGGCTGATTACTTTGCCTTCCTTGCTTTTCACTGGTCGTTCTGGTTTACGATAGTTTCCAGCCAGCTTCTTTGTTGTTTCGTACAACTGTCTCAAGTTTCCCTTTTCGCGCAGCCTTTAGGGGCGTAACTACTATATCTTGCGTGTATTTGCGTTTGTCGGCTCTAATGCTCCTCCTCTCTTGCTTGTTTGCTTCTGTGTATCCAGCTTGTGCCTTAACTTTCTCTGCTCTTGTTCGGCTGACATTGATTGCGGCCTTCTTGTTCCTCCTTTCTTCAATTTTCCAAGAGTATCAACAGAGATCCATTCCTTGTGATGGTACTTCCTGTGACTCAGAACTTCGTGACATGTTGAAGTGACTGCCTCCTTAATCCCTTTCTAATTGTTCTCCGATGTTGCGTCCTCTCCATTGAGTAGATCCTGCAGGTTTTACGGTATCCCGAAGAAAGGCGGTCCCATGATATCTTCATATCCAGTGTTGTCCATGCCAACCTTGGCATTTAGGTCCCCCATCAGAATGGTCAAGTCCTTTGATGAGCATCTGTCGACGATTGACTGCAGCCTTTCGTAGAATTGATCTTTAACGTCGTCATTGTAGTCATTGGTAGATGCATAGCATCGGATGGCGTTCATTATAATGTCCTGTTTCTTTGTTTTGAAGGATGCTTTAATGATCCTGGGTCCATGAGATTCCCATCCTATCAGTGTCTTTTGTGCATGTTTGGACTGCATCAGTTCAAATGCTTGTATATGTGAACCATTTTCCTCTTCCTGACCACAGTATAACAGCAGTTCCCCTGAAGTTATTCTCAGTTGTCCTACCTGTGTCCAATGTGTTTCACTGATACCGAGCACCTCGAGGTTGTATCTTTTCACTTCTGCCGCAACTTGAAATAGTCTTCCATTCTCCCACAATGTGCGAACGTCGTCAGAATAGGCATCGGCCCCGTGACTTCCGAGAGAACTCGGCTTTCATCACGAGACGTCACAATTCTTCTTCCAACTCCCAGGGCAGAGTTAAAATGGTTTGATTTTTTTTTCTGGTGAGCGTTCTTTTGCCAAGTTAGTTTTAGTTGGGATAGGGGCGCCAACCTCTCCTCCTTTATCCGTGCTTGGGACCGGCAGTAGCCCCGAAGGTTCTACAGGCAAAGTTTTTCCTCAAACTATTCGTTCCAATGTTGATGATTATTCGTATAAATTAATGGAAAACTCTGTAAACACACAATTTCGAGATCAGCAGATGGGATTCCGTAAGGATCGACCATGTACTGACTGAATCGCGACACTACGGCTCATTGTGTAACAATCAATTAAATGGTACCCACCACTTGACACTGACTTCCTAGACTACGCGACAGCATTCGACAGTGTGGACAAGATGACACTGTGGCTTGTCTGAGAAGTTAGTCAACATCATACGGGATTATAACGATGAAATAAACTAATGATGCAGGTGTTTAGTAACTGTTTTCTGCGCAAAATACTTCAAATCCACTAACCAGACACCATCAGCAAAAATCTACTGTAAAAGAGAACAAACCGGATTCCAGCAGAGGAAGAAATTAGGAGAAAGCTCTGGAGGTGGATGGGACACACATTAAGGCGAGCACTCAACAAGACAAGCCCTCACTCAGAACCGTCAATGTCAAAAGAAAAGAGGAAGACCAAAGGATAGTTTACGCCGGAATAGGGAGCAGACATGAAAAGAATGAATAGCAATTAGATAGAATTGGAAAGGAAAACCCAAGACAGGATAGGTTGGATAATGCTAGTCGGCGGCCTATGCTTCATCGTGGGTAACAGGCCCACGTAAGTAAATAAAGTAATTCGTATAAATTAATTATGTCGTTAAAAAAGAAATTGTTTCATGCAAAAAATTGTCTTGCTGTTGTTATGTTTTTCTTTTGTTCTTCTCTTCTCTTTTAGTTTCTGCAACAGAATCTTCAACCATCATCGCTCATGTTTCAAAAAGATGTAGGTTTTCACTGATTAATACACTAATTGTATATTAAGATTTGAATTATTTTGAAATTTATTTATGCAAATATATAGTATAGTATTTCTGTTTTTATAATTCTTGTATAATATATTCAAATATCTATTTACGTGAATGGATTTGAGGAAACTTGAGATATTTAAATCTCTATAATTGTTTACCAAAAGATTATATTATATTTACGTATAAGTGCCTGTTGATGATCATTTTATTCTAAAAATAAAATGAAAATCATTGAACATTGACTCATTAGTATGTGTTAACATTTTAACCAACTTTACAACAGTTTAAAACAATTTTTATTACACAATTATTTGTCATGAGTAAATTTGTGTGTATCCTTTTCCCATTGAAAATTGTATCTGGATATTATAAAATTTGTGTTAACCTACAGAAAATTGAGTTGACAATTTTTTATCATGTAGATTTTCTGTATATAGTAAAACGATAATTTTTATGCTGTAAGGGGAACATTTTAATCTTTTGGTCGTCATAAATTATTTGAAAATAATTTTCAATCGTCAACTAACATTGAATTTTTTGAAACTTCCTATTAAATAAACTTCCAAAATTGTCAGATTTAAATATTACGACCTGAATAGGTTATCTAAAATGGTCATTTGTCCGATTAAATATCATATTTCTCTCTATCAATAATGACCTTTTTTGTTACGTTGTTAATATACAATTATTCATTTGATATCAAAAATCATTAGAATATAGCGGGTCACACACACACATACACAGAAGTTAGATTACGATTCAACCTAGTAGGACATCATGGAAGGTGATTTGGTAAAATAAACAGAAGAAAAAACAAACAAAAATAGGAACAGATTCAGTATCAAGAATAAAATATTTCAGATATGGTGTAGCTGTTGTTAGCTCACATTACCTAAGGTTTCTAGCCATTGAACTTCAATGTATTGTCGATGTGTGCTAGAAAATGAATATTTCCATAGATGCTGTTTTACAAGTTAATAGTATTCTAATCTGTGAATGTTGAATTTTCCAAATATCACAATTAATGCTTGATTTCCCTTAATAAACAATCAAACATCCAATTCATTCTATTGTAGTGAAAAATCAGAGTTTTGATGTCCATAGGAGAACTGTTACGATGATCTGATCGATTAGTTTCAACTCATTCCATGTTAATAAAAGAAACTAGCTTTGAATAATCTATTTACTTCATAGTTGCTATTTCTAAATGTTTGCGTATGGCTTTGGATAAGTTGCCAATTATCTATATCTTCACATGTTCCCATTTATATTCGTTTAGATTCTGTGGTTTGTTTTGCTAATGCCATATATATTAGGCTTTATGGTCATAAAAAAACCTTCTTGATTCACGAAACCTAAGTATGATGTAGATTTTTAGGAGCATTATTGCTTAGAAGATTTAAATATTATTTTCATCAATCCAGTAGATATATTTGTTGAAACTACTTCTTATGATGTTTCGTTTCCAAATACTTATAAAATTCATGTACCTAATAGAGTATGGCTTCTAACTAAGTACATGTACTCGTATCTTATGAGTTGAGAATTAGCAGAAATAACAAATATGAGATATCAAATCGATGATAGTAGCATTCTACTATTCAATACAGTTACTTCACATAAAATCACTTTCAGTTTATTTGATGACAAATTACATTTTCATTCGTTATCAAATATGTGACTGAACATTTTACCATAAAATGAACACCAAAAAATATTTTTCTGGCTAAGTATCTCCAATATAACTGTTTTTCTTGCATGTCTGAATAAATGCTCGGAAGTGAAAGATTTTCTGTCATCAAGAAAGACAACAGAAAACTATATAGGTTCTAAGGGGGAGCAAGCCAAAATCTTCTGTTAATTAGTTTCTTAAAATACTGTAAGTTGGTGAGTGATCTATGCGCAGATGCATGAGAGGGGGGCATTATAACTGATTTCATACCTTAAAAAAACATTTAGCTTTAATGATTCCTTTTTTATTGATTCAATCTTGCTGCTGTATTAGCTAGCAACTAATTTCTTTTTTTTTTTATTCATAGTTTTCCTTTCTTTTTTCCCCACTTTTCTACCACTGAAATTAACTTTTAGCGAATTCAAATGTGATAGATACTATAGTTTCATCTTGACTATTCAATAGTTTAAGTGTCGTTTTTTTTCTTTTACAAATTCATAAATCTGACTTTCAAATTTATTGTATAAAACTATTTGTCTATTATGATAATATATATAATTATAAAAGTAGTTTATATTTTTCAGCAATTCATTTCTAATTCATTAAGTTGAATTTTTGTATTGTTCATATTATATAGCACAGCTGTTATTGTTACTCTTGTTATGATTATGGCACATTATCTTATATTTCCATTGTTGTATACTTCACTGATTCCATATTCGATACAACATTCATTATATATATATGTATATATTATACTGTTGATTATTGAATGTGCACAAAATAACTTGACCACAATAATGTATAAGTGTTCTTTGCAAACAATCGACTATTTTGTGTGTTAAATAACTATATCGATCATTTGTTAAATTCAATAATGTATGAAGCTTAAATATGAGGCAATGTTAAATGTGAAATTTCGAATAAACTACACTTTTTCTGATACAACACTGGATATTCTAGGAATCTGAAAATGGTTATCATACAAAATATCACAATTGAACATTTGTGAATAATTCAAATTAAGAATATTTCGTTTTATTTCTAAACTCAGTATCATTTTCAAAATGATGAATGAATAATCAAATTGACTATGTGTTGTGTTGTAATCAGATAATTCCGCCATACATTAGTTACATTCAACTGGAATTTGCAAAAAACTTCTGCTTTTCAAAAAAAATAAAAAACGAAATCAAAATATTCAGTGGTTACCAATAAAGATTGATTCATTTTTTAAATGTGAATAAGATTTTCATTAGGTGTTAAATACTCATAAATAGTATTAAATCTATAAATTTAATGAGTAATTCACTTCCTAGGATTAGGTTTACTTAATATTAACAAATAAAATAAAATGCTATTTTTATGCAATATTGATTAGTTCATTGACAAAATTTATGTAATACTCCTTTTTGCTTCAAACTGCTAATTGTTAATTAAAATTTCCATAAATTTTCAACATTCCAATGGAATGTATAATGTTGATGTTTTGAAAGCTGAAAGTTGAATTTTATATCATGGTGTTATATTTGATGTCAAGTATAGAGTAGAGTTGTAATTTTTTTTTCTTTATCAAAACATTCATCCATTTATCATTCAGTAGTATGTGTAAACGGTAATTTTGAGTGTGATTTTATGCAATTTGTAAATTATCTTCCTTTCATTGTTTATGTAGTTAGGAAAATGAACAATCATGTATTAGCAACTAAAAATTACTATCTCTAAACACATGTCCATGCAAAAACAATTTATTATCAGACTGATTTGATTATATAATCTTTCTTGATCCTTTACGAAGGTAAAACATCGGGTTTTTTTTGTATGCATATTTACAAAACAATTTTGCATGTACACACAATCAACGTACAAATCAGTAAATAAAGTAAAAAATGTTTTATATCTGTTAGTGTCTCGATATTCACCTTTTCCTCTTTGCGTTACGAAATATTGTATACCTATTGGTTGAAAGTCTAAAGTCTTAACTACTAGACTACCGGCACATTTACTACATGGTTAAATTACCACTAGCTCTTCGATAATCTGTGGTGTTTGGACAAAAATTTGCGAGTTTCATTTCCAATTGCTTCTTGTGGATTTAAGAGTATAGAGAGGACATCGATTGAATTTAAATCAATTCATACTGGTATATAGATTATTGTCAGTTGTTGGCATGGTCAATCTAGTTGATGCTTTATATATTTACTGAACCGATAGTAATAATGTTAACTAATCCAAAGTGATTAAGTAAATGGTTAGGAATAGAAACGCTTCCCGATGAGGTATAATGATTAGATGAATATTTAAAAAGATTGACGTAGTCTAAATCAATTGGCAAGATAAGAATTATGTAGAAGCAGAAACTTCTAGTCATGAGTTACGTAGTCAACATGGGTCAAAATTAAACCATTGGATTAGAAACATAAAATAAGTAAGGTAGAAGATAAGCATACATAACGTGTGTCTAATCAGTACCTTAAGTATATAATTTTGAAAAATAAGGTTTTACCGATAGTGTTATGCATTGATATCAAAGCTCTGATATCAGTACACATTTAAATTTGAAGTACAGATAATTCAAAGGATGAGAAGTTAATGTATTGTCGTTGGTACCACAAATGATCATAGCATCAACAACACATCTATAATTATGAAATATACTTCAATTTAAGGGATCCTTACTATCAAAATGTAGAAATATCTTTTCCAAATAAGTTCATCGTTTTGATTCGGCTGTCAGATTTCTTTACACTAGTCTTAACTGAATGTTCACTATTTATACCTGTGTTTTTTGGCTAGTTCTCATCATCTGTAACCTAGTGAAAGGTGTTTCCATCGATCTTTTCTAACGAATTTATTCACCTGTTGCTAATAATTTACCGCTTTTTGCATCAGTGAACTAGAGATCATACTGAGGATTAAATATCTATCAAAGTTGATCACTTTATTTTCAACTAAACAAGCACTGCTTGTTAGTTAAGTACTTGAATAAATTGACCTGCGTATCAGCCGTTAGTTTCAGTTTGGATAGTATGATATTAAAAGTTTGATTAGATAAGTTATAAAAATAATGATAAGGAGTATTTAAAATGACCTCATTTAATAATACTCACTCGTCTATAGATATCTTGATATATATATATTCTATGCATCAGAGAGTTAAATGTCAATCCATCAGACTAGACAATACGAAATTCTGTGTAAGGAGTGGAACAACTTGTCACATCCCAAGTCTGCAGAGCAAATTTTTAAGTTATGTATAACTATGTTTCCATAATCTTTCATGTTTTGGGGAAAAGAGTACTTCCAATTCTGTCTATAGAATGGAACGATTTCTGAATTATCAACACTATATCGAACATTCTAATCACGCTGCACCCTACATCAGTCTGAGGAACTGGATAGTGCTGATAGCTCTCATACACAGCGTGTAATTCAAACCCTTACTTGGTTTTTGTGTTATATGAGTAATATTTGTTAACTGCTTTTATTTTTTTGATCAATATTGTACAAGAAATTTATGTGTGTGTGTGTGCCATTAATTATTTATTTATTTTTCTACTGTAGGACAATGGAATACTTCGACATTCAAATAATAATAATAATCATATGAATACTGAATATCAAGAAGAACGCTTGTCAACATCCTTAAACCAAAGAAAATATACAGGTTCATTACTTACTACTGAAATACCAGATTATTCATACAATAACATCGTTGCACAACAAAATAATAATAGCAATAAATTCAGTCATCATCCTGTGCCGATCTCAACAAACACTAATCATGATCGTTCAATTCTAATTAATGAATCTATGAATAGTATTCACTCACCTTTATTATTATTATCATCATCCAGAACAACAGCAATGACTGACATTCCTAACATATCAAATACAAATCATGTTAACATTGACAATCAACGTGTTCGTGATTGGTTACGTGATGCTATTGTTACTACAACTAATGAAATGAAATCCACTATTTTTCATAACAATACTGTGACTGCTACAACAACAACAACAACTAATAATAATAATAATAATAATAATAATCATACCAATGAACTCATCATTGATAATGGTAACAGTAACATTAAGAAACCCAGTTGTTTATCTGATCGTCCTATCCGAAGACATAATATTCAGTCATCACAACTTCAAGGATTAATAGAGTTCCCTGCTTCATCGGGAGATCAGTCATCAAATTTACAATTTAGATCAGTTCCTCATTCAGTTAATCCGAACTATAATAATTCTGTCAACTTGATTTCTGTTTGTGGTAACACATGTCAAACGTCGTCATCATGCAATACACCTAATTATCCAGTACAGTATGACCAACATGTGCCTTTTAAATTTCTTAATAATATTACAAATACTGTATCTTCTGAACCGACTACCAGTATCCAGAACGAGTCTGGTATAAATAATTCCGACGAATCTATTAGTGATATGCTACAAAACACCAATCTTAGTAACAATAGGTCATTTCAACATTTTAATCCTAGTATGTGTGGAGTTGTTAAACAATCCTCTATGCCTCCCACAATGTCATGTGGTATAACACAACCAGCACCTCGCCAGCGTGCATTTCCCCGCACTAATCCGACTGTATCACGTCCCTCTGGTAATGCGACATGTACTCTACCTCGGCCTTGTACTATCCCATCCGAAGGGTCACCGAATTCTTTGTTTCCTAATTCAATCGCCTTGAGTCTATTTAGTGATACTAGTTCAGCAAGAGC
>OX103974.1:31331416-31489359 GCA_944470395.2 Schistosoma turkestanicum
CTGACGGCGGGATATTATGGAACATTTAGTGGTGAGCATAGTAAATCTGGTATCTGACTCGCTCACTACAATTGCTTAACAACCTTCAGCAGTAGACAGTGATGCAACTTGGAATGCTCTCTCGGCCAAGGTGACCTCAGCCCCCTCAGCTAAGAGCCTTAAGAAGAGACTTGATAACCACTCACACACGCATTATCGTCTCTCTCGTGGACAAGCCGTGCCTGATGCATGTCTTGAGACTTGCTAGTTGTTAATACCACCACCTTCTTAGATCCCTGACCTAATCTATCTCGCCTGTTATCTCTGTTTCCTCTCCCTTGCTCACACTTTTATACTTTTCCTCTCTCACAATCTTCACTACCAATTAATAAACTGAATTATCTATTTATTTGCTTAGTTCTAAAATCTTCCTATTTGCAGCCGAATTTTCTCATTATTGTTCTCCACACTGCAACCAACCTATCTTCAGTTCGGTTATGTGATAGCTGCAGGTATCCAGAAAACCTACTGTCCTGAAACTAACGTTTTCATTCAAATCACGGGACATACAAACTCACAACCAACTTCCAAGTGACTGGAATTAGATAATCGAGCGGATAGACATCCATCCATTGGAAACTAACAAATACTTGGAACCATAACGAAAGAACTAGAATTGGGGGCAAAGAAATCAACTGGTTTTTACTAGCTCGTGAAAAAGATATTGGATTCTGGAATGTCACAAGGTCGTTGCCTATCACCGAAGTGCCACGTCATGCATTTCCTGCCTCATATGACGCAAAAGACCTATAACCTCAATGGAAGTCCGCTCCCTAATGTCTCCTCAGAGCGCGATCTTGGTTTAATAACCACAGAGAGCCTCCACCAGTCCAAACTATGTATAGGATGCAGCCAAGGCAAACGCGACTCTTCGCTTTATGCGAACACAGCTTGGTGCTATCACCCCGAAATTATTTTTAACCCTGTTTAAGACGTACGCGCGCCCACACTTGTAGGTTCACAACGTCATCGCACCCCCTCTGCTTAAAAGAGACATAAATCTCCTGGATCGAGTGTAAAGACGAGCAACCACATGGGTGATAGGGTCGAAAAATAAACGTTACGACGATAGACTCCAGCTCTTGGGATTATTTCCACTGAGCTACAGGAGAATCAGAGGTGATATGATTATGGCGCACAACATATTAAACACGCCAAGTCATCCCAATGTGAACATCTTACCGATGCATCACCACCACTCCTCTCGAGGCAATCCTCGAGAGATTGCACATCAGGGAGTGAATACTCAGATTCATGCACACTTTTTCTCATTGCGAGTCATCGCCACTTGAAATGCTCTCCCAGCCTAGTTGACCACAGCCCCTCAGTAGACTACTTTAAGGAGAGACTTGATAATCACATACTCACATACGGACTATTATCTCCCTCTTGGACTAGCTGTTTATGATGCATATTTTGAGACCTGCTAGTTGTTATCATTGCCATCTCCTCAGATGACTCAATTAATCGATCTCGCTTATTATCATTGTTTCCTCTCCATTGCTTACACTACGGTCCTCTCTCACAATCTTCACTACCAATTAGCACATTAAATTCATCCATATATTACTCAGTTCTGAAATTTTATTCATATTATCATTAGAATTTTATCCTTATTATACTTATTACTCTCCACATTGCAACTAACTGATCTCCGGTTTGGTAATGTGATGGCTGCTGGTATCCAGAAACCCTACTGCCCTGAAACTAACGTTTTCATTCCAATCCCGAGACATACAAACTCACAACGAACTTCCAACTGACTAGAATTAGACAGTCGAGTGGCTAGACCTGCATCCATTGGAAATTATCGAACACCTGGAACCGTACCGAAAGAAGAAGAATCGAGCTCGAAGAAATCAAATTGGTTTACACTAGCTCGTCAAAAAGATATCGGATATTGGATATTGGAACACATTCGAAATCTTTCGCTACTCCCAGTTCCGATCGCCAGTTTGTTTTACCTTACGCCTGATCTATTTCTGATGGCTGTTGTATGCTTTCCTTAGTTAATGTAAGTCCATTACATGGGCTCACTGGATCACTTTTCCTCTTGTTGTTTTCTCTTGCAGGTATTCTCATATGAGAATACCGAAAACCTAATTAAACAGTAATGGGGAAATGAACACGAACTGTGGGGAAATTCAGGCAACATTGGCTAAGGAAGTTTAGTGTGAAGTCAGGCGACATCGCTTCAAACATATTCCTTTATCGCCTGGGGTGGGGAAATACGACAATTCTCCAAAATAACCTACAAAAACCGCAAGGTTCACAAATTTACACTCTGGTAATTCTTTAAGTTGCCTACATTTCGCCACAATCCTCATTAACTTATCTAGCTTCCACGTAAAGTCAATTGCTTGCCTTACTGTTCGAAAGTTCGTCTTTATTTCCTTAAGAAAATGGACACTTCAGAATGATGATAGTCATGATGAAAAAATTATTGTAATGAATAATACTCAGCAGAAACCACCTATTAGATTTGCGGTTGCTTCGATCAATCTTCGTTGTGACCTATGGGCTCAATCGTGTTAGATAGCTGAAAAAGGTGTGTTGGTTTATTATCTGTCTCTACAAAGCAGCAGAAACCCACGAAGAAAGTGTCTCTTCCGAGGTTAATGGAAAAATGTAAAATAGGCAATATAGTTCGCGCTTTGTCACACAGTAATCCGTCAGTTGTAGTTCTTACCATTAAGTGTATTTTGAAAGGTAGGCAAATAATTATGGCTAACTGTAATGCAAAGTATAAAATGATTATAGATTCTGAAGAGAAGCAAAATTTGTGGCAGTGTTACACAAATTACTCCTATGTGTCTGGAAAAGAGAAACAGATGTTATCAGCGGAAACGATTACTTACATGTTCCTTTTCCCTTTGGTAATGTTTTTATCTAATTTATCTCGTGAGAAATAGTTCGTCGTTATGTCCAAAAGTTTGCCAGCGTCTTTCAGTCGATAATGAGGATGTGAGTTTCTATGTTTAAGGCACCTAGAAGACAAGTAAAACACCGAGTAATTACTTCTTCGCTTATATCAATACATACGGACAACTATAGACGTACGTTCGATTGGGACAATAACCTCAATAAAGCCAAGTTTAGCAGAATCAAAGACTTTTGAAACCTCTTTTATTAGGTCCCCAGTAAAGTGAAGTTGATAAACAATTCGGGACTGGAATGTATCCCAGAATATACCTAAAAGAAGAATTTTGGTTGTTATCCCCTAAATTGTTCTCCTTGGCCATCTGAAATTAAAATGATACCCAGTAAACTAGTGAAATTAAGAATCTACCCCTAAAATCTTGCAGGAGATTGGTTTCTTGGGTTTTAGACTCTTCCTCTGTTGACAGATCTGAAGTACTGTTTGATGATGGCTTAAATGTTCCGTTGTCAAAAACCCACGGGACTTCGGTGGTTTTTATTAAGAACAATTGCTTCTGCATGCAAAACTTGTGACCAAAGTCATAAACAAAGGTCATCGCAGTTTCGGCCAATTAAACTATCTTCATTGGCAGATCAAATGGAAGTAACATGTGATAAAAGTTCTTGTAGTGCTTTAGAGTTCAGTAAGCGCACTTTTCCAAAGCATTTGGACATCAACGGTAAAAGTAAAAACATTTCACAGTTTCTCGATTTCAGAAGCTCAAAACTTAGGATTCTTTACGTGTAAACTGAAATAAATGCATTCGTTTCGGAAAATGTGAAGATTATAGGAATCACAATGAAGAAAGCTGATGCCATTCTGAATGCTCTCCGCAGGTACTTACCGCACCCTAACAGTGTTCGAAGTATATTAGAAACATATGATGATATGCAGCCGAAATTCCATATAAATGGTGCTAATATACCGGGTTGGAAACTAATCTGCTAAGATACGTCGAATAATGGCTGTCCTAGTGCGAGCGCGTATTTGTTTGAGGCTTACTGGACGTAGGAAAGACACCGTAAGGAAGCCTCTCAGGGCTTTACTTGATGATAATCAAGCTAAGAAAATATTTCAGGAGGAACTAGAAAAACAGTTAGGCAACCATGCAAGTGATTCCCATCCTGAGTCAGGTTGGTAAACCATAAGGCTAGGATGAAGCCGTGGATTTCAGTCGCATCCACCGAACTGATGGATGCTCGAAAACGCATCCCACCTGACTCTGGACATGATGAAGAGCGTAGTCAGCTTAGGCGCAGACTTATAAAAAGCCTACGTAACGACCGTGAACAGTGATGGGTGGCGAAAGCAAAAGCGATGGAAAAGGCAGCGGCGATAGGCAACACTAGACAACTTTTCCGCCTTATCAAATAAACCGGTATTAGGAACCCGAATGTGAATGAGACTATCTCGGAATAGGATGGTCTTATTATCCATTCTCAATCCAGGAGACTGGATCGATGGGCAGAACACTTTAGGGACCAGTTAAATTGGTCTTCAGCCACTTTTCGGTTACCCATGATCCCTAGTCATCCTGAATGGCAAATCGATCTAAGTCCTCCCAGTCTACATGAAGTTGAGAAAGCGTTAATAAATCTGAAGCGAGGGAAATCTAAAGCGAAGTAGAGCAACAGGTCCTGATGGGCTTAACCCTGAGATGTTTAAGGATGGTGGTCCAGTTTCAACAGTTAGACTGACCGATATCCTAGGTAGAATCTGGGAACTGTACGTGATCCCATCTGACTGGTCTCAGTCGCTAATCGTCCCATCTACAAGAAAGGACAGAAGTCCTCTTGTGACAATCACAGGGGAATAAGTTTAACTAATATAGTTTCTAAATTGTTAGCCTCGATTATACTTAGACGTCTAACTAGAGCTCGTGAAGAGCAGACTCGAGAAAACCAGTCTGGTTTTCGACCTGGACGTGGTTGTATAGACCACATCTTCACACTACGACAGGTCCTGGAACACAGACACACATTTAGACGTCCGACAATAGTCGTGTTCCTGGACCTAAAAGCGGCATTCGACTCAGTGGATGGTGAGGTTCTGTTGCAGTGTCTGTCATTGAAAGGTGTACCAAAGAAGTACATTAACCCTATACAAGCTCTCTACTCGAACACCACTGGTCGGGTGAGAGCATATGTCGAACTGTCATCTGAATTCTGTACATCAAGTGGTGTCCGTCAGGGCTGTCCACTCTCTCCATTCTTGTTTAACTTTGTCGTAGACATCCTCCTGGAGTTAACATTATCCTCGTCAGATTTTCCAGGGGTTGACCTTCTACCAGGAAAGTCGCTTACTGATCTAGAATATGCCGATGACATAGTTGTATTCGGTGAAGACGCTGACAAAATGCAGAGTCTTCTGATTACCATAAGCAACAATGCGAGCATGTTCGGGATGAGGTTTTTTCCCTCGAAATGCAAAATGTTGCTTCAAGACTGGGTTGTATCGACACCTGAACTAGTGATAGGGAGTGAAGTAGTCGAGCGTGTTGATCACTTTACTTATCTGGGGAGTCTCATCAGTGCTGACAGTCTGGTGACTGACGAAATCTCAGCTCGGATACAGAAAGCTCGATTGGCCTTTGCCAACCTGCGTCACTTATGGCGTAGGCGTGATATCCGTTCGCTAACCAAAGGGCGGGTGTACTGCGCAGCAGTTCGTTCCGTTCTCTTATATGGCTGTGAGACATGGCCGTTAAGAGTGGAAGATGTTCGTAGGTTACTAGTATTCGATCATAGATGTTTAAGAAGCATTGCTCGTATATCGTGGGACAGCCGAGTAAGCAATGGTGTCGTTAGGAAACGAGTACTAGGTAAGGATGGCAGATCAATCGATGAAGTGGTGAAACTTCATCAGTTGAGGTGGTTGGGACATGTATTACGTATGCCTAACCACCGACTGCCTCGATGAGTTATGCTTTGTGGTGTAGGAGTAGGTTGGAAGAAAGCTAGGGGCGGCCAGACCAAAACATGGCAGAAATCCATGACGTCACTGACAAGTTGACCGTGTCATGTTGGTAGATGTAGACTGCCTGGTTGGGGTCCGCGAGATGATAATAATCGATGGTTAGAGACCTTGAACGACATGGCTCAAAATCGTTTGCAATGGCGCAGGTGCATCCACTCTTTGAGCTCTCTCAAATCCTAATCTTCTGGAATCGTCAGCACCTCTACCTTTGTCTTTCTAACCTTATCTCACTGAATTATACTTCTTGAATAATATCCTCGAACCGTAGTCTTCTTTATTACCATTAATACCTCTACTATCTTTATCACTATGGGATTTGATTTGACATCTGAGTCTTTGTGCTAATGTGGTATGGCAACATGAACTTATGTACATACGTACGTAGTTCTGCGTACTGACTGACTGACTTCCATATGTCGTATCAATATTGTTAAGTGTGATGGATAAAAGAACCCACCAATTATACTATTAAACGCTCACCACCACTTTAACATTGTACAACTATGCTCTGTTTATTCACCAATCAAAATCTCAGATGTTGACCATAGACTTTATTAAGTTTTGTTGACTCTTCTGTCCTGTGGTTTATGTTTAGTGTGTTCTTTATATGCATCTTTTCTCTTTTTCATGAGATGTATTGGTGTTTGTTTACTTATGATAATGGTGTCGATTTTCACTCAAAAAAACAAGCCTTTTAGCCCACTTGTTATGACCTTTGCTAATACTCTGTATTCGACAGTGTAGGAATTAACCTAGAATTGCATCTGTAAGTAATCAACCCCTACAGGCATTACATTTCCTATTTCAAATACTGAACAGTTCCTGTGCTTTAAATTAGTCATTTAAATCTCTAAATAACGGGTGCTTAATACAGGTCCAATAACTGATGAATCCTTGTTTCGAACATTATTCTATTTTCTATACTCTATAACAGTGTAATCTGATAGATTAGTGATACTTTCTCTTTCTTTGATATAAATATAAAGCAGTTTTATTGTTGAGTTTATATTTTGTCGAAATATTTGTTACATACCGTAAAATGTCAACATAATACAGAGTAAAAACCAAGAGAATAATCTTAACTTGTCACTTATAATGATAGACACTTTTATGACTAATTAATCCCACCTCCCAGAATTCGATCGTAGTGACTCTGAGTTTTGGTTCTCTCAATTCGACAATTACTTCACGAGGCTCAATTTTAGATCTAAGGGAACTTGACACCCAAGATTTATGACATATGACTTCATTTTAAATCCCCACGTATCGCAACTGTACACCACTTTAGGATATGAGATAATGAACTGTCTATTTTTATTAAACGATCAGATGATCCGAAAGCTTTTCGAAAAGGAATCATTGGGTGGTATCTCTTCATCCTATTTCTTACTTCATCTCAAAGTATTGATTGGCGCAGTTCCAAAAAATGATGGATACAAGCTCTCCTTTCTTACGTCTAACACTAATAAAACGGGTATTAGATTGGAAAATAGCTCGCTTTTTATTCAATATATATTTTAACTGACTCTTAATTATATCGTATTTATTCTTTCCTATAGGAAATGACAACACGTGTTTTAAATCTGATTTTTATGCGCTACAAAACAATAAATTGGTCCAACTAACGATGTTATTACACCTATTACGTACGCCGGTTACCAGGATTACCAGATGTTTTGGCAGTATCCCTGTTGTTTCAAAAACAATTGATCGCTTTAATGGCATACATCTAAATATTGTCTCCTTCAAAACCAATGATACTGGCTACATCATTCGTCTGTACTTGATTATTTTTCACAACCTCTTGAAATTTATTCTGTTTAGAGCATATCAATGATATAATTAACAACCCATCAGGTTTCAAAGCAATCTGGGTAACTTTGAAGGTCGAACATTCTGAACTTGTTCCGCTTCTCTGTAAATCACCCCCCATTGGTCCGGGCATGAAATTTCACCATGCACGTAATTCTGAGGCTACTTTGGTCCGATGGCTAGGTGAAGGTGCAAGCAGACTACCTGATTATGCTTCACATCAAGTGGGAGTAGCTGGTTAGTTTATTTCTTAATTCAAGCTGTAAAGTTTATACAAACTTAATGATAGTGTACTCATTGGTTTAAAATGAGGCAGTCACTCTGAATTTTTCTCTTACTAAGTGTATGATGTGAATTCGCGAGTAGTCGTTCTTTTTAACAACTGCATAATTCATATTACGACAATGCCACCGTATGGTTTCGTAGATTGAGATTTTCTCTAACAGTTTCCTATCACTGTGCGAACAGGTATAACAACTTGAACTAATGTCTCACGTTCTACTTCGCGTTTGACTGACTGAGCGGTAAATGCTCTCAACTTTAATCTATTCGGTCTTAAGTTTAAAGCTGTTCCACTTCGACTTATACAGCTTGATGTTATAATTAACCTTCGTTTGATAATTATGACTCTAATCCGAAAAAATGAAGTTTTACCTGATATACGAGTAGTTGTATTAATTACATATTCAGTATTGTTGGAGTTACATAATATTATCTCCGGTAGAAGTTCTAAAGAATTCAAAGAAATGTAAAGTTGTAAACAACTCGACTATGGACTATAATAAATGTGTTTTGTTAGGAGCTTCTCGTAAGTCCAAGTAACTTGTTTTAAACAACACTTTCAAAACATTTCAAGTTAACAAATCCATATCATGACTTCAGAAAATGCTAAATCACCCAACAAAAGATGTATCAAACTAAGCGAGTTTTATTTCATCTAAAAGCGTAGTCAAACCTGTTCGGTAAACATATATTTTATTTCTTCCCAAGGTGTGGATATTCATTTTTAAAGTGTCAATTTAATTCGATACATGTCTTTCAAGTCGTTTTTCGCATTGGGATAGACTCTTTGGCGACGCAAAGACTTCCAGTATATTTTAGGAGATCTATTCCATTGTATACAATTTATAGCTAATCCTAAGCTCGTGTCTATCCTAATGCAAAAAACAACTTGCAAGACATTTGTCTAATTAAATGGACACTTTAAAAATAAATATCCGCGCGTTGGGAAGAAACCTGCTTCTGAAAGAATATTCCGTTAAAAACTGGCCTTCGGATTCTGTTGAAAAAGTTTCCTAGAACACATCTGAGAAGATGATGACAAAACTAGTGAGAAGTTTGGAAGACTAGAAAAGGAAATTACTTTTGATCCGAAACAGTATCTACATAATTTTCCGAATATTGAACCAGATGTAATACAGTTAGAAGCTTTATCTCTGGGACCTAAATTCTGTGATAATGGGCTCATCTCTAGGCCCAATTCTAGCTGATCTTTTCCAAGCCAAGCAAAGTTAGAAAATGGACCACTTAATGAGGCTAATCAGAAACGTGATCTAAATTGCAGCTTTATCGATGACATATTCATTACTGTAGATCAGAACACCAATAAAGAAAAACTCCTAGAACAATTCAACAGTGTACACCCGGCAATCACATTCACCGGTGAAGATAAGTGTGATAAAAAGGTGAATTTCCCTGATGGTGATGGCTTGTTAAGTAGAAGCGTGTACAGAAAATATCCCTCTACTTGCCAATGTACTCATTTTTGTAGTTTTATACCTATCTGTTACAAGAGAAATTTGGTTAGATGTCTTACTAGGAGAGCGAAAGTGATCTGTTCGGTGAATACTTTAAGTCAGGGACTGGAATTTATCAACAACCCACTGACCGAGATCGGTTACCCTAGTGCGTTCATAAAGAAGTACATGTAAAGTGTCAAAAAGAAGTTGGAGACTTCGACCGTTCGAAAAAAGCCTTCATTGACTAAACTACAATTCAACGGGGATGTGGCTAGCGATACCCTGCAGGATATATTAACGAAGGTAATTAGTAAGACATTCTACGTGGTCAAACTTGCGTTGACCTTCTCAAGTCGACTAACGATGTCTACTCAAACGAAGGATAAGTTATCTGAGTTAGCCTCCTCTATGTACATTGACAAATCTAGCTGCTCATGTAACGATAGCTATATTGGGCGTACTACCAACCAACGTAATCAACGAATGAGTGAACATATCCTGGCATGGTTTATAAAGGGCCAGATAAAAACAATACGCAGTTCTATCTTTGTACATCTGAATCATTTCGATTGATCTTTCGTATATCTCCATCATTTCACATCAGAGTTCGATCCCGCCTCCTGCATATTGCAGAAGCCATGGGAATTCGTATTTTCAACCCCAATATATGTGTTCAGAAGAAATTCGTGGCACTCCTATCCTTTTTTTGACGTGATATAATTTATAAACGTTAAAAAATTCGTATTTTTATTTTATTTTTGTTACTATTAGCATTATTTTCACATCCTGTATTTGTTTGTAATTTTCCAACTCTTTCCGTTTATAGTCTTCACTATCTAATTTTTCACACACTTATTCTATGTAACGGTTTTAATGTTTTGTCATGATTACTTTAAGTCTCTTCACCCATGTTTGACCTACTATTTCCAATGTTGAACTACTGATAAAACTTATTATCGTAATTTGTTACTCTTATTACTACCAGTACACCTGTCTCCTTACTTTTAGCTATATATATATATATATATATATATATATATATATATATATATATATATATATATATATTGAGACATTTTCATATCAATATTCATGTGCGTTAGATTAAAGCCTGTTGACGACCTAATTGAAAACAATATTGTTCACTTATATGTGTTATTCTAACTATAGCTGTGCTTTCGCAGATTGTCTACTGGAAAGATTTCTCCATTTTCAAACTACGTGAAGCATAATACCTGTAAGGTATTTCAATAAGTCATCTTACTGGATTGCAAATTTTGACTTTCATCCCGATATTGTTTGGTCACATAGTGCATTGAATGAATATCTCTGTATTTCACAAGCATATTGAGGTTGAAAAATCTACCTTGTTTGGTTTCTGATTCACTGAGGTTAGAATCTCATTTTGAACTGTTCCTGCTAAATTAGCTTTTAGACAACCGAATAAATTTATTAATCGTTTCAGCCCAAGCTAAACTATTGCTTATCTGTACAAGTATATGTCGTTATTTTTTGTGTATTAAGATATGTAGTGACCTAAACCAGATTACATAATGTGTTATATATGTTTGTGTATTTATATCAGTTCATAGCAAAGTAGTACATGTTTCCGTTTTTAAGTTTCCTTAAGAAAACACACTTTATTCCTTTTTATATTTTAAAGGTGTACTGATAAATTCAGATTTTTCTGAAATCTTAATGGTACGTGAAAAAGTGGGCCCTTCAGTAGGTTTCCGAGTAATCATTTGATCCAATATATTTTGTTTATAGTTTCGATGCTGGAAATTTCCTACTGGCCTTCTAAATGTAGGTGAAGATATTGGTTAGTTACTAACTAGACTTTTTCTATATTGTTTTCTGTACATTCATACGATAATACGTTGTATAAATAACTTGGAAAACATCACGGATCTTAAGGGTTTGGTGACGCTTTTATCTGTTTCACTGTAGGATTTAATTTTGTCCTACAGATGTAATTCTAAAAACGTAAACGCAAATGCCGCCGATGACAGAATCCAGAGTGAAACTATAGTTAACAGAAGACAATTTGGTTTTAAGCTTATCTGTTTCGGACAGTATAGCGTGTCTTTAGAAAATGAATAAAAACATGAGTCACAGCAATATAAATAAAATACTAACATCCTTCAATCGATAGACCATTCACAACAAAGAAAGGTTACAGACCGGTCAGACTATATATAGCATGGTGACCGCTTTACCAATCTGATTGGTTAGTTATGGCATAACTACAATTAGTTATGGAAATAACTAACACTCCCCCCGAAGCGGTCACCACGTCCAGACCTCGTTATCGCGGCGTTCAAGTAGTCAGCTTCCTCTAGTAGGCATAGGTTCCGTAGCCATCTACTCCAGAATAGATAAGCCAGTTTTTGAGCTTCAATGATCCAGAACTCTTCGCGAAGACTGTTCATGGTATGAGTAATACCAGAATGTGCGTTCTGTAGATGGAAGTGCATTACGATTAGGTCGGTAACAAAGTGCTTATTAGGAAGTATGAGTGGATGTTTGCTTTCGAAAGGTAAGCACGATAGTTGAAGTCGTCCTCCTACTCTAATCATGTTATCTACTCTCATTCTTTTACCAGTAGATATTAACTGGGGTATCATTTCCTTATTCGAAGCAAATCCATCTACTTTCGTCGGTCTTTCTCGAGATTCATATTTGTTGCCGCTCTCTTCATCATGCTGTATTTGCTTTAGTGCTTCCATCTCCATAGGGAATGAGGCCATTTGAACCAATTTGATTATATCCTGTTTCGCGCTATCGATTTCTTCCAGTCTCAACCTACCATAAACTAATGGTCTTCTGTCTAACTTCATCCTCATATTACGGGCGAACCGTTTACATAAAGCGAATATTCTCATCATTCTGAACCATGTCTTACAATCACTAAATCGATTCAAAAATTGGTCTGAGCAACTCTTCGTTGATGTCTCGCCTAGTTCTTCTATCGACAAGTGAGCTAAAACATGTTTCTCTTCTTCGGGTGGAGTCGGCCAATTACTTTCGTCTTGCCATAAAAATTTCGGTCTACGGAACCACTCATTTAGTTTGATGCTATCGTCTGACGACAAACCACGTGAAGCATAATCCGCAGGGTTATGTATACCTTTAACGTATCTCCATTGCTTTACCGTAGAAAGTTCATGAATCGTTGCTAACCTGGTGTTCACGAATCTCTCAAATCTTTTGGTTGTATTTCTTATGTAATGATATACAATTAATGAATCCGTCCAATAAGTGACAGAGGAGATAGGGATACGCAGTTGTTGTTCCACATGTTTTCCAATTTTAGCACATAGTACGGCCGCCGTTAATTCCATTCTGGGCATAGTGACAAGTCTTAGAGGAGCGACCCTAGATTTAGCTAGTAGAAACGAGCAGTGAGACTGGCCTGAAGCGCCTTCATATCGAATATACGTAACAGCACCATACGCAAGCTCTGAAGCATCGGCAAAACAATGGATTTGAATGGATGATGGTTCAAACTTTGGTTTTAGACATCTTGGTATTCTTAAGTGACCCAACTCCTTTATATGTCTACACCAAACATTCCACTTCGCTTGACAATCTATGGGTAGCTCTGCGTCCCAGTCTAATTTCTGCCGACAAGTGTCTTGAAGGATTATTTTAGCTGGTAGTATTGCGGGGGCTACGAACCCAATGGGATCAAATATAGATGCTACGTACGACAAAATATTTCTTCTGGTTAGGTTTCCATGAAACTCGTGAACTTTGAAACATAATTCATCTGTTCTAGTGTTCCACTCTAACCCCAGCGTTCGTTTACTCATCTCGTTTGATTCGCAGACGGCAATGCTTCCTTCGGTACGATCATTCTCCGGAATGAACTCCAGCACTTCAAGGTTGTTGCTCGTCCATTTAGTTAAGTTAAATCCTCCGACACTTAAGAGTCTTCTGAAATACGAATAAGTCAGTTTAGCTTCTTCTATAGTATCCACGCTTATCAATAAATCGTCCACATAGAACTGTTCCTTAGCTGCTTGCGTAACAACTTGGAAAAATTTATCTTGGTTATCGGAAATCGTTTTTTGCAGGGCAAACGTAGCGCAACATGGTGATGAGGTTGCTCCGAACAGATGGAATTTCATTCTTTAGACCTCTGGCTCTTTCTCCAAATTTCCACCTGGCTACCACAAATACCTAAGAACGTCTCGGTCGTGTATCGGGACCATTACTTGATGGAACATGGCTTCGATGTCTGCCGTAAGGCCAATTGGTCGTAGCCGAAACCTGGTTAAGACGTCTACTAAGGTAATAACTAGATCAGGCCCAGAATGAAGATTTTTATTTTGAGACGTTTCAGCGTACTGAGCCGTGCAATCGAACACTATTCTTAACTTATCGGGCTTCTTGGGATGAAAGACAGGGTGATGAGGAAGATACCATATTCGTCCATTAGAGTCTTTATCATCTACCTTCTCGGCGTAATCCTTTTCTATATATCGTGCCATAGTATTCACTAGTCTTGAAACAGCTTCGCATCCCTGACAAGACTACCTCTTAAACAGCTGAGTCTATGCTCTGCTAATTTTTTATTATTAGGCAGCTTATGTTCATGCCTCCACGGCAGAGCTATTTGGTAGTGTCCATTTAGCTTTTGAACTGAGCTTGATATAGCGTTGAATGCTATACGATCTTCAACAGACATCGATGGGGTAAGACTAAATGGGTCTTTGAATTCGGTTGAATACAACTGCTCAAACTTATCTTCTAGTTCGTCCTTAGCTGAGAGGTGATTAAGTGCATGATGGTTATCGCTGAATTCCTTGTAAGGACCGAACAACGTCCATTCCAATTAGGTCCTCACGGCAGACGGCTCAACTATCTTTCCAGTTCTCATCTCCTTCGTCTCGTGTACTCCCGGCACATTTCACCCGATCAACAGTTTAACATCCTCATCTTCTACTCTCGGGAAACTCACGTCCTTTAAATAGGACCAGGATGCCATTTGACGCGCCGTTGGTACAGTTCTGTGAACTGCCGGTAGTTTTCTGACTGTCAATACCTTCTGGATCTTAACAGATGATGAGAAGTCTATGGCGTGCAACTCTACATCTACCTCTTTAGATACCAATGACGATTCGTTATTTTTTTCAGCACTGTTGTTGTGTATATGATTTAACTGGAAATGAAAAGGGTCAAAATTATTACACCTCTGTTTATTAGCATCGGAATTATGAGCTCGGCAATGCTGTCGAATAACTGGCATTTCTCTTTCACCTGCAACTAGGTCGACTTCCGCTAAAGTTAACGTTTCTTTCTGTTTATCTTCAACTACTTCCTTAGCAGAATCTTCTAGATTTTTCGAATCCTTACAGTCTGTCTGAGAATCTGTAACAACGTTAGCCGATGCAGTAAAAGGACACGAAGCAGAATCATGACTTGTATATGATGATGTCCATAAATTAACCGAAGCATCTTTCGACACCTCAGCATTGACAACGCTTGATGAAATATTTGATCCGAGAACACAATCAGATCGAATGTCTTTCTTAGCTATAGCAAAACTTGATAGAACGGCAGGTGACTTAGCTAATTCATTTGATGCTTCGAGCGATGCGACGGAAGCCTCTGTGTGAGGAAAATAATGATTAGAAGGAGAACTAGAAAAATCCTGATCTGTCGATTTAATGCGGGGAGGGTTTCTTCCATTCTGGTTTATCTGAATTTTATCATGTTCACTGTTACTTTCCATAATAAACAAATTTGATTTCTTCTCGGAAACGGCCACAACTTGTTTACGATATTCTCTTCCTTTTTGACGTAAGCGTTCTAACTCAATTTCCTTCTCTATATGAGCTAAACGTATTTTTGCTAATTCTAACTCTAACAAAGGATCTATTCGGTAGCTATTTCTTCTAAACTGGTCTTCACTGTGAGTTTCCGAGCGAAATGTTTGGTGTAGACATATAAAGGAGTTGGGTCACTTGAGAATACCAAGATGTCTAAAACCAATGTTTGAACCATTATCCATTCAAATCCATTGTTTTGCCGATGCTTCAGAACTTGCGTATGGTGCTGTTACGTATATCCGATATGAAGGCGCTTCAGACCAGTCTCACTGCTCGTTTCTACTAGCTAAATCTAGGGTCGCTCCTCTAAGACTTGTCACTATGCCCAGAATGGAATTAACGGCGGTCGTACTATGTGCTAAAATTGGAAAACATGTGGAACAACAACTGCGTATCCCTATCTCCTCTGTCACTTATTGGACGGATTCATTAATTGTATATCATTACATAAGAAATACAACCAAAAGATTTGAGAGATTCGTGAACACCAGGTTAGCAACGATTCATGAACTTTCTACGGTAAAGCAATGGAGATACGTTAAAGGTATACATAACCCTGCGGATTATGCTTCACGTGGTTTGTCGTCAGACGATAGCATCAAACTAAATGAGTGGTTCCGTAGACCGAAATTTTTATGGCAAGACGAAAGTAATTGGCCGACTCCACCCGAAGAAGAGAAACATGTTTTAGCTCACTTGTCGATAGAAGAACTAGGCGAGACATCAACGAAGAGTTGCTCAGACCAATTTTTGAATCGATTTAGTGATTGTAAGACATGGTTCAGAATGATGAGAATATTCGCTTTATGTAAACGGTTCGCCCGTAATATGAGGATGAAGTTAGACAGAAGACCATTAGTTTATGGTAGGTTGAGACTGGAAGAAATCGATAGCGCGAAACAGGATATAATCAAATTGGTTCAAATGGTCTCATTCCCTATGGAGATGGAAGCACTAAAGCAAATACAACATGATGAAGAGAGCGGCAACAAATATGAATCTCGAGAAAGACCGACGAAAGTAGATGGATTTGCTTCGAATAAGGAAATGATACCCCAGTTAATATCTACTGGTAAAAGAATGAGAGTAGATAACATGATTAGAGTAGGAGGACGACTTCAACTATCGTGCTTACCTTTCGAAAGCAAACATCCACTCATACTTCCTAATAAGCACTTTGTTACCGACCTAATCGTAATGCACTTCCATCTACAGAACGCACATTCTGGTATTACTCATACCATGAACAGTCTTCGCGAAGAGTTCTGGATCATTGAAGCTCAAAAACTGGCTGATCTATTCTGGAGTAGATGGCTACGGAACCTATGCCTACTAGAGGAAGCTGACTACTTGAACGCCGCGATAACGAGGTCTGGACGTGGTGACCGCTTCGGGGGGAGTGTTAGTTATTTCCATAACTAATTGTAGTTATGCCATAACTAACCAATCAGATTGGTTAAGCGGTCACCATGCTATATATAGTCTGACCGGTCTGTAACCTTTCTTTGTTGTGAATGGTCTATCGATTGAAGGATGTTAGTATTTTATTTATATTGCTGTGACTCATGTTTTTATTCATTTTCTAAAGACACGCTATACTGTCCGAAACAGATAAAGTTTAAAACCAAATTGTCTTCTGTTAACTATAGTTTCACTCTGGATTCTGTCATCGGCGGTATTCGCGTTTACGTTTTTAGATTTACATGCTCTTTTCAATTATATGAGAAATCAGGAATAAAGAAGGTCAAAAGTATAGTCGGTATGTAAACACCAACGATAAATCAATAAGTCCTCTTTTCTTAGTTGTTCCAACTACCCATACGATTTTTATCTCCATGGCAAATAATATGCATTGGAAGAATCAAGAGAAGTAGTGTATGTTCGCATTCTCGAGCATGTTCCAGAGAATTCGAAACTAACTGTAAACAGTGTGAAAAATCTCATATCTTCTAACCATAATATTCATCATACTTTTTCTATGTGTGTTTGCATATAGCGCAGGCAGCAGTTAGAGAAATGCTAGAAGAATGCGGAATTCATACAAAATTTTGTGGAGTTATAGCTTTTCGACAACAGCATAACTTTCCTGAAGCTTTTGGAATATCCGATTTGCTATTTACCTGTCGACTTAAACTTTCCGATGATATGCCTGAGCCAGTTATTAAGATCTGTACTCAAGTAAGAATAAATAATCTTGCTGAATTAACCTCACTACTTCAGTTTCTTATATTTCAATTCTACTTTACGTTTTGCTGTACACACTTCAGCCTTGCACAGTGCAAGTTATTCTCCAACACTTGAGCCTAATGTTTTCAGTTTACTAGTTTTTTTTTTTACAAAAGAAATAGTTTAAACTATTTGAATTTTGTAAACTTACATAATTGTATTCCTTGACATAGATCACACTTTTTACTGGTGACAGTACTTGGTTGTCTTTGAAGATGATATCTAGTTTTTGCAACAATGTAATACAGGAATAACATAGAGATAGTCACTAATACATGTAGAAGTGATAAATCATCATTTCAACGTGGTTGGATTATGCACGCTTGTGATTTTATAATTTGTGTACAACTAACTAATAGTGAGATGAAAAAGTGCAAAAAGAGTAAAACCTACTCATAAGTAATATAATATTATAAGTGTTACTTTATGTTACAATGAACATGTTTGGGTTTCAGTTTCCATACTGAACATAAACACTTGTGAAGTATTTCCACTCGACTTATTTACAAGCTAAAATTTCATCGTAAATAACATGTATTTTGTAACGATTATCTTTCTCAATATTTGTGTACTCCATATTATCAGTCGCAATTACTATTACTCTCAACAGTGTATAATTTTCAGAATTCAAAACTAACTCAAGAACAGCCTATCTCAAAAACAGATCAAATTAAACAACGATCAAACAGAATAGACGAAATGAATTTATGAGTATAGTTTGGTTAGCCAATAAATATGCATGCGTATATTGTTGTGAGGATAAAGTCATAATACCTATTCTTCACGTTTCATGAATCATTTTATTTTTGACTTTTAATGCTTTATAAAATGAACTAGTATTTCACCTGTATATATTTTACCAGTTTGATGTGTACACTGCACTATAATCAAAGTTAATCTGGTATCATTGTACTTGTTGCGAAACGTATAGCTATTGATTTGAATACTCTTCCATCTCTGTGGTCTCTGTGATGAGAACCAGAAACAGATAATATCAGTACACCCACGACCGATTCGGAATTCATTGTCATGTTAACCTGTCTCATTTAAAGTATTGATTCGCATACAGAAAAGTAATAAATCAATAAAACACTTTGTATTTTATTCTTTAGGAAATTGCAGAATGTAAATGGATCCCGATAGCACAACTCTTATCAGCCAATATTCATACAGGTGTATCCACACCAGTCAACCATGATCAAGACCAATTAAACATCACAACATTTACTCATAAAATTGTTCAACTCATTATGATGAATCATTCAAAAAGTGGTGATTATTTATCATCTAATGAATTCATTCCACATAGATTATTATCTGTTCGAAATGATAAAGTGTATGACCTATTTCTTCCACGTAACTTTAATTTGGATTGAATCTTTAAATGTTATATTTTAAATTTAAAAGAATAGTAATAGTTATCTTCAAATATCTTTATTCAAATACATTTAATTTTAAATTATTGATAAAATTAATTTTGTGATATTATTATCGTTAGCTTAACCTTATTTTAGATAATGTACTTGTTTTATACTTCATATCGATTAGCTTTATTTAGCTTTCTAAATATTGACTATTTCATATAAAATCAGGTCACTTTTCACAAAACAACTCATCAAGATTTTGCTGTTGTTTTAACTCATCTTAAATGGTATAGTGTAATGTTCTAAATACCATAGCGCTTGTACATTACTCATATAAATAATCGAACTCGGACATACTAAAGCATGTTTCAATGTTCTTTATGATTAAATCATATTGACTCACACACCGAATAGTTGATTAATCTGTGAAACACTAATCATTGGCTATAATAATTAACTAATTTTCTGTATACTTTTCACAGAAGTTTCACGTGAACATTTTTTATAATGAATTACAGAAACAAAAAAATGAGACGACCATATTTAGTAATGGGTGCTGTGTTTATGTATTCGTGACTGAATAGAATTGTTGTGTTTAAATGCTATATTCTTTTTCTATTGATACAATGCACATATGAATCGATAAATTAGGATAGTATGATATGTTTGTACAGACAAAATAATTTAATTACTTTCTTCCATTCCTAGTGCACATTATGTGTAGCGATTTGATCAGTTATTTGCTAACTGTGAAATAATAATTGTTCAGATGTTTTCAGTGTTCTACGTACGTATGTACATGCGAAAAGCTTGCACCAGCCTTTATTGGTTATGAAATTCTACTTTTCTGTGTACATACTTAAAATGCCTATTTTTCTGTCTAATGTAACTAAACCAAATGAATGACTTATCAAACCTTAATTATTAATCTACTAAGCAGGATTACTAAATTATATTGTTGAATTTCACTTAGATTATGACTGAAAGAATGTTTTGTGGAGCGATAATTCAGCGATTAGACCGTTCGAGTTTCGGTCACTAATTTTTAGTTTCAAACCCTACTTCATTCAATGAAGTTTGAACAATCAAATTGTTTCATTAGCCTTTACGTTTAGAGTTTGGATCACAGCCAACTATTTGTTGAATAAGTGAATAAATAAAAAGCATTATTTATTTTACAAAATATTGTGGTGTGAGCTACTTATACGTAGTATATGACGTGAGTGTCAACGTAATGTCTGGTAGCATAATATGGGGGAAGATCAAGAAAGGAAGAGTTAGAAAACAATGGAATTTGTATGAAACGCATGAACAGTGACATTGGATTGATGTTTTGCAGCAAGAACAGTCCAGTTCGATATGATGAAGTGATATTTTGCAAATGAACGATTTACGATATGGTTTTCCAATTTTACTGAGTAACTCTGTAATTTTCGTTAGACACAATTCGGTCTCCCCACCTGTGTTCTCGTTCACTACAATATGACCTTTCTTTTTCGAGCTCCAGGCTGACTGTTCCTACCTGAAATTCTATATATTTTCTGTATATCAATAAGCTCTACGTGAGCTTTTTTCTAATATTCATATATGTTGTTGCTGTGACTACTTACACGCACTTCTCGATAATTAAATGTGATTCGCGGTTATGTAAGCTGATATGCTGTATATTTTTCCGTAACTTGTACACTGAAGTCGAGTAGTTGAAAGATATCAAATCGAAAAGTTATCGTTGATTCTGTGTAGTAAACTTACTATTTTATCTAATTTAGTATAATAGAACAATGTGACCCAGTGGTTTGATTTATTTTCAATAAAACATTTAAACTAATAAATTTCTCAATATGAACAAGTGGTGAGTTAAAATACTTACAACAAATAAATTACTTACAAATCTCATAAATTTGATAAGTTGAGTTAGCTGTTTGTATCAGCCCATCAAATATAGAGTGGAAAATGTTTCTAAATAAGAATAACCACTTCATTCAGCTGAGAAATCACAACTCCAACATAACTGACTGTGTAAATAAACCCACAAAAGATCTTTCTAGTAATAAATACTAATAATTTTCATCACTACCACATTGATTGACCAGGCTGAAAAATCATTCAGTGAATTCATTGAAGTCTGATAAACAGAACCAACTATCACTCCTTAATTTAGTACCAGTCTAATTAAGTAGGTCAGTGGTGATTTATAATGTTGATAAGAAGTTTATGAATTGTATTCAAAAAACTTATCAAGACTTGATTGACCTTTGGTACTAAATGACGAACTTATGACAAGAAAATTGTTGTTCTCTGACAAGATATTTCCCATGGTTAGAAAGAATGCTACTTGAATATCTTTATAATTAAGTCAAACACACTACTTTGTAGTGCTAGAGTTACTGAAGTCTACTAACTTGATGATAGACTTTTCTTAATCATCTGTTTAAATACGAACAGCATAAACTACATCACTCTGTGGTTCATCTCCCGCTACCGGAATTGTGTAATGTAAATTCATTCACTCCTTGCAGCAGGTCAGTGTGTAGTTCATTTACTTTACTCAGAACTTTAGCAGACAATTTACAAAATCAATCAAATGGTTCTCAGTAAAAGCGTTAGAAGAATTCACGTTGTGTTTAATTTTGTAACGTTATTGTTGTGATTAGATTTCACAAAACTGTTAGAGCTTTACCATTTGGGACCAAACAATTCAAGACCAGTATAGATGAAATGTGTTTACCAACCACCACATAGTACTCATATGTACGTACATTAGTTACAGTTGCCATACCACATTAGCACAGAGATGCAATTGTCAGTCGAACTCCCACAGTAACACAGGTTGTAGCAGTGTTAACGGAAAGGATTAGCGACCGATCATACGATTCGAGAAGTACAATCCAGTGAAATAAATTGGAAAGAGAAAAATAAAGGTCATGAGGAATTCAGAAGAGATTAGAATTTGAGAGAAGACAAATAATGAATGTACATGCACCATTGCGAACGATTTTAAACCATGTCATTTAAAGTCTCTAACCATCGTTTACTATTGTCTCACGGACCCCAACTAAGTCGTCTACACCTATGAACATGGGTCAGTCCACTTGTCAGTGACTTCATGGATTTCTGCCATGTTTTGGTTTGACCGACCCCATCCTACTCCTACATCAGACAACAATGGTTGTCAAGGCAATCCGTAGTTATGCTTACGTAACATATGTCTCAACCACCGCGACTGATGAAGTTTCACTACATCTTTTGATCTGCGTCCTTACCTAGTACCCTTTTCCTAACGACAGCATTACTTACTCGATTGTCCCGGGATATACTGGCAATGCTTCGACGACACCTATGGTCGAATATTAATAATCTGCGAATATCCTCCATTCTTAGTGATTATGTTTCACATCCGTATAGTAGCAACGAGCGAACTGTGGTTCAATAAACTCCTCCTTTGGTTAGCTGACGGTATCTAGTCTACGCCTTAAATGACGTAAGTTCGCAACAGCCAGTTGAGCCGTCTGTATCTGTGTCGAGATTTCGTCTCTCACCAGACCAACAGGGCTGGAAGTAACGCGTAAATCTTACACATTATCAAAGCATCTTCGTACAAAAGAACGGCAAGCAAAATGTGAGAGTTCGGTATGTGGGTGAAAATGTGTTATGATGGCACTATTATTTTGCATACAGAGATTCGATGCATCTTGATCAGTAGAGTGAGTGTTTGACCGTGCAATGCTTCCTACTATTTGATGATACGCTTATCAAGACAACAGCAATCCAACATTAAATTAGTCATAAGTGGAGTTAAAAATGACATTTACTAGTGACGCGTAATACGTAAGAAATTGACGTCAGATGTTACAATTGCTAAAATAGTAGAAAATTTTCTATAAGCCAATTGATGCCAAGTGAGTGGGTGAGTAGACTAAATCATTACGATAATCAGAGTTGAAAAGTGTGTGGTATTGGATACATATGATTTTTCTCAGTAAATATGAATTAGTCATCCTTAACTCAATGAATCATGACAAATATAGTTACTAAATGTTGAATAACAACTTCACGTTGCTTCATCAACCTACCAATTTTCCAATATTGATGTTCTAGCGAGTCCACGCCCAAATTCGCCGTTGGTGATGTTCTGGGAACGGCTCTTATGGTGTAAGTAACGACGGTATGGATCTGCTACCTAGAGAAAGACTTTTCGACCTTGGATATGCTGATGATATTGTCTGACTGTGTGAAGATACCCAGGTGGTGCAGTTTGTATTCAATCAGTCAGATATCAGTGTTCATAGGTATAGCAAGTACTTTGTAGCTTCTAAGAGCAGAAGTACTTTCTAAGAACTGGCAGGACTCACAAGGATTTAGAAAAATAAATTTATACCGAAACTGGTAGTTTAGGGTAGAGAAATAAAGTGTGGAAGGTACATCTAAGTTAAAATAATTTTGGGATAAAACAGAGTATGAAAAGGAACTATACATTAACAAAAAGCTTAACATTTACAGAATAAGATAGGAAAAAAATAAATGCTAGTATTTAGCAAGTTTGAATTAGGTACAATAATGTCTCCAAAATAAGCTTCTATTGTTTGTCATTGTCTCTTGTTTCCCTCTTCACAACGCTAAAATTCAGTGGCAAGACCATATTAGCAGTGCAGAGACTCGATAGCTTTGTTCAAGCACTGTGACGATAATTCCATCGGTTTCAACATCCTGAAACCCTGGATTCAGTGGCTTAGAGACTAATTAACCATTTCGTCCCAGCGAGTTCCACATCGCGCATTATTCTCCAACCCTAGGACTGCTTGGAATTACTTACTTACTTACTTTCGCCTGTTACCCCAAATGGAGCATAGGCCGCCCACCAGTTTTCTCCAACCAACTCTGTCCTGGGCTTCTTCCTCCAGTTCTGTCCAATGTTTGTTCATTCCTCTCATATCTTTCTCTATTTCACGGCGTAATGTATTCTTTGGCCTTCCTCTTTTCCTTTTGCCTTGAGAGTTCCATGTGAGGGCTTGTATCGTGACGCAGTTAGGTGCTTTTCGTAGAGTGTGCCCTATCCACTTCCACCGCTTCTTCCTGATTTCCTCTTCCACTGGAATCTGACTTGTTCTCTCCCACAGTTCGTTGTTGCTGATGGTGTCTGGCCATCGAATACGAAGTATTTTGCGTAGACAACTGTTAATAAACACTTGTATCTTCTGGATGATGGCTTTGGTAGTTCTCCATGTTTCCGCTCCATACAGTAGAACTGTCTTGACATTTGTATTGAAGATCCTGATTTTGGTTTTGTTTGAAAGTTGTTTGGAGTTCCAGATATTTTTCAACTGTAGAAATGCAGCCCTTGCTTTGCCAATCCGCGCCCTCACATCCGCGTCTGATCCACCTTTCTCGTCGATGATGCTGCCAAGATATGTGAAGGTGTTAACGTCCTCCAAGGTATCTCCATCAAGCGTGATTCGGTTGGTGCATGTTGTGTTGCATCGGAGAATTTTGCTTTTTCCTTTATGTATGTTGAGACCTACTGCTGCAGAGGCTGCTGCTACACTGGTCGTCTTCTCTTGCATTTGTTGTTGAGTGTGCGATAGAAGAGCCAGGTCATCTGCGAAGTCCAGATCGTCCAGCTGCGTCCTAACTGTCCAGTTGATACCGTGCTTCCCTCCAGATGTTGACGTCTTCATAATCCAGTCGATGACCAGGAGAAAGAGAAAGGGTGAGAGTAAGCAACCTTGCCTGACACCGGTCTTCACCTCAAAAGAGTCTGTCAGCTGACCTCCGTGTACGATTTTGCAGTTGAATCCATCATAAGAATTCCGTATGATGTTGACTATTTTCTCAGGCACACCGTAGTGTCGAAGAAGCCTCCACAGTGTTTTCCTATCCACGCTATCGAATGCTTTCTCGTAGTCGATGAAGTTGATATAGAGTGGTGAGTTCCATTCAATTGATTGTTCCACAATGATCCGTAATGTAGCAATTTGGTCAGTACACGATCGATCCTTACGAAATCCAGCCTGTTGATCTCGAAGTTGGGCGTCTACGAAGTCCTTCATTCTGATTAACAATACTCTGTTGAAGACTTTGCCTGGTATTGAAAGAAGAGTGATGCCTCTGTAGTTTTCACACTTGCTGAGATCGCCTTTCTTTGGTATTTTGATGAGGTATCCTTCTTTCCAATCTGATGGTACTTGTTCCTTATCCCAAATCTTGTTGAAGAGAATGTGAAATATTTTCGCAGTTGCTTCCACATCTGCTTTCATTGCCTCTGCTGGAATGTTGTCTGGTCCTGCTGCTTTGCCGCTCTTGATTTGTCTGATGGCTATACTGATCTCCTCAATCGTAGGTGCGCCAATATTGATTGGGAGGTCCGTGGATGCTGCTTCGATGTTGGGTGGGTTCAGTGGAGCTGGTCGATTCAATAGTTCCTTAAAGTGCTCCACCCACCTATTTCGCTGTTCGTCAGTGTTGCTGATTATTTTCCCTTCCTTGCTTTTCACTGGTCGTTCTGGTTTACGATAGTTTCCGGCGAGCTTCTTTGTAGTTTCGTACAATTGTCTCAAGTTTCCTTCTCTTGCAGCCTTTTCCGCCGTCATTGCTAGATAATCCACATATTTTCGTTTGTCAGCTCTGATGCTCTTCTTCACTTCCCTGTTTGCTTCTGTATACTCGGCTTGCGCCTTAACTTTCTCTGCTCTTGTTCGGCAGACATTGATAGCTGCCTTCTTGTTCCTCCTTTCTTGAATTTTTTCAAGAGTACCAACAGAGATCCATTCCTTGTGATGGTGCTTCTTGCGACCAAGGACCTCCTGACATGTTGAAGTGATTGCCTCCTTAATCCCTTTCCAATTGTTCTCCAATGTTGCTTCCTCTCCATTGAGTAGATCCTGAAAGGCCTGGAACCTATTGGTGAGGGCTATCTTGAATTCGTTGAGTTTTACGGTATCCCGAAGAAAGGCCGTATTAAACTTCTGTGATGTTGTCTGCCCCGCTGTCCAGTGCTTCTTTAGCTTCAATCTCATTTTGGCGATCAGCAAGTGGTGATCTGAAGCTATATCAGCTCCTCTCTTGGTTCTCACATCCTCCATGGTCCTTCTGAACTTTTTGTTGATACAGATATGGTCGATTTGGTTTTGAGTAGTGTGGTCCGGTGAAATCCATGTGGCTTTGTGAATGCGTTTGTGCGGGAATATTGTGCCACCGATGACCAGTTTGTTGAAGGCACTGCTTGGAATTAGCTGATGGGTAATCAGTTTAGTATATGATTTCGCGGTATGAAAGCAAGATGTACAGAACTGGTCCTTCAGGACTCTCTGGTTAGGATCCTAGTAATGGTGCAACTCAGTGACTTGAGAATTTTTCAGATATTGCTCAGAATAGAATGTAGTGGGAGTCTTGCTATAATTCTATTTCATCCTCTTCACATGAGTAAAAGTAACTTCTTTAACTGGTTGTATTTTCCTTAACTAAACTGTTTCTTTCATTGTTGTTACAATTATTTCGTTCTTATACACCACTTTTTATTCATTTCTACCTTGTTATATTCACCGTTCTTTCTCTATCAACAATCTTATCTTAATTGTGTGTTTTATTTAGTCTCACATGCGGAATTTTGCTAGTTCGTGTATAAATCAAGCAACATTTCAACAAATTTCTAACCGACAATGAGATTTAACCGTAATACCTTTAAACAAATGATGATTGTGTTTGAGATTTTTCTTTCTCTTTATTGATATCATCATATTTCCTTATTAAACTTCACAAAACAGTTCAATAATTTCGGAACATGGCGTCAAATGTTAATGTTATATCATAATCGAACAAAACGTTTAAATGTTTAACAATTTCATAGGTTTGTGGCCTCACTTCCTCTTTAACTAACTCAATTTAAGAAATGTAAACTAGTCTATTCAAATGATTAGCTAAATAAAGATATGTTTGGCAAAAAATTATTCAACTTAAGGTTCGATTCTCTGTGTGATCTTTAGCAAATCTTACCTAGTAGTCTTAATTCTGGGCAAAGAAAAGGCATTTTAGCTGATGCAAGATTTCTAATACTTAACCAAATGGTCTTAGTCGCCGGTACAGATTATCTTTAAATGAGAGTCACTTTTGCATCCATATAGTTAAATTGCATCTAATTTGTTATGTTTCTTATTTTCTAATGAATGATAGACGAAATTGTTATGGTTTTCTACGTTTGTGTTTCATTGAAAGATGTAATGATAAACAAAAATGTATGTTTCTTCTAGGGGCAAGATAATCAATTTTAGCAGTACAATTCATAAGGTTAACTAAAATCAGCCTCTACCTAACAAGAAGGATGAATAAAGATTACATTAAATTTCGTTTCCTTACATTTATTCGGTCACAAAAGAAAAAAACACCCAAAAAGGTCATCATAATTCATTCCTGTAGTTCTATAATTTATGTATACAAAAATCTGACCTAATATCAGCTAATTCAGGTTTCTAGTTTTCCAGGTTTGTTAATTAATTTATTTAGTAGAAAAAAATATTCTTTAGTGAATACGAAGGGCTGACTTTTTTAGTTAAGTAACTAATGGAAACTAAAGAACACTGGACTTCTGTTTTATTCTAGTACAGGATTTCGTATCTGTACCCTACCCACGCACTAAATAGGGAGCAACTGATTAGTAATTCGGTCCATAAAATGACTTGGAAACATTTACAGAGCCATATGAAAGGAACATATTATTACGTAAACCTACAAATCATATGGATGGTTGTTTTACTAATTTGAAACTGCTTAGTGTCATGTATTTACAATCTGCCATGTAGCTAAAGCTAAATTGTTCATGTTTTTATTCAACATTCATTCTCATTATGTTTCTGACAAACATTCAATGTTTTACTACTAAGTGATAGTACTAGTGATAAACTTTATTTTTAAATGTTCAAGTACACAGCTCTTTAATTCAGTACATTTGGTTCGTAAACAATGCAATCAGACGATAAAGTTTATTAGCATAGTTCTATTAAACATCACCATTTCACTTAATTATCTAATGTTACATGTTAAAACGTGTTAGTCATTTCAACCAATTATTGAAAATTCATTGTATACCAGAGTAAAACTTTTAAGTTAATTACACAGATTGTGAATCAAGTATGAGCAGCTTTCATTTTATTAACTAGTCTCTGTTTATTGATTTTGTATACAATTTACTCTCTAGGTTACATACCTAAAACATAAAACGAAGGATGAACATTTATTTATGCTTTACTTATGCCTTAATATACTAATTTTTTAACCTGAACGAACTCCTAATGAGTAGAAACTAGAATTTTTGAAGTTCCACTGTTCAGTTTAAGTCATTCCTTCAGAGAGTAAATGAATAGCCGGAAAAAATAAACACAAGATAACTCTCTGAAGAACCGATTTAAATTAAGTCGTGAAACATCAGATATCCTAGGTTCTCTTCATTATGCTATTACAGACGTGTGATTAATTTGGTATAAGCAACCTACTCACCCACTCCCCATTTATCTGAGATTGTCAAATAAAACCTTACTAATGATACTCGAGTTTTTAGTTGTCATACCAAAACCTACTAAAATAATTTGTTTTGAAAACGGTTACATGAAGCCACTATTTCAAACACATTTCGTACAACAAAAGTTCTTATTAGATTGTTTTGCACAACAAAAAACATGTGATTTAAATGAATCATTCACTGCACAGTCAGACTCATATCTAACTTACTATTGGTTTTTTCGTTACCATTTAATAGTAGGACACATTACAATTTTTCTATGACCAATCACTTGTTGACCAATCGCGTCTACCCGATCGATTTATCTTATAACTGAAAATCTTATTGGTTCACAGAAAGTTATTTGAAGCACGGTTGTTTTGTTGGTGAACATTAATTCGTCTCGCAAAAGAATGGCCGGTTTAATAAGTCAAGCACTATACAATTGGAAGGATACAAACCTTGCACTTTTTGGGTCTGATGTAGAAAGAGCTGTAAAAAGTGAGTATTAAAATCATTTTATTAATAACGTCAATTCTATAACATCATTTCAGTAATTACTGGTTTGGTTTCGATTATATTTTTTATCCTCTAATGTTTAGTCTTTAACTCAGGCTTTAGTTTAAGATTTTCTAGATGTTGGTAATAATTATCGATGGGACAAATCGTATTATAGCTATAGCGACGTATTATTCGGTCCGGTTTACTTTCAGATAAAGTCAGGGTTAGAAGCCGAAGAGGACTAGGATGACTGATATAGAGACGGATCAGTCAAACTTAGAGTTACGAATTCTGGAGCAAAATTCACTCGTCATTAGTTAAATCCAAGTTAGGTATTGTAGCTAATATCAGTTCGTGATGCAAACCTTAATTCTAATTATTAACCCTGACTCATTCTCAACCCTAATTTTTCATACTAATTAATAATCATTTTTTGATCCTTGTAAGTAGTAGGTGAATCTTCTCTGGGTCACTTCAGGATCTCACAGACGTCTTCCATTTACTACGGTCATGCCGCGTAATAAAACGCGACTTAGACAATATGTTAGCCATCTAAATACAAATACTACATGTACGTAGCATTCCGAGGGTTTGAGTGCGTTATTAAGCATACAGTCTAGTCCTTATGTATCAGTTTAAACTGAAGTACACTGCATTTAATAGTATGAAAATCTAGTCCTTGCTTTTGGTACACTCCTTCATGGACCTTGATTGTGTGAACCGCCAACTTCGCACCACACAAATACGTCCATAACTTGGACAAAACATCAACAATATCAAACGCGAGACAGGTATTACCAATGGCATTAGATAGTGGTCGTACATTATCATGCGTTGAATAAAATACTGATTGCAAACTCGACAATATCATGGTAACATGTTCACTAAAAGACATATATATATATATATATATATATATATATATATATATATTATAAACTGAAAATGTCATTACTGAAGTCTATGCTTCAGCTGTATTGGGATATTTAAGTATGACTGATAATTGTAACTATTTGCTCAACTATAAGCTATTTTCCAGTTATATATTGAAAGCCTAATGAATGGATAAAATAATAAACTACTGATTTATAATTTCTTTGATTTGTTTGCAGAGGAATCTGCTGAGAAAGAGCCAGCATGGGGACCGGTACGGTCGATTACTTCCCCTACCCTAATGGTCTGGCGAATTAAGGTAATTCTTGATCTTCTCTACATGTGATAATCCCTAATAGCTTCCTAATTATTGCACTCGTTTATGGTCCTTTCCTTTTAATTTAGTATTCTCTTCATAAATCTTAGGTCAAATATCAAACTTGATCAACTGTTTCTGTACACACCGGCTTTGAACTGTTTTGAATTCTGAGCTAGTTCCATCATCTTTATCAATTTCAGTTTTTGTGATAATTAACTATAATCACATCATCATCATCATCAACAACAACATGGAATTTTTCACTTAAGTACAGCAGTCTAAGTTGCCATACCACATTAGCACAGAGATAGAATTGTTATTTCAAATTCCATAGTTGTAGAGGTAGTAAAAGTATTAGAAGTAATCGGAGAGATTAGGATTCGGAGATGTTATTCAAGAAGTATAATTCAGTAAGAAACTATAATCACAAACGATAATAATAGTATATGTATAAACGTATTTTAGTAATCCACATAGTACTAATTTCAAGAGCTTCTTATCGCTACAAAAAGTAACTTCATTTATGTTTGGTGGGAGTAATTTATTAGAAAGCGGTTGAAATAACTGGAATAGATTTCCATAATAATAAATTATGGTATATGTAAAATGAATAAGTTTTCATTTGTAATTGTTAGCCTACACGTAACTGTCATTATTGCAGAAATTTTTACCTTTCGTCTGGATTGTTACGTAATTTGAAATATCAACCTTTTTTCTAGAATTCCTCTATTACTTATTAAATAAATATTCTACAATTTGAACACCTGTTATAATTCTTCCATATTTATGATCATTTTGTTAATCATTCTAGACGAGAATGATTAATACTATTTACATTTAGTTTGTATACAGCTGATAAGAAACAGTTAGATAAAGTGAATGCAGGTTATCTTGTTACATTTGTCATCGAACGTCTATAAGGTAAATATGCGGAATACCAAACTACAGTGTATCACCAAAATTATACTTGACGCAAACTGAATTTCATACTAAACCAAAGTCACACCAAAATAGTAGGAAAAAAAAATTAGACTGAATAAATTTCACACTGAACTAAAACAAGAGTATTACTGTACAAGAATCACATTGAGTTAGGGCGTGGTCTTACCATGCTTCGATAATAGAGCTTGTTGGAATGAATTCATTTATTCGTTTGTGGTGTGTAGGACATAGTTAGGTTGTCAGATTTTCTGGAGATAAGTTCTGTTTCTGAGTGGGTTTCGTGACGGATCAAATTCAATTTAGTTATAATTGAGAATCAAAGAAGACGGCATGTTTTTCTGCAATATGATAGTGTTATGGAAATTTTTTTGGATTAATGGTGTTTAAAATAATTTACCTTGTTGAGAAACCTAATTAACGCAGTGAGATGACGTAGTTTATCGCAAATGTATGCTATACAAGGTGATATAATGAAATAAATTCATACACCATCATAATTCATTAGCCCAGTCATGTTGGAGTAACTAGCTTTGTTCATTTCACCGATAAGGCAATGCAACTTTATGATACATTCGTGTACCAGTTAAAAACTCCAACTTCAATACGGCGAACGAGATTACTTCTATCCTTTTACTGCCTACCCACTTACTAAAGTAAAAAGTCCAGTATACTCATAAACTTTGTTGGTCAATATCCTAGATGAGTCAAATATGATTCAAGTTAATTGATTATTAATTACAAGATTTGTTTACCTGAGTACTTTTGACTGAAAACGACATGACAATCAAATAATCAATACAGGGGGAATGGATTGAGACTAAATGCATCGACAGTTGACCGACCGAAGCTGCTACCTTGACGTGGTTGTCGGGCTTGACTATCGTGATGACCCAACCGAGCTATATTGGCTGGAACATATGTTCCTGCAGGTCCTACCATGCCAGGCAGGTCGATTGGAGAACGATGAGAGTAAAAGCAGCTACTCAATGTCTGAAGGCGAAGTCGTACTGCTGACTGCAGAGGGGTGTGACAGCAGTAATGTGTTTCCCTCGGACAACCAGCATGTGCAGCGATGCTACCTTCTCACAAGGAAGGAAGGGTTAGAAAAGGTCGACCCTAAAAATGTCACACCTCCCCTACCTCACGGATTTCCGTCTCCTTGGGTAAGGGTGCCCACTAAGGGCTTTCAAGAGCGGAGCTAACCCTCAAAAAGGCCGTATGTGACCGGCCTCAAGCAGTTGTCCCTTGGGCTCTGCGGTCACGCTCCCAGGTCTCCAAGACCAACACCGATGTATCTTCCTTTTCAGGTCCCTCAAGAAACAACCTTCCACGGTGTGGGCAGCCGAGAAGTGATAACCGCCCTCATACCCGTAACAGCACGAGAGACCAAATTGGTCAAAATCAAATCCTTCCTACACCCACAAATACCTCTCTTCTCTCCGCAACTAACTCTACTCACATTCCCTTATCTGACTGCACCGCTAATGCAAACGATGCGAGTTCGCGAAACGTCGTTTCTGGTCTCCTTAAACCCCGTTCTACACTACATGTTAGAGCATTTAATGTACGGACATTGTGTCAAATAGGGCAACAGGTATCACTAACTAGAACTTAAGAATCTCGTGCCATCGATGTGTGCTGCGTCTCGGAAACGCGCATGCAGGATCCGAGTAGCATCATTCGCTTGACCTCGCCATGTCAAGATAAAGCAACTCGATTTACCCTTCGTGTATCCGGTAGCCCTGATTCTGCTTCCCGGGGTCTCGCTGGTGTAGGTATAGCATTGATTCGTAGGGCAGAACAATCTCTCCTTGACTGGATCCCAGTCGATAGTCACTTGTGCGCTGTCCGACTAAACGGGACAGTAAGAATTAGAAAGAACAGGGACACTCGTCGTTGCCTCTTCGTCATATCAGCCTACGCCCCCACTGACTGCAGTCCAGACGATGTGAAAGATGATTTTTACAGAAAGCTTTCTGACCTCCAAAAAGTTAAGCGCTCTGATATAGTTATAATTGCTGGTGACTTCAATGCTCAAGTTGGTAGACTGAGTGAAAATGAAAGACATCTGGGTGGATATTATGGTGTTGCGGCTCAAAGAACATACAATGGTGGCCGTCTGTTGCAACTATGCTCAGATAGCAAACACTTATTTTAAGCATAAGGAAAAACATCTTTTGACCTGGCGACCCCCGAAGTCGTCTCAACGTTGGACACAACTAGATCATATCGCCATCAGCCACCGACGGAAGGGTTCGATAGAGGAATACCGCTCGTTGTGGGGCACATGTTTAGATTCAGATCATGCCCTAGTGCGAGCACGTATTTGTTTGAGGCTTACTGGACTTAGGAAAGATACCATAAGGAAGTCTCTTAGGGCTTTACGTGATGATAATCAAGCTAAGAAAATATTTCAGCAGGAACTAGACAAACAGTTAGGCGGCCATGAGAGTGATTCCCATCCTGAGTCAGGTTGGAATGATATCAAAAAGGCTGTGGAAACAGCAGTGATATCTGCTAGCAAGGTAAACCATAAGGCTAGGATGAAGCCGTGGATTTCAGTCGCGTCCACCGAACTGATGGATGCTCGAAAACGCATCCCACCTGACTCTGAACATGATGAAGAACGTAGTCAGCTCAGGCGCATACTTATAAAAAGCCTACGTAACGACCGTGAACAGTGGTGGGTGGCGAAAGCAAAAGCGATGGAAAAGGTAGCGGCGATAGGCAACACTAGACAACTTTTCCGCCTTATTAGAGAAACCGGTATTAGGAACCCGAATGTGAGTGAGACTATCTCGGAATAGGATGGTCTTATTATCCATTCTCAATCTAGGAGGCTGGACCGATGGGGAGAACACTTTAGGGACCAGTTCAACTGGTCTTCAGCCACCATTCGGTTACCCACGATCCCCAGTCATCCTGAATGGCAAATCGATTTAAGTCCTCCCAGTTTACATGAAGTTGAGAAAGCTATAGGAAATCTAAGGGGAGGTAGAGCGGCAGGTCCTGATAGGCTTACCCCTGAGATGTTTAAGGATGGCGGTCCAGTTTTAACGGTTAGACTGACCGAGATCCTAGTTAGAATCTGGGAAATGGACGTAATCCCATCTGACTGGTCTCAGTCGCTAATCGTCTCAACCTACAAGAAAGGACAGAAGTCCTCTTGTGACAATCACAGGGAAATCAGTCTAACCAATATAGTTTCTAAGTTGCTAGCCTCGATTATACTTAGACGTCTAACTAGATCTCGTGAAGTGCAGACTCGAGAAAACCAGGCTGGTTTTCGACCTGGACGTGGTTGTATAGACCACATCTTCACACTACGACAGGTCCTGGAACACAGACACACATTTAGACGTCGGACAATAGTCGTGTTCCTGGACCTTAAGGCGGCATTCGACTCAGTAGATGGTGAGGTTCTGTTGCAGTGTCTGTCATTGAAAGGCGTACCAAAGAAATACAGTAACCTTATACAAGCACTCTACTCGAACACCACTGGTCGGGTGAGAGCATATGGCGAACTGTCATCTGAATTCTGTACATCAAGTGGTGTCCGTCAGGGCTGTCCACTCTCTCCATTCTTGTTTAACTTTGTCGTAGACATACTCTTAGAGTTAACATTAAGCTCGTCAGATTTTTCAGGGGTTGACCTTCTACCAGGAAAGTCGCTTACTGATCTAGAATATGCCGATGACATAGTTGTATTCGGTGAAGACGCTGACAAAATGCAGAGTCTTCTGACTACCATAAGCAACAATGCGAGCATGTTCGGGATGCGGTTTTCCCCCTCGAAATGCAAAATGTTACTTCAAGACTGGGTTGCATCGACACCTGAACTAGTGATAGGGAGTGAAGTAGTCGAGCGTGTTGATCACTTCACTTATCTTGGGAGTCTCATCAGTGCTGACGGTCTGGTGACTGACGAAATCTCAGCTCGGATACAGAAAGCTCGATTGGCCTTTGCCAACCTGCGTCACTTATGGCGTAGGCGAGATATCCGTTCGCTAACCAAAGGACGGGTGTACTGCGCTGCAGTTCGCTCCGTTCTCCTTTATGGCTGTGAAACATGGCCGTTAAGAGTGGAAGATGTTCGTAGGTTACTAGTATTCGATCATAGATGTTTAAGAAGCATTGCTCGTATATCGTGGGACAGCCGAGTAAGCAATGCTGTCGTTAGGAAACGAGTACTGGGTAAGGATGGCAGATCAATAGATGAAGTGGTGAAACTTCATCGGTTGAGGTGGTTGGGATATGTGTTACGTATGGCTAACCACCGACTGCCTCGACGAGCTATGTTTTGTGGTGTAGGAGTAGGTTGGAAGAAAGCTAGGGGCGGCCAGACCAAAACATGGCAGAAATCCATGAAGTCTCTGACAAGTGGACTGAGTCATGTTGGTAGATGTAGACTACCTGGTTGGGGTCCGCGAGATGACAGTAATCGATGGTTAGAGACCTTGAACGACATGGCTGAAAACCGTTTGCAATGGCGAAAGTGCATCCATTCTTTGAGCTCTCTCAAATCCTAATCTTCTGGAATCGTCAGCACCTCTACATTTGTCTTTCTAACCTTATCTCACTGAATTATACTTCTTGAATAATATCTTCAAACCCTAATCTTCTTTATTAACATTAATACCTCTACTATCTTTATCACTATGGGATTTGATTTGACATCTGAGTCTTTGTGCTAATGTGGTATGGCAACATGAACTTTTGTACATACGTACGAAGTTCTATGTTGCAACTGACTGACTGACTGTCGACAGTTGACAGAATGAAAATTACCTAATACGGATTCGCGGAAACATAATCGGCTATCGTTCTTATACGTCGCTCAACAGTTTATCTAACTTAATCTTCATCAAGCATCATTTATTTACCATTGAAAATTATTTCTGAATGAATTTCTTAGAGATAATCTATCACTATTTGAAATTCCTAATTTTTTAAGTCTAGTGAATTGTAATACGTAAAGCATTAACAACAAATATCAAGGGTTGTAGTAAATTTACTTTATTTTATGTTATCTAAATCGATCTCAAAAACACTAATTCCAAACTGAAAGTGTAGATTTACAAATAAAGTTCCGTGAGAAAGTGTTTTCTGATTGCATTTTATCAGCAAATTAAGTAATTTTAATGAATCATCCTCACAAAACCTTATACGTAAAACTGCATTTTACTGATAACAGTTTGTTTGAGAAAATTTTACACCACAAGAAATTGAATTAATGTACAAAATTTTACAGTGACTATTGTTTTTGCTCTACGAAATTTAACCAGTTGTGATTAATTTTTGTGAAAATCTCTTATACCCACATTTTCTTCCTTGTATTTTGTTTTAATATTTGATAATATAAAAAAGTAACGGGACACGGATATGTTTTCCAACTATTAACTATCCGAAAATTTATCAAGTTAGCAATAACACATGGATAAGTAGTAGAAAAATTGGGATAAAATGACTTTTTGTTGTCTAGGCAAAAGAAAAATCAACAATATAAATAATCTGTCCACAAAACAAGTTTAAGAATAGGTAGTGCAACAATATTTGACAAATAGCTCTCGTCAAAGAGAACGGATTTAGATGTCTGTAGACACAAAGTTTTATTGAAGTGATTACAAGATACTGGATATATATTTGAGGAAACTTTTTGTGTCTTCTGTTGTACATTCTGATGGTATCTTTTCGGGATGTTCCACAGACCCATTATGAAATTCTGAGATATTAACGCAATAAACAGATACTATAAGGCATCCATACAGGCTACGTTTTAATTTAATGTTTCGTTAACGGTGTGTGGCGAATCATAGCGTATGAACAAATACTTGGCCAATATTGAATATTCAGCATGACTGCGGTGTTCATCAAACCGGTATGCGGATGGAGTCGATTCTGAAACAATGTTCAGAAAAGCTGACTGAATGTTTTACTTAAGCCACCTTATCAAGCAATAATATTTCACAAGATTAGTGTGGGGGTCCTCGTACAACTTCTTTATTTGATTTATAAACAAATTATACAATTGAGTACTAGGAAAAGATTCACAGTTGACTAAAACATATCCAAGTTAGATCTCAGTATATATTGTGATTGATTGATATCCAACTTGAATTATTCATACCAAATGATGATGTGAGTAAAAACCGTAAGTATTACATGTTACTACTTACTAATAAGCAGTAGTTAGAGTCATTTTACATTTGTGAGTAAAACGTCTACTAATTTACACTGAAGCAATTATCTTTTAATGTCCTCTGCATCTATCAACTTAACACATAAGTTTATACTATACTATAATTTGAAGTACGTAAATGCCTATACAAAAGTAACTAATAAATTACAAAAATTTACTGTGATTCGACTTAACTGTTGTGTCTTTAAATATTCGATACATCTCTTTCATACTACATTTTTAGAATTTCCAATTAGAAGTTGTACGAGGTGAAGACATTGGTAAATTTTTCCGTGGTGATTCCTATATTGTTTTGAATATCGAAAAAGTTGGCAATGAACTATTGTATGATGTTCACTTTTGGATTGGACGAGAAAGCACTGCGGTATGTTTACACGCTAATGTATACATTTGATATGAACAAACTTACCTCATTTTATCGCATGATCAAATTAAAATTAGTTGTTTTAACAAGTAAATCGGCAGTAGTAAAAAGTATTTTTTGAAATTTCACATTTTAACAATTTCATTCCAACTCATCTTCATGGTAGTTGTATGTTTGAATAGGGTAAAACATACAAAGACCACTAAAATATTGAAAATCAATTTTACAGGTTACTTCAAAATGACTACTTAGTTGTTGTTGAATTTCGATAAAATGTTTTCTGAAACTTTATACTCTAATAGTGTGAAAAATCCAGGTTAATCCTTGGAATTCACAGCACTTGGAATTCTATCTAACCTCAAAAATGGAGATCAGAATGTGTTGATAACCGGTGTAAGGCTAAGTAAAATTGACTAAAAAAATCACCAAGCACTTATTATCAACCTCTAATATTGGACAATATATTCAATGGTTGTAGTTTAGGCTTGATTTTTATGCAATAAAGATCAGAACTTTAACCTTTTTCAGGATGAATATGGAACAGCAGCTTATAAAACCGTTGAATTGGATACTTTTCTTGATGATAAAGCTGTTCAACATCGAGAAGTCGACGGATTCGAATCTGATTCGTTTAAAAGTTATTTTAATCGTTTTGAGTAAGTTCAGCATAAAGCTTATTTTGTTGGCTAAATATTATTATTAATTTTCACTTCAATTAACTTGGTGATAAATGTTCCGAAAATAATTATAATTTTTTGGTGGTATTCCAATCAGTAGAAATTTGTATTTCTGACGTTGCGTGTCCTAATGCAAGTCACTTCATAGCAAATAAATAACACGTTTTTGGCAAACTATGTAACTCTACTTTATGAGTATTTGATGATAAAATTACTAAATTTGAACCTGACAATTGGTAGCATTGAAGGAAGAAGATTCTTTGATCAGCTAGAAGATGATTACGCAAATTAGACCTTATTTTATGTTTTTTATGTTCGATTGCCTGTTGAGCTGGTTTAATTCTATGCTTAATATTATTTGAAGCTCATTATTTTGCCATGGTATCCACTGATTCTCGTTAGACTAGGATTTACAAAATTTCAAACCATACGCTGAATGATTGTCATTCATGTGTTTAGGCTATAATCAATCTACTGAAACTTTGTTTTAATTACCACAAGTCACTAGTTAGTAACATGTTATATTATCTAGCCTCACAATGTAGTCTGAATTCTATTGATCAATTTTATATTAATTGGTGAAACAAGCGTTTAGCAGTCTTTTTCATTTGGTTATCATTATTCGGGTTTGTCTGTAGCATCACAGACACTTCTGTTAGTTTTATTTCTTTGCATGTAAATTACTTGATTGGAAATATTTGGTCGTAATGGCAGATTAAGTTCATACTATGAATTCCTTTGTAATTTAGCTATTACGATTTCTTCATTAGAGTATGATTAATAACTCTAACGTTATTTTTAACACATCAATGGTTAGAGACCTTGAACTACATGGCTTAAAATCGTTTGCAATGGCGCAGGTGCATCCACTCTTTGTGTGCTTTTTAATTCTAACCTGAATTCCTCATAATTTCTATCTTTCTCCTTTTAAATTTATCTGACTGAATTATACTTTTCGAATCATATCTTTGCTCCCTAATCTTCTCCATTGCTGCTAATAATTCTACTATCGCTATCACTCTTGGATTTGAACTGACAGTTACGTCTCTGTGCTGACGTGGTATGGCAACGTGAACTGATGTACTTATGTACGAAGTTTTGCGTTGTATCTGTCTGTCTGTCTATTTCTAACACAGTGCGTACAAGATGAGCGTTTCTTTTTATTCAGGATTCTGTAACTAGGTGTTATAGAATCCCAGCATTGGTGTTCTCATTAAGAGTTTGATTCCCCCACCTTTTTAAATACTATTACATCACTTCTCATGCTAGTGTTTAACGATAATCACCAGTTATTCAATGTCAATGTGAAGGGTAATTCTTAGATGTAGTTATGTCTTACAGGTCAGTCTTGAAATAGTTAATCCGAAAGTTTTAATTATTTGTTGCGATTTCAGGTTCAGTTACTCAGAGTTTTATAGATATAATTTTTTGTCCAATGTCTTCTAACCACTAAGGGTACACTTTTTGTTAAACTATTTAGATCTCAACAGATAATCATACATAAAAATTTGATTTTTCTAAAGAGATGGAACACACATGCCATAGTTTATTTATGTGTTTATTTAAACACATGTTTATTGGTGCAAAGGGGCATCTAAATATTTGTACATCTCACCAATTAATGGATTTGTGTTTGGGTTGGAATACTGCCTTAAGTGCCCAAACCTATGTAGGTTGTTTTCTTGGGGAACCACTCCCTGAGCCTCTGACCTAGAGATCTAATCTACGAGACAGTGGGGTAGCGTTAGGAGATGCAGTCCTATGGTAGCCGGTAACTAACAATAGATTGACATACCGTTTGTCTCATCAGGATTCTTGAGCCTATGTGAAGTATCATTCGGAATCAGGGTTTCCAACTCCTATACGTGAATCTTCCTTTATGCGTCGGACATTCTTTTTTTGTCCTCTCGATTTCTTGAGCACCGCCGTCTTGAAAGGCAGTGAGTAGGACTTTCTTGGAAGTGGCTATATACGCGTGGCCATATGAGAGCATTAGGAGAGAGAGTAGGCTCTTTCCACTTGGCCATACCAGGTCATATAGAGGCAAGCGTGGCACCGGACAAAGCCAGCTCAGCTTAAAACAAGAACAGTATACTTAGTAGATATTCACTTTTCCGTTGATTTGTATCAACACTTTGAACTAACTCAAGATAATTGTCAGTATTCAATGCTAGCGCACGTAACTTTATTTTCTAGAACGTAAGGAAAAATGTGTCTATTTTGCCTTGAATAGTTCTTAGATATCACTCGTTTCTCGTTGCAATTCTGGTTGAACACTTTATCGGTTTATATTTTATGTACTTGAGTTGCGCATCATGTGGCTAAACAAAGAATTAACTAGCATTGAGTCATATCTCCAAGAGTATATTGTTATTTTCTGTTGAATAACAATTTTAATGAGATAATTTTACAAATGTAAACAGAAAAACGCGTAGGAGTTAATTAGTTACATACTAATTAGTTGTATATTACACTACGTTTTTTTTTTTACTCAGAGGGTGTTATTATTTATACTCAACAAGATAAAACTATCTCCAACACATATGAATTACTCAACAACGAAAAAACTCTTTGTAATTAAGTTAGTAAAATTGTCATTGTGTAAAAAGATAGACAAATTGTAAGGCTTCATACGCTTCCATTGATTACATGGTGATCTCCAATCAAAATCACTCGTAGTCTACTTTAATAATAATACTATTGATTCGATTTGACTACATTGAATGTAACCTTACTGGTTCCCTGATTGTGTAGTCTATCACAATGTTAGTAAATTTAATTACTTAATACTCATTAAAAATTTCAAATCTCTTCTAATATCTCACCTAGTTCATGTATCAAATTAATAAAGTACCAAATGAATTATTATTAAAAATTTTTCAATATCTCAATGGAAATGATTTAATAAATTGTACATTATTCAATGAACAATGGAATGATTTAATAAGCAATGACAAATATTTATGGTTGTCTATTTTTGAAAATGAAATGAACACTGGTTGGTTATGGTTAAACACAGATACGGTCAATATATTAAATTCATTTCATGTAATCAATGAAAATTTATTGATTGAATACAATGAAAATGAATCCAGGCGTAAAGATGACCACCAACAAAGGAATAAAAACTATCGAAAAATCACTGAATTAATCACACAAATATTGAATAATCCTGCTTGTTTAATGAAAAAAATCTATTCATATTACACTGACATAAACAAGTTGGAAAAAGAAACATTAGAAAAACAGATTATTCCATATTTGAAATCATTAAATACTAATGAGATTTGTTTTAATTGTATAATATTAGGACCAGCTATTGATACAGTTCATTTGGCTGGAGAATTTATGCATACATTATTAAGTTGGATAGATTTAGCTTTAACAATGAATAAACAATCGATTAAATCTAAACAAATTCCTAGAAGAACTAATACTTCATGGACTGGACAAGGATTTATATTACGTTTACCACAATGTTTATCATTGAATAATGATAAAGAGAATTGTAAGAGTATACTTTTTAATACAACAATTTTACATTCACGTAAGCAGATGATACGTACTAGATATTGTTATGGTGGTAGTCGTTTATTTGGTAATTGTTTAGTTGACACATCTACTACAAATCAACAACCAATTGTTAGTGTAAATTTTACTTCATGTACAATAGATGCAATTAGTTCAACTCAAATTGTATTCTATGTTATTGATATGAGAAAAGAAGATAATTATTTATTAAATAATGAAAATGATGATTCTATACCGTTGATAAATCCATATAATTCAGACAGTGAAAGATGGAATGAAATACGTATTGAATTAGATGCTTTAACAAACTGTATGAATTCAGAACAAATATTAATTATTTTAGGAGTTGGTAATCAAAATGATCATGAGAATAATTACAATCTTATTGAACTTGCTTTAAATCTTGGCTGTAATGATTGTACTTATTCAAAAGATACTAATCATGAAACTAATAACAATCAAGAGACTATTGATACTTGTCATGGTAGACCGCTATTAAATAAGCCATATTTAAATTGGAGATTATGGTGTACTTCAATAAATGAATTGAATTATAATAATTTAGAAGAGATTTTCTTATGGACAGCTATAACTTGTTTAAATAAATCATCTATTGCTAAAATGATGTCAAATCAATCATTGACAAAACGTATTACAACTGTACAAAATCGTATGAGTAATTTTTATCGTATCTTTTCCAACTGAATAGTAACATTTGTATTCCCTCATAACCTGTATTGTCTATTCTTATTATTGATTACTGTGTTTTGATAATATTTTTGAAAAGTTTCTTTTTTTTTATCAATCTATCAGGGAAATGTTTGTACTTTGTGACTTATTTTCTTTCATCTTAACTACAATGTAATTCTTTCTGAAATTGTTACGTGCAACAATCCGATTTTTTTTTTATTTTATTTTCAAATAACCTAAAACTAAAAGTTGATTATCTCGAATGATGACAACTTTAATCCTATTCAAAATGAATCATCATAACTAACACGTGACATAACCGTCAAGAGAAAAAAACAAAGAAATAAATTGGGCAGTTGTACTGTCATCAAAATACAAATTGTCATGACTGACTAAGATGTTTAAAAGTCAATAAAAATGCATACAAAAATTATTTAGTTTTCTGTTGTGTTCAATTATTTATGATGATGGAAATAGTTGAAGCAAAAAAAAAAAATGAAATGAAATGACCTCACGAGATGTTGGTGTTTTCTCTTTGGAAAAGTGTTTGTATCTCAGTGTGTGAATATTTGATTACATTATTGTTTTATTAATTACGTAAATAATTCTGGTCTGGTCTTAATTATCACAATGAAGAGATGTGTTTTGAACACATGATAATAATATTGGTTTTTTTTGATTGTAGATATATTTAGCTACTTCATCATCTTAATAAACCACATTGTTTAATGCCCCGTCACATCTCATACATTAATAGTTGATGTTAGGATTTCATAGGAAAAGCATAGAGGTAACCGGTTTATGGTCTAACGCTGTAATATGAAAGAAGAGTGTGTAAGACTGATAGTTGTGGGTCTTTCATGATATCTAGAAATAGTCTAACTCTTTGACTTGAGACGCTATCAGACATGGCTTTAAAACAAAAGCTAATGGCAATCCTGTTCTAATTTTCTTTTAACTTCTTCATAAAAACTTAAAGAACTGAAAGAAATTATTGGTTGTATTCTCCCGTTACATACTATATTCGTTTATTTATTTTCATGCATTTATCTACTTTTGACCGTATTTCTTCCTTTATGTCACAATTTCATTTACATAAATACGCTTGTGTATAGTTATTTTAGTGTCCAATTTTTACTCATATTTGTCTGTATTAAATAAACTGATCATTTAATGGTTTACATAGAAGAAGGTTTTTAACCTGTTGCAAGCTAGTAAACATGTCGTGATTTCGTTTGAGAACTTTTTAATGAAGTAGGCTTATTACGAAAACCGTATTTACTAAATTTACTGCTTTCTATTTGTTTTTTTTTTTTACAAATCAATAAACAACATATAGAACTCTTGCAGGTGGTTATGCGAGCGGATTTAATCATGTACAACCAAATGAATATAAGCCTCGGCTTTTAGTATTTCATTCAATTGATCGTAAACACATGGAATTACTTGAAGTACCATTTTCAAGACGTTCTTTGGATTTTACGGATGTTTTTATTTTGGATATGGGTACTGTAGCATACCAGTGGAATGGACGTGAGTGCAGTAAAGAAGAAAAATTCAAGGTAAGGCATTGATATTTTTATGTAAGTAGACTGTCAAGATTCTACTTATGGCAAAGACACTATATCACTATCCAATCTTTGATTTCCTCAAAATATGTAGACAGCTAATGTTTACGTATTACAATATGACTTGTGTTCTGGCACCTATAGTCCGTTTTCAATCCTAATCTTCTCCATTACTGCTACTACTTCTACTACCTCTACTACTATTGGACTTGAATTGACAACTTTTTACTAGTTTTTATTATTGTCATAGAACTTATCTACAAAAGTGTAAATTACCCTTTTTATAATTGATGTTCAATAACTACGGAAACCAAATCATTACTTATACTACATTATTTAGTATAATAACTGAAATAACCGAGCCCCACAAATATCTCACTGACAATAGATGAAGTCTATTATACCACTTAAATTTATGTTATGAATATTGTCAGTTACTTATATTTCTTAAAATACTCTTTGTTTAGTGTTAGTGGTTTAAAGTTTATTGATTAAAGTTTGTTATTCATTATGCGATTCAGGCAAGTCAATTTTTACAACAACTGGAGTCTGATCGAAATGGCCGGTGTAAAACTGAAGTGATAGATGATGATGGTTCTGAGGAACATGTAAGTTGCTTATTAATTTGTAAAATTTTTTTAATTATCTTTTCAATCGAAGAAAAAAATCACTTCAAAGTGCGTTTTGTTGTACATATGATGATTACAGGAATTCACTTACTTATTTGGTGTAATCTAATTATTCCATTCATCATTCATGTTTTATAAGATATGAACTAAGATAAGACAATAAAGTATCATATTAAAATGGATCATCTTCAATGTAACTGTGCATACTATAAGAACTATGATAACATTATCTGTACTAATCACCTGATATATAATAAAATATCTTTATCCATCAATAATCGAAACTTTACAATGGCTTCAGAGATTTGACTCTTTTTAGTCGACGTAGTTATCGTAATTATATTGAATATTATCAAAGAGTACTGACAATTCTCTAGTTTAACATATTGAATGTCAGGTGAGTGGTCCTAGGTTCCATCCCTGATAGCCGGGTCATGGTTGCGCGCTACCGAGAAGTTAACATACTTTGATGAAACAACTATCTTGTGTATTCACATTTTTAATGACGGTTATAATTAAAATCAGTTCGTGATTTGAACTGCTAATTTTTTAATCTTTACAAACCCTGTATATTAAAAAAAGAACTGATACATTTCAGATGCGATACCAAGACAATGTTATAACTTAAATTAAGTAAACAAACATTAAGTTTGGCAGTACTCGGTTATTCTTAATCCGGTATTTACTATAAAAAACTGGCAATTAACACAGAACAATTTGAATCTTATTCTATTCAATCTATCGTAGTTTAATCTCGACAAACTGTTGGGGATGTTAGATCCCCAGAACTCGCTTGATAAATGCCTTATTTCGGATTTCACGTTTGCCAGCATGGGCTGATCAGTTGACCTTGAGATTTCATTTCCCACCAGGAAAATCCATGGCTGTGATTGGCTGCTGTATATTAACAGTCCCAATGACGTTTCTATGATGTATAAATAAACGAGAGTTGTGTGCTTGAATGTATTGTGATTGCTTGGTGTTTGTAGGATAAACTTTCTACGCTTATCAAGCCTTCTGTTTACAGCTTGGGATTCAAGGTAGCCTATCTGGACGCCGGTAATTGTCTCGTTCACGTTTATCGACTAAGGTGCACTCGTAATAGCTTCAAGCATACCTAGTGACGAACATTACATAATGATGATCATCACCATCTATCATTGAAAACCGTAATTTACTTAACATCAAGTACATATTTTTCTGTCTGTCTTTTTCATCTAGATCAGTTAGAATTCTGTTGGAAATTTGTTATTAACATTAAAATCTATTTATATATTTATTAGTTATAAAACTGAACAGTTGTATTCACTCGTAATTATCATACATGTATTTCTGTTGTCATTCGTTTTTTTTTTCTTGTTTTGCACAGAAAAAGTTCATTAGTTTATTGCCAGATGTTGAAGTAGGCGAAAAAATTAAACCAAAAATAGGCAAAAAAGCAATTTACAGGTACTCTTTCGAGACTTTTTTTTTCTAATCTGTGTAAAAAGACTTTTTGTGTTTGATTAGATTATTAGACAATCGTCCATAGGTGCATGTAAAAAATTATGGTGAAATTCACTATTATTATTAGTAGTAGTAACAGTATTAGTATTATTACTACTACTGTAGTGAAGGAGAACACAGGTGAGGGCAACCGAATTGTATTATACGAAAATTACAGAGTTACTCAGTAAAATCGGAAAATCTTATCGTAACCGTTAATTTGCACATCTTCAATCCATCATCAATCCATTGTCTGACATTTCACTATTCATGCGTTTCATACAAATTCCATTGTGTTCCCACTCTTTCTTTCTTGATCTTCCCCCATCTTCTGCTGCCAGACATTACGTTTACACTCACGTCATATACTACTTATAAGTAGCGCGCACCACACTACCACCACGCAATATGTAGTGTCAGTCTAATTTTGTCTAAGGCATAGTAATAAAATTAATCGATTGATAATTAGAATCCACTCTCATTGACGTCATCCTCTTCAATCAGTTTGTTAAATGAATACGTATCTTGAGACTTTGAACGTTCTGTTCCCTACATAGTAGAACAGTGGTTGTTTCTAAAGTGTTTATTGATGATGGTCAAAAGGGAGTTATTCCCCCCCTAGAAAATATTTAACAAGTTAAAGTTTAATCGTATCTGACATTTTCAGAAGAAAAAGTTTAATTTGTCACAAAAGTGGTTATTATAAGCAAAATGATCAAAACCGTATCCATTTTAATGCTGAATCAACGGTAGGTGTATTTTGTTATCAAATAATGCATAGAAATCAACACTGACATATAACTGTTTAGTTATCTGAAATGAAACTTTAAACTGTAATTGACTAGTTTTTTTTATTAGGAACTCTTCAGAAATACTACGCTGTTATAAACTTCACGAAGCATATAACTCATGACCTTGAACTCATTCTGTGAGAGTGCACATCAAAAAATAACATTGAGCTACCGTTCAATAGTTTAAATTAATCAACATAACCATTCAGTGAATTATTATTCAATACTCAATACACAATTCTTAACCATGGTTGTTTAGCTATTAGGATAGTAGAACAGACTGAAATAATTCCAATCCATCTTCGTATTGTTTGTTTTCCTGACAGAATCACTTCCCCTATATGAAGTCATTGACTAGTGGACTGAGCCATGTGGGTAATTGTCGACTACCTGGTTGGGGTCCGCGAGATGATTATAATCGATGGTTAGAGACGTTGAATGACATGGCTCAACATCGTTCGCAATGGCGCCGGTGCATTTATTCTTTGTGTTCTCTCAAACCCTAATCTTCTGGATTCTCCAACACCTCTAGTTTCGACTCTCTAAACTTTTCTCACTGAATCATACTTCTTGAATAATATCTTCTAATCCTAACCTCTCCGATTACTCCTAATACCTTTACTACCTCTTCTACTATTGGATTTGAATCGACAATTATATCTCTGTGCTGATGTGGTATGGCAACATGAACTGATGTACTTACGTACGAAGTTCTACGTTGCATCTGACTGACTGACTGACTGACTGAATCACTTCCGTTTAACAGTATTTGTTAATATCGGTACTAGCTAGTAATAGGACCCTATAGGTCAAGGATTTCATCTTTTTTTTGATGGATCTACTGTGCATATAGTAAGAATAATAATTTGCACTTTTATACACTTACACCTGTTACATTATTTATTGTTTACTCAAGTTCATTTCATTTTATGTTTCAAACTTATCACTAATTGCATTCATTAACTTTTACAGAGTTTCAGATGAAAGTGGTAAAATGGAAATTTCACTTGTATGCGAAAATGCCTTACCAAAATCTTCACTCACAGAAAACGATGTCTATTTCATTGATAGTGGAAATTCTCTATTTGTTTACATTGGTGTGAAATGTAGTAGACGAGAAAAATTAGATGCATTGTCGCATGCACATGTAAGTGATTTGAAGTTTTTTATGCTAAAGGTTTATATATATCAGTAAATTTGATTTTAGTTTCATAGTCATATTTTATACTCGTTTTTCATTCAATTCATAAGAAATAATGAATTTTAGTTCTCTGAACCGGGTGGTTTAATTATAAAACTTTGATTTTCCAATCTGGACAACAATAATTTGCACAAACTTTCAGATAAGAGTGATCTATTCGAATTTCTCCGAGTTATGACTAAGAGCTTTTTCTGTTGAACTTCATCTCATTTGGTTATTTCTAGCCATTGTTTTATCATTGTTCGAATATTTATTTTATCTTATCTTACTGTTTTTGACTTGATGGTTATCCAAGCTCTATCTCATTGTTTAGTCAGTTGGGTCAATTTTGATATATTTGTTGATTGATCTCAACGGTGAGATTCTAGAAATTCCCTGGTTTTCTTAGCATTCCCTATATCTAGGATTTAAGCATTTTATCAGTCGAGCGTGTATCCACAATTGTCTGCAAATGTTCACTTAAGTGGCGATATATCTTGCTGTTCAGTAGTAGCATTCGAATATGGCGGCCAACCTAATTGATATAATACTCCTCGCAGTCTGAGCGTCTTCTTTAATAGATAATGGTTAATACTTTTTTTTCCATCTTATCCTTTTATTTATATGATAGTGATGGAAATGATTTCTCCATTTTATGGGCTACTCCTATTCAAAACTGTTGTAATCTCGATTATTTCCTTCGTATGTGTTAGGGAAATCTATCAGTTGGTTTCCATGTTTGTTTGGATTCTCTTTGCTTAACTCTAATACGACCAAGTCGTTAATAATACTGTTAGGGACGTTAGATCCCCAAGACTCACTTGGAAAAGGTCCTAATTTTGGATTTATTATGTTTTCATGCATAAGCTACTCAGCTGACATTGGGATTTCATTACATTACACATTTACACCAATTATTGTATGAATATCTTGTTAAATCAATTCCAGCATTTATTTTGTGGTTGAATGCTTTAAACGAAGTAATATATGTTCTCATATAATTGTCTTCTCAAACTACTGTACATTCAGTCAATAACATTTACACCAACCGACGCTTTAGTAATATGACATGTCATACTGTTCAGTTGTTGGAACAGGTTGAATTCTATTGAGAAAATTTACAATATAGCCACTTAACCTATGGGATTTGACCTAATGGTAGAGTTTCCTTTCACTTACTTCTATCCATCTAGTCAAAAAGAACCTGCATTAAAGTATTATTTTAAGTAGAAAATGGATTCTCTTGTGTGGCAATAGTTTTGACAGTATTGAAATGTTTGTATACCTGCCTAGATCAAAAAAATGCTTTATGAATCTAACTTCCTAATACTGATATTTTTTACGCGAATAGTTGCACCCGTAATATTGACAATTAGTTTTTTTAAAAATCTAGTTATCATACAAAATACATTTCACATGTGACTATGTTTAGTTTTAAAACAGTTATACATTTGTTCTTTTTCTTGATTATTCCCTTTTATTTATTTCAATTATTAGGAGTATTTACAAAAAACCGATCATCCATTCTCTCCAATCACTGTTGTATCAAATAATCGTCATTCGAAAGAATTGGAAAAAGTTCTCGAGTAGTAGTAAGTAGTAGTAGTAGTAGCAATGATTAGTTATTGATTGTTTTATTCTTACAGATAGAAAACAATGACGATGATGATGATGATGATGATCATATCAGCCGGAAGTGAAGTGAACATTTTCCAGCAATATCATTTTTTGCCATTCATAATAATATTTCTGCATTATATTTATTCTAAATTGTCTCATCATATTCATGAATATTATTTATTTTTATGCTTTAATAATTTTGTTATTTATTAAACGAATGCATCTGTTCGAATGTTATCTGTTTATGCTTTCAAATAAATAAATTTCCATTGGAATAATAATTTTTCTTCAATTGAATCTTGAATATTTCTTTTTGTTATATATTCGAATTTAAGTTTCATCTAAACCTACTGTAATTTATAACTACGGTTGAAATTATGTTAATGCAAATGGGATCTATTGCTGATTCGGTAGTACAGTCAGTAGCTAACATTAAACTTCAACAAAAAGCGTCAATTATAAAGGAATACAGGAAAGAGGTTAGAATTCTAGGAAAACTTCATACTTAGCCGAGACGAGATTGAAATAGAACACCTCTGTAAACATAGCAACGAAATATGATTTTGAGACAAGGGAAAACTAAATAAACTGAGAGTGATTAGAGTTAATTTGTAAGAAGCACAAACCATGTAAAAATGCGTATAAGGAAAAATGAACTTGGTATAATCTTCACAAAGAAAAGTCCTTTAATAATGAGAAACTACATAACTCGAGCTTTTCACTGCTTTTTCTGAACAGAATATGCATTTATTTGTACTATTGTTATTATTGAAGAGCACTGATAGTGGTTTCATTTGGAAAAGCGGAAGTTTTAGAAACTAGTCAGTTATATTTAACAAATTGGTTATGTTCACTTCCTTCACATTATTCTGTGATTCATAATCTTGGATTCAAGTTGCTTATCTGCAAACAATTTATGACGGACTAATCGAAGTCGGCATGAAACAAACAATCTAGATTGCGTAAAAATCGTTTTCATGAGATAAATGGGAGATACAAATTGTATCTATTGACATTTCTTATACGACTGGTTATTGTAAGTCGGTGGTTATGTACGTCACACTAAGTTGGAAGTCATATAACTGAGCTCAGTGCTCAAGAGTTGCAGTTTAATATTCATATTCATATCTGTCTGAGTCACAAATTACTTGCTTCAAAATTGTTAGATATACAACATATGTTAGGGTATTTTAAAGAACTATCTATTCGTTGGCAGCTAAGTTTCTAAAATCAAAAATCTATGAACCAATACTCAACATTGATGTACTTTCAAGTTATGATCAATATTAACGAGACAGTAGACACCATCTTTGCGAGAATCTCTACTTAATTTTGGCAATCGTAATTATAAATTACGAAAGTCGAGTTTAACTGTGTAAAGTAGCGTAAAAAGGCTGTCAACAAAACTTTGGAGTATTGTCTTATTCCACATAAATACAGTATAAAGTGAATCACTCACTCAATATTCAAGAATTTCTAATCAGCATGTAACAATTGAATAGTGTTCTAACGAGCTTCTGAATATCTAACTGGATTATTAAATTTTTTTGGATCATGAGTCTGACTTCTGAGAACTTCTGGTGCTGTTTGTTTTCCTGACTAACTATGACACTGAATATAAGGCAACATATCTGTAATACGAAAATTAGTGATTCTCACTCTCCCTTACCTCAAAAAAACTCTGTGATAGCAATGTATGTGCCTAATTCATTTGATAGCGAATAGATGATAATGCTTCTCAGTCATGTTGTATAGAAAGGCTGGAATTGTGTCAGTTCAATATCTCGATTTAGGTTTAGCGCTTAACTAATGTTATGTGTTCAATTTACTAGCTATTTTTTTCAGACAATTCATTTTAATTGTTTAAATTATTCGTACACCATACCAAATAATACGTAACTGTATATTTGTTTTAATCTATATTAAATTCTGCATTTGTATAGAAAAACATAAAGCTACTTACTACAAGTTAGATGATAGGTTTTTTATTTGATAAATATTTACTGTTTGATCAATATGTTTCCATGATTGTTACATGTGATAAGTTAATTTTGTTTATCGTTTTTTTTTCATTCACATCTTTTAATTCATCAGATTTTTTCGTAATATGACATCATCAATTCATCTTAAACAGTCAGAAACTGCATATGTAATAGTTATGAGCGATTTAATACTAATTTGACTTGAAAAAATTGAGGAATGCAATCATGACATCATAGAATGGTTTAGAGAAGAATTTATTCATACTTAGTTGAGAGAGAATATACCTGTAAAATCTTCTAACTGTAGTAAGATTATGTGAAAGCTTGGTGAATGAATATATATATATATTTTTATTTTTATCAAGAAGTCACTTCATCAACATTAGTGAAAATAAAAGCTCTTGGGTCATCTTTTTTTTACTCGATTGTAGTTAGATTTCTCATTATTTAATGTCATTTTTTTTCATCAAGGTGAAATGAACTAGCATTTAAACGTACATTCCTCGTTGCAGTTGAACTACTGAAATAAATATAAGTAGTCAAATTACTTCTAAGTGTGCGAATTTTTGTGTGAAATCTGTCAAGATGTTATCTTGTGCGTATGAATTTGACGTAACTTCACTTAGATTGGCCAATCATTTAACTGGCTCATAATTAGTTCATTCAAGAAATAATCAATATCTCAGTTTTTACATCGTTTCCGACATGTTTATATGTCAGATTATTTTTGTTAAATAAGATTAGATTATTTTAATTTTCCTAGTTTTTGTGCATTGTATGTTGTGTATAGATTATTTCAATAGCAAAGCTTCATTATAGTTTTATACTGAGACTTGGATAAGACAATTTATTTAGTGAGTAAGGTGAGATATCTATCAACTTTCTTAGCATTTCATGTTACGATTCAAGAAATTGTTTACAAAATTTGCTTCTGTTACCTTTTTGGTTTATAAAAAGATCAGAATTTGTACTTGAATCTAATTCACTGATTATGTAAACGTCATATAAAATCAAAGTTGGTTAAATTTTTCTTAAACGATAGCACTAAATTAAGTTGAAACAGGAGCACTATATGCATTAAAGTTTCCCATTTTGAGGTGAAATCCTAAAATTATCGGTACGCAGATGTAGTGTACTAAATAATTTGACTGGTTTATTCAGTTAGTCGAGAAAAGTAAGATTAACAGCTTTATCACTTGTAATTACACTGAGTATACAGAAAAACAGTATCTATCCTATGCCAAATTATGCAGCATTTTTTAAAGAAGAAAGAACTGAAGCTTTTTTTTAACAGGTTGCAGTAACTTGAGATCTATGGAATTCTTGGTATTTGAGAGCGATGTTTTCTTCAGTTCAGAAAATAACCTTTCATAAAATTGTTTGTCACATACTCAATTTGAATGAATTTCTTAAGAGTACACTTGAGAAGCCACATTTTATTTCTAAACAGATTTTACATTTAGTTATATTCGTTGAAAGTATGAATGAAATGCTCTGGATCTGATCTTCAACAAATTTCACTTAGACAGATTGAAATAGTCAACAATTTATGAGTAAATTAAATCCAAAACAGATATGTCAGTCAGTCAGTTACAATGTAGAACTTTGTACGTACGTACATAAGTTCAGGTTGCCATACCACATTAACACAGAGATGCAATTGTCAATCCAAATCCCATAATGGTAAAGATATTGGGAGTATTAGCGGAAACGGAGAAGATTAGGGTTCAAAGATATTATTCAAGAAGTATAATCTAGTGAGATAACTTTGGAAAGATAAAAATGGAGTTTATGAGGAGCCCAAAAGATTAGAGTTTGAGAGAACGCAAGAGGTGGATGCACCTGCACCATTGCAAACGATTTTGAGCCATGTCGTTCAAGGTCTCTAACCATCGGTTACTATTGTCTCACGGACCCCAACCAGGTAGCCTACATCTACCAACATGACTCAGTTCACTTGTCAGTGATTTCATGGATTTGTGCCATGTTTTGATCTGGCCGCACCTAGCTTTCTTCCAACCTACTCCTACACAACGAAACGTTGCTCCCCTAGGCAGTCAGTGGTTAGGCATTCATAACATGTTCCAACCATCTCAACCGATGAAGTTTCAATACTTCATCTATTGATCTAGCCCCCGTTTCCTAACAACAGCATTGCTTACTCGGTTGTCCCACGATATACGAACAATGTTTCGAAGACACCTGTGAACGAATATTAGTAACCTACGAATATCTTCTACTCTTACTGGCCATGTTTCACAGTTATAAAGCAGGACGGAGCGAACTACTGCCCAGTAGACTCATCGTTTGGTTAGTAGACGGATATTCTCCCTAAGCCATCAGTTCCGCCAGTTGGTAAAAGCCATTCGAGCCTTCTGTCCGTGCTGAGATTTCGTTACACACCAGGCTATCAGCACTGACGAGACACCCATGATAACTGAAGCAGTAAATACAATGAACCACCTCATTCCCTATCACTAGTTTAGGTCGCGACGCAAGCCAATCTTGAAGCAACATTTTGCGATTCGAGAGTGAGAACTGCATCCCTAACATGCTTGCATCGGTACTTAGTGTAGTCAGAAGACTCTGCATTTTGTCAGCGTCTTCACCGAACAGAACTATGTCATCAGCATACTTAAAGTCAGCAAGCGTGTCTCCTGGTAAAAGGTCTACTCCTGAAAAGTCAGACGAAGATAAAGTCAACTCTAAAAGGATCTCTATGACAAAGTTAAACAAGAATGGAGAGACTGAGCAGCCATGACGGACACCACTTGAAGTAACCAATTCAGATGACAGTTCGCCATAAGCTCTCACTCTACCAGTGGTGTTCAAGTAGAGAGCTTGTATAAGGTTAATGAACTTCATTGGTACACCTGTTAAATGACAGACAGATGTATACTTAAACATAAGAAAAAGTAAATATAACAAATCAAATAATGTAATGCTCCTTCAAAAAACAGTATTGACTCATAAAACTCGATGTAACTCTTAACACTAGATTGACATCGAAGTCCATTTATTCATATTTTCTGAATAGCGCTTTAAAGGTGAATGGATTGAGCGAAAGGTAAAGAATATGCTGTAATTGAGCGTAAGAAAAATATGTGATTAGTTCTAATCACGAGAGACAGTATTATAATAGTGATAGTAATTACTGGAAAGCAATTAAACACTAGTTTTTATAACGATACTAATAACACTAACAATGCTAACAAACGCGACAAGAAAACAGAAGACTAAATAGTTAATAGATCAAATATACTTGATTAATATTGAAATAATAAGACTAGCAGTAATAACCATTAATTATAATTGAAGATATAACTAGAATAACAAGTAAAAGTGCTATTATGATTAGAAAGGTATGAAGTCAGACAAACAGAACAAAGTTTCTTTATATTTAAATAAAAAATCAGGTAGTGAAAAATCAATTGATTTGACAGTCATTCCATCCAGGTTACCCGACTACTAAATTACTTTATCATAAGTTGTATTATTGGATAGTAAGTATAAAAAAGTGAAATTTTTACAAATGATCAGTAATTAGATAAAAGTTTTGTATTTTAAGTATAATAAACTGTGGATTTTAGAGCAATCATTGGTTGGTCGGGATGCATCTAGGCTGGTTGATCTATAGTTGCAAGCTTCATTGAATATTACACTTCACTTTATAACAGTTCATTGAAATATGTGTGTCTGATACGATGTCAGCTTCTGAACCTTTTCAGTGTATTCTGTTTAATTAAATTAAGACTGAATCCAAGTGAATAGTTTACAATTAATTTTATCCTTTAAATCATGCATGAATTTAATGTCATTATCGTTACTGACAAAATGTATTGAACGTAAATATCTGATTAATCCTACAAAACAATATTATCAGTTAAATTTAAATGTTTGTCTAGATTTTCTGAAATGTTATTATTCACAAAACAAGTCTCGTAATCATAAATCACATATTCCTTGCAATATATCTCGATATATTTTTATTGTCAACATAGGATTTAAACTGCGGTTTGAATTTGGCGGGAGTAACTATGACTCTCTTAAGGTAGCCAAATTCTTCATCATCTGATTGAATGGGTACATTAGGTGAGGAGCCTTTTGGGGTTGTGGGGCTGACTACCTCTTCGTGTTTCCCACTAGGAACGTGGCGGTGTTAACATCGCTGCAGCTAAAGTCGCTAGCGTAGGTAAATTCGGAATAATGGGATATAGCTTTCTAGGATACTTGAAGGCGGTCCTAGACGACTTTTTTGGGGAAGCAGCCGTAAAGATCCTAGACTATTGACGCCGACCCTGTGTGGTTGTTCTAAACATTCTGCATCTCGATGTATTGCGTCAACTGGTGTCGAGGCCCCTTAAACAAGGGTCACCAGTTGGGTCATGTGATTGACTTCTGAAAGGGTACTGGACGCCAATGATATCTGCCTACTTATGTAGTGGGATTAACCCTGCTTGGCTGAGTGCTTGCGCTTGGTAGAGTTCATGACGTCTACCCCGTGGGAGGGTGTACGTTCCAGCTGACCTTGTGGGACAAACTCGATCTTTAGCTTCATATGGGGTCTGAGGGCTCCAATCGATTGTATTAGAGCAAGGCAGTTGGAGGCCAGACGGTTGGAACGGATGCTGGTTAGTGCACTGCTGGGTGGCTCGGTAATCCGTTTCGGGGTGCTAGGTCTAGCTGCAAAAGCCCACCTTGCCGCCTTGCCGACTGGGGATTGTGGGCAGTGGATTGGTTCGAGGGATCGAGTTGATTCATAAGTGCCCGAACAGGGACCACTGCTCATGTACGTGCTTTTTGGACGTCCACTTGTCTGCAGACCAAACTAGACAACATGTGCGTTCCCGTATGTGGCAGGGGTGATCGCAAAATTTGCTTTTGGGCGAATCCTTCTGTTGCTTAAAATGCAGAGGCGTGCATGTGCAGCAGGCTTGTTGGTTAACCAAGAATATATTGAATTGAGGAATAACTGTCTAGGTAGTTTAGATACGCGCCTTGCCGATTTGAAACCAAAACAAGTGATTGAGTAAATGACGGTTCTAATATTCATCATAAATATAAATGTACATTGTTACCTTAACAAATTTTATCACTCAGTTATTCCACCAACAACTGTTCAATTATTCAAATCAACAGCAACAAATAAATGTCATTCTATCCCTTCTGGATAGATCGAATTCGTTCGAAAGATAATATTTGGTTGCCTTATAACACAGTGTTTCTTATGCTGAAAGTGCTTCAATTCAAAATGCACAATTCCAGTCAATGCAAGCGACCCAGTCAAAAGAGGAACAAATCAGTATGGCTGCCGCCAAGACGAAGTATCAGCTTAAACAACATAATGCAGTTCAAAAAGAAACATAGAAACTATAATAATAAAATACAAATATTATCATCACAAAATGGAAACGAACAGATTAACAAAATGTACAACTGAAAGAATCGATAAGAACGAATTACCAATATATAGATGGAGGGATTTTCACAAACAAAGCCTTCATAAATAGATCTCACATCAATACATTAAATCTTCCCAATTGATAATTTGTTAACTATGAAATCTTATACAATTTTTCTTAACTTACATATTGATCCCAATGAAACCTAGAACAAATGATTTTTGCTGACTCAACATGAATAAATCATTGTAGTTTAGATTTTGTTTTTAATATGAAAATTCAAGAACAGTTAGCCATAAATACTACTATCATGTGGTTTATTCATAAATAAATATCATGAATACAATGAAATGAATAAACATCAAGTTTATTTTCATCACAATTTTAAAGATTTCAATTCATATTAGAAGTGAGAAAATTATTCTGCAAGTTTTATATTATAAGAAATATTCAATAGAAGAATTTTACACTGTCAACAAAAATTTACTCATTTTGAATATTTCTTTTTTTTTTAATTAGTTGATTAGTTGATTAATTAATTAGAAATCTTTAAATCTATCCACTTTGTTTATTTCTAAAGGTTTCTGTTCATCCAATATTGTTAAGGACTAGCTTTAGTTGATATACAAATCATTCTCAGAGGATGCTTTCGATACAGTTTATAAGTGTTTAGTTTGTAGTTAGCAGTAAGGTTCAATATGCGATTTTCATCCTATTAGGGACTTGTGGGTTAGATGTATTCATGATTAGATATCACTAGTTATCATGTAATTAACATAATTTCTCAGAAAAAAAATTTACTCTTTTATGTTTTCTGCTTGATGTAACGCCAAACCACTGTATTAATGACCCCCGAACGTTAGACTCCCACCATTCAAAAATAAGAAGGCGGAAGACGTTGGAGAACACTTATTAACAGAATCAAAGATATACAATCAAACATGCGTATTTATACAATTATACATATAATCGATATTGTCGTTTAAATATTTGAATATTAAATCCAATAGTTCATCGATCGACTGCCCTTGAAATATTTAAGCATTTAATCGATAAGTTCATCAATCCACAATGTGCATGGCTTTCTTCTCGATTGGCTATCCCAACACCTCCCCGGAATAAGATTTTTTTCTTGGGTCCACTTGTAGTCTTACGACTGGTTTGCGGCGGCGTTCCATTCTGGTTATAGTTTCTCGAGTTAATGTCTCGAACCTTCCCTTTTCTTCGGCATTCCGGGACAATTGTGTAGTTGTCGGTTCTGTGATCAACTCCAGGGGTAGATTCACGTGATTATCACCCGAGTGTGCCACTCTTTTGTCCCTTCGCAGTTGGTTCGTGTGTCTAACACAGCTTCCGAAAGCTTCTATGATTCGATACAAAACTCTTCCTAGTCTTTGGACGACTGTTCCTGGTTCCCATTGATTTTTACCCAGATATGTTTTTAGGAACACTTTATCGCCAACGTTGAAGCTGCGAATATTTTGATTTGGCCTGTATCTATTCGCTCTTTTATGGGGCAACATCGCGTTAAAAATAGTCCGAATACGTCTTCCAAACATTGCTTCGGCTGGAGACTTCCCCTCTGGGACCATAGGGTTCGGAGTGCTTCTGTAAGCCGTTAAAAATCTCGTGATTACTTGGCTAGTAGGCCCCTCGTCTCCCCCTTTCATTAAAGCTCTTTTGAAGGTGTCCACGAAGCGTTCAGCTTGTCCATTGGATTGCGGGTGGTAAGGTGGGTACCGTAGATGCGTTATGCCGTTTGAACTGCAGAATCGCGTGAATGAGTCGGCAACAAATTGTGATCCTTTATCAGTTACCAAGGTTTCTGGCACTCCGAAACAACTAAATAAGGTAGACAGCTTCTGAATAGTTTCTGAGGCTGTACAATTCGGCATGCTGTATATTTCTGGCCATTTTGTATACGCATCTACAATAATTAGAAACATTTTACCTTGGATTGGGCCAGCGAAATCTGCATGAATTCTCTCCCAATATCCCGTAGGTTTCTGCCATTTTTGAGGCTCGCATTTCGAAGGGTTTTTCGCGGCTTTTGTACATTCGCCCAACGCTTCTGAAAATACTTGATGATGCTTTTTTGTAATGGCATTTCCCAGACTTGTCTCTAAAGGGTTATTGATCGGCTCCCACAATGTGCATGGCTTTCTTCTCGATTGGCTATCCCAACAACTCTACTCTTCCGATTAGAATATGTAAGAAATACCTGAAAAATTATCAAAGAAAAATCAGTGAATGGACATTTGGAAACAGATTTTCGTTTAGACGGACTTATCATATACTTATTAAGTGTTTTCTGAGAATATAGATAATGATTTAATTAGGAAACAATGGAGCATACTAAGGTAATCATGGATTATTTGAGAGGGGAGATTTTCCAGCCTCCTCGTTTGACCAAGATCTAGCAGTTCACATTGCTTACCTTAGTTACTTCGGAGTAGGCTAAGTCCTCGCTCGGTATACAATCCACATATAAGTAGTTAAATTTTACCATCCTAAGATGAAACAACTTCTTTTTAGGTCTGTTTTTTTAATGTCCGAAAATATTTAATCTTAATAAATGATCATTTCCAGTTATATACGAATTTGTTAGGATAGCCAACTAGAAATTGGCAAAATATGGTTAAAGTAACAAATAACTAGTCACTTAAGAAATTAAAAATAATATTCTCTTTGATTCAAATTAGGTTAATTAGGGATTAGGAATTATCGACACAAGAAAACTGTTTTGTAAAAAGGTTTAAACTAATTTTAAGTTCATATAGTTGATCGATGGCTCAATGAAATTAAGCTACATGAGAAGCAAGTTGTGGTCAAAATATATGATCAAAATAGTAATTGTTACTAATTTAAATAAGGAGTAAACGAAAGTTAATCGTATTGAGAAGTTTAAAATTATAACCATGTAGTCATTTAGTATTCCTGGTTTTCCAACCAGTTCTAGAACTAATACGTTAAGTGATAGGTCATAGTATACTTTATGGTTTATGAGTTTAATTTTTATTTGTCATTTATTTTACTACTCAAGCATTTACTACTACGAGCATTCGAGAACGCTAAGTAAGTGTTAAATGAGAAGACAAAGTTAGTACGACAAAAAAGTGAAGCTACAGTAGTCGTCATGACTGACGCATCGAACAAAGCAGTGGGAGCCATACTGCAGAAATAAGTAAACAGCACAGGGAAACCACTTTCTTTTTTCTCGAAGAGATTGAGTTTCACTCAAACGAGGTACAGTACGTTTGGAAGAGAATCGCTAGCAATTTACTTGGCATTAAAGCATTTTCGACACATGCTTGAGGGTACCATTTTCACACGGTAAACAGATCAGTAATCTCTCACAAAAGCACAAAACACCCCAATCTGGATGATTATTCGCCAAAAGAAATTCAAAAATAGGAATTTATTTCCCAATTTACATCTAGGATACAATATATTGAAGGCCATATTAACGAAGTAGCAGATGCATTATCAAGAACGATGAATAACGCTCTCATCCAATCTGACATTGGTTATCACAGACTTGCAGCGTTACAAAATATAGATGTTGAGCTAAGCAGGCTAAGATCATCCAATACAATTTCTTTAGTACTCCGAGAAACTCCATTCGGCAAGATAAATATAATGTATGCTATCCCTACAGACCGACCACGACCGCTTATTCCGAAGCCGTTTAGACGAAAAGTCTTCGAAGCTATGCGTAATCTATCACATCCTGGAACAAAGGCCACGATCAATCTAATCAGCAAGCGTTTTGTATGGCCAAATATGAACCGGGATGTACGTAACTGGACTCACATACGTATAAAATGCCAGAAACTTAGCACTCATCGTTACGCTAGTTCCTCAGTGGGTCCTTTCTGTCACCCGGACAGCAGATTTGAACATATACATATCAAAACTGTGTGACCACAGCAGATTTCTAATGATTTCAGTTATATCTTTATCTGTATCGACAGATTCACGTGATGGCCTGTAACGGTGGCTATTAAAGACATTTCAGCAGAGACTATAGCCAAAACCTTAGTTGAGCATTGGATCTCATATTATGGAGTTCCTGCTAATATTACAACCAATAGAGGAGCTGAATTCGAAACTTGCCTCTTCCAACAACCCACAGAACTTCTCGGAATCAAACGTATTCTCACAACATCGTACGATCCTAAGGCGAATGGTATGGTAGGGAGACTACAACTTAAAGCTTCCTTTACAAAAATTATTCACAACAATGTTTGGGTCAACAAGCTTCCATTAGTCATGTGGAGTTTAAGATCGGCAATTAATTAAGCTCTTAGATGTTGCCCTGTAGGGTTGGTTTATGGAAATATTCTACGTCTACCCACGATGGTCCATTTAAAAAGATCAGAGGAATCGATAAAACTATCACTGCAGATAAAGCTGAAAAAATGGATGTAATTAGCGTCGACCGAGTCAAACCAGATTTCATTAAAAGTGACGATCAGCAAATCCTTTGAAAATCATCGAATCACCGAAACGCGAGTTCCAACCATCAGTGACAGCAACGAAAAAAAACAGCAGAGTCTGTTAATGACTAGGTATGGTCAAAGAGCCAGATGTCCTTAACTATATATAGCTACGATTTTGAATTGATAATTTCTTTCGCCACTTCGAATAATAAAAACAATTTTTCTCTTCACGTCGTATATGAACGTTAAAAATTACAACTCATCTACTACTTAATTCGACACATTTGAGTATTCTGATGTCAAGATGTATAGACTTCTGAAAACATTGCCATATTCTTTTGATCTTCTGTTATTATCTGACCTCGTGAACGTACATGAACTCAAAGTTGCATGAACAGGATAACTTTATTTTACATCTTAATTTCGTAAATTTTGATATTTTGTGATGTTTTTTTCACAAACATACACTTTGGTATCTTTGTTTGCTAAGGGGAATGTATTGTAGCACCTTAAATATATTTTGTACTTTTTTCATTGTTTGTATGCTTGGGCACTGCTTACGGCCTACGCAAATAGTCATTCGACTAGACTTATTGATCAGTTGTTTAAATAATTCGTATATATATATATATATATATATATATATATATATATATATATATAATAAATACGATAATTGTATCAGTGATTATATATTTTGAATAACAAAGAAATCGCGGAAACAACTCGTGATTTGTAGTAACGGTCATCAGAACGGCGATATACGAACACAATCTGCACGTAAAAACCATCGCAATGATTTAACAGTATAACTAATCTTTTCAGTTAGTAGTTCTCTTTTCTGAGATCTTGGTGGTTTGGACATGAATATTTAATTAATAGGCAAGTTATTTCTGTTCTCACCATTATAAATTCAGTATTTGATTGTAAAAAAATTTCATAATATTGTTGACTTGTACTAAAAAGGACTTATTTAAGTTAAATTTCTGATAATAACAAACAATAATAATTCAAACCTAAGCATCATAGTTAAATAAAATATTAGATATTTGAATTCAGTAGCTCAATGGTCAAATCATTATACCTTTGGAAAGAAAAATTCGGAGTTCAAGTCCGATTCTGAAAATCAATACCGGGATTCAGATAAGTACAGCTGACCAATATCAACTAGGATGAAATGCTCCTTAGTATTAGTGGTTGATACAGGTTAAAAGAAACAAGAAAATAAATCTATAAGATTACACTGAAATAACTACTAATTTTTAAAGTTTTCAGTTTATTGATGACCTACGGACAGGATAGAAATCTCGTAGACCCAGGATCATTAAAACATCCAGCAAAGATAGAAACAAAGGGTTACAATGAATGTCACTCAGTGTTATGTGCCTACCGACGATACCATTGAGGACGATAAAGATCAATTCTACTAGAGGCTGCAGTCAATCGTAAAAAAATGTCAAGCAAAGGATGTGACTATTATGATGGGAGACCTACATGCATAGGTTAGAATGAACAATACTACAGATGAAAACATCATGGGACGACGTGGACTGGGAGAATGGAACATAACGGTGAGAGATTTGCAAACCAATGTGGCACCATATTCCCATGCAAAAACATACACAAAGTGATATGGGTTTCACAGGATCACACTACACAGAACTAAATTTACCACATCTACATCAAAAGTTCAGAAGGACCATGGAGGACGTGAGAACCAAAAGGACAGCTGGAAGCTTCAGATCACCACTTGGTAGTGACCAGGATGGAAATGAAGCTCAAGAAATACTGAGCAACTGGTTGAACAGCATCACAAAAGTTTAATGCGGTCTTTTTTCAGGATGCTAGCAAACTCAATGAATTCAAGATAACTGTCAGCAATAAGTTTCAGGCCTCTCACGATCTACTCAGTGAAGAGGAAACTACCATGAAGAGCAACTGGAAACGGATTGAAAAAGGAATAACTTCAGCATGTAATGATGTTCTGTGCCACAAAAAGTACCTTAGCAAGGAATGGATATCTGTTGATACTATGGTTAAGATTCAAGAAACGAATAATAGGTAGAAAGTAATCAATGTCAACCTAACAAGAGCAGAAAAATCAAGGAAACGAGCCGAACGCACGAAAGCAAACAAGTAAGTGATGAGGAACATCAAAGCTGATAATCGTAAATATGTGGAAGATCTATCAGTGATAGCGGAAGATAGTGCAAGTGAAAGAAACACCAGACAACTACACGATACAGCAAAGAAGCTCGCTGGATATTATAATAAACTGGAACGAACAGTGAAAAGCAAGGAAAACCAAGTAATCATCAAAATTGATGAATAGTGAAACAGATAGGTAGAGTATTTTGAGGAGCTCTTGTATCGACCAGCCCCACTGAACCCACTCAGCATCGAAGCAACACCCACGGACCTCCTAATTAATGTCAATTCACTAACAATTGAAGAGATAAGCATGTTCTTCAAGCAGATCAAGAACAGAAAGCTAATGGCTGAAGCATACTAGCTGAGGCATTGTAACGATATATAGCAGTGACTACATAGTTTCTGCAGATTCTTTTCAGAAAGATTTGGGAACAAGAATAACTAACAGCAGGCTGGAAAGAACACTTGATCAAGAAAACGAAGAAAGATCTCATCAAGTATAGGAACTGCAGAAGTATCAATCACTCTTCTATCAGTATCAGCAAAAGTCTTCAACATAGTGTTGTTAAATAGAATGAAAGATCACGTAGACGCCCAAATTCGAGATCAGCAGGCTGGATTACGTATCGATCGTGTACCGAACAAATTGCTACATTACGGATCATTGTGGAACAATCAATTGAATAGAACTCACCACTATACATCAACTTCATTGACTATGAGAAAGTATTTGATAACGTGGACAGGAAAACATTATGGAGGCTTCTTCGACACTACAGCATGCCTGAAAAGATATTCAACATCATACGGAATTCTTTTGATGGGTTAGACTGAGAAATTGTTCTCGGAGGACAGCCGTCCAACTCGTTTGAGGTGAAGACCGGTGTCAGGCAAGGTTGCTTACTCTCACCCTTTCTCTTTCTCCTGATGATCGACTGGATTATGAAGATGTCAACATCTGGAGTGAAGCACGAGATACGGTGGACAGATAGGATGCAGCTTCGCAGATGATCTGTCTGTTCTATCACACACGCAACAAAGAATGCAAGAGAAGACAACTAGTGCAGCAGCAGCTTCAGAAGCAACAGGTCTCAACATACATAAAGGGAAAAGCAAGATCCTCTGATAAAACGCTACATGCGTCAACCAAATCACTCTTGATGGAGATGCCTTGAGAGACGTACAAACGTTTACATATCTGGGCAGCACCATCGACAATCAAGATGGATCTGATGCAGATGTAAAGATACGGATTGGCAAAGCAAAGACAGCATCTCCACAACTTAAGAACATCTGATACTCAAAACTACTAACCAAGACTAAGGCCAAAACTTTAAACAGAAACGTCAAGATAGTTCTACTGTACGGTTTGGTAACTTGGAGAACCACGAAAGCCATCATCCGGAAGATACAAGTGTTTATTGACAGTTGTCTAAGCACGATCCTGAGGATCCGTTGGCCAGATACCATCAACAACAGCACACCGACATATTGAGTAAAGTACCCAACTGCGTCACAAGACAGGCACCTTTACTTGGAGTCCTCAAGGTCAAAGGAGAAGAGGAAGACCATAAAGATATTACATTGAGAATAGGAAGCAGAAAGTGAAAGAATGAACAGCATTTGGGTGGAACTGGAAAGTAAGTCCCATGACAGAGAAGGTTGGAGGATGTTGGTCGGCAGCCTATGACTCCATTAGGGGTACCAGGTGCAAGTAAATTTTATTTAACGGAAAGAGTAATTCTATGGTTAGCTAATGGATTAAGTTGATTCATGGATGATTGGTGTGGATTAACTGATTTGGATATAGCTGATAGTTATTACGAAACCATAATAACAGTTCATTATCGACTAGTGTAGTAAAATTCTAAGGCTAGATATTATTACCAAACAAAGCGTATAAGAACATTGCACATCGGTTTCACAGATTCCATTACTCAGCCTGATTAATTAACAGTAGCACTAGTTGATTGATTAATTCTATGATATTTGCTTTTACTAAAAGCTTCTCTCTAATTTGAAAAGTTTCGTCAATCAAAAAAGATGTATCACCAAGTAGTATAATTATTCTTTCATCCTTACTATGGTATTATTATTGTCTACGTAATTTTATCAAGTAAGAAATTAACACTGTCAGATACCGGCTCAGTGGTCCGATGGTTAGGCGTTCGCGCACAATACCGAAGGTCCTGGGTTCGAATCCTATGAGATGCAGGAGTCATGGATGCAAGCTGCTGATGAGTTCCATACCAGGACGAAACGGCCTTCCAGTGCTTTTAGGTTTCTAATGGTGGTCTAACATTGATCAATTCATGGTTTCAAAAAATCCGAGATATATGTTTATATTTTCTTTTGTAAATTAAATTACCAACTAGCTATGGTATATTTGCATTCAACTTTACTATCATCCATGCTATATTGTCTGGTCAAATGTTTTGACTTGCATAATATTCTACAAATGACATATATCAATGTTAGTAATTCTTAACCAATCAGAAATTGAACATTCGTAACTGGATTGGTTTGATGGAAACAGCCGATCAACAGTACACCTACGTAGTTTGATTTTTTTTGCTTCATACCTTTCAGAATATAATGACAATAATGTTGTTTTGTGTTTTTTTTTTCAAATTTGATTCGCCGCTAAATTACTTTGCATTCATATTCAATGTTCATAAATATTAAACAGTGAACAACAGTTAAATAATCAGAAAAATATTTATCATTATTTGAATGTGTTCAATTCCTGTAGAAATACTATATCGTATTTATCATCAACTTGATATAAAAGATTTAGAAAACTGTTCACTTGTCTGTAAACAATGGAATACATTAATTAATGATTTGCATTTATGGTTACCGAGATGTTATGAAAAATTACAAACACATCAGTGGATTGATTCAAATTTATTGAGTTTATTAAAATTATGCGGTATATATGATATGAACATATTTGTTCAAGAACAATCTATACCATATCAAAATAAATTACACTTTAAATCAGGATATTATATGCGAAAGTTATTCTACTACTTACAATTAATATCAGATGATAGTTATCATTATGAAGATCAAGTCATTACAGATCATGCTGAAAATATGATAGTTTATTATAAATGTGTAATGATTGGTCCCGGTATGGATTCATCCACAATAAATCGTTGTATAATAAATCATCTGATGAACTGGTCAATATGGGATCAATTACCAGATGATTTTATTATGCCTAATCCTTATTTAGGTGTGAAAACTAATTTAATTGGTAAAAATATTATGATTCAGGTGCCTAAGTTGAATAATTCTTCACTGAATACTTTAATTAAAATGACTTGTATTATTCCTCGAAACGGTGAGCTACTAGAAGATAGAAATAGAATGTCTGGACAATATATACTTGATAGTGAAAAAAATGACTGTAGTATTGATAGAATTACTTTATTACCAGAGATTAGTATTTTGCTAAAAGACTGTCATCTCATATTGTATACCATTGATATTAGAATATCAATAGTGATCGATTTAGACTGGGAACAAGTTACAAAAGAGATTATAATCATATTGAATGATTTGACCAATCAGCAAAGTTTATTGATTATTGGATTGGGTGATGAAAATGGTGAGGAGGAATGTATCACACTTGTGGATCTTGTGAATAAATTACAATGTATTTTCTTTAAGAATTCTGCTTTTGATAGTGTAAGCGAACAAATGCTAGCAAAGATACCTAATGCTCAATGGAGAGTATGGTTGACAACGTCCAATGGAATGAACTATGATAATTTGGTCGAAATGATCAATTGGGGTTTGTACAGGAATAACAGTCATAACAACAACAACAACAACATAAAAGTGTAATTACTTCAATTACTTCGTTCGAAAAATTACTTCGTTCAATAATTTTAACACTTTATGAAGCACTCTGGGAATAATAGTCGTTTCTACCGTTTTCAGTATTATGAATATGTTTGCTGAAGATATTTTCTCTCGTTTCCATGGTTATGTTACATGACAATTTTTCTTTGATTCAATTTCATTATTGTTAACATCACGAAAATTGTTAACTGAATGTGATCCATTTTAAATCTCTGTTGTATATAATTATGCTTCTTGTCGTGCAATATAGCAATTATCAACTTTGCCAAACATATCAGACTGTTGTAATTGTGAAAGTGAATAATTACATAATTCATTGAGAAATTTCATTATTTAATAATTATTATTTCCCATAACTAATGACTTTAATCTTATGGGATAAAATAAATTCAAAAGATTTTCAGTTTCTTTAGGGAATTATTTATTTAAAACAAAAAAAGACATGAAAGTAAACTAGAACAAAACAGAGAATCCTTATTAGTCTAATATGTTGTTATTTGTCTGATAAATATTCAAACTTTCCATCATTCAATTCAACTTCATCAAAGTTTTATAAGTGGAAATGGATAGTGATTGATTGATTGATTGTTCAATTGCAGTCTTAACTGTCATTGGGAAAATTCAAATGACCAAATATCAATTAGTTGACTAAAACTACATGGAATATTGTATAAAATGATGATTGATGTAACAACAACTTATGAATGAATAAATTAAAGAATGCTGATTCCTGAATGAACAAAAAATTGCGAAGAAATCTTATCCATTCATTTATGTTGTAGTATAATATGTCATCAATTAAGGTTCAATGACTTCATAGATTAATGATTGATTCATGAACCATGAAATTTCATTCACTTTAACAAAAGAATCATGTGACTAAAATGAATGCAAAATTTGTATTTTTTATGTCATGTTGTTATAAAACTTATGTTGAGATTATGTCCGACAGCATCACAGATTACTTAAAAATACACGTGTATTTTAAAACTAACCTGAAACAGTTATATTATTTCAATCTAATGATATTGTTCGTGCTTGCTATGTATCTTTTGCACTTCTTATTAACATTTAGTTAGATTGTTTATTGAACCATGTGATTGATTGACCTTGTCCTCATGGATTACTCTCTATAGACATAAATCTTGATTACATATTGGTTTGTACTTATTGTTAAAAATTGTCTCAATCGTTAAATAAAAGAAAAATAAGAAATTTAGTTAATGATGTGAGCTCATGCATGACAAAATAATCAATCTTTATCAACATAATGAGCCTACCTCAATTGGATACTATGAAAACCCTAAAACCATTGAACATTTTTTTTGTCATATGATGAGAGTCTTCATCTGCAGGCATTCTTGACCTCAGCTTAAATGTGTTCATAATCTTAAGGAAATTCAAAATCTCCACAACCCTCATATTGTTATTAAATCTTATCGGAAAGGAAATAATGATATGTAAATTACACCCACTGACTTGAATTTATTGTCTTCATTTTTAAAACTACACTGATATTCAATATAGGAGGTTTGTGAAGATCATTCTACGTAGGGTTGTGGATCTATACCAATGAAGAGTCTCATTTATGGATGAAACATCCGTCCAATGCTTCCTGGTTCCAAATGGTTATCGAAATTATGCCATTTAGTGATCGCAATATCCTGCTGGTAATATTTGTCAAATTTGTAATGAGTAATATTGAACTATGAAAATCAATATGATTTACGTTCATCAGAAAACTAGACAGTTTTTATCTCTGGAATGAGAGTTAGTCAAGTAAATTTGAGAATTTTGCTTTACTGACAAACTTTAATTGAAAAATTTGTAATTTTATCATTTTTAGTTTTTCTTTTCAATCAAATGCAAATTCCTGCATTCAGTTCTAATCTGTCCATTAGTGTAAGAATAGAATTTTTATTAAAAAAAAATAAAGCATCACGTTGTTTTAAGCAACCACACGATTAAGTATTGATAAAATTAACTAGTAAAGTATGCGTTTTGTTTGTCTATGTGTATGATCTGACTGATGCATTGTTCATTTTTGTGATGATTTTATTGAAAAATTTGTTTATTTTACTTTGTTGTTTGTATTTCATGGATTGATATTGTATCTTGAACAGAAAATAATTGCTCTCCTTTCACACTACTGGTATGCTAGATAAGTGTTATACTTGCGCTAATTAAGATGTAACTAGATATCGGCTAACAGAACAAAAACCAATGACACAAACAGCAAAACTGCTTATCTATTCTCTTCAGCTCAACTCAGCCAACCAAACAAAGCATGAACTCCAATGTCAGTACAAAGAGTGTATAATCCCCAAACAGCTCAGAGCAAACGAACTAACAAACATTCAATTCAAGTGTAATTTGTACAGCACAGTACAAAATAGAACACTAAAAGAGAAAACTAACTAATTAGTATTAGAGTCCTTCCAAATGGGAAGCACAAACTGAAGATAATAAGGGGCTCTTTTGGTACAAAAATGAGAATTTCAAATTTCTAAAAGTAAATCGAGAAATTAAGAGGATTACTGTTACGCCTGCACGTAAACACGTCATTTTGATCTGCTTGAACTATTACGAGTTTACCTAGTCGGAAAACGAGAGCGAGGATCGAGGATCCGGCGACACGACACGTTATTCTAATCCGATCATCCCAACCCCCATATTGAGTAAAATAAGAAGACTTGATATGAAGTAGAACCTGTATTCTACAACCATCCAGAAAGTACGAGGTCCGAATCCAGAAGAGAATCAGGATCCCGAGCTAGGGATCCGGGACCGGGACCAGGTCCTGGTCATAAATCGTCACAGATAATGCGTATTTATACATTTTGGTCGAATATGAAACAGCATCGAAGTCTGTGACATTGACAGTTAAGACGACCGATAGGAAACAACATTTGAAGTGACATTGATAGTCAGGACAACCAATAAGAAATAACACTGGAGCACGTGACATTGATATCTAGGACGACCATAAAATTGACCAGTAGGAATTAGCCACTAGGAATTGACCAATAATTCTCTTAGGATATTGCATGAATATCCTAAAAATTACCAAGTGATTGCTGGAAATCTATCATTCTCAATATTAATAGAACTGATCAAGATGAGAACTGAGTAACGTCTCTGACAAAATTAAGCCGAGTGTCATGTCAACACATTGCTAAATTTATGGCTAAACCTTAATTTAAATCGCTTAGATTGGGAACCGAATCTTGGTTAATAAATTCTCATACATGAAATCAAATTTTTAAGGAGTGTTTTTATCTGAGATTCTGTCGTTTTATTTACTAAAAATAAACTATTTGTAACCTAGTCTTCATTGTACAGTACATTTTTAGATATTTTTCAAATAATTTCCACCTAACTCCTTATCGCATCGGTTCCGTAGACATGTTCTAAACATTGTAGTCTGTAAAAATAAATGCAGTTGACTACATGATGACAGAATGAAACTACCTGGCTTCTGCTAGCTTGTATCACTTGTAGCGTAGAAAATATGACCACCTACCAGCTAATAAGTGAGTATACTACAAGGTTATTCGTCAAGTTCTATGTTTTGAGTGTGAAAATTGCGATGGGTTTCGGCACTTCATCAACCCACACATGGTTGCTGACGATAGAAGTAGAATGTCCGACCACTTCGTTGACTACGGTCCTCAAATACTCTTTAATTTTGTAAGTTTGTTCTGATTTACCTTTTTATTTTTGCCTCCTTTTTCGTCACCAATTGGATAATTTTTAAGTCTATTAGGTCTATTTATACGGTTTTATTTGAATTACATAACGCTAGATTCTGATAAACCTTGAGAACCTGTGTTATTATGCTACAGCAGTTCTTTGCTTTAATACTCACCAGCTAATGTGAAAGATAAATCAAAATACGAATATATAGTTCTAGTAAATAAGATGGTTGGAAAGAAACATTTTTCTTGAGTGAACTGTTTTCTTTTTGCTTAATGACATAATAAGTTTCTTTCATTAGTTCCTATATATTTTGCGAAATGACCCATGCATGAACTTTGTATTTTGATGATAAGTTAAACTAATGGTAAACATGATTTCTTGCGAGTCGTTTTTATCTTATTTATAGAATTATTTGTTTTTTTCAAAAAGAACAGAAAATAATTAAAACATGTAAAATACTATTTTCGTGTAATCTGGAAACATGACATACTCAATCGTTTATTTTTTTTGAAAAAGATTTTACTAAATTTTTTATTGTTGCCCTCCTGAATCGTTTATTGCATACATTAAGTTTCGCATAAATAAATCGAACATAACTGTCATCAGTGTGTACTAATTAAACTACATTTGATGAGGCCAGCTGAAGAGCGTAAGTGATTCGTATGATGAACCTGTTTTCTCACACTTACTTACTCCTGTTACCCCCAATGGAGCACAGGCCGCCCACCAATTTTCTCCAACCAACTCTGTCCTGCGCTTTCCTTCCCAGTTCCGTCCAATTTTTGTTCATTCTTCTCATGTCTTTCTCTATTTCTCGGCTTAATGTGTTCCTTTGTATTCCTCTTTTCCTTTTGCTTTGAGGGTTCCATGTGAGGGCTTGTCTTTTGACTCAGTTGGGTGCTTTTCGCAGTAAGTGTCCTATCCACTTCCACCGCTTCTTCCTGATTTCCTCCTCCACTGGAATCTAGTTTGTTCTCTCCCACAGTAGCTTGTTGCTGATGGTGTCTGGCCAACGAATCCGAAGTATTTTGCGTAGACAACTGTTATTGAATACTTGTATCTTCTGGATGATGGCTTTGGTAGTTCTCCAAGTTTCCGCTCCATACAGTAGAACTGTATTGACATTTGACATTCTCCACTAATTCGGGAAAAATTGTATAAACGTACTACTGCATATTTTATTTCTGTTCGCTTATATATTTAAAAGCATATTCCAACTTTTTTGTTGGTATTCATTTATTCCTCTATAATTTGGAGGCTAAGTAGTTGTATGTAGATCGTCTTAAATATAGATTTTGTGCTTGTTAAAATTCTTTAGCAAGATCGAATTTCAAAGTTGATAGAAGTCATTATCCTCGTGATATTTTTATATCCAGCTCCCCTGCTACCACAATTAGATGCGTTATAACTAAGTCAAACTTTAATTTAGTTCATTCTATAGAGACGCTGTTCATTGTGTATTCATATTCGATATCACAGTGTTCAGATACTTCGTAATTCATGAGAATTCACTTCATACCAATCAATAATTCTGATTTTTCACTAGTATTCGCTAGTTTTCCTTTGATTGCTAACTATCAATATTGATATTGAACTAAATTTGTCCGAAAATATTATCTTTTACATTGATTGCATTCATTAAAAGTGAAACAACCACTGTAAACTAACTATATATGATAATTGAACGGAAATTAATTTCAGGTCGGTAAAATAATCATTTCAAGGTGAAGGTCATTGTTTCATTATTTCACTGACTATCTGTTAAACAGTTTTCAAAATATCATAAAATGTTTTAAACAAATGAAATATACTGATGAAGTTTGATTTAATTGTTTCGACGTATACAGTCAGAAAATTAAGTTTTATTTCAATATATCTATGATTTTCAATAACTAAAACTGTTACAGTCAACTGACCGAAGTTCGTTAGTTGCGGCATCTGAAATGCATGCATTTTAACTTTGGAAAGAAACCTTCAGTTTCCGAAAAAATTAAACCTCTCCATTTTTATCAAAAAACTCTATTTTCAGATAAATATAAAAAATCTACCGAATCACCACTAGCCAACTAAAAAATAACATCTAGTAGTATATCGATAAAAAGCTAATTTTTTTTATTAAAAAAAATACCATATCAGAATGATGAACAAATCAACTGACATTTTTAAAAATAAACATGAAATGTTAATTATAATTGTTAGAAAAAAAAGAACGCAACGAAATAACAATTGCGAAACTGATGAATTTGTAATTCTCTGTTATCGCTGGTGATATGTTTCTTTGTAATGACTGAAATACTATCACAATTAGAGTGTTGAATATGCATTCTTCTATTCTAAGACATTGTTCAATAGTGTTGTTTTCCGATTGCCACTAACTACACTGATTGGTGCAAATGGATGATTTGTTTCTTTTAAATAATCCTAAAGAATTTATTCATACATGGTAAAAATTAATCATGAAAATATTTATAACATTAATTCACAAATGAAAATAAAAATGGCGAGCCAAACTATGCTACTTCACAAACAGACGTTAATGTCACTAGTGCTTGACTGTTGAAAAGTGACTAAATATTATGTTTGTCAAGTAATTTGATATTAACCGAATTTTACTGATCAGGATCTGATGAGACCATTCAAGAACGTGTCACTACATTGAGATATTAGATGGTTCGAGGAAGTCGACAGGATATCTTAGACCACTGAGCTGTAAATATTTTAATCCTACAGGAAATCACTCATCCTCAGAATAACTCAAGTGTAACGTTTCAGATTGGATAAGGCAGGTTTAAATATTGCAGAGAGCATCAGTTCGACCAAGATTGAGGATACATCTCACTGACAAACATCGAATAGCATGATACCTGGTTTCAGAGTTTCTTGTCGTTTACTTCCAACCATGTAGTAAACTTTGATCTTTCCATCAAATATGATTATGAGGTTAAAGTTTAAATTTCACGAGGTAATTGAATTAGAATTTGCAAATATGTCGGATTAGCTGGTTGATTCCAAGTTTTACAAACATGCTTTTTGTTTATTTCTGATTAGTTTGTTCAATATAAAATAGTAAATACTAAGTTCTTTTGTCTGATTAGATTTATGTTGTATACATTTTGATTGGTGACATAACTCTGATAGAGACTAACATCAAATGTAGAGTATTACATAGTTTACATGGTTTAAGGTACACATCCACAATCCTGGACCTTATCAAAACTTGAACATGTAAGTTTTGAAGCAAGCATGATTTGTTAAGGCGAATTAGTCAAGATTCTGTAATTCATGTTTTCGATCTCATTCAATTTATGATACAGAGTCATTATCATTTAATTTTTTTCGTATCGTATTAATAAATCGTTAAACAAATTAATCCTGCTTGATGAAGCATAGGTAGTATAGGTAGCAAAGTATAGTTTATCTTCTTGAAGCCCAAACTGTATAAAATAAAATTCTGACTTCTGCAATAATGAAGTATTTATTCATACTGTATATTACTTCCAACAACATTGAATTGAAATAAGCATCTCAACTAACAGAAAATAACTTGTGAATGATAAATGTTTATATAGAGATGCGTTTGATCGGCCACTACGTTTCTGCTAGTTAAGAAAACAGTTCTAGATAGAATTGAAATACTACTAATAACCTATCGACAGAAATTGACCAATACTAGTTTAAATTTACTTAGAATTTGATGGATCAAGTGCTGATTTTGATGTTCGAAAGAAACTGGTAACAAAAACTGGCTAGATTTCATGTTAGTGCTAATGTGTTTTCTCAAAAGTACTCTCTACCGTTAAAGGGATGGAATTTTGTGTACTGTCATTCGTTGACGCAAATATATTAAATAAATAATCATCTGTTGGGGATGCTAGATACTCAGAAATGACTTGGTAATCTTCTTAATTTTATATTTTATCTTGGAAATTCAAATTACTTATTTTCATTCAAAAAGCACCCCTGACTACCTACAGTTTGTGTTCTCCATTTAGAGGGACCCTCGTTGGTTAGTTCTCTATTAGTATTCCGTTTTGTAACTCATCCCAAGACTCCCATCGTACTGTAATGCACAAATTACACTTGAACTGAATGCTTGTTAATTCGTTTGTTCGGAGCTGTTTGTGTGTTATACACTCTCCCTATTGACCTTGGAGTTCATGCTCTGGTTAGCATAGTTAGGCTGAAGAGAAGAGATAAGCTGTTTTGCTGTTTGTGTTATTGGTTTTCGTTCTGTTAGGCGATATATAGTTACATCTTAATTAGCACAAGTATAGCTTGTTCAATATTGAATTTATGGCTTTTAATGTGTAAAAGTATAAGGTGTTAAAGTTTCTCAGCGTTATATTCCATTTCATGCGGCTTATTATGTGTAAGAAATAAGCATATAATAAATTGCCTTTTAGATATCTTAGATCTACCCAATGTACGAAATTTTCAGTATAATTACACTGATTGTAGATTTATTACAGACTATTTACAAACCTACTTAAATCAAAAGTATAACATTATTATTTTACAGCTTTTCCATCGTTTTAATTCTGTGAAGATACCAAATAATTCTCATTTATCCATTACTTACTTACTTACTTACTTACTAACTTACTTACTTACACCTATAACCTCTAGTGGAGCATATAAGGCTGATCAGTCAACTGTCCATCACTCAACAAAAAATACAATTTAAAAATAAGAAACTTAAAATCAATCATTCTGTTCTCTCTTAGCTTCACATTTCCAACTAAAATGATGAACTAATAATACAGTTACTAATGCTTAAGGTATATTATACATTAAACGAAGTCTCTGATATTTACAAATATCTCATTAAATTATCTGTTCAATATTTATGATTTTTTGGAATTTCTGTTGATTCAAGATAATGTTCAACTGGATAGCTTTAACAAGTTATCATTTATATAAGCATAAATGAACTATCTCTTCATAATAAAATGTTGATTACCCTACATAACTATTTATGGGGCTTTAATGAGTAATTTCAAACAAAACATTTACTCTATCATGTATAGAATTGTAAATCTTTATCTTCAACCTGCAAACAGTGGATAAATGAACTAAGATTTATTTCATTTCTTGTAAACTTGGATGATTCTTGTTTTATTTCTTAAAGTATATAAGTTTATCTCAAACTTTTATGCATTTGGCTCGAATCTAAGAGCTAAATATTACGTCATTTCTTTTCAACAGATAGCTCTCTGTTCAGATAACAATCGATTTTATTATACTATGTGATAATTCATTAATGTAGTATGAGATTAAATGCATAATAAGAATAACTCTTACGTGAGCATGTGACAAAGCATATTTCTTTTCCTGATTAGAACATTGATCTCCAATATAGACGTATAAATAAGACCCAGTGTCAATGAAGTACACATCGTCTTCTGTAATCGCTGATTGTGGCAGTTCTTCTTCACATACCAAAGATAATTCCATTTTCCCACTGTTATCTGAAAACCTTTTACAATAAAGAAAAAAGATCTGTTTTACTTTTTTACCATATGTCTAGCGAACAAACAAGAACAATAACAATAGTATCCTTTCAATTATTTGTGTACATTGTTCATATTTAATGAAATAGAATATGTAGTTTAATTGAGCAAAGTTGGATAAGGTGATATGCATTTGTAAAGGTTTCACGTAAGCTTGTAGACAGACAGTAAACATTTTAAAATTGAAGATCAATCAATACAAATTTACTTATCATCAAGATCTGACTTTGTGAAGCAAGTATAGTACTAGAAAGAGCCCCTTTTCGTATTCACTTAAAATACCAAATTATTCGATATTTGATAGTGCGGAGTTGTAGAGGTTGTTGAGTTTCAGTAAATTCTACAACCTATCTATATTAGACCACCATTAGAGACCTACAGGAAATGTACAGCTGTTGCGTTCTAGTGTGAGACTTTTCAGTAGTGCGAAATCACGACTCCGCAAGTGGAAATCGATCTCAGGATCTTCAGTCTTGCTCAGACACCTAATCTCTTGAATTCAAGCGGGAAGTTGTGAGCAGTGAAATTCAACCTTTTCGGTTTTGAGGCAGCTACCCACCAAAAACAATGGATGGTAATCGTGAAATATCGTGGGTTGATTGTAGTTAGACATTGACAACGATAGATGACGGTCGATTGATCAAAAAATTAAGGCTTTGCAAAATACCGAAGGTCCTGCGTTCGATTCCCGATTACTAAATCGTGAATGAGCACTGCTAATGAACACAGTGTGAAGATGAAATGAACGTCCAGTGCTTTCAAGTTTCCCGTGGTGGTCTAACATTGATCAGTTCATAATTTAAATGATATTCCTTTCTATGAAGGGAATTATGCTATCATCGAGCAAATATGTAGTTAGTTATATAACCTTGCTTCACCAGTTTATAAGCCTTGATATTGGTCAATCAGATAACATGTTCAGACAGTGGGGCTCAAAATCGACTCTCATATATTCCAGTACGTATCTCAACTGCTGAAACTACCAATTTATCGACTTTAAGTAAACTTCGGATTATCCGTTAGTGATACTGGATCTTCATAAAATCGAAATATTCTGATGTTATTTCGTATTACTGTAATTCAGTTGTATTGTTTTCTGTGTTTTCCCTTAGTTGTTTTGTTGATGAAGAATAACTCAAAGACTCAATATTCATTCACTGAAATCCTTTTGAAACCTGACATAACTTATGTTCTAGCTTCGTAAACGTGGAAAAAAATACCTCATACATAATGTCCAAAATAATATTAGCTACTCGTAAGTAGCCAAAATAGAAATGCAAAAATATTAAGCAAAATACAAAAAAAAACGAAAAATTTAAATGAGTTTGACTGAGACATTGTGTTTGAAGCTTCCCATGTAACAGTGAGTGTTTAAAAGGTTGGATGTTGAATGAAGTATAGTCTCAGCGTCCCAAAGCTTATTTTCTGTATTTTATTGTACGCGTGGTAATTAGACTTAATCTAATTGTATATAAATCTATAAAATTGAGAATCGGTTTTTTTTAAATGGTATATTTGTGTAGGATCAAAAATTTTGTTATTTTCATCAAAGTATACGGTGAATCGAAATATTTTGAAATCAGTTCCAAGTCTCTTTTATATATCTTAAAGTCGTTGAAGTAAAAACCAGGATACAATTTACTCCTTGTAATAATGATTCATAATATGTTAAGTGAATCCAATATGTTTGTGCACGAAAATTAATGGCTACCAATGTTCCAATTGATTTTAATTAGACTGAAATTCTAACTTTTTAACTGTAGACACTACTATATATAAGAAAATCATTTTAAATCAAAGTAATGATTATCTTGATTCATTAGGAAGAGTGAAAAGTTTCAGAGAAGAAAATATTCTTTCCAAAGATTTCATTTCATTGAGCTCTACAATGGTTCAAAGTGATTGTTTGTCCCTGACAATTCATCGAATGACATTCTTACTGTAGAAAACAACTGAAAGCTTCGATGGAAAAGGCTTTTTCGAGAGATTTACACAGCCTTTTCTTGAGTATCTCATTAGCCGTAACTTACTTGAACATTTTAAGTAGTCAGTGGTTTGTTTGATTGTTGTAGAAAGATGTAATACCATTAACTTCTTGCTTATTGCCACTTCAATCAATGTAGGCGAAACGTTTACTTCAAACAAAATAATTCACTCAGTCTCGTCATCATTTAACCAATGGTAAGGACATTATGAAACCATAGGTAAGTACTCTTTGATCTACTGATTAAGGGTTAGAATGTATGTATAACGATAAGTAACAGATTGTTTTCAAGCATCTAACTCTTTCTCACCTCGTTTAAATTATCATACTAATAGATTACAAAAAATTATTAGTTGTAATTCTATTTGTATTTTGTTCTTGAAGATAAACGCTGTCATTACTCCAATAGCAAAACTATTGGAGTAAAAATACCAAACAAAGCTTAATAATTTATCAGCTGGTTCGCTTGAGGAATATGTTCTTTTTATCAATCATCTTTCAACAGTATATGTGAGCAATAAAATATACAAAGAACTTATTCTTTTTTGAGTCATCAGTATCATTAAAATATAATCAAGGCTAGTTTCATAGAATATCATATCATCCAAAGAGTATTACATAGGATGAAAGTATCAACCATCTCATTGCCATAATGTGCACTTTATGTCTTAAAAATAGTGTGAATCAGTTGCATTCAATGAAGTGCAACATAGTTATTCACTAAGGTTCAACATTACAGTTGTAGTAAAAATTACAATGACATGCATTTTCAGTAATCATCCATTCATAACTTACCGATAGATCGCTTTCTTCCCATTGCCATTTTCTGGACTTTGAGGAATTTCAGTATCTGGTAGGCTGGCTAAAAATTGTTTCTTCAGGGGTGAATAGATAAAAGGAAAAGCAAATTGCATGTCAAGTTAGAATGAGAATTTTACGAGATACAAGTTAACTATATTGAAACCATCAGTATGCATAGAAAAATACTTGCGCTTAGTGAATGTGTGACTAAACACATTTCTAAATGGCATAAGTGTTTATGTTTCTACCAAAAAGTGATACATTTTGAAGGTTTTTACAAAACGTTTCAGTCTTTTCGAACCTATTCACATGTTAGAAATGTTTAAGAAATTTTTAACAAGAAAACAAGTAGGAGGACTTCCGGTGAATTTATTGGTATACCAAATAAAACTTGAGCTGCCTTAAATCCACATAGTGCAGAGAGATGCAAGAATGTGTAGACCACCATGAGTAAGGGGATTATTCACCTGACAAAGGTTATCATCTGAATGTCTTTGCATCGATCAGTCTAGATGTTTACGAACTTTAGTCACCATACCGTACATAACTGGATGCTCAAGTGAATTGTTAACTGAGTTGTTTTCAGTATTTTTGTTAGCATTTTTATATAACATGAGGTGAACAGATATTATATTACATCAACTATCATTAGACACGATACACATTGATACAGTAGGTAGAAATATACCCTTTTGCAGTTCTCTAATATCACAATCAAACTTGTTAAGCTCACAGATTTATTGGATTATTGATATAATGGTGACCACATATGAAGAGGGATAGCAGAATATTTATAATGATAAAGAATGCTAACCATTTCTGGTGAGTTTTCACCTTCGTCTAAAACTTCGGTTGCCAATCTTCCATTACGTTCACCTTTAAGTTGTATTAAAAAGTGTCCAGCCTATGGGTAAATTTTAAATTCAATGCAAAGAATGAGATATTAAAAAAACGTAATTATTTTTACTAGGAATTTTTGATAAAGACACTTAAATGAGACTAAACTTATATATTGTATACGGTTATGATACAATTTTATGCATTTGAAATCACCAATCAATCATTGTTAGACCACTATTAGAAACCTGGAAGCACTGGACGGCCGTTTCGTCCTGGTATGGGACTCATCAGCACTGCACCTCAACGACTCCTGCACCTCGCAGAATTCAAACCAAAGGACCTTCGGTTTTGCGCGCGAACGCCTAACCTCTAGACGATTAGACCGGTTCAATATCGAAAGTCCCGTGTTCGAATCCTGCGAGATGCGGGAGTCATGGATGCGTACTGCTGATGGATCCCATACCAGGACGAAACGGCCGTTCAGTGCTTCCAGGTTTCTAATAGTAGTCTAACAATGACTGATTGATGATTTCAAATGTGTAAAAACACTAATCTTCATAATTCTAATTGAAAATAAATGTTTATCCAAAAGCTTCCATCTTTAAACAACGATCAGTTTTGTTCCCTGATTCAAAATAATTCATACTGTAGTATGAATGATTTTTGGACAGATGCTTTTGATGATAAAATGATTAAGATTGTAAAACCGTCATTTAAAACTAACTTAAATGAAAATATTTACATGTTACGATTGATTTTCAGTACTTAAAGTTGAATCAGAAAACTAATGCCGATATTGATTTATCAATTTTATAAATCTTTCATTACATTTTATCTGATTATGAGTTAATTTAATTTTTTAATAGTATGATGAATTCTGTTGTCATTAATCTAACTATTGTTACAAAAGATAACAGTTTTATTCACTATTGTGTTTATTACAGTTTGGAATTCACAGCATTAAGTATATTGAACAAGTTTCTTTTGTAAAGAAATTGACCGATAATTGCATACGTATATACATGCGATACATCAGTAAACCATTTAGAATAAAATATATTAAAATTTTATACTTTTTCTGGAAGCCATGAAATGAAACTTTAAAGAATTTCCATCAATGTAAACACTTTCCGAATAAAACATACATTAACAAGTGAAAATTATGAATATCAACTTACACGAAATCGTTCGTATTTGCCTGATTTACTACCATTCCATTGATATGCTGTCGATCCTACTTCCAATATGAAAACATCATCCGAATTCAATGATTGTCTAGAACAAGGTACTTCTCTTATTTCAGTACGTGAACAATCAATATCTCGAAGGTGATAAAGCCTTGGTTTAACTTGATTTGGTCTTACACGATTAAATCCACTTTCATAACCACCTTCAAGTGTTCTAAACATTACAAGGTAACAATGAAAAAGAAAAAAAGAAACATATGAACTAGGTAGTAAACATTAGTATCATTAGAATTTTTAAGAATAAAAACAAATTTATCAATAAAATTCCCTAAACAGCTTCATTTAATGATTAATTAGTCCCAATAATCATTTTCTGAGATTTCGATAGAAATATAGAACTGTTCACTTCAGACATATTTTTTGTATGAAAATAAGTTTCAAGATAACTATCAAAAGTAAACCAGCTTTTTTTATTGAAGACTATTGTAAACCGGAAAGAACTGAGCAACTACACAAAACGAATCTGGTTCCCATTAGTAGTATTTGGACGAAAAAGGTTGTGCCATGTCAAAAAATGAACTAAATCTTGATATGAGATCTCGTCAAATCGAACTCCATGGTCTAAAACTGTCATATTGTCCATGGGTCCAAAACGACTTGAACTCTATTCAGTATGTGGTCATGGGTGTGCTTGTGTTTGATTAGTTTTTAGACAAGTATTACAGTTCAATGCTGATTAATGTACAATGGTTGATTTGTGATAGATATTGTCTTCAAAACATACAAATAATAATAAATTCACTGCAAAAACCCTTAATACATTATAAATTCCTCTTCACATGTAAATGAAGTAACATTTGAAAAACTATGAGCTATCCTGGTATAGACTAATGACAACGTTTTTTTTTCATTTGGAATTTTATTTCAATTAAATTTAACAATATAATCACATCGACAACGATATTGAAAAACAAGGGTAAACAAATTCATTGATCTTGTAATATATATTGAACGTTTCGTTTGCAGTTATTATGAAATAAATTTTTACATACTTGCATAAAATTACGTATGCGGATATTTTATTGTTCAACAGACAATAAAAACTTAACTAAGAATGACACTGTACATATCACATATCTTAAACGCCACTAGGACAAACGATTAGTCTTATTATTTAGTTAAAAACTCGTTTGATTTTTCTAAACTGACGAACTTTGACTATGAAAATATTTGTAAATATTAAACTCTTTGTTTTTATAATTCGTTTCATCTTGTTATAAATAGTTGATTTGTTTCGTTTTTGCTTTCCGTTATTCACATATTCTTGAATTTGGGTGTGTACAGAAAATGGAAGATAACGCTTACAACTTGTGTTGTTACCAATAACAACTTAATATTTCCCGTAAACAGAGAATAGATTAATCAAAAACATACTATGGAAATAGAAATAGTTCATGTGATAGAATCAATCAGTACTTAAGTAAATTAAATTTCACAAATATCTTGAAGTATGTTATCGTTGTTTAACAATCATCAAAATATGTATTTCATTATGATGGGCTGCTGAATTAAATTTTGGTGAATGGAGGAGGATGGAGGGAAAACGGATATCAGCAATTCTCAATTTCCAATAGTTGAAAAAATTCTCAAAGACATCGTGTAATTGTAATGAGTATTAATTATAAAAATGATAAGGATTCGCTATTTTGTACAGAAGAAGAATCCTTTCAATACACTTATCATCAATCCCTTTCTCTTTTCTCTAGAATTTTCTCCTTTTTTCGAAACTATACATGATTAATGCTACTAATACTTAAAGCCGTTTATTATGTATCTAGTTCGTTTAATATAATTGTGATGATATGATGAAATAACTTCTCTGGTTGGATACTTGTTTCAGGATATGAATAAGTGACGCATTTGCAATTATTGACATTACAGTGTGTAGTTATATCGATTAGTTCGTTTCTAGATAACATTTTGAAGTAAATTTATATTTTGTAGAAAGCATCAAGCTGAACAATGCTCAATTATATTTTAAAATAAATCGCCATATAGAAATATACTACTTTTTATAAGCTTAAGTATTAATAGATATAACGCGAAAAAACTAAGCTCCAGCTTGGTGGTTAGAATCGGAGTAAGAGCCATGTAAGGTGATATTAGTATAAATAATAATGGTGTTCTGTTTCAACGTTCTTACTAATGAACATTGCTAGTGTTTTTGGATCTTAAATTATAAACTTGACTTTTACTCAGAGCTAAATATTTACAGAAAAGTATAGATAACAAATCTAACTAAATACTACTACTACTACTACTACTACTACTACTACTACTACTACTACTACTACTACTACTACTACTACTACTACTACTACTACTACTACTACTACTACTACTACTACCACTACCACTACTACTACTACTACTACTACTACTACTACTACTACTACTACTACTACTACTACTACTACTACTACACCTTATTACTTTATTGTTCAAGAATAACGTTTTGTGTGGAACTATCTCTTGATTAGTAAACGGTGTCATTTATATAATATCAGATTGCTCAATTTCTTAGAATTTTCCATATTTTGATGAAAACTGTAGTAATTTACAATGAAAACACAAATTTACAAACACTAAAACAATTTTGATAGCTTACCTAAACTTCTTAAAGTACGATTTAAATTGTTTTGACTCCATTCCATCGACTTCACGATGTTGAATAGCTTTATCATCTAAAAATGTATCCAACTCCACAGTTTTGTAAGCTGCAGTCACATATTCATCCTAATTAATAAATGAGGAGTAATGGAAACAATAACGAATTCTACAATATATGAACAATTAATTGGACATACTACGCAGCTAATCTTGTATTGGCATTTTTTTAATAGGACAAGTTGCTAGAGTTTAATTGTTCAGTATACATCTACATACTTAGTTACCCTTGCTGAGATAGCTATATTGAATTAACTGCAAAGTAACCTAACCGAAGAATGAGTAGAACTCGTCCAGATTGGTTTGAAATAAGGATTAGACAAAGAAAATTTATAGCTCTGTCTTGACAAATCTAGTTGACAGTGGACGTACGGTCGATAAAACCAAATAATTTTGAATGATATATCACATACCTTCTTCATTCCCCTAATGGATCACATCTTCTACAACGCAGCAGAATCGATAAACATCTGAACCTATAGCTTTAGTTGATGTGTTCAGAAGAAATGCGTGACACTCCTTTTTTCCTTTCTTGACTAGATATCATTTAATAGACGATTTTAGCAATGTTTTAAATCGCATGTTTTTCAGCTTTTACTTCACTGTCGAATCATTTACAGTAATGCTTACAATGTAATTTTAGTAATGTTCTGTGAATATTATTGTAAAGTTTATTTATCCAAGTTTGACCTACTACTTCCAGTGTTCAACTACTACTGACTAGGACGTTTATTATTCTCATTGTGAGCACTAACTAATGGCTTCATATTGACAAATAAATATTCATGTATATTAGAGTAAAGCCTAGTGACGATCTAAAAAAATAACCATTTTGTTTTTTTATATGTATGGTTTTAAAAATGTTATGATTGAATCGTTCCAGGCTTTAAATTAGTCATTTGGAAACTTTAAAAGATAAACTACTTCGTTATTGAATAGTAAAATATGTGTTGAACTCTCAGTGATGATAGAATTGTTTCAGTGAATCCAAAGACTTGAATAATACGTCTTTAAGTGATATGAAATCTGAATTTTATTGGTATGCCTACATCAATCGTTATTTTGCTATAAAACTAATGTAGTCAAAAAAAATTTGTCACTTAATTTCAATGAACTCTCAAACAAATAAATTGTTTTAATATTTCACGAGATAATTTACAATTGCATCTGTAATAAATAATCTGTAATTATTATAAGATATCGCCTTATTATTCATTTCATCGACCTACACTGTAAAGTTCAAATTATCAAAATTAAAAGAATGTTGTTAATTAGAATAATGGATTATTTATTTCTACAGTATTACTTAGAATGCATATTTGAGTGAACTTTTATTTAATTCCATTTATTTAATTCCATGATATAAACCTCTGTATTGATTGTAAGATTCTAATTATTTTTTTTTATAAATCAACACTGTAGGGTAACAATTATGTTATTATCGATTTTTATGATTAGTTCAATTGGATTTTATAATAAATAAAACATCCTAATTCATCAAATTTAAAAGTTGTTTGAATATATTTAATATATGACAGTGCATAGTTTTGTTTTGACTGAAAACTTGCAAAATGTTACGATAACATTTACAATGTAATGTTGCTTACTTGAGTACTTTTTTTTCCTATCCAAAAATGAACATCATAGTTGTATTCTTCACCAACTTTTTCGATCTTCAAAACAATATATGAATCTCCAGAGTAAAATGTTCCAATGTCTTCTGGTTTCACTACCTCCAAATTAAATTTCTTTTAAAACAAAACAGAATTGTATGATTTTTTAGAAAGTGTGAAAATAGTATTAATCCGTTAATAATTGACGAACACATTAGAAGTGATAGAATTTCTTAATGATATGAATCGTATTCAGCTATTATTTTGTCTATTTGATATAATCTTTATGAGTTGATGATCGTCATAATATTGATTTGCATATTCTTCAAGTACTTTGAGTTACTGGGCAAAAAGAACCACCATCACAAGTAATGGACCTCTGTGGGTACTCTTGCAAAAATTGAAGAAAGGAGGAACAAGAAGGTAGCAATCAACGTCAGAAAGAGAAAGCCAAAGCACATGCTGAATACTCAGCAGTAAACAAGCTAGTGAAGAAGAGCGTCAGAGCCGACAAACGTAAATATGTGGAAGACCTATCAATGACGACGGAAAAGTCTGAAAGAGAAGGAAACTTCGGACAAGTGTACGATGCAACAAAGAAGCTCGCTAGAAACTATCGTAAACCAGAACGACCAGTGAAAAGCTAGGAAGGCAAAGTGATTAGCAACAATGAATAACAGCGAAACAGGTGGATAGAGCACTTTAGGGAACTCTTGAATCGACCAGCTCCACTGAACCCACCCGACATCAAGAGAGGAACTGGCGTTTGAATTGTGAGGCACTATTTATTAACCCAACTCTTACTGGAGCCCTTTTGGGGTTGCTGCTGTTCACAGACTCGGATAAAAGAGGGTTAGACATGGGGTTAGCAACCCCATATCGTAGAAAACCAAATCGTTAAAAAACACTGACAAGAACAAATAATTCAAACCATTTAAACTCTGTCCTAAGAGTTGAAAGGTCTTCATTTAGAAGAGTTATAATACCTATTTATGAATGCCGAGTCCCTTCGGAATTCGCGATGCCTATGCCCCTTCTCATAACCAGAGCAATAAATAATGTTGGTACATGGAATGTTCGTACTTTGTGGGAGACCGAGAGACTCATCTAAGTTGCTGCAGAAATGAAAACATACAACGTCATGGTCGAACTTGGGATCAGCGGAACATATTTGACATAGGTGGGAGAAAAAGACTGACTTCATGAGGGATGCTGTTATACTCAAACCATGAACAAGAAAATGCATCACATACACTAGGTGTTGAAATAATGTTGTAAAAAAGCACGAAAATCACTTATTGGACTGACGATCATCAAAGCATCCCTCAAAACAAAGGAAAATCGGATTACAATGAATGTCAGTTAGTGCTAAGCGCCTACTAACGATACAACGTAGACCATAAAGATCAACAATATGGGAGGCTGCAGTCAATCATCGACAAATGCTTAGCAGATGATTGGACCATTCTCATCGGACACCTAAAAGCTAAAATTGCAATGGACAACACTACATATGAAAAAATCATAGGACTACATGAACTACGAGAAAGGAATGAAACTGGGGAAAGATTCCTAAATCTGTGTGCTTCTAACAGAATGGTCATAGGCGGCACCATATTCCCACACAAACACAGACATAATCCCACATCGATTTCACCGGATCACAATTCATAGAACCAAATCGACCACATCTGCATCACTAACAAGTTCAGAAGGACCATGGAGGACATCAGAACCAAGAGAGGAGCTGACATAGCTTCAGATCATCACTTGTTAGTGATCATGATAAAACTGAAACTCAAGAAGCACTGGACAACTGGTAGAACAGCATCACAAAAGTTGAATACGGTTTTTCTTCAGGATACTGGTAAATTCAATGAATTCAAGACAACTATCAGCAATAAGTGACATGCCATTCGCGATCTACTCAATGAAGAGAAAACTACCTAGGAGAGCTACTGGGAACGGATCGAAGAAGCAATAACTTCAGCATGTTCTGAGGTTCTATGACAAAAGAAGCACTAAAACAAGAAGTAAGTCACTTTGGATACGCTGGTTGCGATTCAAGAAACGAGTAATAGGAAAACAGCAATCAATATCAACAGAACAAGAGCAGAGAAGGCCAAGAAACAGGCTGAATACACAAAAAGCGAGCAAGTGAAGAGGAGCATCAAGGCTGATAATCGAAAAAACAGAGGCCACGCTATCTTCAAGATTTGGGATGAAGAACAAGTATCAACAGAATGCAAAGAAGAACACCTCATCAACACACCAAAGAAACTATATCTCAGCAAGTGTGAGAACCACACAGGCATAACTCTTCTCTCAATACCAACAAAAGTCTTCAACGGAGTGTTGTTAAACAGAATGAAGGACTCCGTAGACGCTCAGTTTCGAGGCCAAAAGGCCGAATTCCGTAAGAATCAACCGTGTAACGACCAAACCGCAATATTACGGGTCATTGTGGAACAACCAGTTAAATATAACAACTTCACAGACTACGAGAATGTATTTGACAGTGTAGACAGGACAACACTATGGAGACTTCTTCGACACTACGGTGTGCCTGAAAAGATAGTCAACGTCATACGCAATTCTAATGATGGATTAAACTTCGAAATCGTTCTCGGAAAACTGCTAGCAGACTCGTTTGAGGTGAAGACCGATGTCAGGCAAGGGTGCTTACTCTCACCCTTTCTCTTTCTCCTCGTGATAGACTAGATTATGAAGACGTCAACATCTGGATGAAGGCACGGTATCCAATGGACATTCAGGATGCAGCTGGACGATCTGGACTTCGCAGATGATCTGACTCTTCTGTCGCACACGCGATAACAAATGAAAGAGAAGACGACCAGTGTAAAGCAGCCTAAGCAGCAGCAGATATCGACATGAGCAAAGGAAAAACTAGATTCTCCGATACAACACAGCATGAGCTAATCAAATCATTGTAGACGAAGATGCCTTGGAGGACGTAAAAACGTTTACATATCTTGGCAGCATCATAATCACCGAACTGCGTCAAAAGACAAGCCCTCAGTTGGAACCCTCAAGGCAAAAGGAAAAGAGGAAGGCCAAGGAACACATTACGCCGAGAAGAAGAGAAAGGTATGAGAAGAATGAACACAAACTGGAAAGAACTAGAAAGGGAAGCCCAGGACAGATTTGGTTGGAGAAAAGTGGTGGGCGGCCTATGCTCCATTGAGGGGGGGGGTGACAGCGCGTCAATAAGTGAGTAAGTAATACGTATTCTTTAACAATTTTACTGGTTTAATTTTCATGTTGTTCACCTATTCCAAATAGTTGCCTAGGATTAGTGGACTTTAAATTTCAAAGTAAGTTATCCAAACTGAAAGTTTCTGTGTAAATATCAATTCACTTGAATCGAAATTTACTCATCTGCTGCGCTTAACAAGAATGGAATAATGATTTACATTTCCAGCTGCCGGTAAATGAGATTTCACTTATTTTGCTGTTTGTTTTGTGTTAGTACATATGGATGACAAGTTGTAACTAACCTTATAAAAATATTCAGTTAATAAGTTTAAACAGTTGAACAAAAATCCAAATTTTTGTACATCCTAAGGTATATTTACGGTAAGTCATTTAAGCTATTTAAGTTAAGTTCATGGGATTCTGAGCGTAAATTATATTTACTATAGCAGCTGGCGTGATAATCCATTTAGTCTCGTTCATCATATTGACTTAGTTGATTAGAAGTAAGTAGAATTGTGTTTGCTGATCCCTCATGCATGATAGTAGTTTCAGCTTGAATGTTGATTTTTAATACAATGTAAGCCAATCACATTGTCTATGGTATATTATACAACTGTCTAGTTCTATATATAGCAATATATATAGCAATAGTAAATCTTTTCCATCAACCAATTAACATTTTGGAGATAAGCTGCTCTGAGACTATGAAACTAATATGAACTTTGAATGTTGTTCATTTCATCCGATTCCATGGTATACAGTTATTCAATAATAAGTTTCTTTACGAAAAATGTAAAATCTTTCAGAAAGATTATATAATGTAATTGAATTTGGTATCACCTATATTTTGAGAATTCATAATTGTGTACCATTTCATCGTTTAGTATTTACAGGATTTTGGCTTTTTATAACCCTATTCAAGAATTCTGACTGATTCACACTATTATTAACAAAAAATCCTTCCTACTACCAACCCTTTACACCTGCCTTCTTGATCTTTTTCGTGTTTACCACTATCTATTACCGAGTCTCGTTTTCTCTCCATCCTACTGTCACCAGTGATTTTATGTACTTGCAGTTTTTTCAGCTTATGCTTATAGATGAACTATGTGACTTTGAATCACTGAAATCTATGCTAAATCTAATATTATATCTTAACAATCTCACTCTAATATTTTTAACTAATCATGAATGTTTATTTTATATTTCTTAGATGTATTTATATGATTACACATTTTTGAAACCATGAATCGATCAATGTTAGACCATCACTAGACACCGGCTCAGTGGTCTAACGGTTGGGGCGTTCGCGCACGATACCGAAGGTCTTGGGTTCGATTCCTGCGGGGTGCAGGAGTCGTGGATGCGCACTGCTGGTGAGTCTCATACCAGGACGAAAGGGCCGTCCAGTGCTTCCAGGTTTCTAATGGTGGTCTAGCATTGGTCGATTCGTGGTTTTAAAAATGTGTAACTTAGCAACCTTCCCAACCCTGTAATTTATGTGATTAGTTTAGAAATTTTAAACAAAATAAGAATTCATTTTAAACTAACATTTATTCTCCAAACTAAAAGCGTTGATTTTTCGATAGATTTTATTGGATGCCATGCTTTTTCAGTTTCAGCAGCTTCCTCTGGACATGAAGAGAAATAAATTAAGCACAGATTAAATATCGATCATAATCAATATGTTTAAATCATTTTTTATGCATATATGTAGGATAGCATTCACACTATTATTGTTAAATTAAATCTTTTCTTTAGAAACCCTAAAATGTATAATTCTTCGTATATCAAGCAAATGAAGAAATGTGAACACCTAATTCAACAATTGAAAATCCATAAAGCATGTTGAGTTGTTAGACAAACTGAACAAACAACAACCTTTGAACACATAATGATTCGAATTTCATATATAATCTTTATTGTATAATGGTCTCAGCTGCCTCCTTTATAACAAAATTCTACAATTAAGCATCGAAAACACAACTGAGCAATATCAATTCATGTTACTGTTCAAAGTCAACAGGTACACTATAAAATCTTAAAGCCTCCTAGTCATAAGTTTTAAACACTACCTTGCATTGTGAAACATTTTAGTTTAAAATAATCAACTAATTTGTTGTATTTGTCATTGTGACTTTGTTCATATGCTAACAACAAAGTTATATTCATTTATCAAAAATCATGATGCAAGTCAGTGTCAAAAAAAAAAATCAGATAAGCATTTCTTTACACTGTACTTTCTTTATTATATTTATCTTACTAATGTCAGATTGTAAGAGAAATAAATTCCAGTAAATATATTTGTACTTTAAATCTCTATTACATCACAACACAAAAATGTTACATCATAGTACGTAAGAAATAATTCATTCATTAAATTTCATACTTACTTTTGACAGACCGCTCTAAATCTGAACCGAATAAAGCCATATTAGTATCTTTCCAATTATACTCCATCGTGGAAATAGAACCGTCAGACATGATTTCACTAACAGACACTAATTGAATTAGGAAAGATAATTTTAACAATCACCACGTGTACTCAAATATTTGTATCTATATATATGGTATATATATTTATATATATATGTTTATATACATATATGCATTGAATGAATATTGTAATCGATAAGTTGAGAAATTGAACATATCTGAATGGTTGGTTATATGTCATACCACTACGGACAACAATAAAAAAATACAAGAGAAAATGTTATTATTGTATGTTAAAAATTTGTCCAGTGATTTTTTGTTGATTAATAATTAAACACAAGAATAAAAAAAAATGTTGTAAAAAATAACTAAGGAAGAGTTAGTTTACAGTAGAGTTTTTTTTTAATTTTTTCTTCTTTAGTACACATTTGACGTGATTAATTTTTATGATTGAAATTGGAATTGTATTTGGCTTGAAATGCATCTCACTTATTATAATTTTGAATGTTAAAAATGTTCGTTATTTTACAAACTTATTAAACTATAGCTGTATTATTTATTCACTGCTAATAGTGTTAGTTTTATAGAATGAAGGTAGTTCAGTGGAGAATTACTTTTTTTTTTGTTAATAAGTAAAAATGAAATCAACATCATTTCATATTAATGAATCGATAGTTTGTCTACGCGAAAAAAAATTAACAAGTCAATTTACTGTCTTCTGTTAGCGTATCAATTAATTTTTTACAATTATAAGAAGTAGTAAGCATTGCAATTAGTCACTGGTGAATGATTTTGACTTTTGTCACTGTTATTCAACTGACTTTTATATCATTTGTTCCGATTGTATTGTAATTTTATATTAAGAATTACGATCTAAGGTTTATATCGAAGCAAGTTTATATATATATATATATATATATATATATATATATATATATATATATATATAAGTTATCATATATTGTGAAGCGAACTTTGCCTTTTACTTACATAGATATCGTTTATTTGTTGATCGCTATTTATTATGACAACTTACAATGTCAGTAATGCATATATTATTTATCTCCTTGAGCTGGTGATTCATTAGAGTGCTGCTGTTTAACAACCTGACTTGAAAGTAAACTCACTTTGAAAGAAAACTTATACAGTTAGAAAATGAAATAAAATTAGAAAATCCAGGTAAAATTATTGTGATTAATGTAAAACAAAAATTCATATACACCGATATATTCATATTCGATGTAAACTATTTCTACGTTATTTTTGAGGACAGATTTATGATGGTAATGTAGAAAGATGCTTGATGGAAATAATATTTAGAAGCAGTTAAGTTGTTCTTACTCTTATTTTAGGACATACAAGCGGGGAACAAGTAATTTAAAATTATATTTAGCTTGAAAAAAAAGAACGAAGTATTCTGGTTGCACTAACTTTTGGATTTTCATTTCATTGATGCACTTCTAATTCATTGGTACACTTAAAGGGTTGATTAGCTTCAGTCACATACAACATCTGAAATAATTTTTCGGATAAAAAATAATCATTTTTCAGTTAATAATAATAATAATAATAATAACAGCACTAGCAAACCAAACTATTCTAGTGAAATTCAAAAAATTAGATTTTGTTACCGGTTGTGTTATTCTTCATGATATCCAACTAATTATTTCATGTTAAATCATCTAACCTATTAAGACATAACAAAGATTAAAAAATGAACTAAGAACTTGTGGAAATATAGCTCTATCAGTCTTTAGATTAATTTTATGATAATTTATGGAGGATATCATGGAAAGGCATCATTTAATCCCAGCTCAGTGGTCTAAAGATTAAGCGTTCGCTCATGAAACATAAGGTTCTAGGTTTGGTCACCTCCGATGAGGTCGTAGATGCGCGCGGCTAGGTTGTTTAATACTTAAACAAAACGGTCATCGAGTGCTTCCTGGTTTTCAAAGACTGTCCAACTACGATTATTTCGTGGTGTGATTTATGAAAGAGAAAAATCGACGACATCAAGTGGTAGTTCGTATCATCTCACCTTTCGTTCACTGTACTTGAATGATTTGTCGTTTAAAATATTCGAAAATTGTATAGACCGTTTTTGTATTTGTATTGATTGGCTTTTGCTAACTTGCGTCCCTTATGGTGTAGGCGAGGTATCTGTTTGCTGACTGAAGGACAAATGTAGGAGTTCGCTCCGTCCAACTATATGGCTGTAAAACATGGCCAGTGAGAGCAGAAGGTATTCGTATCCCCGTCGCAAAATATTGGGTTCGTCACTAAGTATGCTTGAGGCTATTACAAGTTTACCTTAGTCGATAAACGCGAATGAGACAATTACCAGCGTTCAGGTAGGCTATCTTGAGTCCCCAACTAAAGTAAGAAGGCTTTGTAAGCGTAGAAAGTATATTCTACAAACACCCAGCAATCACAGTACAATCAAGCATACAACTCTCGTTTATTTATACATCATAGAAACGTCCTTGGGACAGTTATGAAAATAGCACACTAAAATACACAGCAGCCAATCACAGCCATGGATTTCCCTGGTGGGAAATGAAATCTCAAGGTCAACTGATCAGCCCATGCTCGCAAACGTGAAAACCAAAATAAGGCATTTATCAAGCGAGTTTTGTGGATATAACATCCCCAACATTGTTTTCGATCATAAGTGTATCCGAAGCATTGCTTGTGTATCATGAGACAACTGAGTGAGCAATGCTTTTGTTAGGAAACGGGTGCTAGGTAAGGATGGTAGGTCAATAGATGAAGTAGTGAAACTTCATCAGTTGAGATGGTTTGAACATGTGTTGCGTATACTTAACCACTGACTGCCTCGTCGAGTTATGTTTTGCGATGTAGGAGTGGGTTGGAAGAAAGCTGGGGGCGGCCGAACCAAAACATGGCAGAAATCTATGAAGTCATTGACAAGTGGACTGAGCTATGTTGATAGGTATCGACTACCTGGTTGGGGCTCGCGAGACGATAATAATCGATGGTTAGAGACGCTGGATGACATGGCTCAAAACCGTTTGCAATGGCGCCGGTGCATTCATTCTTTGTGTTCTCTCAAATCCTAAACTTTTTAATTCCTTATAACCTTTAACCTTTTTCTTTAAAGTTTCACTAGATTCTACTTCTTGAATAATATCTTCGAACGGTAATCTCTCTGATTACTGCTAATTTCTTTACTACCTCTACTGCTGTTGGATTTGAATTGACAATAACATCTCTATGCTAGTGTGGTATGGCAACTTGAAATGATGGACGTACGTACGTACGAAGTTCTACGTTGCTGTTGATTGATTGCTTGACTATAAATACTTAGTCATTCTTCAGCTAACGGAGAGTTGGCTCACTCGCCTTCTCCCGTTTGCTCAGCATGTTTGCATCCCATTCTCATACCTGTCTGCATAGATGAATGCATAAAATAAATTAATCCACAACACCATATATTGGCTTCTTACTGCCGCCGTCGCTTGAATGGGGTTCGCCTAAGTTTGATATACGGAAATGAACAGATAGATTTATTTCATTGCACACTTGATCATTCATCCACACTGAAGTCCAGTTGTGAGCCGCTAAAAGTTAATTCTCAAAGTGATTTACAGTGTAGCATTCTGTGAATCGATTGATTAGCTAGATAGCCTATACACAGGAGGTGATTAGGTACCTAGTTTACTTTGGCTCAAACATTTTTTGGCTTGATCATGCTATCTGATCATTACTATTTTTTCATAAACAACAAGATGTCGGTCATCGTCTATCTACACATTTTTCCGACATATTTTATAATTAAATTAAAATATAATAGAGTCAATTCCTAAATAATTTTAATATTTACAACTCAACAAACCATAATAAAGAACAAAAGTTTGGTGCATGAATATAAATCAAATAAACTCTATCTATTTAATAAAATTCAATAACTTCTTTACCGTTTTTTTTTAAAAAAATACAATACTAAATAAAAACAACAGATAAATATGAATCACACTAATTAAATTCAGAGGAATTCCAAAACACTAATTAAAAATATTTTGTTATGAACTGTTATTTCTTATATGCATGCTTTTTTAAAAATTATCTAACTGATCATAAAGCACACAACTGAAATATCTAATGTTATTTTAATTAAACAAACAGGTCATTCATTTCAATACAGTTTATTATGTTGATTAATTTAAAATAAATTTTAAATTGTGAAAGTAATCTGTGGCTATCATTGAAAAAAGCATTAAAGACAATGCAACAATGAAACTCCACTTTTTGGAGATATTATTTACTTACACTGTACAATGATATCTGCGATTAATTTGCAAACAAAATAGTCTTTTAAAAAATACGAAGACAAGGTGACATAAAAAGGTTTTTTCAAAGATTTCGTCAAACGACTCTTCAAAATCACTAAAGCAGGATCTCTTTGGAACTCGATGTTTCTGAAGAGAGTTTTCTTAATAATTGTATGGGCGCATGCAAATCATAATTTAGGTTTCATGTTTCGCCGGACAAACCTAGATGAAAAAAAGGTTTTTGAGGAATATCTGTCGGAGGTTCGCATTAATGCCAAGTCATCAATGATAAAAAGTGGATTGAATTCCTAGTTCTTTCTTAAGGAACCCAGCTTTGAAAATCCTATACTGTCCATTTCAAGTTGGTTTTCGATATACAGACGTTCTTAATGTACTATATTATCTTCTGTTTAATAAGACGCTGGGGAAGTGATGCATTGATGACAGCCATTAAAATTATCCAGGATTACACTGAGATCATTGTTTTTATCAAAAATAATGAAAGTGTCATTCATGTACGTTTTGTATAAATGAAAGCTACCAATCATCGCCTGAAGTAATGTATTCTCAGGATTAGCCATAAAGAAGAGAGTCAGACGAGTTGGGAGCCCATAGACACATCATCAGTTTGTCAGTTGAACTCATTACTAAATTTAATCTGAACATTAAAGTTACATCGTCGGATTAATTGCTTCAAATAGTGTTTTGAAACACTAATATTGAGGTTGCTGTTTTTAATATAGGCGCATCCTAGGTATATGGTCTATTTTAAAGATACATTAGTTAAAAGTGTTACCATGTTTGGAGATATCATTTTCGGTGCAGCTAGACTGATACCAACAAGCGATTTGTCAAAGTCGAAAGAGTCTAGTATTCCATATTCGTTGATCTTATCTTTAACAATTTGTAGGATTTCGGCTGGTCCTTTACCAGCCACAAAATATTGCTGAACACTAATCAGCTTGTAAATAACTGTTTCCAAGTATAGCGAAAGTGGTAGTGACTCTTCAGACTAATGGTCACATTTCAATCAATCTTCGGTATTCAATCAACACATTAAGGACTAGACACATTATTTTCATAAATATTCATTCTATTCAAATACTTTTGTAATTGTAGACCTCAGAATATATATATATATATATATATATATATATATATATATAACTTGTAATGAATTTTGTAGTCACTCAAATATTGATTAGAAATGGTAATTAATAATTAATGCAGTCATTAAATTTTGTTTCTGATGCAACAAATGTAAATTTTGCTTCATTTTAAGTATTTTTGTTTAACTGAAAACCACTACATAGACTAGAATGTTTGAATTATAACATCCAAATTCTCAACCACATGTGAAGGTAACATCTAATTTCATTTGTGTGCAGTTAGCCCCACAGATTGATCATTTGTTTTATTCTCATTTAAGATTATTTACCAATCTAATAATCTGTTTCAGTAGGTACCTAAATCGGTGATAATAGCCAACTAAAAGCTCTGATAGATTTACTTGTTGTAGTATTCACTGTATCACTCTAGGGAAGACAATATTATGATCGATTATTGTAAATATTCAATCGAATTTATCAATCTTAATGACTAGATAATCAATAAAACAAAAGGTACCATTTACATGAATTAAACTTTCATCATACGGTTTTGTCAACTCTACAAGCTTGACAGGAAAACTTACAGTTAGTTGATGTTGCATAAGTCAAGTATTATTATTGTCTACTTGGTCGAACATTGAATGAATGAAATAGTTTTCTGGATGCCTGATTAACTGTCGATTCGAATTTTTAACGTTATCAGAAAGTCTATCTAAATTTAGACTTATTTTTCGTTGCAACGTTAAAAATAGTTTACAGTTATGTAAATTAAATATTTCCTGATTTATTTTCCTTAGGTTATATTTTTTTCCATTCAATTTCTTTCCCATAATATTTATTCCTAATTGTTCATGTATAAAATAGAAAATGGAATTATTTGACTTATTGTAAAACGATGGATGACCTGCAAAATCCAAGTAAATGCAAAAACACTAGTGAGGTCAATTAGAAGAGGTTTTCCACAAATTTTTCCGAATATATATATATATATATATATATATATATATATATTTGTTTTTCATTCATGCTAAACTGATTAGAAGTAGTTTGAAATTTTATTCAGTTAAGGCCCTTTATTGTTAGACAATATCGATTTGTTAGGATATTCATCCAATATCCTTAGAGAACTATTGGTCAACTCTTTTTTTATTAATTCCTACTGGTCAATTTTATGGTCGTCCTGATTATCAATGTCAATTCAAATGTTTTTTCCTATTGATCGCCTTAACTGTCAATATCACAGACTTCGATGCTGTTTCCTGCTCGACCTAAATGTATAAATACGCATTATCTGTAACGTTTTAGGACCCGGACCCAGATCCTCAGTCCGGGATCCTTGCATTCTTCTGGACTCGGACCTCGTACTTTCTGGATGTTTGTAGAAAACAGGACCTACTTCATATCAAGTCTTCTTCTTTTATTCAATGGGGGTTGGGACAATCAGATTACAGTAACATGTCGTGTCGCCGGATCCTCGATCCTTGCTCTCGTTTATTGACTAAGGTAAACTCGTAATAGTTCAAGCATATCAAATTGACATGTTTACTTGCAAACATAACACGATTAACTTCAAATTATGTATGACGATAGATCGGAATAACAAAGCTACTTCATCTTCATACTCTATTGAATGTTATAAATATTGATTTCGCTGATTATAATCAAACATGATCTGCTCACATATTGATTGTTAATGTAATAACCATTGTTAATTATCTCTATCTATCTATCAATCTAACATTCATCAAAACACTTGAAACTTATTAATTTACAATTGAAGCAGAAAAAATTTTTTTTATTATATTCATGCCAAAAAACTATCTGAATAATAAGTAGTTTTGAAAAAAGTATACAATAATTTTCAAATTCATTTTTCAACCATAAAACAAAGAATATAAACTGTTATTGAGAAGAAATTGTCAATGAAAAAGTTGATCTTGGAATAGAAACTACATTTCTCTGTTGTTATTGCTGTTGTTGTTGTTGTTGTTGATAGTTGGCATATAGAAATTTTATAATATTTTATTTGGCCATCAGCTATTAGGTCAGGTTAAGCAAAATATCAGCTAATTCATAATAATAATAATAATAATAATAATAATAATAATAACAATAATAATAACAATATATCAGATAGTTATAACTTTAACTAATTATAGAGAATAGAAAAAAACAATAGTACACTGATAAAAATTTGATTGGTATGTGATGTTTTTTTAGATAATAATAATAATAATAAAATAAACAGAAATAATTTCATACAAATTGAGTAATAGAAAAGTCTAATTATCATTGTTTATTGTAGATAACTTGTAGTTCTGTCTCTATCCCATGCTCGATCAAGTTCTTCTGAACATTGATTAGGACCAATAACGGTGACTGGAATGAGTGGATGTCTTGTATTGTTCAAGTAATGCTGTATTTACAACAACAACAACAAAAAATAGAACAATGTAAAACATGAAAAAAAGTAGTAATTTTTATCAAACATTAAAATACACTACGAGATGTTGATCTTTGTCAGTGGAAAAACACATTAGTAATAAATTGTTTACTTCCATGTAGGGGCGTTGGAATACTCAGATTCCAAACCGATACTGTCCATGAGCTCGCAGGACTATGATGGGATGATTGGCATATGAACTTATTGTTGGCGACCGGCTACCATGAGATTGCATCTCCCGTGGTTGCTCCGCTGCCTGATGGATTAGATGTTTGGGTTAAAGGCTTTCAGTGTAGCCTCCTAAGAAAAGCACTTATTTCGGTTTGGGTACCCATGCAGTGTCCTAGTACAGGCATAAATTTAATAACTTTCTTGACTTATATAAATTTTAATGCCCCTTTGTACTAATTTTCATAAGTCCAAATAAATTAGAAATAAAATAAGATCTAGAATGTCAATTTAATAACTGACCCGTTGATAAACATAATCAGAAATTTGTCTAAATGTAGTTGCTGAGGTTGAAAAGTCAAACATATAATTTGAAGTTTTAAAGGTTCACAGAAATAGCTTTTATATCTACCATTTAATTAATGTCTAAGTAATATTTACTTGATGAAACTTAACTTAAATTTAGTTGAATTTTTTTTAAAGATTGGCATAACAAAGTGCATTGTCATGTCTTCTGAAGTAATGAACTAATTCAAATATGTATGATCTAATTTCTCTTACGAATATCACCTAATTTATTTCTCTTATTAATCTAATTCAATCCTATGTAGTTAGACAACATAAAAATCAATATGGCCTGGAAATATGAATCCGAACTACAGAGAATATGAATAAAATGACTGAAGAAATGATCGTGTATGACATCACATTCAAAAGCTAGATTTCTGAAGAATTATAACGAATAGTCATATTAAATAAATCAATCTGTTTGATATGAGATTATAACTAAACTGAAATGCAAAAATTAATCATCTCACATGTGCATATGAAAGAGCATTTTGTTTTTCACATGGTGAACATTTACTTCCAATATAAACGAATAAATGATATCCTGTATCGATGAAAAACACATCATCTTCATTGATTGATCTTTTAGGTAGTTGATTTTTCACAACTAAATCAAATGATAAATGACCATCTTCATCGGATAATCTGTAAATAAAAATTTGAAGAGAAAAAAAAACAAACAGAAACAGTTTCCAGTGATTTATTTTAACATTGAAAGATGCTGAGGCGGACAGGGGATTAAATTTATTGTGGAAGTAATCACAGTACATTATTATCTAAAGTCTTCTATTAAAATTGAATATTGAAATAATTTGGTTTAACCAGTTTAACTTCTGAATCTCAGATCGCATTGATCATATGAACGTAAACTTTTGTTTGGCAGACAGACGAATTGCATCAACAAAGCACTTCATGTCGTTCAAGTATATTTAGAAGATTTTATTGAGCGAAACATTTATGTACTACTCATAAGGACATGAAGTAATTTACAAAAATAAACGATAAATGCTCTTCCATTTTGTAAAATGTGTCACTGATACATTATTTCATGATTCTAAATTCAATTATCAGCTAGATAATTGTTCAAAACACATTAAAACTTTCGGAATACAAAGCTTTAAACACTTGTCTTACTTAAACCAGTTGACTTCAGTGATGCGATACCCCTAAACGCTCTCAAACTATTCACATACAAAGGTGGCAGTTTTACATAGGTCAATTCGTAAACTTTCTTTTGACTCATTTATAATCTGCTACATAAATTTTTAGTTTATTAACCGTAATTGTTCAACAAAGTTCAATATGTAAGCTTATTGGAACTTTCCAGTTGTAATATATTATAGTCGTATTATTCATGCGTTTAAGCCTCGTGAGTCATTAATTAAAATCACGAAAGTTATAGTCGCTAATCATCTTTTCTGTTGTTCTGGATTAAAGAACAAGGAGGTAAGTGGAGTGGATTCTTTACTCTGACAAAAGTTTGAAAATGCTGTAATCACAAGCGAAAGAGATTATTGTTCTTGTTATTGGAATTGAATTTCTTTTATGAATATCATTTCGTATACAAAGTTATTCATTATACTACTCTCAGAACTAAACATAAATTTATTCATCACTAGTTGTATTATGTTCAATAAAAAAAATCAGCCATAAACGGTCTTATAATCACGATCAATTGATTTTTTTTTCATGAAAAAGCTTTAAGAAATTATTTCAATGGATAAATTAGTGACAAACACATTCATATCAGTAAGATGGGAATAATCAAAATGGCTAATGTGAAACTAACTTGTAAATACATTTCGTTGATTCATAGTATTTTTTAGATTTGTAAACTGGTTTGTCAGGCAAATAATGCAAGAATTCATCCTAGAATATCAAATGATTTAAGAAAGAAATTCATGAGTAAAATATTTTTCTGTAATGAGAATTATTATTACTCAATATGAATGTTTTAAATGTGATATATTTTGAAAGTTTTGGAACAGTACGAGAGACTCTTTGTATAATAAACTATGATTTTGTCATTATTATTATTTTCTATGATATAAAACCATTTTTATTGTGATACGATGTGATGTGATAGTTCGTGTGCAATAACATACTACTACTAGATGTTATAAGTAGCTTAAATAGGTTACAATACGTTTTAACATTTACTGGTCACAAATGATAATTCAAATCTTCCTAATAAATTTTCTTTGCAGAATGAAAGTTTTTATGGTAAAGGTTTTATCCAAATTCATCCTAGCTTAACCATACAGAGATCTTTTAGTCTAATTAAAGGCAAAAAATGAATGATAAAGAAAAAGCTACTGGAAATCTAATGTTACCTAATCACAAAATTGTTATAGAATAGATAGCCAGTGGCTTGTAGTGGAATCTAGGGTTCGCGTTTTGCACAGCTTTAAACTCATCATTTCGATGTGCATCGATCCCAGATGCCAACTGAGATTGACCTAATTCCAGTCAGAAATATCAATCAATCATTATTAGACCACCATTAGAAACCTGGAAGCACTGAACTGCCGTTTCGTCCTGGTATGGGACTCGTCAGCAGTGCGCATCCACGAATCCTTCAAACAAACAATAAATATATTGCATAGCAGTATTATAATTTTGAGACATGTTTTATGACTTTAGAAGAAATGTAAATGCTGCGGTCTTTGATCGTATGTTTCTTTAAAGCCGTGTTCGCACATCGTGGAACGTTCAAGTGTACAGTGTTAAGGTCTTAGGTACTTGGTCAAATTGACATACCGCGTGAGTTTGTGAATTAAATGACTGCTGGTTTGAGCCGAATGTGTAGATATGGACTATCTGGTAGGGGTTTCTATGAACACTGAGATCAGTGTTTAGAGATGTCGGCTGACTTGGCTGAGGATTGGTCCTTATGATGCATGTGAATTTACTTTTTTGATTACCTCTTGACCTCAAGTTATGCCACACTCTCATGTTTCTTCTCGTTAACCTGAAAATATCTTCTATCGCGACTTTCTCAACAAGAAATGATATTTTGCAAGGAGTGTAAATGATTATATCAAGCCATAATATATGATTTAGTCTGGCAAATTAAATGTGTCTGAAATGTCTTGCTTTATAATCATGAGAAAACCAGTGAAGCATAAAAACTTACATTAGGATTTGTAAATAATTCATCCAATACAGCAGTTTTACATCGTCCATTACGTTCACTACTGATTTTTAGTAAAAATTGAGCAGCCTATGTAAAACAATGAGAAAAGAATGATTAGATTTCTTATGTGCATTACATTGAATCACTTTTTACTATGTTCTGTTATCCAGTTATGTTATCCAACTGATATGCCTGATTAGTGTTCAGAGTTGATATTATGTTAACCACAGAGAATGAAGCAAAGCAGCTCTACTTCAGGAAACATAGTAATTTAAAGTTTAAATAATTTTAAAAATGATGATATTTTATTTAAAATAGGATTGAACTCTTATTGATATCTTAACCATCTCGTTTTATAACTTTATCCAAGTTTTTAATTACACACATTGTCCATAATTTTCTAAGCAATATAAATGAATTTTATTGTAAATAATCAGTAAATTACGTATTTTTAGTTTGACATTTCTGCATTTATCTTCATTATTCAGTAGTTATTTCTGATTAGGATTCCTTGGTTCTCGAATAATCAGGGTCAAACTGGATACATAAATTCTAGCATATATATCATTTAATCAGTGTGTGTCTTGATCTTACATTATCTATCTTAACGGTTGCATATCTATATAACAGATAAATTCTGAACTCAACACCTCGTTAACTATAGAAAAGCATTTCACTCAAAGATATAGATTACTAAGGGTTGTTACTCGTTGTTAATCAAAACTTACATTGTAACGCTCTTCTTTATTACTTTTTGATCCATTCCATTGATATAATTTTGAACCAAGATCAAGAATAAAAACATCAGTAGAATCTAATGAATTGATTGAAAGTTCAACCTCCTGTACTTCACAATGTCCTCTGCCTTCTTGATGGAAATGTAACAATCTTGGCTGATATTCATTTGGAGTGACTCGACGAAAACCAGAATCAATTCCACCATTCAGAATGCTACAACATATGAAGAAGTTAGTAAGGAACTTATGCTTTAGTTCATTTCCATAATGTTAAGCTTACAAGATATTTTAAATTCATATTTAATATTGACTTGACTAATTATTATTTGTTCTCTTTCATAAATGAAGAACAATATAGAGTTTATTTGAACTGATTACTCGAACAGAAGAGAAAAATGACTAGATATCACAATTATTTATTTCAGAAAGGTAGATATAATAAAATGGACTATTTCTAATTAGAATACTCAAAAAGTAACAATACAATTAATGTTTAAGCTTATTCAAGTTAAAAAGATTAAATTTTGAAATGTTTGCTTTTTAACAAGAGAATATTTTCCATGATCCTCCAATTTGCACATTTTCATCATTATAATACAACATTTACTTTTTTTCATGACAAAAAATACACATTAGTTCTAACTCATTCGCATGTATTTTTAGAAGTATAGTTCAGTAGAAAAGTCTGCTAGATCATGTATTCGCATTTAGTAACTGATCAATCTTTTGTAGTTTAGTTGTTTCAGAATTATACACGTATTATAGATATATGTAACTTTAATCTGACAAATGGAATTTTGAAAATGCATACAAATTCGAAAGTTATGATATTTAATCATATTTACACTGAGAATATGATAATATAATGATGATATTAAAGCCTAGATTCAATCAAAATGGAACAGCTTTCATTCTGTATACGGAGAAGGCATGTCTACAAAATTTTTATTTCATTTTTTAAGCATATTTAGAAGCATTTTTGTTTTGAGTGAATAAAAAGTGCTAACAGTTAATGTTAATATGTATTAAAATTTTATTTAGCTGTACCTGATTTGATATGTATTATTGTTTAACAGATGATTACACAGAACAGTTCATTTAAATAAAGATAACATATTTTCTAATGTGTTACATTTTATAACGTTGCATTCTGAAAGTCCACAGTTAAACTAATCTACAGTGTGATCGCATGAAAATTCAATTAGCATAAAGACTGATTTTAAGTCATTAGACCAAATCAACTTCTGCAATTTTAGATGGTTATGTCATGAGTGGCTTGTAAAATTGAAAACATATGTGAAATAAAGTGTAGAATTGGATATGTAAGTATACTATGACTTAAGTTTTTTAATTGTTCAGAAACTAAAACAATCAAACAAACAAAGCGTCATTTTAAAACTGATAAAATCGATTCCGTAAGAAATAAGAATCGTCATTTAGTGAAGCGGTTCCATAAAACTTAACAGAAACTTGAATCTTGAATTTAAAGAAAACTATTGACTATTTCTACACATATATTCTGAGGGAAATTTGTTTATCGTGATTTAATAAAGTTTCTGTTAGTTACCATCACTTGTATATATCATACAGATTTGTAATGTGCTGGAACACATTATCTTAGGACTATTATTTATTCCACTTTAATATTTGAATATATGAGGATTAATCATAAGTAATGTAAAACTCTGTAACTCACCGGAAAGATGAAAAGTAGGATTTAAATAATTTCGTTTCATATTGTTCAACTTCTCGATGCTGAACAGCTCGATCGTCTAGTACTGCATCGAGTTCCACTGTTTTATAGGCAGCTGTAGCATATTCATCCTGTTTAAAGACAATAGGATTTTCATATGTGTGTTATTAGCAAACAGGAACCTATGTTATATAAGATGATACTGACAGAGTTTTACTTTTACGCTAATAAAACAGTTCACTGGCTTAAAAGCAGACTATTTAGCATTAAGTTTAAAACCTCCCTATCCATCACAAAGCATTTCCAATCAGATCGATATGATATCTCCATTTATTTCTAAAGTCTTCTGCTTGTTTCCACAAACTATTTTCAGAATAACCCACTTGTATTAGTTGTTTGAGTTGACTCATTGATGTTTAGCACTTCAATTGATCAATCTTGTTGGGTAATGTGCATCTTGTGCGGAATGCCTCAATATTGCCTTTCGACTACATGCATAATTAGCAGAGGTGAGTAGTGAAAATCAACTGTGAATGCATGCATATCCGGTTGAAGAATTCCAAATAGGACGAAACGCGTGTCGTGGATTCCAATGCTAACTGTTATTCACCTTCGTCAATATTTTCAAAATAGTTTCAACTAGTAATTGATAAACTTATAGTTGTCTCCTGAATGTTTGGAACGGAAACACTCTGTTGAACTCTGATTTGAAAGTGCGCAAGATAAATAAGTCTACAGTACTCAAGAAAGTTAATTTTTAATGTACTTAGTTCTTCTACATACATATTAATCTCTCTACCTAGTGTAAAAGATATGCATCAATGCTTGGTCATTGGAACTAATCTGAAGTTGTGTCAAGATGTAAATCCGTCAATGTTTCTGCACTTAATAGGTTAGTAGAATAAAAACCAGGGTTGAGTAATGTAAGTATTCAAAAGCCTAAACTAATAACTGATAACTAAAAGTTTATGATCGAATTTTATCGTTATTTTTAATTGAAACTAGATTTTTCTTGTGTTTTTTTAACTAGTTAGCGTATTTGAATGAAATGAGCTTGAAGTGAATTCGATAATGTGAATAAGTTTATCATATATGTATGTATTTTAATTATCATTTAGTTGGAAATTAATATTATTCTGGTAGATAAAGTTAATAAAATTCATTTATACATGTTACTGTTAATCGGTCGCTTGGCCTTCCTCAATACTCTATTGACAAAAGACGCTTCTATTATTTACTTACTACAGTCACTGTTCAACACACTATTTACACAAATAAAGATCGACTAATTTTTATTATTATTTTTGGTAAATATTAGTTGTTCTACTTTCAATATAATTCTTAAAATAAAATAAAGAATATAGTTTTTTTTTGATGAAGATATGTTCACCTGATTCAGATTCCTGTTTGCGACAATATTCTATGATCTCATTTAATTTTATGATTGGGTTAATTTACTCGGCTAAGAAAACATTTTGTTAAAATTCAAAATGTATGATTTACGTATTTGTTAAGATTGACGAAATCTCATTAGAATGTAAATACTTTAAACTGTCAACATTTGAGAACAATAACAGTATTTACAAAATACTTTACATTTTAAATGATACTTTTAATTATACTAAAAGATTAATTACATTTCAGCACTGTTAAACATCTATCATAATTGATTACAATACTGTTTTTTTTCGAAGTAGAAGAATTAATAATCGATTTAGAAAGAAGAAACTATATCAAATCAATAAATTATACCATTTTTGTTATGAATTCTATGTATATATTTATTGCATTTATCATGTGATATATAAAGATTTGTATATTCACGATAAAATATTGACAAACTTTACAAGTAAAACACATATTTGTAAAAGAATTCATTTTCATTCTATTTAAGCTCAATAAATTAGTTTAATTTAAATTAAATTTAAATAAAATTAAAAAAAACTAACGAAACATAAAGATTCAAAAATAATTCCTTCATTCTATTAATAGCTTACTTGAGTACTTTTTGATCCAACCCAAAAGTGTACATCATAACCAAGCCCTCCACCTTTTGAATATATATTCAAAACAACATATGAATCACCGTTGAAGAAGTGACCATAGTCACTTTCATTGATTGGTCTAATTTTGAATTTCTAAAGTTGAAATAATGAAGTCATTAATTATTGATGTGTTAGAGAAAACAAATCAAACTTTCTCCAAGAAATGAGTAGCATTGTGTAAGTGATCAATCAAGGAGAGGGGATTAATAACATACTTGTTCAGTTGTTTATAACGGTGATCAAAATTTTATCGAATAATGCACACTGTTGCCATTAATCTAAATGACTTAATATCTTGTTCACTATGTTGATGTGTTAAGAGATTTAAGGTAGTCAACAGTAAACCCGGGATTTAGGTTTTTTCATTTTTCAAGTAATCAGCAAAGTCATTCGGGATAGAATCAGTCAGGGTGCACCCTTCCTCTGTTGACTGAATGTAATCTTTAATGAAAAGTGCCAAAATAACCCGAAACCCTGACTCATGATTTCTTGTCTACTACCTGCAAAAACATAGCATGCACCATTCTAAACTATACTATCTAAACATACACATTATTCGGTGCTTTAACCAGTGACTGAAAAATCTTAGCTTTGATTTTATGAAATGGGAATTATTTCGAATCGCGAGAAATATTTTTAAAACAAAACAAAGAGATAAAGAATAGATTAAATCAAAATAAAATTTTCCCAATTATTATCTACCTCAACTCTCCATACAAATAACCTTGGACAATGTGTATTCAAAACTGGAAGCCAAGCTTCTTCTCGTAACGCGGATTCCTCTAAAATCAAGTGAGATATGAAAATAATTATTGTAAAATGAGTTGTTGTTTTATCGAAAAAATCGGAACCTACTAATTCATTTAGTGAACTAGAGACAACTCAAATAAAAAGTTTTCTTTACGATCCAACCAATTACTTAAGTTGTACAGTTGTATCTATAATAATTTTACACATAGTGGTCTCTGGCAAATACAAAAGTATTGCGTCATCAACAAGGGTAATGAGAAACAGATTAAATAAAATTAACAAGCAAGAAGATGTAACCGAGAATTATCGACTTGACTAAGTATAGAGAAAGTAGAGAAGAAATGAATGAGTAATGAAAACAGTCACCAAAATTCGAAAAAGAGTTAAGTCGATGATAAAATTCATAAATCCTGTGCTGTAGATAAATTGTTTATCCGACCCCTATTAGGGGTAGTTCATTTGTCTGTACGGATAATCTTAAAGGTAGAGTCTGGTAGGATAGCTGTTCGTCATATCCATCGGTCTAATTTTATTCAATTCTTTGCCGATCGTCTTTTTAGCCGATTTATTTTCGTTTCCGATAGAACTCAACTTTTGAAATTCATCTATTGCCCACACCAGTTTGACTTTCTATATGTTTTCTTTTCATTAAAGTGTATTAAAGAAGTGAAATTCTTTACTTCACTTGACTCCTTGGTAAATACAATCTCCTAGTAGCACATATTAAATTCAGGTAGAGTTCTGCTGAGATTTTTATTTTCATCACAGACGATGGAGATGTTATCCATATATCTATTGCAGAAATAGAAATTTGATTGTCGACGAGAGAATAAATCAGCCATCAAACTGTTTGATAAAATAGAATTTAGTGAAGATTCCAATTCATCGTCACCAGTTTGCCCGTAGAACAAATCGTTATATCTAAATTGTACATTGAGATTACAAGTCATTCTGCATGAGGATGCTTTGCAATAAAGATGTTGATAATGGCATTTTCAAGAATTGTTTTTCTTGAGGAACAAAACATTTCTCAGAGAAGTAATCATGAAGGGTGAGGTAACATTTTGTGATTTACTCCGCTTTCGACTAGATATATTGACGTCTGCTTTCGAATCGATGAAGGAAAAGGGATCAAAACTCCTATCCTCTGAATAGTTGAAAATTTTCCACCCATCAGTCGGCAGTTATTTACATCCATTATTAACAAAGTACCCGTTTAAAATCTAAATTAATCATGCATCAAGCGGAAACTAATATCTTCTGGTCCAGTCCTCAATGTAACCTACGTTATATCGTTCAAGTATCTAATACAGTCATTTGACTAAACAACTCAACAACACAATGTACTTATGTGATAGTATGTGGTTGAAGTAAACGAGCAAGAAAGCGGTGACTTATGTTTGGTGCCAGTTCACACTTCACAGTCTGCTTATAAAAACTAGAGTATTTTTATTCACTAACAACCAGCATAATACTAGCATTCAAGTGCTGTAAATGTCTCAGGTCTATGAGAGTCTTAAGTAGACTGGTGGTAATAGCAGTGATTATCGCACTGAGTGAGATCAGCCTCAGCCTGTAAGGAAGGATTTTGTGTTTTGACAAACCTTTCACATAAATAAAGAACTTTTTGATTTAGTTAGGCTTTTAATATTGATTTCTTTACTTCATTCTACAATTCAATTATTTAATTGTATTTTGCAAATAAATTTTGGTTATTTCTTTATATAAGTTAGTTTGAAGTGTACATTAAAAAAAAACTTTTTGTTATATTTTAAAAACGGAATAAAATATCTTAAAAGATGCATATTAGTTAACCCTGATTTTTTTTCAATAATTTACTTTTGCCAATAAAATCTACGTAGACAACAAAAAATTTGCGTTTATCTAGTTTTGTTTCGTATATATATAGTTTTAGTTAAATAATCAGTATGACAATTTATTTGTGAAAATAAGCCTCTTAGAGTTTAGAAAATTTCTAACAGTCTGTATTGTTCACACTCAATGTACAATATTCAAACATCGACTTTTACTTATCACTGTCTACTTTGTAAACAAAACTGCTACTTCAACTTTATCTGTAACAATCTTAACAGTGAGACTCAACAATGTTTTGTTTTAATGATAATTGTTACTGATCCGCATGTTAGTATGCAACTTGCGAGTACCTTGCTTAAAGGGTTAAAAAATGGTACGGTCAACTGTAAACAGTAAGTGTTGGACGATGTAAAGTATGATTAAACCAAAAAAGTTTATCAGTGAAAAAACAGTAGTTAAAATAACCGAATCCATGTATTTCTATTTCTTTCACTTTCGTATTTGAAAATTTCATTGTTTCAAATGGAGGCAATCTCACTGAGCTTTCTTTTGATCGTTAAAGGTCAACTAATAATCATGCCAGGAGTGTAGTTTTGACCGTACAAGAAATTCACAATTAGTTTAAACTAGCTATGTACTTGTGCAGTTGGGATCTGTTTGTGTGCAGATAGTTGAAAGTGATTAGTCACTGAGTGAAAGGTTATAGTGGACTTTGCAAGTTATGGTCGTTGTAATAAGATAAAACTTTAATAAGAATCAAGAACTTCTCCGTATTTAGGTTTAGGCTACAATATCACCGACTCTAAATTCTTGAACCTGATGTCTAAACTCTTTAAAGAAGAGATGCGACCGACCACATAGGCTAATTTGTTTCTTCTAACAACTCCAGTCGTTCATAAAGAATAAACTGTAAAGCATCAACTTATTCTGCCCTGTCTCATAACTATTATGTGGTTATAATGGTTTAATCAAATTAAGTATGAAACAATTCAAAATATTCCTATCCATCTTACTGATCATTGTGACCATAAAGTCGATCATCAACAATGCATTTTATAACCAACGTGACTTTCGCCGGAAATTTAAAAACAACTTTAAAAAAACGGAAGATTAATTGTTATTATTTAATACTAGTTGAAATTGCATGAATAACAAAATTATTACTTATAAAAATAAACAAGAAGAAGAAAACGTCACTGATTTAATCAACTCATATTGAATGCCAAATTCTAAACCTAGATTTAGAATACAGTTAAAAAAGAAAGGTAATAATATTTCATATTAATGATATAACTAAGATCATCTGTCAATATCTCTATCATAAATTTGGATTGACAATATTTACAGGAATTCCTGTATGTTTAAATATGAATCATAGTAAGTTTTTAGTTGTCGTATGTAAATACAATAACATTATGCTAGAATGAATACCTCCATCAATCAGTCATTCAGTGTGACATCATTTTTTTACTGAATATTTCATATGATTATTATTATTATTATTATTATTATTATTACTAGTAGTAGATTTATGTGTTATTTAACCAAAAATAATAATTCTCTGATACATTTTCAATTTTATTCATTTTTAATCTGACAATTTTACTGTCTTTTTGTAATTCCCACAGTTAATGAGACTAGCTCATTAAAAGAAAATCTAAATTTTTTTTTAACGATTATATTCAATATTCATTGTGTTAGTGACAAGTCGACTAAGGGTAATATTTCCAAAAAATCGATACGAAGCAAGTAAAATGATAATAATAAAAGTTTAACTGTATTCATCACCATAAAAAATGTTATTTAATGTAAAATATTATCGTATTATTAAGAGTTGTGAATATTCGCAGTAGTTACACTCTTGTTTCAAAAAAAAAACTTATCAACTGTCAGAGACTCATTAAATTTCTTACGTTTTGTATCAATTGACTGACATTAGTAAAATAATTTTTTTATGTAATGTTCGTTGTTAATGACAGAGAGAAATTTAGAAAATTAAACTAATAAACAAAAAAAAGATAAAATCTTTATGCTTTAAAACATTTTTACTACTTCAGATTTATTTTATTAATTTAAGAAGCTGTTCATCAAATGAAATGTTGTATAACTAAACTTCTAATGTTTATTGATTTAATGTACTATTCAAATATTTAGAACAAAATTCTATGTAAACCAGTTGTGTTCTACTCTTCTTTAGATCATTTTTAGTGACTAGTGCTTTATTAGTATTTACTTCAATCTACTTTTCATTTATATTTAATTAGAATGTATGGATGTCGATTAAGTATTGTGAATTGATAAAAATATTAATTCAACATACTATAGTGGTTATTAATTTAAACAAATATTGGAATTTAATTATCAATGTGGCAGTATTTCGAATTTTTTATAATGAAAGATTTTGATTTTAAAGTGGGTTAAAAGAGGAATTAAAAGGTTAATCTAATGACCATTACTGAGTAGGGTGCGATTTGTACAAGGAAAGAATAGTTCGTGGTGTTTTGTTCCCTGAGCTCAGAGAAAGAAACAACACCATAATCATCCATCTGAGCAACAAATTTTCTCCATTATCTCGAAGAATAGCTCACATTGTAATTATTTATCAGAAGCTTTGTTGAAAATAAAATCAAAATGATTTTTAAGTACATATTTTTCACTAGAACAAAACTAATGTAAAGTACCATGTGATAAAATTATTTAGAATGAAAAAATTTATTCTACAGAATAATCCTATAAGCATATTTAGATTTGTTTATGATTCAATTGTGAACATGGTAAATGATGCGTATTCATCCATTAATCATTGAACACCAGTCATTTGAAGAGTAAATGCCAAATTTATTTTTTGATTAATAGAATAAATATGCATTATGGAGTGGTCGAGATGGTTGAGTTACTTTGTGAAGTCATGAATCGATCAGTGTTAGATCACCAGTAGAAATTTAGAAGCACGGGACGGCCGTTTCTTCCTGGTATGGGACGCATCAGCAGTGCGCATTCACAGATCCTGCAACTCGCAGGATTTGAAGCCAGGACCTTCGGTCTTGCGCGTGAACACCAAACTTTGGACCACTGAGCCGGTATCTAACGGTGTTAATGTCTAACCTCGATCAATCCATAGTCTTGCGCAACCTCATCCACTGTCTTTAGTGCTCACTGCTTCACACCCGAACAGGGTTGAACTCCATTGGTCATACTTTCTCAACAGAACTCGAAGAAACTTTCTTACAGATGAATATATAACAATTTTACAAGAAATAATAGTAAATCAGGAACTTTATCATACACACTAAAGAAATGAAATCAAACATATCAGTTAAATAATATTTTTTAAATTTTAGTTAATATTTAATATAAATAGAGGCTTTAAATAATATAATCATGATCTATTGATGATAAATTAATGGTACGTTTTCCACAAAATTTTAGTGCAGATAATCACTTATTGTAAATTATAATTGCATTTCGAAAGATGTTTTACTACTTGACCTACATTTACTTAATAAATGTTGCATTAAAATATAAAATTCCTATCGATTCACTTTGAATTTTCTAAATAGTTTTATATTCGTTTATATATAAAAATATGTAATTTTCATTTCAATCCTTAATTTTCACAGTATAAGAGATGAAACATGTGAGCTGAATCCAAGACACCATTTTATATTGATTCATTTCGAAAACTGCATGAAAATAAAAGTGGCTATCATAGAACAGAAAATTAATTTTTAAACTGATATTCCCTAATATTTCATTTTCTAAAATAAAATGTAAACGAATTGAAAGACTGAATCTTAGTATAATATTTTTCTACAAATCAGTTGCTGTAATGTTTAATAGATATTGAGTTAGATAAAGTTACTCATACTAAGAAATAATTGTTACCGCTTAAAATTTATACCAATTCTAACCAATTACTTAAAATAAGACCATTTGTGTAAAAAGTGACGAAATACAGCACACATATTTTTAATTCTTTTCATTTCGTGATTTTGAAGTTTCCTAAAAGATTATTTATTTATTTAATATTACGTGATATCGTGTCAGTCGAAAACAAACACCAGTTAAAATTTGTTTTACACTTATTATTATTTTGTAATATTCATTCAAAAGATAGAAAAATGTTTTTTTTACACGAACACAGCAAGAAAATCTTATTTCTTTTATGTAATCATTATATATTCCCTAGTTGTAACCTTGCAATCTGAGTTTTGAAAATGATAATTTAATAAATGCATCATTTAATTACAGTGGATAAGTTTTGCAGTTATTTAATTGAAGTGAAGTTAACAGTTGATAGGTTAATATGTAAAGATTAATCTTGGATAAAGTTTTATAATTTGATGTGTATAACTACACTGCTTGAAGAGATAGTCTTGATATCCTATGTACATATACTTTCTCACCACTAAACAAAATTTATAACTTCTACTATGCAATAGGTGTAGTTGAAAAATTTCATGTACTTTCAAATCGATTTAGTAGGAACTAGACATATTAAATAAACTGTGTGCAGAGACTCAGAAACATACTGTGGATATATGCATATGTATAACATTAAGTCCTGAATTCATTTATAAGTAGTGAGTAACAATCGTTAATCTAAATGCAAACATTTCATTTTTTTTATAGATATGTTCGGTATTTTCAACCAACTCATGCAATCAGTTATTTATCATATAGGTTTAAACAAATATATGGATTATACAATCAAGGATAATTATCAATAACAAATAATTGGTAGTCAGTTAGTTTAGCAATCAGGAGGAACTAATTGAAAACAACTATTCCTTCTTTCTGTTCATATTCCTTATGCCTCAATAGGGAATATTTGTTAAATAAATACACAATCTAATCAATAAATACAAGTAATTTTCTCGATAAAATATTTTAGAAAAAAAAACTTACTCTTAACTTTTTTATCTTCATCACTTCCGAACAAAGCTAGATTCATTCCTCGCCAACTATAGTCTTGACTAGGTGTAGACAATGCCATAATAATAAATTAATTTATCGTTTGAAATTTGCTTTATATGATGTATATTTAATTCGAGAGTAAATTTCGAATAGTTCTCCTTGGAATATACGTTTTACTATGTATGTGAAGCACTCAAAAACAACAATTTCTACATTAAATAAATATTCATTTCAATTATGCGACATTTATAGGTTTGTATCTATTTGTGTAGGCGCATAGTTGTTCTCAAATTATGTACTATTTAACTAAGATTCCTGTTCAACATTTAGTATTGGTTTGAATTAGTTAAACATAATGTGTGCATGTGTTTGTGGGTATGTGAGTAATATTTATGCTAACCATGTGTTATTATGCATAAGTGAAACAGTTATTGAGATAAAATGCTAAAATAACGTAAACTACAGATATAGCCATCCAATTTGCAGTCCTTTGAATAACATATATTTGATATAATAATGGGTTAGATTACTAGAGGATTTTTACAGTGAATAGACTTTACTAACTTATATTTTTATTTCTATCCATTTCTCATGGTTTATTTAGTTAGAAGTTTACTATAATTTTAAATAGCTTCATCTCGAAAATTGTTCAACAAATAAGGTTTCTTGTCTCAAGTGTACTTTTAAAGATTTATGATCACGGTTTTTACTAGTAACTTCAAATTAAGACACAAGTGGTGTGAATGTTCGTATGATTTTATCATGAAAATGGCGGTTCTTTAGATTAAAAAAGGACGTGGGGTTAATAAATATTCTGAATCAAATTTATTATGTTTATATTTCGTGATTACAGCTTAGTCGTGAGGTATGTTCCCATATACAAAAAGATGATTCGTTAAATATTGAAAGATGCGAAAATGTTACAACAATTAGATCGCTAATTATTTCTTATATGTCCTGTTTAGGAACTAATACCATCTGTTAGGTTCGTCACTAGGTACGCTTGAAACTATTACGGGTTCACCTTAGTCGATAAACGCGAACGAGACAATGAACCAGAGTCCAGGTAGGCTACCTTGATCTGAAACGGCTAAAGAGAAGTCTTGATAAGCGTGTAAAGTATATTTTACAACACCCAGCAAGCACAATGCAATCAAGCACACGAATCTCGTTTATTTATACATCATAGAAACGTCGTTGGAACAGTCACAAAAATAGCACACTAAAATACACAGCAGCCAATCACAGCCAAGGACTTTGCTGGTGGGAAATGAAATCTCAAGGTCAACTGATCAGCCCATGCTCGCAAATGTGAAATCCAGAATAAGGCATTTATCAAGCGAGTTCTGGGGATCTAACGTCTTCAACACTGTTATTAACTGTGTTACAGGCTTTTGTAATATATGATACTAGAAAAAATTAGGTTAGTAAAAAGTGTGAGCAACGATCACATTCAGATATGGTATATGAATACAATTAAGCTGTTTTTGAAGCTATCATTACTAAGTAACGGACTGAAACCATGATTAATGAAGTAAATTTTATTTTACCTAACTGTAAAGCTTTACATTTAAAATTGACTAGTTTCTTTGCAGGTTTGACATTGAAATATAAAATATCTATTTTCAGTCTAGTGTGTAAATTTCCTAATTTGTTCAAGGCAAACACCAAGATTTGCTGATGAAAAGTTACATCTAACAAACAAATAAAGTTCAAAATGAATGTAGATTTTTTTTTGAAAAACCACAACCAAACTGGTCTAAGAGTTTAATGACCTCAAAGACAGGAAACATTTGTTAGCTGACTCACTGACATATGTACTTTGTTCAGTTATAGTTCTTTTTCAAAGGTTTTAAAAGTAAATGAAGATGAGAAAATATACGTCAAAGATTTCAGTATCAGTAGCTATTTAAATCTCATTTAAATATATCTGTGAAATAATATTTGTCTGTTGAGTATCAAAGTGACCAGATTAAAGAACTTTCACAATGAACAGTAGTGGAATTATCGGTTTCCACGACTAGCTATGCTTAGACATACACGATGATATTCTTATTTTTTATAAACCTAAAAGTTTCTATATATTCTTAACTTATATTCAGTTTATTTCATTTGGCTGTGTTAAGTCATTCTATGTATAAGTAAATTTTATACTAATATAACTTTATTCTGATTAAATATTAATTTTTACACATTTGAAATCATCAGTCAATCATTGTTAGACCACCATTAGAAACCTGGAATCACAGGACGGCCGTTTCGTCCTGGTATGGGACTTATTAGCAGTGTGCATCCATTACCTACTATCTATACTGAAACTAAGCTGTTGCCAAACTAAAAATCCTATGCAAAATAACTTGCTGAAAAACTAAAATGTTGACAAATTCTCGCTAAATCTTATGGTTACGATATCTATAAGCTTACTGGTAACTGCCAAGACTACTACACTGAACAAACAAAAAGGAAAGTTTATCTTAAACCTTCCGAACATTTTCCGAAAGGACTCTCGATCAAGAGAAAGGGGTATTTTAAATAGTTTAACCTCTAAACATCTTGTAAACATATGACATCAACTTGATACACTGAAACCTTTGAAAGTGATCAATAAATAGCCAAATTTTATGAAGCTATCGATGTGAGGATTCAGAAATCTGATTTTTGTGTTCAACATGAAACTGTTGTTAATCTTTCTTTTATCGTACAATAAAATTCTTTTCAATTTTTTCACATAACTGACCACATAACTTCATTTTATTGATAGTCATTCAAATCAATGATTTTATTTTGACTAACTGAGCTTTACTCATTTTATTCTTACTTATTATTAGTTTTTACTTACTACACAATGACTTGTTCTTAGCTCTTTGGTCTCATCAGTGTTACCAAATATTCTGTCACATAAGACATTAATTTACAATATTTTTAATGAATTTCTTACATTTATTCACATCCTTACTATGTTATAATGATGTGTGTTAATAGTTATTTCCAACTAAATTCATTTATGTAAATAATTTGATCTTATTGTGTAATTTATGACTAAAATATTACAGTATGTAAACAGCAGATGAGAACAAAAAATATAAATTTGATGTCATTGTTTTCAAAACGCTGTCCATGCTCTTCTAAGGTGACAAAAGAAACTACGTATTTGACTAAAATTTGTTTGCAACTGAAAAGATTTATTATTTGTAAGCATTACTTACTTATTTCATACTCAAATATATTTGAGCATTTGAAAGCATTCCATTGGTTTATTAAACTCAGGTAGTAAATAGGAAGACAATAAACCGTGAAGTGACAGAGACATGCTAAATCTTAAACTTGTAAAAATTTTAACATGGATTACGACAGATAACTCACTATATAAATTCACCTTCAATCGGCAAGGGTAATTTTACATTTATCTGCAGGAGAACCAGACATTGCCCACGTGTTGACACTACAACATGAACAGTTCAGCTCAATCCTGTAGCGCAACCACACAGGTACCTAACACACTGTTGGACCATTTATATACACCAATACATATAGTGATTATTTCTGATCCATGATCGCATCAATCAGTATGCACAGCATGAAAAGGTCAATTCGACTCATCCCACTTACATGAATGTCAGACTCATTATTATTAGAAATTATGATATGTAATACAACACCCCAATCACAATGGCCCTTGGGAATGTTACGAGATAACCACCACTGTTAATGAAATCGGCCACCCCTTAAACCAAATTTGTATACGGACTGTTAGCAAAACTTGCCAACGTAATGCCGAACCATCCGCAATGTTCACAACGAACCTCTGGTCTCATAGGAAACCTACAGTTCCATATTGCAATATAGCTTATGGTATATACATTGTATGGCATAAAGATGTATCAAGATGCAGCCCAGTTTGACGCGAATGGGCTCAAACACACTAATTATCCTTTGTCTCATGTCAGGAGAGGTTTTCTTCGCAATAGCGAAATTTTCATTTTTCCGACCATACGAGACCTGTGTTAGGGATAGTATCTCTACAATTAATAACTATTTACCTTAATTCCTACTATGATCATTATAACATTTTTAGCATCTCTAAATTATGTATAAAGCCACCAAATGTGATTGATTCATAATAATTTCAATTCACAACTATATTTTCAATTCTCACTAGTAACTAACACCCTCATCAAGTTAATAATATGTATAAAGTAGAATGAGATATAACGTAGTTTGCACAAGTAACTGAGTGAAATAACGACGGGTTACTAATAGAACTGCTGATATTTATGTTGATTATTTGGCTGTATTTTAGTATTTTCAAGTAAATTGTTCAATAAGTAAACTGAGAAAGTAACTGGGAATAAAATATTTATATAACTTGGCATGACGTTCTTAACAGAAAAAACTTGTAGCAATTGTTTGATCTATAGTTTACATAAAGGACTAACTAGTTTTGTACAACGAGTGAAAACTGTAAATAGAACAACCTCCAAGAAACATTCTTCACTAACAGTATTCAGATTCATCTTAATGATAATCATGAGAGTACATTTTCCAAGTTCTGGTGGAAAGGTATGATCAGTGTATTTCAACCATATTAGGTGAAAGATAGATATACTTAGAAGCAATGAATAAAGGTCGTATAGTATTGTGAATTAATTCGAGTTAGAGATCTAAATCACTGTATGCTAGTCTGGCGTTGTGTGTGTTAAGAGCCAGAGCTGGATCCTGAAGTCATGTTTTAAATCCTTGGTTGTACCTCGATCACCAATGTGAGTCCTACACTATAACAAATCAGCTTTCTAGTGTATCCTACTTTTCGACTATTGTCTGATCTGTGATTTAAACTACGAGTTACTTATTCGTGGCAGTCACTTTAAATAACTGCAACAGCTAACTTTGTATAATAAAAAATTTAGTTTTTTTCAAAATCAATCAAAAACCATCACTATGGTAATCAGTAATGGACTAATAATAAATACATGAGTTTTTATGACCTTTTAAATAGGTAACATTCAATAAATTTGAACACATTTTTTATAACTCACTGTTTCTTCTGATATTTGCACGATGTACAGTTGTACTTTGAAAACTTGAGTATCACTGATTCTTAAATTCATTTGAATTTATTCTAAAATACAAATTAAATCTTTCCCTATTTTCATTTGATGAAAATACTTTGGTGTATGCATTAACAGAGGTTAGTTACAATTAAAGGTAACTGTATATACCTGCATTTCCAGTTCGATAGAATTATTTATGTAATTATTTTCCTAAAGTTTGGAGCCTTCTGTGACAATATTATAAACAAATCTAACTCCTAAGAGAGGAAAATGGAAAGCTAGTAGCGATGTAAAGATCTAAAACCAAATAACAAGAAGTTTAATGACATTATTATTGCTTAAAATTTGTAGAAATAACATTTAATATTTAACGTATTGACCTACTAGTCTGACAGATTTACGAACCATTTAATCCTAAAATGTATCCAACAATTATTAGGGAACGACAAGATAATTACCTTTATTCCAAGGTCTTATTAGCGTAATACATCTTAGAGACTTCTGATAAAATACAAAATTCACTGTTCAAAGAATTAAACTAATTTTAAAAAGACCAATTTATACGAAAATCGAAGAGAAACCTAACAATATGACATTAAGTTTCTGTAATCGAACTATTAAACTAAAAGATTTTAACGAATAATATCTGAGAATTGAGTTGTAAAGATAAATCAGTGACAAATAAAGAAAAGTATCTTTGAACTATCATATTTCCATTGTTCCGGATAATAACAGTTAATGAAAATAGTTTAAGCGTAAACATAAACATGGATCTCTCTTGTATCATGAAATAGGATCGAATAACTCACTGACATGATACAATAAAGCAATAACATCCAGATAATATAGCACTTAAGAACGTCAAATGTCTATATCGAGTGTTCACTTGCAACTGATATTGCATACATTACCATTACCTTGAGATTTGTAATCAAAGTTACTTGTAAATTGCTTCGAATACTATAATTTATTTGTCTTAAACTGTCTTAAAAGTATATAAAATCTTCTATATGAGATTTTACTACTACAATCTAGTTATGTTTTAAGCCTACTGATATTCAAGTATTATTTTAAGCAAGTAGTCATTAGCACAATTAGTTATTTTAACAACGCATTAATACAATTCAAAGATCAATAAATATAAACAAAGTTTACTTAAATCATTGTTTAAAATATTTTCACTGTGAAACAGAAACAATAGCAGATTATGTATAAAGTTTTACCCAGCTGATATAATTTATTTGAAGGTTTAGAGCATAATTTAACTAAACATTATAGCAATAGAAAGTTGGTTATCTTAAAAAAAACAGGATAATTTTCTCTACAGTATAGCCCCTGTGGAATATTTTACTGACAAGTACACATGATGGTAAATCGCCTACTTAGAATACATATAAATACATGTATATATATAAATATAAGACAATGAAAGTTTATAATAATATAATAGTAAGATTTACATAGATGAAAATATTATCTTTTCATTCAAATATTCAATTAAAAAGATTTCAGAGATTACTTAATTCAAATAACCTAAAAATTTTCAATGTGATATTGTCAGTTCATTTGTAAATTAAATTATCATCAGTTTTGTAGTGTTGAAAAGGTCAATGTATTAATTAGTTTGTATACATTTTAACAAATAAATTTTAAAGCCATTTAACAATTTGATATTTCAAATCAAATCATGATATTCTTATTTTTTTACGAAAACGTTTTCAATTGTTTACTTTTAAATATGAAGTAGTTTGATGTGGAATTAGTGATAAATGAAATCATTCGTACATAGTAATTAAAGTATAAAACATTTGATAGCCAATTCAATTTCTTTTATATCGTTTCGGTGAGAAATATTATAGGACATGTGGTAAGCATTAGAACGACTGGGATTTCATTTAGATTATTTGAAGTCAAGAACTGATACAGATCTAAATTAAAACATCAGTTATATTATCACCGTTAGATATAACTGCTGAGTTGTTGAAGTAGCTAGACTCCGCAGATGATCTAGCTCACGTATCCCACACGCAAAAACAAATGCAGGAGAAGACGGTTGATGTAGCAGCAGCCTCTGCAGAAGTAGGTCTCAACATACACAACGGAAAAGCAAGATCCTCCGATAAAAAACAACATGTGCTAACAAAATCACACTTGGAGCATACAAAAACCTTTACATATCTTGGTAGAATCATCGATGAACAAGTTGGGTCTGATGCCGATGTAAAGATACGGATTGGAAAAGTAAAGACAGCATTTCTACAGCTTAAGAACATCTGGTACTAAAAACAACTGTTAACCAACACTTAAATCAGAACTTTCAACAGAAATATCAAGATAGTTCTACTGTACGGTATGGTAACTTGGAGAACCACGAAAGCCAACATCCGGAAGATAAAAGTGTTTATTAACAGTTGCCTACTCAAGACACTGTGGATCCGTTGGCCGGACATCATCAGCAACAAACCAGATCACGGCTGAAGAAAAAATTGAGAAAAAGCTCCAGAAGTGGACAGGACACACATTGAGGAAAGCACCCAACTGTGTCCCAGGGCAAGCCCTCACTTCGAGAAGAGAAAGACCAAAGAACACAATATGTCGAGAATCGGAAGCAGACGTGAAAAGAATGAACAACAGTCTCGTGGATCTGGAAAAGAAGAGACAGGATAGATTGGGTTGGAGAATGTTGGTCAGCGGCCTATGCTCTGTTGAGTATAACAGGCTTAAGTAAGTAAGTAAAGTTATTGAAGTAAATATTCTGAATAAGCTTGAAAATGATGACTTGACGTCCTCGTTAAAAAATAGTAAGGATGATAATCGCTAAGTAACATAAATCCGTATTTCTGGCTTCTGTTAATCGATAAACAGACTGTGCTATTTCTGGATGCTATATTACTAACATGAAAATTAGAGATATTCTCTCATTCGGTCTGCACTCACATTAAATCAGTCATCCTCAGCAAGTAATATTTAAATGTTTTGTCGTAGATTAATAGACAATAACAATAACCATATGTGTTGGAAGTTGAAGGTTACTAAGTTCGATTCCTAGGTGTAAATATTAATACTGGAGCATAGGTGCCTTCAGCTAACGAGTCCCAATCAGGACAAAACACCCATCCTGAATTCCACTGCTAGTCAGCACTACTCAACTCTGCAAATAGTTGTACCCTGCAATATCGAGGCAATTCTCACAAGTTTCAAGTATGCAAAAATAAACTAGACAGTTTCAATCCTTAACATTAAAAACGCGAAGATCGAAACAATCCTTACAAATGAATGAATGATATCTTGCCTGAAAGTAAGATATTTATATCTTGGTCATTCATAGCTTATTCATAATTTTGTTGCTATTGCTGTTTAAAGGTTGAAAATACATGAAAAGTAACATAACTAAATTGAAAGTATCTACTGAAAATTGAAACGATTATTTTTTTTGGGGGAGGAACTCATAAAGTATCATTTCAGGGAATACATATCACAACAATCAATAAATACATACATAAGAAATGAATTGTTTATTAGAGGAGAAATTATAAGCGAATGGAAAATCGTAAAATATGCATAGCTAAAGATAAGTAATAATCAGATGATCTTTGATTTTTACATCTGAAGGCCAACTTTAAAACATCGGATAGCGATGAATTTAGCAAAGTGATGTGGTTGTATGAACAAAGGTCTTTCAGTCGTAGGCTCAATGGAAAATGTATTGAAAAAGTCACTTCACTATGCCTACTTCAACTAACGAAATACATTAGAAGGTAAGGTTAGATGGTTAACGGATCACATTCAACAATTCACTAGTGTTTTCAATAATCGTACGCTCATCAAATGTTTTATCCTGTGATCAATCGTGTCTAGAATGTTGGTTGAATTTTTACTAGTATTTTGGTTATAATAGAAGCTAGATTAGTTCTCTTTAAACAACTAAAAATAATCATATTTATTCAAATAATCTAACCTGATAAATATTTTAACTTTCATTTATGCAGTTTTAACACTATCAAGTAATAATTGAACAATCATTCATTTGCAAATATTTAAATAAAATTTATATGAACTCGATACAAACAGATAAAGAAGACAGGGATGGTAGATAAAGGTCTTTCTGATAAAAAAAAACTAATCAATTTTCTAAATAGATTGATTTTTATGGATTTTGAGTAAGTTAAACTGAATAGAACTAGTCATTGATTATTCAAAAACGTACATTAGGAATATAATTTACAAATATCGTATAGTAAGAATTTTCCAGCTAATATGTTGGAATGACGGAGTGATTTAGGCTTGTTCATTCTTAACACAGTCCTACTTTACATATGGATTAATTTACATTTTCTCCGAATACTTCACTAGAATACATCAAAGTATATTTTGATGAAAAAAAACAAGAAGTATAACCACGTAAATGCTTATAAGAACGTTTTGGAAATTCTAAAATACATTTTACATTTGCTATCACAAATATGTTGCTTAAACACCTTAAAACTTTTAGGTAATTAGTGATTAGTTTTATGGTACATCCTATAAATTCAGCGTGACCGTGAGAACAATCTGGACTGGGCTCACAATGATTTCCCATTTAAACTAGCAACATATTGAAGTAGAATTTGAACTCTTAACTATGGTCTAACATTATTCCAGGTTTTCATTAATGAGAAGAATCAATCTCGAATGCCTACAATTCATTTCTTTCATCGCATCGACTAAAATTTTAGTAAGCTAAGGTAATGCATCAGATGATACAAGAAATTTTGTTTAAAATAATCCGACTGTTCAGCTTACCATTGATTTTCTAGAACTCATGAAACCATTGTACGTCAACAGGGCATTGGTAATCTATAAATCACTTTTTTCTCGACACTCACAACCAAACGTTTTGTCTTGAGAAAATCGTCATTCATAGATGATGGTCTATGGACTACTCATTATCTGATTGTCTGTCCTACTACAAAGGTATAAATTAGAATATAATTAGTGTAAATGTTTTAGTCCTATTTTACATAAGATTTTTCTAATCATCAATAAGTATGAAGGTAATTTTGAGAAGTTTTTTTAAATATAACGAGTAAGCAGATTAGTTTTTAAAAAAAATTCTACTAACGATTATTCAGAGGCTTTAAAAACTCATGATGGAAGTTTTTGCCATTTTAGTTTGTGCCAAGTTATCAGAAAAAAAATGCATCACAAACCAAAGATGAACACCCAATGGTTGTATTGTGCACATATTAAATAATTCATAAAGAATACGAATATTATTCGCATTACGGTAGTTGATAATCACAAAATAAACCTTGAAAAAGTACAGATACACTCAACTAATATTGCAACACAGATTAAATGCTTTTACATATAATCGGTAACCATTTGATAAAAGTTCTATAACACTGTTAGAATGTTGAAAAATACGTTGCTACTACAACAATAAGCTATTTGTTTAAAAAAAAAATGATTATACTCAAATGTATTCTGCCATAGCTCGTACACAGTCGGTTTTTTAGATGAAACTACATCGGTAACATGAAAGAGTAATTTCTACTTACGTCATTGAATTTTCATTAAACATTTTATTTGATCAATTTTCTTTTATCATTCAACATAATAATGGTTATATGCATGTGATGATACACTTCAAGTTTGATGTGTATCATCTCTAATAACAGCACTGACATTTTGTTAGTCGTCTATACTCACACAGAGAATTGTTCATTACTGAGTTGAAAATTAAAAAAGAAAAAGGGTTTTTTTGTCAATTATCTTACTGATACAGTGGGAGGTAAGAAAATTTCTTACGTATCTTACATATAAACGCTCTACAGCTAAATTCAAATGGAATTTTTGCAATTGATATCTTAAATCACACTTTGTGTGATATGCAATTTATGTTATTTATACATTCCTTTTAAAATATAAAGCGCTTTTCTTGTACAGCTAATTCCGTATCAATCTTCCACTTGACTTATGATAACTGAAGTATAATAAATTGACGGAAAAACATCTTTAAACAAATTGATTAGTTGACCATTGCAATTTTTTTAATCTTCGTTAACCATTTCTTGAACCTTTGAAAAATTGAAAAAAAAATCTATTTAGGTGTAAACGTTAGGTATTCCTCATTCTATTCTCTATCGTACTCGTCAGGGATGTCCACTTTCTCCATTCTTGTTCAATTTTATCATAGACATGCTCCTAGAAATAACCTTATCCTCGTCTGAATTTTCAGGAGTAGACCTTTTACCTGCTGGCTCGCTTATTGACTTAGAATATGCCGATGACATTGTTCTACTTGGTGAAGATGCTGACAAAATGCAGAGTCTTCTGACTACCCTAAGCAACAATGCAAGCATGTTCGGGATGCGGTTTTCCCCCTCGAAATGCAAAATGTTGCTTCAAGACTGGGTTGCATCGGCACCTGAACTAGTGATAGGGAGTGAAGTAGTCGAGCGTGTAGACCGCTTCACTTATCTTGGGAGTCTCATCACTGCTGATGGCCTGGTGACTGACGAAATCTCAGCACGGATACAGAAGGCTCGATTGGCTTTTGCCAACCTGCGTCACTTATGGCGTAGGCGAGATATCCGTTTGCTGACCAAACGACGAGTGTACTGCGCAGTAGTTCGCTCCGTCCTACCTTATGGCTGTGAAACATGGCCAGTGAGAGTAGAAGATATTCGTAGGTTACTGGTTTTCGATCATAGGTGTCCTCGTATACCGTGGGACAACCGAGTAAGCAATGCTGTCGTTAGGAAACGAGTACTAGGTAAAGATGGCAGATCAATAGATGAAGTAGTGAAACTTCATCAGTTGAGGTGGTTGGGACATGTCTTGTGTATGCCGAACCACCGACTGCCTTGACGAACTTTGTTTTGTAGTATGGGAGTAGGTTGGAAGAAAGTTAGGGGCGGCCAAACCAAAACATGGCAGAAATCCATGAAGTTATTGACTAGTGGACTGAGCCATGTCGGTAATTGTCGTCTACCTGGTTGGGGTCCGCGAGATGATAATAACCGATGGTTAGAGACCTTGAATGACATGGCTCGAAACCATTCGCAATGGCGCCGGTGCATTTATTCTTTGTGTTCTCTCAAATCTTAATCTTCTGGATTCTTTAACACCTCTAGTTTCGACTCTCTAAACTTTTCTCACTGAATCATACTTCTTGAATAGTATCTTCTAACCCTAACCTCTCCGATTACTTCTAATAGCTTTACTACCTCTACTACTATTGGATTTGAATTGACAATTACTTCTCTGTGCTGATGTGGTATGGCAACATGAACTGATGTACTTACGTACGAAGTTCTACGTTGCATCTGACTGACTGACTGACTCTCTATCGTACTCAGTGTATCTTCAAACTGAAAAAACGTTATAAAATAAACGGTTTACACCATAAGCAATTTGCTATCTCATAATCGATATCAGACAGTTGTGATTCGGATCTTCACTGGTATACTTACTACACATTATAAGGAATATATTCTAAGCTATAAACTATTATGAATAATGAATAGATATTCAGCTTTAAAAGAAAAATCATGAAAACTAAAATGCGACGGTAGTTTACTTGGTTAGCCATGAGGACATAATTGAGAGATCTTTGACTTCTGCTGTAAAATATCGAAAGTGATTTCGAAGAATATTAGTAATCGAGTTGGTACAGTAATAATTTATGCGCAGTAAGACAGCCACATGTAACAAATCCATGCACTTTCAGAACACCCCAAAGCATTAGTGGAGTAATACTGATCACTAGCCAAATTATCTGTTAAGGCCAATCATTATATTTTGAATTATTCAAATTTCGATGAGTTTGGGAGCGGATTGTGCGAACTCATAAAAACACGCAGTGGAAATGACCGATACGACAGCTAGTTGCCACTTGTGTACCTAAACTTATCCTAATATAGACACTGGGAAAGTTGTAAACCTGTAATTATTATTTTAAAATTCTCTAAATTTTCTTTTTTTTGTCCAAAATGTGTTGAAATAGACCTCCACAACTAAAATATATTCGCCATTACAGATTGATAAATGTAGTAACAAGTTTTTCTAGGCATAAGCCACTTTTTGTATCGCTTGTTTCTTGCTTGGATAAATCTTTCTTGTATCAAGTAGAAACTATGTGTCAAATCCAAGTCCAGATATTATGAAGATTTAGCGGTGAGAATTTTCACAATAGAAAAAAGTGTTTTGCATTTAAAAAACTAATAACTGAAGAAATTAATTTCTAAAACTTTCAAGCAGCAATACCAACTCAAACATATAAAAGAAACAAGTCTATAAACATTAGCTGTTTTCTTGCATTTCAGTAAGCCAGTGAGACTATAATTCATTTACAAATCAATCAAATTTAAGAAAGCGAGCCTTGCATTTTGTAGTGAAATTCGTTCATTTATATAGCTAAATAGTATTCTGTCGATAAGATTATGTCAGTTAGTAATAAAAACCCTTACTCTAATTCCTAACCCTAACTTCTGACTGTAAATCCCAATTATTATTCCGCATACCGGTTTATAACCTACATTTGACCCTCAGTAAATTGGCGAACAGTCTCAAGTTCTTGACGGAATCACTTAAAGGCCCTCCATAAATTAAAGTGTCTCAACTGTAAGCCAACTGAACCACTTGATGATAAAAATGTTTAAACTAAAACAGATTTTTTTTTAGTTATTACAGTTTTGTGTGAAGAATAATACCTGTTACAATACAGAGCTTTCACAGATTATCGAATCTAACACTGATCATCTTTATTATTTCATTATTTTAGTTTCAATAATCACATAATCAGATATTAAAATCCTGTCTCCCGTTTAATGCATTTGAAGTTTGTGTGAGAAATATATTGGACAGAAGAAAATTGTACAGAAATAAAACCAAAAATATTGCATATCATTCATTGTCTTCCCAATATACACAAATGTGTCAATACGATTGACAATGGTGCAGACGCTAATTCACAAGGAAAGCTTCGACGGACTTCTTTATATCGGGTGACTTTTGGATCACATCTAGATGCTGTGCAAGTTATACATTGATATCACTTAATATCTTCGAATATTCACACCAGTTACTTTTGAACAATGATGCTGATCCGCGTATATATGCTGATGATGGGCAAAAGCCTATTGAAGTATAAATATACGGGAAATAAAATATCACAGTCAATTCATGTAATATAATACTGGTCAAGAGATCTTTACTAGGCTAATGAAATTATTTTTATTTCATCCTACTGTGTATGGGAAACACAACTTACTTACTTACTTTCGCCTGTTACCCCCAATGGAGCATAGGCCGCCCACCAGTTTTCTCCAACCAACTCTGTCCTGGGCTTCCCTTTCCAGTTCTGTCCAATGTTTGTTCATTCCTCTCATATCTTTCTCTATTTCTCGGCGTAGTGTGTTCTTTGGCCTTCCTCTTTTCCTTTTGCCTTCAGGGTTCCATGTGAGGGCTTGTCTAGTGACGCAGTTGGGTGCTTTTCGCAGTGTATGTCCTATCCATTTCCACCGCTTCTTCCTGATTTCCTCCTCCATTGGAATCTGACTTGTTCTCTCCCACAGTTCGTTGTTGCTGATGGTGTCTGGCCAACGAATACGAAGTATTTTGCGTAGACAACTGTTAATAAACACTTGTATCTTCTGGATGATGGCTTTGGTAGTTCTCCATGTTTCTGCTCCATACGTCCAATAATTGAGTATTATTCATTTGTGTAAATTCTTTCAAGCTTTTCGAATTTAACTTAATTTACACAATTTTAATATTCATCTAAGTGAGCTAACACACCCAGATAATTGAAGTTAAAATTCCTTCAGTTTGTAAACTGACAGTAGTCATTCAAAGTATATAAATGGCTATAATTACATTTCTAGAATATGGACAAGATTCAGGATACAATATCCAATCAATAGTCTGTTAGATTGCAAATTCTTCTGAAAAGCCTAAAATGTTAACACTTAATAACATAAAAAATCAGTAGAACACTTTAAATTAATAGTGATTTTAAAGATAAAATGTGAAGATAAATGAAAAAAGATAACTATAAAAGAGAAATGTAATTCACAGCGGTAAAAGGCAAATTGTCACTTAAAATCAAGAGGAAAAAAATTATGATCAGTTGTGATAAGGAAATAAATACATCAACCTCCTTTGTCTTTATTTAACCAAAGCGAAGAACATAAATAACCTGTAGTGAACTAATAACAATATGAAGAATATATAAATAATTATTTATCGTATGATAAAATTTATTTGCTTGATACAAGTATAATTTATTTTAATGGACACTGTCTAATAAATAAACTAGACACTTCAGGATTCTGTAACATTTAGTTAGAGACTTCCAACGCGTTACCCACTGAGCTACAGGGTCCAGATAGCCAGCTAATGAGTCCTGAATAGAAGTAAGTTTGCATCCTAGATTCCACTAGTAGTCATTACCTATCTCCACTTGGACACTTATAACAAGGGAATTGTCGAAACAATCCACTCAGAAGGTACTTATATCAAAAGAAACTGATCAAACTTTAGTCCTTAACATGAACAAAGAGAAATTCTAAAAACTGATAAATAAGCAGTGTATTTCATCGTTTTAGATTTAATCAGAATCTATTTTTAGAATTTTAAGACATACTAATTTTGATGTGATAACTCTGAAACATTATTTCAAGTCACTATGTTCAACTGTCATAATTACTAAGAAATCAGAGTTTTAAGTAAAAGATTCATACCAGTTCTGAGGCATAATTATTTTCAACATCATGAAAATCAATTCCTTAATCTGACTTGTAATAAGTTGCTATTTAAAGCGAATCGGCGTGATATCTATTGTCAATGCTTAACATGTTTTACTACAAAACAGCAAATATGTTTTGGTAGTTTTAATCAGTAAGTAAATACGTTTCATATCAATTCTTTTATTCAGATTGGCAAAAATGAGACTAATGAAGAAATTCTAGAAACATTAAGACATATCCGCAAAAACCAGAAAGCTTATGAGAGTGGTACAGACTACTTTGGGTAAGTAAGTAGTATAGTTAAATTAGTGAAACACCATACGTCTACTGATCTGTCGTAGTGTGAAAATGTGGTCTTCACAGCCACGTCCAGGTCGAAAACCAACCTAGTTTTCTCGAGTCTGATCTTCACGAGAACTCTTTATGCGTTAAAGGATAATCGAGGCTAACGATTCAGAAACTATCTTAGTTAGACTGATTACCCTTTGATTGTCACAAGACTTTAGTCCTTTCTTATAAATTGGGACAATCAAGGATTGGGACCAGTTGGATGGGATTGTGTCCAATCGTGATCTCGCTTCGTCTGCATTAGCGGTGCAGTGAGAAAAGGTAGTGTGAGTAGAGTTAGTCGTAGAGATAAGAGAGACATTAGGGGGTGTAGGAAGGATTTGATTTTGACCAATTTGGTATCGCGTGCTGATACCGGTATGAGGGTGGTTGTCACTTCCCGGCTGCCCACACCGTGGAAGGTTGTTTCTTGAGGGATCTGAAAAGGAAGATGGATTAGTGTTGGTGCGTGACCGCAGAGCCCAAGGGACAAGTGCTTGAGGCCGGTCACGCACGGCCTTTTTATGAAAGGTATTTAGAGGATTAGCTCCGTTCTTAAAGGCCCTTAGTGGGCACCCTTACCCAGGGAGACGGAAATCCGTGAGTTAGGGGAGGTGTGACATTTTTAGGGCCGACCTTTTCTAACCCTTCCTTCCTTGTGAGAAGGCAGCATCGCTGCAGATGCTGGTTGTCTGAGGGAAACACCTTACTGCTGTCACACCCCTCTGCAGTCAGCAGTACGACTTCGCCCTCAGACCTTGGGTAGCTGCTTTTAGTCTCATCGTTCTCCAATCGACCTGTCTGGCATGGTAGAACCTGCAGGAACATATGTTCCAGCCAGTATAGTTCGGTTGGGTCATCACGATAGGCAAGCCCGACCACCACGTCAAGGTAGCAGCTTCGGTCGGGGGATTGTGTCCAATTCCCAGATTCTACCTAAGATCTCAGTCCATCAAAATGCTAAAAAAACTGGACCACCATCCCTAAAAATCTCAGTTGTCAGTCTATCAGGTCCTGCTGCTCTCCCTCGCTTCAGATTTCCTATAGCTTTCTCAACTTCATAAAGATTCGGAGGGCTAAAGTCCACTCACCATTTAGATTGACTGGAGATCGTGGGAAAACGAAGTGTTGCTGAAGGCTAAATGACTTGATCCCTAAAGTGTTCTGCCCATCGATCCTATCTCCTGGATTGAGACTGAATGATACAACCATCCTTTCCTGAGATAGTCTCACTTACAGTCTGATTCCTAATACAGTTTTCCTATATAAGTTGGAACAATTGTCTACTGTTGCCTATCGCCACTGCCTTTTCCGTTGCTCTTGCTTTCGCCACCCACCACTGTTCGCGGTCGTTGTGTAGGCGTTTTATCAGCCTGCGCTTAAGCTGACTTCGCTCTTCATCATGTCCAGAGCCAGGTGCGATAATCTGTCGGTCTATCACTTCGGTGGATGCCACTGATACCCACGCCTTCTTCCTAGCCTTTTGGTTCACCTTAATAGAAGATATCACTGCTGTTTCCACAACCTTTTTGATATAATTTCAACCTGCCTCCGGATGGGAATCAATTACATGGTAGCCTAAATCTCTTTCTAGTTGTTCCTGGAATGTATTCTTAGCCTCATTATCATTAGGTAGAACCCTAAGAGGTTTATTTGCGGTGTCTTTCCTACGTCCGGTAAAACGCAAACAAATACACGCTCACACTAGGGCATGATCTGAACCTAAACATGTGCCCCAGAACGAGCGACAGTCCTCTATCGAACCTCTCCATCGGTGATTGATAGCAATGTGACCTAACTGAGTCCGACGTTGAGATGACTTTTGGGGTCGCCATGTCAAGAGATGCTTTTCCTTATGCCTAAAGTTACTGTTCGCTAGAAATATGCGGTTATTTGAGCACAGTTGCAACAGACGGTCGTCACTATCTGATCTTTGAACCATTACACCAGAAGATCCACACAGATGTCTTTGTTTTTCACGTAGTCTGACTACTTTAGCGTTTAAGTCACCAGCCATTATTACTACACCAGAACGCTTAACGTATTGAAGGGAGAAAGAAAGCTTTCTATGAAACTCATCTTCCACATCGTCTGAACTGCAGTCAGTGGGAGTGTAGATAGATACGACGAAGAGGTAACGGCAAGTCTTCCGATCTTTCTGAGTACTTACTGTCCCATTCAGTCAGACAGCGCGCAAGCGACTATCTACTGGGACCCAGTCTGGGCGCGCTAGTTCTGCCCTAGGACTTAATGTTATGCCTACGCCGGCGAGACCCAGGAAGCAGCATCACGGCTGCCAGATACATGAAGAGTATATCGAGCTGATTCTTTACTGACATGGTGACGTCAAATGAGTGACGCTACTCGGATCCTGTATGCGCGTTTTGGAGACGCGGCATACATCGATGGCGCGAGATTCTAAGGTCCTAGCTAAGAAAGCCTGTTGAGCTATTTGACAAAATGTACGGACGTTAAATGCTACAACACGTAGTCTAGAACGGGGTTTCAGGAGGCCAAGAATAACGTTTCGTGATAATCAGTTCGAAACGAAACAGTATCCATAAAGAACTCGCGCTGACTATTGATTTCAGTGATGGAGCTAGTGTATTCTTGCACTACAAAAATACAAATGTTTTAATTTCATAAAATTTAGACGTGAGCAAATAAAGCTAGCGTTGATACTAAACAATTCATTTCCAATTTATATTAATAACCAGCTAGAAATATGAAAACTTAGGCTCTAGCTTGGATTTCGAAGAATACTGAAGATCCGTTTAGTCGCATTTATGATTTAGAACATCTTTTGGTTCCGAATGAACTTCTCTCTACATCGGTCTGAAATGTGCAGGCATGTCGATAACATTTTTCGTGTTTGATAAATTAGGTGACCAGTAAAAATTGGTCAGTGGTGTAGATGTATTGACTTCCATTCTTCGTCCAAATCTTGGGTTTAAATATTAGTTTATAATCTTCATTCATTCATTAAAATATGTTCTCTATTTAAACTCTTTCTATTATCACTGCAATGACTTCTTCAATATTCATTTTATTCTGAAGTTGTGGTGAAAACTTGGACCTGATAGTAGAATAATCAACTTATTCTTATTTGGGTACAATGAATATTGATAATACGTCCCCGATTAGCAAATTTACAACGCTGATTTGTTTAGTATTTTGTGAACAGGCAATGGATTTTAATATGCTATATCACTTAAATTCTGATAATATCTCAAAGAGACTGTTAGTCTGCTAGGCATAAAAAGTTACTAATCAAAGAAATGTTTATTTGAGAGTAAACAGATACATTTTTATCAGAAATAAAATAATTTTATCTGAAAATCTGATAAACATTCCAATAATCGTAAGAAACGTATTGTGATGATAGGAATATATCTAATTATCTATTCTCATGACAGTTAATTTGATCCATTCCAAGAAAATTATTTCAAAGTATGAAGACTCGGAGACAATGGGTTTGAAAAACAGGGTTATAAATGGAAAAGTAGGACATCTACATGCTTTCCATCTGATCTAATGACAAGAAGATAGTATCCAATTTGTTTTTCAAGACAAGTGAATGCATATTAAATACAACATACTGTGTTGACATTTCCAAAGACCATTTGAGTAGCAAAAGCATGCCAAATAAAAGCATGTAAAACATTACAAAAAGAGAAAAGATCCTTAAAACATAACCATGATAATTCCTGGACTATGATATTTGTGAAGGTTCAAACCTGGATAGAGGAGAAAAGAATTCAGTACGAGTACAACCCTAACAAGACCGAGCTTAAAAACTACACTTCACTATCCCCATTTCATACAAGGCCTATGAATTAAGTTGCAGTAAAAATTTCCAGTCACATGAAATCTCTCTTAGGAAAATTGCTATGCTAACTATCGACTGAAAATTGACTGTCCGAAATATGGTTTTACTACAAATGCTGTCTAATATTTGAAGAATGTGATTAGCCTTACTTTTCGCTCAAACTGATAGCTACGCGCATTACGTAAGATAAAATACACGACAACCCGTTCGGCAAAATATGATAAAAAATGACATATTAAACAACATATCGTTTAGGATTACAGTTATCTACTACTACATGCTGTCAAAATATGAGTGGTAATAAGCTTGGTTAAAACTGTTATGAGCTATCGCCTGGATTACTACTTGGAATGGGTCACGACATAGTTACATATTTCTTTTAAGATAGAATTATGATACATTTTGCGAATACGCAACTAGAACCACTGATATTCAATAACAGTACAACAGGAAATAGAACATAGGGTTTGAATCACTTTAAAAAATGGTTAAACAAATAAGAGCAAAATGTGATATTAGTATGGTCCTTAAACACGTCCTATGGACAAAGAGCGTAACTCACTGCTAACGTAAATTAAAAAAAAGACAGCTCACAAAATGAAACGAAACCAAGGCCCTACAAATAAAAAGGTTTTTCATATCACTAACATGATCACAAATAGCGAGGTCGGAAAATAACAAATGCAGGTGCGGAAGAATCTTACAGATCGCTCCTGCCGCAATATCCTGCAGGCAAATAGTATCAACCAGGTGCAACTAGATACAAAATGCCTACGACCGACGTACTGACCGCTATCTACGCTGACTAGCATAAGGGTTATCCACGTAAAAGTAGTGGGACAATCAGCTACACTCCTGGTCATCGCTAATCTTCACTGTGGCTACGACCTCACTAGAGAAAACACTAAATTACTCCAAATAATTTCGACTACATACAATTACGTCTTAATGCTCTTAACTCCAGCCAGCATCTCTATTGAGAAAAAAGTGAGTTACAAATCAAGCGCACACTCTTGTGGTTGGTATACTTGAGTATTTTTAAATTAATGAAGACTTAGTATTTTGAAGTCGTACGTTTGACAATTAGATTAGTCATGTTTTAATTTTCCTTCAACCTAAGATGCGCCCAAACTTAGTTACAGACTCAAATTGTGCTTAACCCTCAATCTTATTTCCACTCAAACTAATAATAATGATGTAGGATGCAAATCCTCAAACTATTGGTATAATCACAACTTTCCGATAATCGGCATGTTTAGTCATTCAGAATTTTTGAATAAATAGCAAGCTTCAGGTCCAATTAAGACAACTATATTACAAATTACAAATCTCCTGCGACTTTAACATCACAGTTAACACCAGGCTCCAGGTAGATATGTTTAAGTTGTTGTGTAGCTTCGTCCGTCGATAGTAGATCAATCACACGTTTGTGAATTCTAAATTGGAACCTGTCCCAAGTCTTTGAGCCTTCACCACATGGTGTTTTTCGCGTAGTGATTCGTAACACCTAGAAAAAATTTTAGAGGGAATTATCACATACCTTTGTTGGCATACGTACAGGGCCTTTAACCCTTAAATTTTGATCTTTAGCCTTCTTGATCAGACCTTCGGTGACTTTTTCAAGTGGTTTGACACTGGCAGCTGTCAATGTAACTCGGACCCAGTTTCTTGTAGACAACTGAGGGACATCAGCTTTCTTCTCTGCCATCGCCATATGAGAACACGAGCACAACTAAACGGAGCGCCTACACTGCAGCAGGCAACTAAAACACAAAGCTAAATCACAGTTTAGTTTAGAGCTCGCAATTATCGTTATTATTTACAAGCAGAGATAAAACACCATAGATCACTATCTTTTGAAATTCCTTGACGAAATTTCCCTAATCTCAGTCTTTTAGCAAAGTTTCTTTGTGATTGCAAGGAGATTGACATCCTGCTCATAGAGACCACTCAGTCTGTTTAACCCTTTAAGCCTCTACTAAAGCTTCTTCGCCTAAATGTTAAAAAGTGAATTTACGCAGATGTGTACTTCAGTCGAGAGACTAGTATTTCGAAATTCGTACCTCAAACTAAGCATTCAATTTTCTGCTTCATTGGTCACAGCCGATGACTAACACATTATAATAGTGTTTAAATAATCTTTTAAGCAGTTTTTTCTCAGTGTGATATTGATGGCCTGGATTTTTTTCAGTATTACTATCTCATTTATATTCCTCTTCACGCCGTTGGATAGTGGTAGTTATCACGGAAGAAGCTTTCAAAAGAACTAACACAACGATTGTCTTCATTTTTGTTAATTTACGTCTCACTTATTCTGAATGCCATTTTTCAAACATTTTCTTATTACTGCATAGTAGTGCACTGATATGCAAGTATTGTTTTGGCACACTATGAACTTCCTAACATTGATCATACCTTGATTAAATCCTCTTATGAGTCCACTTATAAAGCTCATATACCTCAAATCGCGTCCGTGGATTTAATATATCTGCGCCTAGTTCTAGCATAATATACACATAGATAAGCATATAAATGAAGTTTATAGTTACTCTCTGGCAGGATAACGAATACCAGGAGTTTGCAAGCATTTAAAATTGATCCACAATCGTTTTCATAATGGTCCGGAAAGATTCACGACATGTCCAGATAACTGCTTTCATCGTTCTCCAAAGTACAGCGAAATCTGTATTCTCGCAGTATATGCTTTTTAAAATACAGTTTTTTGTTGAGGCAGAAAATTAGTCTATTGCTGTTTAAAAGATTGTGGATGGATATACTGATGTTAAAGAGTTGATTTACTTCAGAGAGCCAACCGATCTTCTTAAAGGAAAACCATTTTCGCACTTTCCACACTTTCCGAATCCATTGTGGTTGATATCAACTTCTATAGCGTTTTTTATCTTCTGACTATACTAATTTTCAAGTAAGTACTCAGCTGATAGTAAGTCTTCCACCCAGTAACTGGACATCTTGTCCTTAAAATCTGCTCTACATCCACATCCATTGAATTGAGAATCAGCCGTAATAATATTGAGCAACTTTTTTGCCGTGATATTTACTTTGATTTTATAAGCAGTATACCCAATTTTTTCGATTACAAGTTGATCGATTCCAGTCAAAAGTTCGAGTTCAATAAACTGACGAATCTCTACTTCTTTAATGTCCACACCTTTATCTTATGACCTCTATTGATCTCCTCCTAAAATGTTTCCCTACCACTGTCGCATTTGAACACTCCTATCTTCTCATTTGGTATAACAACGCATTTGTAAGATCCAAATAATGGGAAAACATCAAATAGTTCATTGAGGCTCAATGTATCTTATAGTTTACGACCGAAAAATAACTGGAAAGAAACTGTCTTCCTACAATATGGTCACACACAATCTCCACAGCCGTACATCCCCCATCAAACTAAGGGGTTCTTGTCTTTAAATACATAGTTTGATGGAAGCCAGCTGCCAAGCCACCCGCCTTAGAAAATAAAACAGGGTAAATAAACCTGGCCTCTTATGTAACGAGTCAAAATATTGGCTCATCGATCCCACACGCAAACAAAATTGCACTCCAGATTTAACAACTCAGAAACGTCGTATATGTCACAGGGTTGAATCATTGTGTTATGGCGAAAAACAGACTACAAGCAACCGCTAACACCTCAGAGAGTATATAACAAATCTACGGAGAAAATGTTATGAATATGCATGTGGTAAATGGAAACCAGTCGATGAATCGTAGATCACGAAGTAGATTGTGGTTTCGACTGACGCCTGAGCACTGAACGACACTTACTTTTCTAATCAGGGATGCTCGAAAATTAAGGTACTTGAATACAAGTCAGACAAATGCAAACAGCCGAATGAACCTAATAAATTAACAACTGTGAACTGTTTACACTGTCGTTAGACATGTCTTAGTAATCTAGGTTTAACACTCGTCGTTGTCCATTTCAACAGCTTTAGGTAGGTTTATCCTCCTTACTGTTTGTGTCCCGCTAAGTTGACTCTTTATGGATGGAACTTTCTGCTGTTTACAAATTAAATGTCTTCGACGAAGACAGTGGGCTGTTTCTCCCCTTTACATATCTGTACTACACATAAGTCGAAAGACTGATATATTTTATTATTTTCAACCACACAGCTTTTGGCCTAATATAATATGACAGATGATTATGCACTTTCGTTGAGACTGAAAATCTTTCTTCCAGACTCTCCGTGTGGCTTAGTGAAAGTAGCAGAACTTCCCTTACCATTTTATACTTAATCAATCTTCCCCGAACGGAAAGCGGCTGCAAATAATTTTAATCTTAACAAACACTATTTTCAGAGAACCAGGATGTATGTAAATACAATGACAATAAGTTGTAAAACTAGTCAACGGCGATATTGGGTGAAAGACAGCTTTGTATTCTTGAACACAATTTTCCAGCTACACCCATCATTTGAACGTTTCCTGCATTACAAAATTCATTCGAGTCATTCTTTCTATTTGATATAAGTGGGGCTGACGTTTAGGCAGTTGATATTTTACATTTAAAACTCATGTAAATCTTCGCGCTTCTTTACTGAGTGACCCTTCTATTGATGAGTATCCTTTCAAACTCTCATAAATGTTTTGTTTTGGCGGCCTATATTAGGATGAGCTATTCCAATTTACTTCTGTACTTGATCATGACATCTAATGTAATCTGACGTCTATTGGCAAGCAATCCACCAACAGTAGCATTTATCATAACAAAAAATGAAGGGAAGGTAATTCAGGGTCAGTTTTGTCCAAACTCCTACAAGATGTTTGTGCAGAATGTATTGTTCGGAATAGCTATAAAAGTCTCTCAGTCCAACCATTTAGCTCAGAGAGTAGTGCTTCATCTTACAAATTGTAGTGGTATACTTTTACGAAGACAACACAATTTTTGAAATGGAAACACTTATTATTGTAATTAATCTAACATTAATTGTTATGTTTTACTCCTTTGTTTAACAGGCATTTGACACGTTGGAGGCATGGATAACCTCACCACCTATATTAGCCTTTCCCGACTCCTCAGCAGACGGAGGTGAGTTCATACTCCATACGGATGCTAGTTCCTCAGCTATCGGATCAGTTCTATCACAGGTAGCTCGAGATGGCCAGGAGAGAGTCATCGCGTACACCAACCGATGACTAAACAAGAGCGAAGCACGGTATTCTACAACACGTCGAGAAAGGCTAGCATTAGTAAAATTCTTACAGCACTTCCGTCATTATCTACTTGGTAGACCTTTACGTGTGCTCACGGATCACCATGCATTCCAGTGCTTCGTTCTTTTCGCGAACCAGAAGGACAAGTAGCACGCTGGCAGGAACGGTTGCAAGAATTTGACTTCACATGCGAGTACCGTCTGGGGAATAGACATACCAATGCAGATGCTCTCTCTCGCCTGCCTCTGTCCACAGATACCGTTGCTGCAATTCTGAGTACGGCAATAGAGAGCGACTGGTCCTCGCTGCAAGCAGCAGATCCGGATTTGCAGATTATTCATCAAAGACAATTATATGGGAACAATAAGCCGTCCATGACGGAGTTAAGAGACCAATCCCTGGCTACGTGTTGTATTTGTAACAAATGGAGCAACTTAAAATCATATGGTAACACGCTATTCCTCGGTAATGAGTCCAGACAACCCCTGCTTATAGTACCGCAAGTAAAGACCCAGAGTATTGTGGAGCAAGTTCATCGCGAACTCGGTCACGCAGAAGAAAGAAAAATTGAATATGCTGTTCGCCAGCGCTTTTGATGGCCGTCTATTCAGGAAGATGTAAATGACTTCTGCAAAAACTATAAAACGTGTTGCCGCATAAAATCGCCCAAGCAAACACCACGTGCACCGTTAATGCCGATGGGAACAACTGAACCGCACCAGCGAGTTGGTACCGATATTATGGGACCATTGACGACAGCAAAAAAATGAAATTGCTACATATTAGTTATGGTTGATTATTTTACTAAATGGTGCGAAGCGGTACTCATTCCTCAGCAAGACGCCCTAACTGTCTCACGGGCTTTGATTGATCATTGGGTTTCACGTTATGGTGCCCCACCCTCACTCCACTCCGACCTAGGCCCAGCCTTTGAAAATCATCTCTTTGCCGAAATATGCAAGTCATTAGGAATAAGGAAGACGCATACTATCGCATATCACCCAGAAGGTAACGGTCTAGTCGAAAGGACAAATAGAACCATTAAAGCTATTTTACAACCGTTCATCAGCAGATCGTCATCCGAATTGTGGGATGAGGTGCTTCCTCAATGCATGTTAGCTTATCGAACATCATTACGTAGGTCTACGGGATTCTCACCTGCTATTTTACTACGCCTCCCGGTAGAGATACAGTCGCCTTTGCTACCGTAAGAAGAAGAAGAAAACGTACCGTACATCCTTACTCTCCGTAAACGCCTGGCTGACGCGTACCGCTTAGTCAGCATCAACTCGCACAGGGCTACTGGCCGTCAAAAAGACATGTACGACCGTCAGGTGCAAGGACCAGTGTATAAAGTTGGAGACCGTGTCTGGTTACGCCACCCCATGACATCAATAGGGAGTTGCAGTAAATTCCACCAGCCTAGGCACGGCCCCTTCAAAATCGTCCTCATCCGATCCCCCACGACGGTTGTGTTACGTAACCCGCAACGACCTCAAAACGATTTAATAACGGTGCACTACAATCAAATAAAGCCAGATCGGACAACAGTACCTGCTGATGCTCGGTTCACAGACCCACCACCTGCCACTAATTTTTATGAGATACCGGCTGAAGGAGGAGCAGCATATCCTTGTCCGAGACCAGGCACTGGGGAAAGTGCCTCATTAGGCGAGGAGGTGGTGTAATAGAGTCAAAATCACCATGTGTGATGTTGCCATCCCGTTCTGTTTTCTTTCTATTTCAGGGCTATCAAACACAAACGCTTTGGAAGCTGAAGAACAAGCCATGAGTGCTCTGAACTTACAGGATGACTCACAAGACTTTGGTACATTAACCACCCTATTTCTGTAGAAATCCCGCGTATTTAATTTTCAAATAAAAGAGTGCCGTGGCAACCACTTCGTGTTCTCTCTTGGTGTGAGGTGTTGAACTGACCTTGTGTGTTGTGATTTTAGATCCACTCCGCCCTTCAGTGACTGCTGGTTACACGTGTTACATTTCCATTCCGCTTCTCTTCTCGGTGGTTGTTAGCCGCTCATTTATTCTGGCCTTCATATTATTTCAATTCCAAAAGGCTAGCGATAAATATGCTTCTTCATCCAGAACAGTCTTCCTTCTGACTTCTGGTTTTATCGGGATCTACCTTGCTAATCCCGCGAAGGTATTTATTTATATCAACTCAAAATAAAGTATCCGCGTCTTCTGACTGCTTAAAAAGCGTTCATCATCTAGCTCTATAAACTTCAAGGTCCAGGTCTCATCATATTTCTTGAAAAATTGTGTCACTTTTTCGGAAGGTCTATTCAGATTGCTTTAGTAGGTTAGGCATAAGGTTTCACTAAGAGTAGTGTCCTAGAACCTTCAGTCTAATTTTCCCTCATCAAGTTCATAGATCATCTTACAGACGATATTTCTTGTAAAGCATTTCAGCTCGAGCTGATGTTATTATCATTTAACAGTTATGGGTATAACTGACCATATTGTATATGCCCATACGTCCATATTGTTTAATACCTTAAACACCTAAGTATGAAGTATTTTACGAACAGGTCAGTATGATTTTCTTTATACTTTCCCTAAAAATTTGAAAACAATGCAGAGCATTTTTCCTTGATATCTTTCAAATGCAGTATCCCAAACTCAGTCAAACTAGAAGTAATATATAAAGGTGATCGTATGTGGGTTTGGAAGATGAGTAGTATGCCGAGATGTGATCTACGCTGGCTATTATTACGTAGTGGTATGTAGTAGGGCGTAATTAATGGTGGTCGGGTGTTGAGCACCAGAGCTAAGGTGTTTTCAGAAAAGTCAATGAGGCTGACATCATCTCCAGGCGATTGACTGGATTATGAAGACGTTGATATCTCAGGGGAACTCGGAATACTGTGGGTATCTGGATCGTGGTGGTGTCAGAATCACCAGTGAACACTTTCAAGTGGAAGTCAGGTATTTACGGGACAATAAACTGCTGAGATTACCACAAGTCCACCTACCTTCCATTCTTGTTACCGGACACTGACACTTTTGTTTGACTGCCCTTAACTTTAAGGTCATGTAAAGTGCAATACTCAATGTAGATTTTACTTTACTGTAAATGAAGACATTCATAAAGGTTTGAGAGTTACATTCCGTTAATTTATACCACAGAAAAGGGATCCCGGTGCCTCGAATAACGAACCTGAATCTAGTAAGTTTAATCTCATTTTTCGCTGATAGAAATATATCATGATTTTCCTCCGTAACAAACCCCTATATCTAAGTTCTTTGTTGCTTTGTGACTTAAATCTTTTTGTTCAATGAAAAATTATTCACAGATAAAGTGAAGGGCTTCTTCTCAAGATTCGGCGGTGGTTTGCGTAGTGCTTTCTTCAAACCACACCAACCTAGTGTGCCAGTTGTTAGTTGTGACGCTAATAACGATTGTCACTCTTCTGATGATCTGAATACAAGCAAAGGCGTGGAGGTTTCTGCCTCAAGCAAGACGGTTGATGATCCTCTTCCTTTAAGGTATGTTTAAATTTTACTTGAGGTTCTGAGTGTATATCGGCTTCGATCTACATCCTCATGAGTCGTGTTTGATTTAAAGGTAGTAAACTTCTTAAAAAGTCTGCATATTCCATATATTAAACCGCAGATGTCGATTGCTTGTTTTTTATATTGGTTTAATGGCTCTGTTCTTCAGAAACTTGTCACATTCACCTAGTAATGCGACATACATTCACTAGCAATTTATGCAGCTATTATGTAAAAGTACGCCCTTTGCTTTGCCAAAGCTACCATTTTTATGTAAAAATATATCCGTGTGTAAACCAGTACTCTTTAGTCTGTATCTTGTCATACCTATAGTGAAGCAAATGATTATTGCTCCACTTTTAACTGCTGAGGTCGGTTGTGTTGAACTTCTACTTTGTTGGTGTTCTGTGTTTGTTTTTATGTGAAAGTTTCAGTGCATAATGTCCTAAAGATTTACGTCATTTACTGAATTCACCATTTTTCTTTAAGTTCACTATAGGTTTTCTTACTTTCTAGGCATCGATGACACTGACGCCTTTTGTTTTCTTTCTAATGAGCATTTCAGCTTGTACAAAACACTGCTTCTAAGTTCATTCATTTCATACAAATTAAAACTAAATATATTTCGAAATTTTGTACCGATTAACTCGTTTTTATATAATCTCACTACACGCTATCATTACCACATATATAAATAACATGGCCAGTATACACTGGGATCATAATATTCGGACTCAACTGTGATATTCTTCCCGACAGATTGGTTGGCGCCTATGTTTTAAACATGTTTTAAACATGCTACCCAACTCATAGTTTACTCACCAGTATAATTGAGACAGCTATTTTAAAAGTTGACTCAATATGTTACTTTCTTCTTGACTCATACATTCCGAAAATCCTTAGAGTTTGACTAGTTGTGGGACATCGGCTACAGCAAATGTGTTGCTGTGGTACTGGAATAACGTGAAAAGTACACAGCTCGTACTTACAAAGTATAATACTTTAATCGAAGCATTGTGGCCAAGCCTAACCACATTTCATTACTGTGATGTCTTTCAAACACTAATAGTAATATTTATTTGGGTACATGATAGTCCACGAGTAGGGCCAATACAATACAATCAAAACGATGGCAATTATGAGGGAAAAATAGATTTGGTTACAGAAATTACTTACTTACTTACTTTCGTCTGTTACGCTCAACGGAGCATAGGCCGCCGACCAGTTTTCTCCAACCAACTTTGTCCTGGGTTTCCATCTCCAGTTCTGTCCAATTTTTGTTCATTCTTCTCATGTCTTTCTCTATTTTTCGGCGTAATGTGTTCCTTGGCCCTCCTCTTTTCCTTTTACCCTGAGGGTTCCAAGTGAGGGCTTGCCTTGGTTACAGAAATACATTAACTTAAATGATATGATTATCGTTTTCGCTGATTATAGCTAATGTTATAGCTCTTTGTGCAGATCATTTAGTTTATTAAATTTGAAGTAATATGTAGTTCAGTAATAAGAATAACACATCTATAATATCCTAATCAGTGCGAAAATTTTAATTTTTCTACTGAGTTACACTAGATTATCCAGACTGTCGATAATTTTGATTCTTTCTTCTATACTTTCGAGTTTCATGCTTTTTCCCAACTTGAAGGCCGCTATCGAACACGATCCCATACTATCGTTTCAAGGACTTGTTAAGTTTTTTTAATTGTCTGTCATTTGTAGTTTCTTGCTACTCAAATTGATTGCTACTTCTCAGTGCTTACGAAATATATGGATAGCCTTAAATGTTGTGCTTCATGTAGTTACGATTACGTCAACTGAGCACTCCTCTTATATTTCTATAAGACTTTTCAGCAGCGCTTTTAAATAAGTGGAAAGGCATCGCTAATTTATGCTTATTTTGATGGCATACAACATAAATGGGATCACGTGTGTATTTTCGTTTGTGGGCCGCCAAAGTTGGTGTTTCAAGATGGTAACATCAGTTAATTACGTTTTTATAACCGAACATACGTTACCTAACCTTTGCATTACTAACATAATGTTGCCAATAAATGTCACCAATCCTTCAGAAGAAACGGTGACGGAATACAGAAATTGATAAAGAATGGCTAGATTGGACGGCCTTGCTTAACCCCATGTACTACTAATGTCGTTCCAGCAAATTCAGCATCTTACACTTTTGTTAACTCTGAGGCTGCTTCGAAAAAGAGGGCAGGTTACTAGTGTATGAGATGATGTCGCGGTATGAAAAAAAGATGTACAGAATAAAAGCCACTGGTGGTCCTGCTGTTACTTAGTTTCGTTTTCTCGATACAATTGAAGGTAATTTTATTACTTGAAGGGGTTCTTTGCGATTGTATTTTACTTAATCGGACTGTTCCTCCAACTGTTATTATTATTATTATTGTTATTGTTGTTATTATTAATACTCTTTCATTGTCATACACTAATATATATCTACTTTTCGTTTATTATACTGATCGTTCCTCTCTTCATATCCTCATTTTTACTGTGTGGAACATGTATATTTTATTGTCTCCTTGTATCAATATGTGTGTTTTAAATAAATCTGTTTTCAAGACTCGTCAACTGCAATACAAACTGTATATATCTTCGTTCAGTTTACCAATTTTTAAAACGCCTGATAACAGTATGGATATGTCCTCAGAAAGTATTTAAATGCTGAATATACAAGTTGTGGTTTTATTACTAAGTAGTATAGATTCGATCCAGATCTAACAATGATTCAGTAGTGATGGATAATCGATTTTGTATGTTAGCTTCATTGATGTGTTATGTATATTTTTAGATCAAAAAATCTACCTTCTTTTAGATTAAGTGGTTAGTTTTTGGTAATAGTCAAGTTTATACATTCAGCAAGTTAACACTGCGCCTAATAACGTTAGTATGAGCGCAGAATTGAGGACATAAGTCATACGATAAACAAAACTGGACGATCAATATAGGATAATATTTTATCGTAGATTTGTTGGGAAATGAAGAATGAATGCATTTGCACTGTTTTAGCGTAGATTATAACTACCTTATAGACCTTTGTTAAAGAGTTAATACCTCTCACTACGTCTTAGATTAAATCTCAGTAACCCCATAGATTTTTGTCATTTTAAACCTTTATTGGAATAAAAAAGTTTTGAATATTGTCTCAGTACGACTTATGTGGTTCAATAAACTGCAAGTTGTTATCTTCATGATTAAAAATAATATATTACTCGCATGTTTCATGTTAATAAAAAGTTAACTGAGTACGTAATAAACTCACTAGTAATTTGACGAAAAATTATTTACATCGAGCGGTATATCCATTAAAAAATTAAGTAAAATAGGGAAGCAAACAGCTTCAGCGGGTACTACCTAACGTAGTCGATACGAACGATCTGAAGAACAGTATCCTATACTTCATTGATGCCCCTTTCGGTAGTAATCGTTGCTATAAAGCTTTACAAATTGATAAAGTTCAGTACCGCATTAAAGTCGAGACATTCAGTTGAACATTAGTAAACGTGTTTACGTTCTAAAATTTAATAAAGGATAATTGTCTAAGCAATATACCAAAACTAGATCTGAGAGCTGTCAAGTATCGAGTATTTATAGAAAGCTTTGAGAGTCGATTCCTCTTTATCAACGGAAGGCTTTATATTTACTGAGATCAGTGATGGTAACCAATTAAGTGGAATTACTCTGATCTCTGTAGTCGACCAAATCTTGAACCATCGCTTTCAAAAATCAGCCTGTCAAGCATGATCTGTTGGTTTCTGTTGTTTCAAGTTAGTTTATAACCTTTCCAGCTTTCCGATATCAATCACTATATATCGATGATTTTAATCATATGACTTTTTAATAACGCACAGTTTCATTGGATAATTATGTTTTATTTTAAGTATATAAACTGCCAATTTATTTATAATCAACTTCACTCCTTTTAATATCTGACTTGTATGTGTTTATATATTTTAAACAGTAATATGAAGTAAGTCATTTATAGTTGATTGTCCTAATTAAAATTTATGCTATCCACTTATGAATAGTTTTGTTTGCTGTAAAAATACATTAATAGAATCTATCATGTTTATGATAAAATATAACTATATGAAGTATGTATATAAATACGTATATCTAGTGTGTAATCATTTATTGATTGTTTTTACTTCTGTTCTAACCACTGTTATACGAATTCTAATACATATGCTTTCTTTAAAATAATTTATTTTGGTGATTTATTGAAGTGTTGGTGTGTTATATTGACTTGACGTAAATTTAGATAAAGTGCAGATCTTTAATTTCCAGTTGGATTAGTTAGTAAATTATTTACTAATCATAAAATATTTTTAGAATTTTCCACTTCAGTAATCTTTCGCCCTAATATACTCAATTAAGATGATGTTTATGATCAAAACTCTAAATACACTTATTTACTATCATTATCGGAGCTCACTAATTTTAGATGAGTTAAGTTGCATATGGTCATATTCTTTTGCACTCATGTGAATTAATCAGAATTCAATATTGCTGTGGAGGCAGCTTCTACATTTGCCGTCTTCCCCTGCATATGTTGTTGTGTGTGCGTTAGAGGAGCTAGATAATCCACAAAGTTCGGATCGTCCAGCTGCATCCCATCCGTCCACTGTTTCTCGTGCTTCTCTTTAGATGTTGACGTCTTCACAATCTAGTCGACCACCAGGGAGAAAGAGAAAAGGTAAGAGTAAGCAACCTTGCCTGATACCTGCCTTCACCTCGAACGAGTCTGGCAGCTGTCCTCCACGCACAATTTTTCAATCTAATCCGTCTAAAGAATTCCGTATGATGTTGACTATCTTCTCAGGCACACCGTAGTGTCGAAGGGGCCTCCATAGTGTTGTCCTGTCCACTCTCTCAAATGCTTTCCCGTAGTCAATGAAGTTGTTGTAGAGTGGTGAGTTCTATTCAATTGCTTGTTCCACAATGCTCCGTAATGTTGCGATTTGGTCGATACACGATCGATTTTAACAGAATCCAGCCTTTTGACCTCGAAACTGGGCGTCTACGAAGTCCTTCATTCTGTTGGTATTGGGAGAAGAGTGATACCTGTGTGGTTCTCACACTTGCTGAGATATCCTTTCTTTGGTATGTTGATGAGGTGTCCTTTGCAGTCTGTTGATACTTGTTCTTCATCCCAAATCTTGATGAAGGTGGCGTGGCCTCTGTTTTTTCGATTATCAGCCTTGATGTTCCTCTTCACTTGCTCGCTTTTTGTGTATTCAGCCTGTTTCTTGGCCTTCTCTGCTCTTGTCCTGTTGATATTGATTGCTGTCTTCCTACTACTCGTTTCTTGAATCGCAACCAGCGCATCCAAAGAAACATTCGTTGTTTTAGTGCTTCTTTTGTCATAGAACCTCAGAACATGCTGAAGTTATTGCTTCTTCGATCCGTTCCCAGTAGCTCTCTATGGTAGTTTTCTCTTCATTGAGTAGATCGCGAATGGCATGTGACTTATTGCTGATAGTTATCTTGAATTCATTGAATTTACCAGTATCCTGAAGGAAGACCATATCCAACTTTGGTGATGCTGTTCTACCAGTTGTCCAGTGCTTCTTGAGTTTCAGTTTTATCATGATCACTAATAAGTGATGATGTGAAGCTATGTCAGCTCCTCTCTTGGTTCTGACGTCCTCCATGGTCCTTCTGAACTTGTTAGTGATGCAGATGTGGTCGACTTGGTTCTATGAATTGTGATCCGGTGAAATCGATATGGGATTGCGTATGTGTTTGTGCAGGAATATGGTGCCGCCTTTAACAATTTTGTTGAAAACACAAATTTGCAAATTTCTCACTGTTTTCGTTCCCTTCTCCTAGTTCAAGTCGTCACATGATGTCTTCGTATCCAGTGTTATCCGCTGAAATTTTAGCGTTTAGGTGTCCCATCAGAATGGTCCATTCCTCAATGATTGACTGCAGCCTCCCATATTGTTGATCTTTATGGTCTACGTTGTATCGTTAGTAGGCGCTTAGCACTAACTGACATTCATTGTAATCCGATTTTCCTTTGTTTTGAGGGATGCTTTGATGATCGCTAGTCCAATAAGTGCTTTTCGTGCTTCTTTGTACAGCATTATTTCAACACCTTGTGTATGTGACCCATTTTCTTGTTCATGGTTTGAGTATAACAGCATCCCTCATGAAGTCAGTCTTTTTCTCCCACCTATGTCAAATATGTTCCGCTGATCCCAAGTTCGACCATGACGTTGTATGTTTTCATTTCTGCAGCAACTTAGATGAATCTCTCGGTCTCCCACAAAGTATGAACATTCCATGTACCGACATTATTTATTCAGAAGAACTGCATTAGGCTATTTATAAGTTAGTTATTATTCAGTCTATTACTACTATGTTGTAAAATAATTGATTTAAGTGATGTAGTAGGCCATTTAATTCGAACTCATTAGTACGAAGTTATTATGATAGTTGTTACATATGTAGTTTCACAGCTTGATCTTATGTGAGAACACGGATAGTCTGCATGAGATTCTAAATGCTGAACAAAGCAGTCGTTGGTTACAACTAATTTACAGATGATGTTAGTGGATAATGATATCTATCTTCAGTATTTTTCCTGACTTAAAAAGTTCTTTCCTTGGATCTCCAACTATTCTCTTTGTAGCCCTAAATAAACACTATTCAAAGTAACCATAAATAATACAATTTTGCAGACAACAACTACCACTAATTCAGAATGGATTTACTGTGCTTTCAACTTTTTGAATAAACAAGAATCTGATTAGAAAAATGTGAGCTGACGTTGACTTCAAGATATTACTAGTTTACAACAGTGTTCTTTTTTCTATTAAAAAATGTTTAAAATTGGACTACACATTTGAAATAGATAATTTTCTTACTTTTAATGATCACTTATTATAACTAAAAATGGGTTGTTAGAGTTTTTATATTTTAATTAACTATTGAACTTAACGTGAACGGTTTACATCTAACCATTTATGGTTAGTTTGGATGATAAAGTTGATTGAATAACCTTTTAGTAGTATGTCTAAAATCCAATTGGAGTTTTTTTGTTAGAATGCACAAGTTAATCTTTCTCTAGTGATTTCATTTATTCATACATTAATATTTACAAAGCTGAAGAAGTAAGACACAGGAATGTGTCTAATGTTTAATTATTCTACTGTTAGTTTAGTTAACTATTGATTGATCTTATGTTCTTTATATTTAAACTTCTATTTTTAATTTAGTTTTATTGAAGTTCCATTTGTTTCAACTGATTCACATTATTTGAATAAAGATAAATTTCTTGTATAGATACTTTGTTATTAATTTTTATTTCTGTATTGCTACTGTTTTTAAAATACTAGTCTACACCCTTTGATTGGTTGTAGATAAAATGAAACACAAACAATCGACCATATAATTAAGGCATTTACTAAAAAGTATTCTAATGATTTCACACTCATATTCATTGTTTAAGAGTATTTTTATTGCCTCTCAAAAGATAGTACATATATATAACTTTGCTTATAAAGGTCACTTTCATTTTCCTGTGTCTAATCAAAATACGCATGCTTGCTATTATGTATATATATGTTATGTATATGTACAAAGGGTGAGTTTTCTTTTCTTCAATAATTCCTCTTATTGATTTGCCCTTAATCATTTCATTGTAATGATTATCTTGGTATTGTTGTTACAAATCTATGTGTACATTTTGATTTACAGTTTCATAAAAAACTCCAACTATATATATATATATATATGTTTGAGAAATAAACAAATAAATAAGTGATTTAGTTTATGCAATCAATTTTTATTAGAAGAAAGTAGTAATGTTAGATTTGTGAAATAAGTTGGTTATTTTTCATCTACCAATAACATATAAGTCATCCGAATCATTTCTACTTTTAAAGAATGTCTGTTATAGTTCTTCAATCTGTTTTCTATTTTAATTTCATTAAATAATGTATGTTGAAATTTGATGAGTATCAAAAAAATGCAATGAATATTGATATCTAACAGGAAATGACTTCAGTTTATGTTTGAACCTAATTCACATTGGAAAACTTTTTTTTTTTCATTCTTGTCAATGCTATAAATAATGAAATGTTTTTTTTTGTTTAAACTAGTGTTTTATCTTGACTGTTGGCTACATTTTACATACATACATATATTTACATATGTATGTATATAACAAAATTTCCATTTTCACTTGATTAGTTTTATGTATTTATCATCTATCATATTCACATTACAACATAAATAAAAATTCCGTCCCTATAACACATTGGTGAAATTGACTTTCAACTACCTGGAATAATTAGTAAACTAATTCTTATATCCAATCGCTCTAAATCGATAAATACAGAAATAATTTGTTGGTGTAATTACTCACAGTTATATCTTTTATTTAATTTTCATATAACAAAAAGTTTTATGAACCCAACACCTAGATATTTATGTTGATTGTGATTACAACTTAATGTTTCCGTTGAATTTGATTTTGATTTCCAACCAATCAACGTTAACAGGCCTCATTTTTTGTGGGCGGGTGAAAAGTTTAAGGATGTTTAGGTCTACTACTTGATATAAATAAGAGAATTTAGTGATTGATTACTAACCAGTCAATTAACTAACAGTAATTTTTTTCCCATTCGGGTAACTATAATACTTCCTACTATTCATACTTCTCACTTATAGTAAAAGTGAATCAAATGAGCACGATTTCTTTCCTATAAAGCGATGAATAACACAGAAATGAGCATTTTAACAGTACAGTTATATGATTGATTGCTGTAAGGTTAAGCGTAAAGTGTTTGATTGTAATAAACGAAAGCCAATTATGTTTCACACTAATCACAGTGACCGTCAAAAAAGGAACATACCTGATAGTTCGTATTCAATAACAGATTTGCGTCTATTGCTTAAACTAAGAACACTGGAATTATCATGTCTTGATATTCAATTTTGAGTGAAAGCAGTGTGTAAACCTCGCTGCTTCAGAACCTCTTACTGATCATCAACCGGGTGAGCTAGAGCCTCAACTGCGTTATTCGAAATCAGTATTAGATATAATGTGATTGGAATAATGAGAACACCAAATTGTTAACACATCCATAAAATTAAAGTATTTGTTGACAGTAAACTCTTTAAATATGGTTAAGAGAGCTACATTCCTGGTATATGGCTTTTCTCATTTGCCATTTTCCTCAGGCCCCTATGAATGGATAATATCAAACACACCTAAAAATCTGAGAATAAAACCAATAGTGATCAGGCATTAATCAAATTGAATTAGTCCATATGTGTTTACAATATAACATAATATAACAGATTATGCAAAACTATTGCAAAATGCACTCCAATTCACATTCATGGTCGGACAACTATAAATAATAATCCTACATGTCATGAAAAAACATGATATCTAAACTTTTACGAAATGAGCACTTATTGCAGTGTTGTTAATGCTGGGAAACGTGAAGTTGTATCCTAACGAGTAAGGCGAAGTACATGCAAATTTTTCGCAGCCAATGTATCTATTGAATGTACATTCTGCTGCGATGAGTCATCCAAAATCAGTCCTATCGATTGGGTATCATATGGTTTTACCTTAATCATGTAGTTGACACCCAGATTATAAAATATTTAGTCACTACTATGAGATACGCCTGTGTTTTAATATTTCTCATAAAAAAAAGCCTAGTATAAAACATGAAAACAATAACTGATTTGTGAAAGCTTATAGATAATTAGATAAGTTTTGATTGTTAAAAATTAACAAATCACTTAGCTTTTGGATTACTTACCACCTAGTGCTCGACTAGCTAAGTAAAATATATTAAGACTGCCGACCCAGTGATCTACACGTGTTAATCATGATTCTTCTCTTCTTATCATTTATTAGCCAACTTAATCATTCTCATTACTAAACCAATCAGTCATTAATTAAACTTATAATATTCTAATTAACTTGTTCATCATATTCTTTGAAAATGATGTAGATTAGAATTATTTTTTTTGATGTTTTTTTTTTTGATAATTTTTATTTTCATCTTCAGTAAAAGTGGTCGAATTTCCTCTGCGATTCGTATATTGAACGAATCACCTGGTTCTAATCCACGACCATCATATATCCGTGAAAGTGTATCTCGTCCCCAAAATTCTTCTGCATTTCGAGTAAGTTATTGTTAGTTCTTTTTCCTTATCTGTATCTCTATTATGTTATTCTTCTAAAATAAGATTGTTAATTAACTACTTAGGTGATTCTTGATAACTTGTTCAATTTGAATATCTCGAACTGATACCAACTTGAGAATCATTGTATTGCATTATTTTTTCGTCCATCACAATTTTTTTGAAGTGACTAAGCCGTTCTTTGAATTGTAAGAAGTGTAGCTTAGATTTCAATTCTCTTTCCAGTGCTATAAAGATCCAGTGTTTTAAACACTACACCACTCTTTAGTTTTTAATGGTTTTTCAACTGACGTCAGTTCGCGATCTGATATCTATGAATGATTGGTCTTTTGAAAATATTAATTGATTCCTCTCTTGTTTCATTATAAACTATCCAATCGATTTCATTGGATTAGTTGGACATGATCTTTCCAATAAACTTACAAATCAGTCTGGTAAGCTTGTTGGTTATAGTCGTAAACAAATGAAATTCAGTAAATTTTGAGGACTGTCAGTGGAAATAACGCATTAACAAAAGTTTTCATCAAATAACTCAAGCTTTCCAATAGTACGACTGTCAGGATTATGCGAAGCAAGTATGATCGTCAACGTTCTCTTGCGCTCTCCGTTGCCTAGTTCACTGTCCTGATGAATAGTGATAAACTGAGTGTTAGAAAATCATTGGTGCATAAGATTCAAATACAACGTTGAACTATAAACCAACCGAGGCGCCTGACTCTTCACTGATGTTGTGAATAATGAACATAAAGGTTGAACAAGTGCATTCCCCGAAACGAGGAGAACTGTGATGTATTGATGTATTTCTAATCATGTAAAATAAGTTTTTATGACCTAATTTTACATAATTCATAGAAAGCTATGTACCTTTATGAAAATCATATATACACGAACTATTTACACTTCTTATTTTATCGTCATGAATAAATTAACATAAATAAAAATTCAATAATCACGTACAGGTTCCAATACATTACTGTATTTCGCATATAATACATATTTGTGATATGCTTTACCTTCTGAAGCCAAAGAAAATAATGTGTGACTTTAACTACCGACTTTCCAGTGATGACATGCTAATACTTTGTTTGTATGCAACAAATCTATTATAATGTCAGATAGAGTTGTATAAGGCTAACACATTGTTGCTCATATTAGTAAGCATGTAATCAATTTCGCTAAAGAATCTCTTAATATAAGTTTCCAAATTTAGTATACAGTCAATCACAGTTCAAGCTGTGAGAGTAGTAGACACAAATTGCTAGAGTATATTGTATTCATCATTAAAATTTCAACATATGATATTATCTTGATTGATAATCATAAATCTTAGTGCTCGTTTAGATACTCCTAATTTTGTTGTAATCAATTAACAACAATGTATGAAATTCATCTATATCAGTCTAGTATATTATCTAAAGATTTAATGACAGATCATTGGAGTTGGTTTACTATATTCTGTGAACAATTATTCAACTACTTTTTTTTTTACCTAATAATACTCTTAAACCAACAATTTCCAATCTACACGATAACTACAATCAATGGTTGAAGAATTTGGGTGACATAATTCAAGTACATTCATTTTTTTGAAATCTCCCTTTCGATCTTGCTTTATTCTTTCTTATTCTATCTTTTCATACCATAATTCCAATTGTCAATCTTACAGTCATTACCACAGCAGTGTTTCTGCTCCCCTGTTACTGATCTTGTTAATTTCTTGTCGTCGTGCTATTGTGCTATGGGTAATTTGAGCCAAAAAATTTTTTTCTCAAATGTCTTCATTGTAACTGAATGACTAAAACTAACAGTTCATTTTATTAAAAATTGAAATAAGTTCGTTTGCACTGACAGCATGTTGTTTGATGATGTTGAAATGTTATTTAATGAAAAATATTTACTTTAATAATATTGAGTATGCAAAGTTCAACAGGGGTTAATTATTTGGGACTCACTGTTCTTAAGTGTTTGAATCATCGACCATCATCAACACATAAAGTACTTTTACGATTTTTTAAAAAGGATTTTGTTCGGTTTCCATTCAGTGTAGTGCGTTTCCTTTCTTTTGTTATGAATTATTTACTTGACAGTTAATTATCTTACTATTTCCTAACTTCTTTTTCTGTTTTTTTAGGAGGAATTAAACTTAAAACTTCAAAATCGGCCTGGTTATAATCCACCACCTAGATTAACAATTGCCAAATCCGCTGAAAGTTCAGATAGTTTAATTTCAATAGAATCCTCTTCACCAAATCAAAAACATTTTAATAGTCCACATTCATTTAATCGTGGTACTCATGTATTGTTAACAACCCCATCTAATAGTATACATGAATCTATCAATTCAATTTCATCATCCTCTGGTACACCAGATTTAGCTAGTTTACAGCATAAATTAGCTGTCAGCAGACCTCGAAATCGTCGTCCACCATCTAAAGCTTATAATCGTGCATCAATTCTATCGGATGAAAGTGTTGTTGACTTTTTTCCTTCATCACTTACTACTCCTGTATCGACTAATCATAATCACCATAATAATAATAATCATAATTTAGTTTCACTTTCTAATTCTCAATTGGGTCTTATAAAAGAAGAAGGTGAAATATTAAATCAAATAAGTGAACAAACTCATCAAAAAACATCTACTATTAATCTAACTACTGAAATAATATCAACTGTAAATACTGATGAATTGATTAGTAAGAATTCCGATTCAAATAAACTTGATTCTTCAATTTCAAGGATCAATTTAAGAGACAGGTTAGCGTACAAAATATTTTTTTTTTAATTTTCAATTTTGTACATTGTTTATCATAAAGTACATTTAGTTTTTAAAAAATAACTTGCACTTTGTTATATGAAAGATTAGCTATACCTTATTGGTTAAGCCATTTATTTTTCAACAAGTACATTACAAGTTTTGAACTTTATTGCGCCCTACGTTGATTTGGCTAACTGGAGAATATTATTAGGAAAGACAACGTGGTTTATAACAAGCTGTATAAACTTATATTTGGTTAATGGAGTTAACCTTTTACATTACACCCATATTTACTGAGGAAACAGTACGCAGTCAATAATATGTCTGTTGTATTGTGCGTTATTTAATTTTGGTCTTCCTATACATGAGTCCAACTAACCAGTTGGGTGCGAAGATTGAGAAGGTAGTTTATTGACTAAACTAAACCGAAAATGTACGTACACTCAGCTATGCATCTGTGTATGTCCCTTGAAAAATTAGGCCTCCATGGGTGTCTCATTCCTTGGAAATCCAAGTTATTTCTTGGCCACCAGCACTTATCACTTGAGACTGATCTCTGATTAACTAAATATGATTACCTCTTCCTTATGAACAAAGATAGGTTTAGCATTTCAGGTTCAGCTTTACGAACTGAGATGATGACACATCAGTTTCGTCTATTTTATTGTCATTATGTTTGTGACTTTAACTTGTTCACTAATTTAATCATATGTTTTCACTGCTTTCGGTCCGAAATCTACATACTGTGTTTGTGAATTGATTTTTGGATAATTGACTTTGGTGTATTTTGTTAATGAGCACGGATCAATTTCTGTTGTTCAATGAATTCATCGTAGTTGTAGTACAAAGTGTTATGTCAGTCAGCTACAACGTGGAACTTTGTACGTACTTACATCAGTTCGGGTTGCCATACCAAATAAGCACGGAGACGCAATTGTCAATTCAAATCCCATAGTGATAGAGGTAGTAGAAGTGTTAACGGTAACAGAGAAGATTAGGGTTCTAACATGTTATTGAAGAAGTATAATTCAGTGAGATAAATTTGATAAGAGATAAAATGACCATGAGGAGTTCAGAAGATCAGAATTTGAGGAAACACAAAGGGTGGATGCACCTGCACCATTGCAAACGATTTTGAGCCATGTCATTTAAGATTTCTAACCACAGATTACTATCATCCCACGGACCCCAACCAGGTAGCCTACATCCACCAACATGACTCAGTTCACTTGTCAGTGACTTTATGGATTTGTGCGATCTTTTGGCCTAGCC
>OX103974.1:31489857-31569462 GCA_944470395.2 Schistosoma turkestanicum
AACGGTTACGATGTAGTTTCCCTATTTTACTGAGTAACTCTGTAATTTTCGTTAAATACAATTCCGTTGCCCTCACCTGTGTTCTCCTTCACTACACTATACCTACACCAGCGAGACTATGGAAAGCAGCATCAGAGCTTCCAGATACACGAAGGTTAAATGGAGCGGCTTCTTTATCTTGACATGGTAAGGTCAAGTGAATGACGCTACTTAGATCTTGTATGTGCGTTTTGGAGGCACAGCATACACCGATGACGCGATATTCTAAAGTCCTAGCTAATGAAGCCTGTTTCTCTGTTTGACACAATGCACGGACATTAAATGCTCCAACATGTAGTTTAGAACGGGGCTTCGAGAGACCAGGAATAACTTTTCGGGGACTCGAATCGTTTGCAGCAGAGGTGCGGGCTGATAAAAGAATGTGAGAATAGTTAGTCGTGAAGATAAGGGGGATGTTAGGGGGTATAGGAAGGATTTGATTTTGACCGATTTGGTCTCGCGTGCTGTTATGGGTATGAGGGCGGTTGTCACCTCCCGGCTGCCCACACCATAGAAGGGTGTTTCTTGAGGGACCTGAAAAGGAAGATACATTGGTGTTGGTCTTGGAGACCTGGGAGCGTGACCGCAGAGCCCGAGGGACAACTGCTTGAGGCCGGTCACGTACGGCCTTTTTATGAGAAGTTTTTTGAGTGTTAGCTCCGCTCTTGAAAGCCCTTAGTGGACACCCTTACCGCCGGAGACGGAAATCCGTGAGGTAGGGTTAGATTTGACATTTTTAGGGTCGACCTTTTCTAACCCTTCCTTCCTTGTGAGAAGGCAGCATCGCTGCAGATGCTGGTTGTCCGATGGAAACACCTTACTTCTGTCACACGCCTCTACACTCAGCAGTACGACTTCGTCCTCAGACCTTGGGTAGCTGCTTTTAGTCTGATCGTTCTCCAATCGACCTGCCTGGCATGGTAGAACCTTCAGAAACATAAGTTCCAGCCATTATAGCTCGGTCGGGTCATTACGATAGGCAAGCCCGACCACCACGTCACGGCAACAGTCGGTAATTCTCACTAGTCCGTCTCGGTGATTTATATAATTTATGCTGATGATTACGCGAATCCTAACCCATTAGTTTTAATCTACGCCTACACTACACATTCCAATAATCAATCACTTCATAGACTGGTTTCATTACCCTTAACTTCCAACTTATTCATATACCAGCTATCATCCTACATTTAGTTATACAGAATCCAGCTACAAAGTGTATTCATTTTTCACTTTTTGATTCACTAAATATTTTATGTAGTCTTGTTTTTTAAATATCCAGAATTTTTGTATATTTACTCATTAATCTTGTTGTTGATCATAAAAAGTACAATAATTTGATTCAGTACAATTTATAAAAAATTTTGTATTTCTCTTGTTTGTATTATTATATTTGTTATTAGTTATTTATTAATTATTTTGTCAATTAAAGTATTATATCCTCTATAGTCTTGTTTTATTAGATAATTTTTTTTTTCAATCTAATGCACTTTAATGATGATATATCTTTTGTCCTTTAAACAGTAGAAAAAATGAAGTTAAATTTTGCAGGTTGTAAATTATGTTCAATTACTAGCAATTAATTGTGAGGTATATATATATATATATATATATATATATATATAAAGTATAAATAAATAGTTCACTTCTTTATGTAAAAATTATGATATTTCATATCAAGTATGTGTTTCTTCGAGGCAACATTTAGGTCTATGCAAACTCGAAGTCCTGTGTTCAATACATAACATATCATGGTTGTACATTCTTGTAATCGCTTGTTCAGCTAATCAAGGATTGACAATGTCAGTTGTTCTGGTTTTTAATGGTTATTGGGATCTGTGGTAAATTGGTCAAGCTTTGCAAAGCAATAAACTCAACTTAGATATTTTGCCCATATTTATTAAATTTTCACGATAAGTTAATTGTAATGTTGACAATGTTCCAACGTAATGGTTGAATCTGAATTATATTTTGCCGACGTTCTATTGTTTTTATAGATTATTCAGTCAGGTGAAAGTATCGTTTTCTACTCATTCGACTTAGTCGTTGACTCATTACCAAACAGTTTCATTTTCAGGAGGTTGAATGGACTGTAATGATGGTCTGTCCTGAACAAATCATATGCTTTCACAAAGACCAAGGAAGCGTATAATTTTGACTAAACCGGTATAACACTTCTTTTTTTAAAAATGATATACGTCATTCCGTATAATTTCTACGTAAAACTTATTCTTTCTAGTTTTTATTTGTCAATAATTTCAGCATAAAGTGTGCTCGCGATTCAAACTCTCTGAAACGTAAATCGGATTACTCTTACGATTCCGATCATACACCTACACCAGCTGATCAAGAAACCATAACACCTTTTAAACCCTTAAAGAAAAATGCAGGATTTGAACGAATAAAAATAAATCCTACCAGTGATTTTCATAATCTCGCACCGCTTGCATCATACAATGGTAGTGATCAACGTATTCGTCCACGTTCCATGCTTATTTCATCATCCGGTATTGATAATCAATTATCACAGATTTGTTTAAAAACAAAACATGTAAATAATGACGTAAATGCTCATCATCATGATATTAATCCTGATATTTCAAAACGATCCTCTGAACCAATACCATCAATTGTATTTATTCCATGTAAAGCGTCTGTAGATAATAACAACAATCATACCATTATCAGTAATAATGGTAATAGTAGTAGTAGTAATACGAATGGTCATAATAGTACTGTGACAAAACCATCTAGCCCTCCTGTATCTATGTCGAAGAAATCTCCTTTGATTGATGTTGAAACAAATTTAAATAAATATCCTAAAAGTTCTAGTCCTCAAGCAGTGGGTTTACATCGAAAACGTTCTGAAAACTCTCATGTAAGTTAACATTTTTGAAAAATTGTTATTTTGGTTACTAAAAAAATTCTTCCTTTTAATGATATATAAATAATGATATATAATAAATGTATATTCAGTTCAAATTTCCCTTTGAAATGACCAAGTAAGCTATGAACATTGGAGTTCACCTATGTTCGGTGTGTAGAAAGTTTGCCCACTAATAATGAATGGTTGCGAAATATCAGAAATTGATTGAAACAATCATTAGTTAATGGCTCAATAGTCTAAAAACCTTTCGTAATATCTAAAGATTTTGGGTTTAATCTCTTCTTTTGAGGTCATAGATTTGCACTAATGAAAAGTCCTATATTCGAATGAAACACTTGTCCAGTTCTTTTTGATTTTCACTGGCTTTCGAACTAAAACCAATCCGTGATACTCACTCATTCATTCATTCATTTTTATTGTACAAAATGTAAAATATTGATAATCAACAAAAATATTTGAAAAAGAACCAACTTTTTCAAGTGATCTCTTATATTCGATCATCTTCACAACTGCCCATAACAATTTTATATCTCACTGTTCTATCAAAATTTATAAAAGGGACTAATTGTTTTAAATAAAGGTTTAATTATCAGTTCGTTGAATTATACTCTCACGCTTTTACTAGCGATTACTCATTGGTTTGCCATTTAAATCCATTACAGTAGTAGTCTGTTAATCATATGCAATTATCTCTAATAGCTTACAAACAGAGATGATACTCTGTACAATATACAATGTATTGTTGTATTGTTTAGTTTGTGTAATAATTTGTTTAGGTCGATTGTTTGATGATAGATAAACATTTTTATCAACCATTGGGGTGAACAGTAGATAAATATAATTCATGTAAATTCATGTAAATCCTTTCTAGCATCAATAAAAAGAGATATACGTGTAATTGTGAAGAAAAAAAAACCCAGAATTTATTCACTGATAGTAAAAAAAATAATAATTGTAAGTCAGAGTGAATACACTTTCATAATAAAAATATTTATAAACTAGTTTATTTTTAACTGTTATGAACAATTTATATCGGCTAACATGGATATATATATATATATATATATATATATATATATGTATACATTTGGTAGTTGTTTAAACTTTAAAATAGTCCAAATTTTAGGTATGATACATGTTAAAACTTATTAAGGCAGAGTATTTCAATTTGATATAAATAGACATCAATATTGCAATAACTGACCATATTAATTTATGCGTTTATTGATCTAGTTTTATCGTGTGATATAATAACCTTATCAAATTATGCCGTATATGTATATGTATATTACCTACTGATATCAGCGTTTGAAGTATCTTTTTGTTGATAATAGAATCGACTAGCTTTAGAAGATCAATAGACTGGTACTTACCTATTGAATTTAGTTTTTTTTCATATCCACTGACAATCAAACTTACATAAATTGATGTGTTTTAATCCAAGACTTTTATTATTGTTCAACGGTGTGAAGGAACCATGCTGCCTGCAAGATATGTAGAGATCTGAGAGTTCATATGCTAAGAAGTATTAAATGAGGGCAAAACAACTGTTCAATTCCCAAGTTTTCACTGGTTCCCCATTTGATGCCAGCTTTTATCTGTGCAAACTCCTTAACCCGGTGATATTATATTCAATATATTCATTACTTCCTAAAAAATAAATGATGTGCATTTTTCTTTGTTTAAGTGCGTTTAAATAAAAATAAATGTTGAAATCACTGCTTTGATCCATATCAATATAATATTTATTTATATTTCCTGTTTATCCTTCTTTAAATCGAAAAAAAACATTCTTTATAATTTACATGATCATGTCCAATATATATTACAGCTTGTTACTACTACTCTTAAAGATCTATAAAAGTGAGTTTATGTTTTGATGATTTATAACTGTTATAAACCAATAGAGAAAAAACAAAAAACAAAATAGAATTTTTGTAATTTCTATGTTACATCGCGCTCTTTCTTAGATGATGACTAAATAAATGGAATGTCTATGCATGGTTAATTTTTACTTCCTTCCTTTCTCCTCTCTCTGTTTGTCTGTTTCCTAATTTATAATTAGTGTATACCGTTTAAATTGTAAAGTTTCACCTTTGTTTTTTTGTTTTGTCCTAAAATTAACTGATTTTTATTCGGGTCATGTGAATTTCTCATAATTTATTTATGCACAAGTCACCTATTTTTACTTCTCGCTAACTTTTCGTAGCATATTCAAGTGATAAAGTAATCTGGATTTTGGTAGATGTCAGTTTTAAAACAGAATAACATTATTAATTATTCGACTATTCGACTAGATTAATAACAGAATCTTGACTTAATTGTCTCTATAGTAGAGAATTAAAAGTTATTCGTAATATGACAGATGATTTGAACATGTTGACGTTTTGTTTTCCATCGATATAATTTAATTTCTAGTTGTTGTAGGTGGGCGAATGAATTTTCTTTTTAATTATTTACATCGAGTAATAATAGTGGAGCGGAAATTCCCCTTCCCCCGTATGAAGCCTATTATCCCTAATAGAGCATAGGCCGCCGACCAGCATTCGGCAACCTCCTTTGTTCCTGGATCTTCCTTTCCAGTGGACAAGAAATGAGGTCGAATGATAAGTTGTTTGAATTCGGCATTACGTTTATGGCTGTAAAACATGGCTAGTCAGAGTAGAAGGTATTCGTAGGTTACTGGTTTTCGATCATAGGTGTTATAGAAGCACTGTTCGTATATCCCAGGACACCCGAGTGAGCAACGCTGTTATTAGGAAACTGGTGCTAAGTAAGAACGGCAGATCAATAAATGAATTATTGAAACCGCATCGGCTTAGGTGGTTAGAACGTGTGTTACGTATGCCCAACCACAGACTGCCTCGACGAGCTATGTTTTGTGGTGTACGTTTAGGTTGAAAGAAGGTTAGGGGCGGCTAGTCCAAAACATCGCACAAATCCATGAAGTCACTGACAAGTGAACTGAGTCATGTTGGTAGATGTAAGCTACCTGGATAGGGTCTGTGGGATGATAGTGATGTGTGGTTAGAAATCTTAAATTGCATGGCTCAAAATCGTTTGCAATGTTGCAGGTGCATCCAACCTTAGTGTTTCCTCAAATTCTGATCTTCTGAACTCCTCATGGTCGTTTTATCTCTTATCAAATTTATCTCACTGAATTATACTTCTTCAATAACATGTTAGAACCCTAATCTTCTCTGTTACCGTTAACACGACTACCTCTACTACAGTGGGATTCGAATTGACAATTGTATCTCTGTGCTAATATGATATAGTAAATTGAACTGATGTAAGTACGTACGAAGTTCCACGTTGTAACTGACTGACTGACATTGCATAATCATAAAGTCACCATTGATTAGTGTTTTTCAGTAATTAAGTGATTTTATCCAATTTAACTATCGGTTGGATTGTCATTATTGACATACTAATTGCGCATCAACATCCCATTTAGTTGTTTTTTAATGATTTAACACAAACCGGACATAAATGATGGTAAGTGAATTCATTGAATGAATGTAGTTCGTTTTTTATCTGATCTTCAATTAACTAATCAAACTAACTTATTCTAGTATTCATTAGCTTTATTACAGTCGAAATGTAATATGGCTTAACTTTTATTGTTCCTTTTCCCACTGTTTACATTTTTATATCATTTTGAGTAGAAAATTGTATCAAGTCTGACTTCTTTTCCTTGGAATTTGTCAGCTATATATGTTTTTGATTTGTTGCTCATGTGCGACTAAGTAACTAATCCTGGCGTTTTAGACAAAAATCCTAAGTTGATTGTAGCCCTTATTTGACGTAAGTAGCTAGTGAAAATGTTACAAATGTTTAGCCATTCCCAACTTCAACATGCATTATTGTCTAGCATGAGCGTAAGCTGGAAGAGCATTTGGTTCGCTCATATCACAAGACACAGAATCAGTTCATGAAATCATTGAATAGACCATATCGGGGAAGTGTGCATACTTCCTGGTTGAATTCGAATCGATAATCTTAACCTATGATTAGATATTTTGAGTGTTGTGACTCGAAATTTCTCTCAATAGTGGAAACATTTTCTTCTATTAACTTCACCGAATTATGACAACATTCTCCACTTTTAGCTTTTCGCTATTATTTATTTAACTTACTTAATGTTCATCTAGTTAATTTCTTTTCACTGTTCTATTGCAAAGTGACATTGATTGACATTTCATTCAGTTCGTATGTTGTTTATAATTAACTGATTAGATTCTATTTATGTCAATTTCGCTATCATTGAGTTAGAAGGTATACTAGGATACTATTCATGGTATATATTTGATTGTTGAAAAATACAATTGACATAATGTTTGTTTAAATATAATGAAAACTATATAACACCTTGATTTCTACACGATGTTATACTAAATCTAGTTTCTTTTTTCCCCAACTGAGTTAAAGACTCAAACATTGTTACCTTTATAATCTACTGCCATGGTCGCTTGATTTATTATTGATTGTTTTACTAGTTTAATAAAATACAACGCTTCAGTTATATGCATATACTAATGTACATAGCGGATAAATAATGTTTGCATTGAAAAGGGAGATAGCGCACCTCTTGGTTGTTTTGGGGGACTGGTATAACTAGCTGGGGGTTATGTGTCCTAACATCCGTGATTACATATTTATGACTGAATATATACAACAGCGTTGAGTTTTCATCAGAAATGGGGGAAAAAATTAGTGTATTCAAGAAAATGAATTGCTTCTCTATATTTTTAATTGATCGCAAAAACAATATACTTTAATTTTTATTGACCGTCAAAACCTCCGGATTCTTTAATAATTCCGTTTTTTTCGATTAAGCATTACTAAAGCCTTCTCTCTGACAGAACAGATCTTTTCAATTCACATGTGTTAGTAAGTGAGTGGTCTGTTGTGCAATCAGTTGAACGACTTGATGTATGTGAATAACTATATCTTTTAAGATTGTGTGCGGCACACACACATACGCTTAAAATCTATATAGTTTCGTATTACAAAAATGTAGTAATGTTAAACAAAAGGTATACGTTACAAAGATTTGTTAAATGATCAAATTTCAATTTCATTAAATTAACATAATGTAGTTAAGTAGTAAGTAGTACTATAATCTATTTGGAATGTGTAAATTAATAAGCACACGTATAAGTGAACTAACTATCCTAATACAATACTTGTGATTTGATAGTACTTTTATGTTGAAAAATAAATTAGTATATGATTATACTTTAATAGATTTGGATTTCTAAAAAAAGTACTATTCAAAGTACATTGTACAATGTTGTACTTCATTTAATTAAGTCTATTGAATGATGAAATGATGAATATCACATGAATGAATCAGAATTCAAGTTCTCTTCGTGATTATTGTAGAAATAAAAAAAAAAGAGAGAAGGTTTATCATAGTGAGCTGCTAATTAACGATAACATAGTGATACTTATAGATGATCATCTAATTTTAAATGTTCTAACGATGATTTAGAAGAATTCAGTAATCAACAATGCAACGATGGAAACAAAATCGTTTTAGTGTATTGTGTTATTGAGTCAGAGAGAATGTGTAAATTCAGCGACTGAATGAATATAATTAATAATAAATAGATTTTGATTCACTGATGAGTAAATCAATGTCTTATTAGTTTTAATCGAATTAACAAACCAGAATACGAATAGTAGTTAACTAACTAACTAACTAGCTAGCTAGCTAGCTAACAACTGTACGTGTTATTTCACTACTTATTCAATTCAATAAAATATTCGACTAATTATCCTGATTGTATTCATTTGTTGGTATTATCTTTAGATAGAAAAAAAAGCTTTTAAGATATTTATCAAAACCGAATCAATGTAGATAAAATTTAATTTTTACAAGTGAATTTGAAACACTTCATATTTTTAAAAAAAAACATACAATAAAATTTCAACTGTCGCGTGTTTTGGTTTTTCTTCCAAGAATTCCATAATCGATTGTAGTCTGTAATTAAACCATATTTGTGTAATAAAATGAAAACTCATCAGTGAATCCAATTCATGGTTATCTATAAAAAAATAGTTAAATGACCAGTTTGTGCTTTAAAAAGTACTCTTTCTTTGTGAACTAAGAATCATTAACAGATTGATCACTATCGTGAATAGTCATTGTATCATATCAGTCTGTCAAAGGCCTGTTAGTTTAAGTAGTATAATGCCTAATCATATAGGTAGTCTACCAAAATGGCGATATACTTTCTTATATTTGATTATGGTTGAACTGATTCGTATTTGCAGATTCAGATTACCTGGTTGGATTTCGCACAGTCATTGCTGATGGTGAATGAAAATGTTGAGTGTCATAGCTTAAAATCTGTCTCTTTACCCTCCTATAAACTTTGAGTTCTAGTATTCCTCCTTATTTTTCTTCTCTAGTCATTCTTATCATCATTACTACCAGTTTACGTCAACTCCTTTGCAATTCATGTTGTTATGATAATAACAACCTTGCTTAAGCCAATATATTTATGCCAGGCTTTACAATGATTATGACTAGCTTATTAAGATAGTTGATTATTTACTTTGAATATAGACTGACACCGGCTAAACAACTATTGAAGTCTTGAAGAGATTGTTTGATATCTGTTTCGTCCAAATATAAAACTTGTCAACATATCTCATCTGAAACTTCTTCAATCTTGATTTGCATGTTCTCACATTGATGCATTATTTTTTTATCCCTTCATACCGAAATAGATTTTTTTTGGCATCGTGATCATTGATTTGCCTACCGTGTTTTGTTGTTTGAATGAAATGACTGTCACTTTATATATTTGTCTTAATCATAGTCATTTTTTACCATCATGAAATATGAAAATCTATTTTTGTAAAGCTAAACCAACAAGTAAATTGATCAATAATTTATTGGTGATAAATTTTCTTTTATAACTTAATCTGTTCACAAGGCTACAGTTTGTACCTTATTATCTGCGTTAAATAATAATGGTCGAATGATAAAGCTATAGACTAAACTCAAAGTTATCGAAATCAATATGATTAATTTTTTTCACAATGTACTTTATCAAGGTGCGTTTGTGTATCATCTGTTCAATAAGTTATTCGAAGGTTGTAGAATGTTGGTTAAATGATCAAATCTTACTATAACATCAAATGATAATTAGCTTGACCTACATTTATTAATTTATGGCTGCTATTTTTGCTGTTTCATCTTTAAATAAAGTATCTTTTCGCTTACGTAACACATTGATTATAAACTAATGACGTATATAGATTAAGATTTTAACTGATTTACTTTTTAATGCCTAGAGAAGTAATTCATTTTGCAAGTTAATTAAACTACTTCCCTCGGTTGATAAACACACTTCAAAGTTAAATGCAGTAGTGTTCTTGTTTCTGTAGACATTCAACATGTGCAAATAAGATTTAAACTTTACTTTCTCTGTCAGTCATCTCTGCGATCATCAAGTATACACTCATTTTACTTAAGCTATGATTTCTTTTATGAGAAGATGTTAGATTTCAAGTAATTTCATGAAAAGAAAAACATATAGATTGTCCTGTCAGTTAAATGTAATGATTATAATTGTGTTCATCATCAAAGACGTTTAATTAATTTTGTACATTCTACGTTGTAACTGACTTACTGGCTGTTGAATTTAGTCATTATATCTCCCTGTTCACTGAGTGGATGGGGCAACTAAATGCTAATTATCTATGTCGACAGATTACATTAGTAGTAAATTAAAACAAAGTGAGAGAAATACAAGTGTTTATTCAGTTTATGTTGTAGTGATCACTTTATCATTATCAGACTAAATATTACCACGAATTCAGACTATTATTTTCTGAATGAAGCTACGCTTCTGACTCTCACTTGAAATCATGTACGAGACTGATTTATACTCAAGCTTTATCAATATTGTAGTTTTTGCCTAAGTATATATTTCTCTTTTCTAAAGTAATCCATTCTTGCTCTCACAATAAAATAAAAATTGATTTGTGAATTGTCAATCAATTTGGAAAGAGGAACATCAATCTAGTTTTCATTTATCATCACACTGATCCTAGATTCCATTTTCGATGAGACCATAGCATGCATCATAGTCTATCATTTAGTTACTAACAAATCCTATTGGTGATATTGATCTACCACTGCATGTGGAATATAATCTTCATTATTACTTTGCTCTTTAAACTACATCGATTAGATTTTATGACGCCCAAATGCAAAAATTCTTGTTATGATTATGATCAATTATGAATGATGTCTGAAATGATTTGTTTCTGCCTTTTTTTTGCCGCTTTGGTACTTTAGCAAAAGTGATCAGTTATTATTATTATTATTATTATTATTATTATTATTATTATTACTGTTTAATGATACAAATTTTCAATCTAAATGAATTGCATGGTTAACAAATTACCATAATTTATCTGATCCTCTTTTTATTTGGAAAATATACAGCAAAAACTTGAAAAAAATTATTGATTGATTTTCTTATTTTGAATTGCTTTTATTGATTTGTTCTATCCCATTCTACCTTTTAGATTAATCCACCACCAGCTGAACATCGTGTCTCACGTGTACTGGAGTTAGTGAAAGCATTTGAAGGAAGTATTTCATAAACAATTAACTATAGAGATGAATTATGAATTTTTGTGCCTAAATTTCTTTATCATCCTTTCTACTACAAACCATGTTAAATGATAATCATTGTGTTAATACTATTATTTTATTTTATGACTAATTGTAATGTGACTGATTACAATACTTCACATACCAAGATTTCTTACTCTTTTTTTTTCAGTACTTATTTATATTTATAATTGTAAACTTTTTGAGTGTATACAACATAAACCCATCACTCAAATTATTCACAAGCAGATGTGTAAACATTTGTTTTTTTTTCTTGTTTATTCTCTATCACTGCTGGTTATTTTCATGTGATTGCGCCACAAAGTCTTTTTTTTGTTTTGAGAAAAGTTGAAATCTTAAAATATCTGTTTATCAATTGACATTTTATATCTAATCCGACTGCTACGTAATCATATAATTTCATTTTATACTCACTCAATTGTATTTTTAATTTAAATTATACAAACTTAACTGTGTAATTATCCTTGTCTCTCTCTCCGTGTGTGTCTGTGTACGTGTGCGTGTGCCTCTTTTGTATTCTGCTTTTATGGAAAGGATTTATTGTATTGGTTTGTGCCTTGCAAAAGCTACCTGCTGTCGTCAAACTGAAACAACAACATCAACAACAAATTATTCAATGTGTCAATATTTTTATTTGGTCTAAATAAATATTTTCATTTTTTTTTCTTTCTCATAAAGTAAAACACATAGGCAATAGATGATATTATTTTCAGATTTAAATATATATATACAGCATGAAATTTTTGTTTCACCATGAAATCATAAAAATTATATAAATTTACCTTTTATAATTTTATTCATTACTTACTTGAGTGTTTGGTCTCATTGTTTGTGACTAATGTACAATAATAATTAACAAAAAAAAATATTTTATTGAATGATTTATTTATAATTGATTATTGACCGTTTAGTGCTTTATTATTATCATCATCATCAAACATTCTCTGTTCTTGTTAATTATTAATACTAACTATTGACAAACGAATAAACAAAAATTATATTTTATTTCTGTAATATCACATGATCATTGAATCCCGGATAGCGTATAGAATTGGAGAAGATTATTTGTTTTTGAGTACTTTTACAATTGGTTTTCTTAAATTTATTCTTCCAAACTATACATAATATTCATACATCAACTTTGTTCTTTTTCATACATATGTTGACAGAATATATATATATATAAAAGAAAAAATATGTATATTATGATTTCTATTCAACATATTACATATTTATATATATAGAGTCAGCTGAATTAAATTAAATAATAAACACACAATCGAACTAGTTCACATTCTAATTAACTGAGGAAGAGGATAAGGATTTGATGAGTTAATTTCAGAGATGCTTAGCAATGTTGAGTTGTCCAGTTTGTTGGAGGCCAGATTAACTAAGATAGTTGTTAGAATCATGGAGCTAGACGTAACCCTATCTGACTCGTCTTAAATCCTGGTCGTTCCAGTTTATAAGGAAATTTTGTGGTAACCACAAAGAAATCAGTTTGACTTATATAGTACGAAAAATGGTAACCTCTGTAATCATCCGACATCTGTCTCGTGGTCAGAGACATCAGACTCTGTTGGTTCCAGATATAGGCTTGTATATATTGACTTAATATCCACGTTAACACCCTTACATATCTGAGCAGCATGATTGACGAGCAAGGTGGATCCGATGCAGATGTGAGGGCGCGGATTGGCAAAGCGAGGGCTGCATTTCTACAGTTGAAAAATATCTGTAACTCCAAACAAATCATTCAACACCAAAATCAGGATTTTCACTACAAATGTCAAGACAGTTCTACTGTATGGAGCGGAAACTTGGAGAACTACGAAGAAGATACAAGTATTTATGAACAGTTGTCTTCGCAAAATACTTCGGATTCGTTGGCCAGACTATCAGCATTAACTTTCTGTGGGAGAGAACAAATCAAATTCCAGTGGAGGAGGAAATCAGGAAGAAGCGGTGGATGTGGATAGGACACATACTGAGGAAAGCGCCGAACCGCGTCACAAGACAAGCCCTCAAGTTCAAAGGAAAAGAAGAAGTCCAAGGAACACATTACGCCGAGAAATAGAGAAAGATATGAGAAGAATGAACAAAAACTGGGAAGTGAAGCCCAGGACAGAGTTGGTTGGAGAAAACTGGTGGGCGGCCTATACTCCGTTGGGGGTAACAGTTTCTCTCTAAATGCGAAACGATAGGTCGGAACTGCGATATGTCACTATCCAAACTTATGGTAGGGAGTAAAGCTGTTGTGCGTGCCTATTGTTTCATTTATCTCTAATATCTCATCATACTTGGTGGGCTAATATGGGGTGAAATATGGGCTAGACTTCAAGCAGTTCTATTGGCTTTCGGCAAACTGTGGTACCTATGACGAAGGTGAGATCTGCATCTACTAACTAAAAGGCCAGTTTATTGAGCGGCAGTCCTTGCTTTTTTACATTATGCCAATGAAACATGTCCTAAAGAAAATAGAATATATACATGGACTACATGTCTTTAGTCATAAACTCCCCAAAACACTGCTTGTATGTTAATTAACTGGTTTTGTATATTCTGTACATATTAGACTATTAATTAACTACTAGGTAATCCATACACCTATTGACTGTACAGACTTTTAGAATGATATATAATTATGGTTATTACTGAGGATAAATCAGTTTTATGTTCTCATTGCCATGGCAGTTTCGTCCTGTTACAATAAGTAGCCGACAGCAGTTATTCCGCAGTCTTACTAAACAACATTTCAGTAACAGTAATCAGCATTTAGATTGTCACACAGCAGCGCTTTAACTAACAAACCAAGTTACTTCAGAGTTTTTTGAAGTAACGGTCCACATGAAAACCAAGAAAGAGGAGAAGTCCAAGAATAAATTCATGAGAACTGCTTCTCAGCTTTCAGAATCCTCTAATGCAACAAAATCACTACCGATGCTGTCTGATGACTAAAAAATCACAGTTATAGGAGAGAAAACAAGTGACGTGAATAGTTTTAGAAAACCAAGATATAAACTTAGCGGAGGCTGGGGTAGTGGTAGGCTTTTCAATCCATACCGGGACGTCGACAGTCAGAGTGGTCTAAATCGCCGGAGCCTAAAAAATCAATCCAAAGAGATGACAACTAGAATAATTCTGATTTTGACTATCAAGTAGCAGCCGGAAGTGGTCACTCAGAGCACGTTTTAAGTTGTTCAGATGATCAGAAAAATCTCGAGAGCCAGTCGAAGCATAGCTCAGTGGAATTCGAAAAACTAACAACCTGACACCGGATATAATTCATAAAGTAGACTGAAGGGTTACGCTTTGGAAGAATGAATGTTTCTGTATCGATTTCCCAACCAAACACTTATCAAGCACACTGTAAAGCGAAAACAAAGAAGAAACCTCAGAATGTTTCAGGCAAGTTTTTAATGTCAATATAAGTTAATGATTCAGTGAGAAATCATGTCTCAGTCATTTCAGTTGATTTATTGATTTTACAGATTCTATACACATTAGATTATTGAATAACGACTCACTTGATTCATTCAAGTTTATTGTTTGACTGAAGCATTTAAAATGATGAGTAGTTCGCTGTTCTAGGAATCGTTTAATTAGTAATTATTGAATAAAGACACAGTGTTCTTTCTTTCTTACTTTGAGTTAATAGAGCAGTCTTGTCCTGTTTCAATAAGTACCAAGTTGAAATACTTCAAACTCATATAAAATAGCCGTTTTAGTCGGAATAATCAGTATTTAGCTCAAATCACAACTGTGAAATATATCAGTCTTGTTTCAAGATACTACGTTTTGATAGATACATACATCTCTTGCAAACATTTAGTGTCTTTTTAACAAGTCATCTTCTTAGTTAGGGTTATAAAGTCCTAATTTAAACAACGTGTAATTCTAATTGTTTTACTAAAATCTACACTTTGTATTAAAAAAGCCTAATTGTTATGCTGAAATTATTCACTAAATTAGTGTCATATGTGAAATAGTTTTGTGAAAAATCAATAATAATACTAATAATTAAATCAGGCATACAAACAGTAAAAAATTGATCATATTCAATGTAGATCTAAGTGAATGTGATAGATAGATTTATTATTTAGTCATACATTTCTTTAAAAAATGAATCATATAGCATTGATTACATTACATTAACTTCCTGGGAATTTTATTGTTAATTTCATGTAATCATCATTAAATCCACAACAATAAACAGATCAAGTCTTGCTTGTAAAATTAAAATCACTATGAAATGTTATTTTTTTTGCACTGTCAATTGAATAATATTGGCTGGATCACACATCGAGAAAACAATTTTGTTTCTTACAAAAGTATTAAAAAAAACAAACAATCAATTTAAAATTGATCCATCATAAAAATCTCTATATCACATGGTATTACAAAAAATAAGGTATAAAATACAAAGAACTTAAACCGATTTCTCAATTATCGAGTCCTACTTAGCTGTACTGTAGGATTTTGATGAATAGAAAGTTTTATTATTTTCTCTAACCTGTTTGTAAATAAAATGTGATAGTTGATAACGAAGGAAATTCTACTCAACGTGGAACATTTTATTGCTTTGAACATTTTAAGCTTACAAATTCTAGTAAAATGAGCTACAAGTATATGTGAGATAAAGAAAATGTTAACAGTACATGACTTGAAATATATTATCATCCAAATAATTTAATTTCAGAGCAATGTATACAATAATAACTTACCAAGTTTAGTCGGATTTCCAGAGTTTACTGCTGTGTTTTTACTCTATACCATTTTTCATACACAATTTTATTAGTCGATAAATTAACTGATGTTAATTATATGCAAATTTGTCATCAAATCAATCATTGAAACTGGATAAATTGAGTAATGGCACACGATGGAATATAGGACATTTGTTTTGACTTGATACTCGTTGACTAAATGTACTTGCAGCCTAGTATTGATATGTGCATATCGTTAGTCATAATCGTCAACCTTATTAAATCTTACGACCAAATGATACAATCTAGATGGATGTACATATACATATTAATTTACATCCATAGCTACAATACACACATTCTTACAAGTAATTTTAAAATAAGTTATTTACCGTTTATTATAGGTTTGCTCATATTATTTTACAATAAATATTCAATAATATAATTTTAACAAACAAATATACAAGTATTATACAACAACATATAATTTAAGAAAAAAATATTCATAATATTTGTGTACATAATTTTCAAAACTAAGGTCATACATTGAAAACAAAACAAAACAACTTATCAGTTAGTCAATAATAATTGTTAAAACATCAATATTTTGGTTAAACCATGTTGTTTATTATGTTTAAAATAATAAAATTTAAATAATTATTTTCGAATAAACAAAAAGTTAATTTGAATGAACAACACATGAAATTCAATGAATAACTAAACAATTCAATTTCTTTATTATATTATATTTCTTCTACTTAATTAAGCTTTATATTTATCACAAGATTTTAACATGATTATTAAGTTAGTTATATGTTTTGGTTAATAGTTAAAGTTGATTCTTTACTTTTGTTTTAATTATGTTTTTTTTTCATCAATTTCTCATAATTGTTCACCTACATTTTGGGGAGGAGTATTGAAAGTATCCTGTGATCTGTGTTATTTGTTTTTCGCTGATCAGTTTTATTTTTCATCAATAAAAAATCTTATCGGAACGAGTAGTTATGTTTCCTTCATTAAAGAAATTATCAGTTGCCATTAGGGGTTTTCATTCTTTTAAATAAAACATCAATTGTATAATTTCTTTCCTATCTATCTATTCTCCTTCTTATGTTATTCTTTATTACAGAGAATATAATCGGTACTGATTGATTCATTAAGAATTATATTACTGTTACAGTGATTAAAAATTTTTATTATTCAAATTAGGACATTAATTACAAAGAATTATTTTACAGATTTTTTTTTCAAATTGTGTTAACAAGGTAGTTTAGGGTTAGTTTTTATTGGGTTCGTCACTTAGTATGCTTGAGGCTATTACGAGTTTACCTTAGTCGATAAACGCGAACGAGATAATTACCAGCGTCCAGATAGGCTACCTTGAATCCCAAAGTAAGGTAAGAAGACTTTGTAAGCGTAGAAAGTATATTCTACAAACACCCAGCAATCACAGTACAATCAAGCATACAACTCTCGTTTATTTATACATCATAGAAACGTCCTTGGGACAGTTAAGAAAATAGCACACTAAAATACACAGCAGCCAACCACAGCCATGGATTTTCCTGGTGGGAATTGAAATCTCAAGGTCAACTGATCAGCCCATGCTGGCAAACGTGAAATCCAAAATAAGGCATTTATCAAGCGAGTTCTGGAGATCTAACATCCCCAACAGTTTTGCTCAATATTATTTTCGTTTTTAGTTCAATTTAATAGATGCCCAGTATAATATTCGTTCGATTTTTTCAGTGTAATAATTTGTTTATTAGGGATACTACTACCCCAAACTCAGGTCTCATATAGTTGAAAAATGAAAATTTCGGAAACGTGAAAAAATCATTGCTCGACATGAGACAAACGGTAAAAGAAATGTTTGGGCCTATTTGCATCAAGCTAGGCTGCCTCTTATACTATCCTACGCAATATATGTGTACACCATATGCTATACTGCTTTGTAGAGGTGAAGGTCTCCTATGAGACTAGAAGTTCGCTATGAATATCGTGGATGGCTTTGTATTGATTTGGTAAGCATCGCTAACAGTCCATATACAAAATTGGTAAGCATTGCGACCGATTGAATTGATATAGGTGGTTGTTTCGCAACATTCCCGAGGGCCATTGTCATTTGGGGTGTTGCTGTATTGCATATCACCATTGCTAATAATAATGAGTGTTGACAGTCATGTAAGCGGGATGGGTCGAAATGGTCTGTTCATGCGGTGCATATTGATTGACGCGATCATGGATCGGAAATATATATACTAGTATGTATATATAAATGGTGTGAATAGCCCACCAGGGTATCAGGTACCTGTGTAGTTGCACCACATGCTTGAGCTGAACTGTTTATGTGGAAATGGTAACACGTGAGCAGTCTCCTCGGTCCTCTTGAAAACCAATGAAAAAAAATTGTGAATTTGTTTATTATAATGTTACTCTTATTTTCTTTATGATATTTTTTGTGTTAAATTATTGGGAACTTCATTCTGAATTGTGTGCAGTATTCGTCTTTACAAATAATTCTCTGTATTATTCCCCTTATATGTGATATTTATTAACCAATCAATAAGTGTGTGTGTCTAACTAACTCAACATAGAAATAAATGTATTTATGTCGAAATCGATAGATTATGACATGTTAATAAAATTCTCTCTCGCTGTATCCTTCGTATTTTTATCTTGATCGTGAGAATTTCAGTGGTTTCCAGTAGCAGGTGATTACAGTAGTTCTAACGGTTACAATACTTCTGAATATCTGAAAGAATGTTTTAGTTAATTGGTTTTTTCAAGGTTGTAGATTGAAAATAAATCATATCAATTTTGAAGGTCATTTGAACACTCCTACCCATTGGTTGTAGCTTTTTGATAAACTTGTTAATTCCAAACTCTTACACGTGCTTTATTCAATAAGTAAAAAGTTAGTTAGTCGTACGACTGATTAGTCTGTTTTCAGGACTGAAGATTCTGAAATTATTTCATGTGAATATGAAAACATGAAATTTACACGTTTGTTCATAACAGTTATGAACGAATACCACTGTGGTGTGTGCTACTTATATGAACGATATAAGTAGTATAATAAAGGACGTGAAAGAAGAAGTCTCACGGTCAGAAGAGGAAAACGGAAAGCAAATGGAGCAAAAGCAAGAAGTAAATGGAGTACCAACAGGAAGGAAAGGAAGCAACAACAGGAATGGAAGAAGGATGGAGTGTTGGAAGTCACGACTCAAAGATGGTGTGCAAATAGAGTATTCAATGTAATGTTTTCGTTTTTAGCTGACTGAGGGTGTTAATTCGCATAAGACAATCTTCCTCGCCTGCCTCAGTCTTCTCACCACTAGCCTAATTCAGAAAAATCATTTGAAATTTACTAGGAAGCTGTAGACTTATGTGAGAATTAGAAAAATGCCTATTAACACGTTTTAGATCATATACTTGTTAGCACTTACTGTGATACCGATTTCATTTCTTTTCTTAAATAGAACAAGAATAAAAGTTTGAGCAACAACAAACCTCACATTTTCTTTACTTAGACGTTTTTCAGATCCTGACAAACTATATGTGATATTTGAAATAAATATAAAACTATATCCAACCAAACTCATTTGTATGAGCATTTTTTGGTTTCATTTTGTAATTAATATTTGTAAATATTACTGTTGACAAGAAACTACAGTGATAAAAGCAAACTTATATTACTCTGATTAAATTTTCCTTTGACTTATTTTAAAATACTTTTATAGCTTATTAAACAGTCGATATTGTTTTATTTCACTATAAATACATTTTAATATAAATTTATAACAAATTGTAAATATCTCTATTTAGGTCATCATAATTAATAAAACAGTGACAAATAGTTATGCATTTCTTCGAAATGAACAATGTTTGTTAATTAGATATAAGTTGATTAACTCATTAGAATCATAAAATTTCATGATAACTTCAAGTAATTTTACTGACTTGTCAGATAAATTCTTTTGTATCACTCATTACTTATAGTGAAAATAGTGAAAAATCATTTATATCTGTACAGTAAATAATTTGATGTAGTTTTTTTTCCTCAATTCGATAAAAACAACCTTCATACCAGATGCTGCTATTCATAATATCCTACTACAGATAATCGGGATATCTGTGGATGGAACAAAGTTAACATTTGTTTTCATGGAAAACATATGAGATAATTAAAAACTGTTTAAAAATTTAATCTTCATATGGATAAATAATTAACAGATTGAATTTATCTAATGATTGTGAAAGATAATTACAAATCACAAACCCTATTGTATGATCAAGTTGGAATTCAGTTAAAAATTACTAAATGGAAGTAGTAAAAGTTCATTTTATTTTATATAATGTTTTTATAAACTTTCTGTTGGGCGAGTCGAGGTTAACTACGATAACCACTAAAGACCAATTACATTCCAGTTACCAAATAAAATCACTACGTGAAATCGAAATGAGGAAAAAAAAGGCTAGATACAGGAATGAACGTCTCTATTTGTTGGTGATCTCGTGGTATCGAAACAATACCGAGATTGTGCCAAAGGATATAGACGCGACGATAAGCAAGATGAAGGAAGGCAATACAAACGGGAAGTAGGTGTGTACAGTACATATAAACAAAGAGCACAGTAAAACAATCACTGGTATAATAATAATAGTTTCTATTAAACCAATCGCTTTCATTTCATAAAAATGGAGTCAATACAAACTTCTGATATAATTTTTAAAAAGTAAGAAATTTTTTCATCAGATAACAATTAAAACTTAAGTAATAACTTCGCATTATATTACAACTTATTTTAGTAACATTTCATGAATCATTGTGTTCCAACTTTTCAGTTTAATATAAACTATGAGGAGTTGAAAATTTTTTGGCATCAACCAACAAACACATCCAACATGCAATATAAGTTACAGTTAAGTGATTTTAGAAAATTTATGAGTTTTCAAAGGTTTATTATCAATTTTCTCATAATGTAATACTGTAGTAATACCATTTCATAATTTTGTTAATCTGAGTGTGAATACATTCTTTTTCAGAGACTTTTTTCTGAATCCTCCTTATAACCAGAACGTTTTTTGGAAGATAAATTTACCAGTTAACTCTTTATTTGATAAATTTACTAGAATTTGAATGATAAATATACAAGACAGATTGATTTACTAATCTTATTGTGAAGAAGTCATTGGTAAAAATCGTTATTTGTCTATCCATCCATCGCTTAAATCAATTGTTTTACTACATAGTTAAGAGGTTCGATAATAAAATCTTTGAAATGAACATATCTACACAAATCCAATTGTCCGAATGGTAGCTGATAGACTGAATAAATAAAAAGCTTAATAATAGGTTACTGAAGTTCTTTTGATGACCCACGATGAAAGTTGAGGCCAGTGTTCCTTCTGACAACCGAAGAGACAATAAATATAAGGACACGCAGTGTTCTCACAATGTGGAAACTGGAAGAACCATTCAAGTTGCAGACGAAATTATGAGATACAACCTGGTGGTAGTCGGAATCAGAGAAACACGTTGGACGCATTTCGGACAACAAAGACTAGCTTTAGGAGAGATGCTATTATACTCGAGCAATGAAGAAGAAAATACCTCATATAAACAAGGAGTTGCACTAATGTTGTACAAAGAAGCACAAAAAGCACTTATAGGACTAGCGATCATCAAAGCGTCATTTAAGACAAAGAAAAAAGGGATTACAATGAATATCACACAGTGTTGTGCACCCACCAGCGATACAACGTAGACGATAAGAATCAATATTATGGGATGCTGCAGTCAATCATCGAGAAATTCTCAGCAGAGGACCGCACCATTCCGATGGGACACAAACGCTAAAATTGGAATGGACAACACTGGATACGAAGACATCACATGACAAGATGAACTAGGAGAAATGAACGAAACTGGTGAAAGATTCGCTAATCTATGTGCTTTCAACAAAATGGTCATAGGGGCACAATATTCCCCTACAAACACATACGTAATGTCACACGGATTTCACGGAATCACATTACACAGAACCAAATCGATCATATCTACATCACTAAAAATTGAAGAGGGACCATGGAGAACGTCAGAACCAAGAGAGGAGCTGACATGGCTTGAAATCATCACTTGTTAGTGGTCATGATGAAACTGAAACTCAAGGAGCACTGGACAACTGGTCAAATATCTATAACTTAGGCATGTTCTGAGGTTCTAAGACACAAGAAGCACTAAAACAAAGAATGGATCTCTCTTGATACGCTGGTTAAGATTAAAGAAATGAGTTACAGGAAGACAGCAATCAAAATCAACCGAACAAGAGCAGAGAAAGCCAAGGAACAGGCCGAACACACAAAAACAAACAAGCAAGTGAAGAGGAATATCAAAGTTGATATTCGAAAGTATGTGGAAAATCTATCAGTGATAGTGGAAGAAGGTGAAAGAGAAGGAAACACTAGACAACTACACAACATAACGAAGTGGCTCACTAAGAAATATAGTACACCAGTACGAACAGTGAAAAGCAAGGAAAGCAAAAATTAATAACATTGAAGAACAACCAAACAGGTGGATAGAGCACTTTGAAGAACTCTTCAATCGACCAACCCCACTAAACCTACTCAACATCGAAAGAGAACTCACGAAGTACCTAACTAAAGTTAATCCACTAATAATTGACGAGATCAGCATGGCCATCAGAAAAATCAACAGCAGCAAAGCATCGCGACAAGAAAACATTCCAACAGAGATCACGCTACCTTCATCAGGATTTGGAATGAAGAACAAGTATCAACAAGCTGCGAAAAAGGACGCCTCACCAACATGCAAAAAAGGATATCTCAGCAAGTTTGAGAACCACGTAGGCACCACTCTTCTATCAATACCAGAAAAAGCCTTCAGCAGTGTTATTAAACAGGATGAAGGACGCTCAGTTTCGAGATCTAAAGGCTGGATTCCGACCAAATCGCAACATTACGGAGCATCGTGGAACAATCAATTGAATAGAACTCACCACTCTACAACAACATCATTGACTACGAGAAAGCATTTGATAGGGTAAACAAGATAACACTATGGAGGCTTCTGTGACGCTATGGTATACCTGACGAGATAGTCAACATCATACGGAATTCTTATGATGTATTCGACTGCAAAATCGTACTCGAAATCCTGATGACAGACTCGTTCGAGGTGAAGATCAGTGTCAAGCAAGGTTGCTTACTCTTACTTTTTATCTTTCTCCCGGTGGTCGATTGGATTGTGAGGTTGTCAACATCTAAAGAGAAGCACGAGAAACAGTGGACGGCTAGGATGCAGCTGGACGATCCGAACTTTGTGGATTATCTAGCTCCCCTAACCAACACACGACAACATATCCAGGGGAAGACGACAAACGTAACATCAGCCTCTGCAGTAGGAGGTCTCAGCATGCATAAGAAAAAATCAAGATTCTCCGATACAATACAACAGGCATCAGCAAAGTCATACTTGATGGAGAAGCTTTGGAGGATGTAGAAACTTACATATATCTGGGTAGCATTACTGATAAACCAGTTAGATCTGATGCAGATGTAAAGACATGAGTTAGCAAGCAGTGGCAATACTGCTACAACTGAAGATCATCTGCAACTCCAAATAACTATCAACCAACACCAAAGTCAGAATTTTCAAAACAAATTTCAAGATAGTTTTACTGTATGGGGTGGGAACTTGGAGAATTACGAAAGCCATCATGCAGAAGATACAAGTATTGATTAACAATTGTCTACGCAAAATATTTCGGATTCTCTTGCTATGCACCAGCAGTAACAACCTTCTGTGAGAGGAAACAAACCAGATCCTAGCTGAGGGAGCAATCAGGAAAAAGCGTTGGAAGTGAGTGGAACACACATCGCGGAAACCATCCAACTGCGTCACAAAACAAATCGTAGCATAGAATCCTCATGACCAAAGGAAAGGAGGAGAACACATTACAAGATAATTGGAAGCAGACATAAAGAGAATCAATAGCATTTGGGTAGAACTGGAAAGGTCCAGGACAGAATAAGTTGGAAAATCCTGGTCGGTGGCCTATTCGCTATAAGGGGTAACAGGAGTAAGTAATCTTTTAACCTTGTCTTTAAAACTAACTTTTCAAGTCACAAGGACAGAATTTCATGCTGTTCAATATTTTCTAGATATGTAGTCAAAATAAGTTACAAATTAAATTAAGACATCGTTTCAGTTCTCATTGGTTTTCAATTGACGTCACTTCTTAACGAAAATTACTTTCAAGCTAAACAAAACTTTATTCACCCCATAGTAAATAATAAAAATGCAATTTCGTCAATAGATTAACTATTTCCTTCTCTCTCTCTCTCTCTCTCTCTCGTAAACTTGTGTAGTCTACATCGAACAAATCACAAGACAGAAATATAGTTTAGATAGTCATATGCAGATTTTAAACAATCTATTTATAGTCTGTTGATTGATTGATCGGCTTCACACTACCGATCAAATGGTTATCATACATTGGGTACATTTTGTTCAATGTTGATCATGTCTTTGTCTGTGTTTCTTATTTATTCGATATTTTATCTAAAATAAAAATCATTAAAAGGTAATCACCTACTATTTGTACAAAACTAATTTAATATAACTAACATTTTTAACCACAACATTAAAAATATTGTCATTAGTAATACAACGAAAATTATAATTTAGATTGGTCAATAAGTAGCGACTACGAAAATCAGAATAGAATGAAGGTAAAGGATAACAGTCCAAAGTTTTATCAAGTAAAATTTACTGTAAACAGTAATATGGCACCACATGTGTAGAGAAGGAATATATATTTCGTTTGTATATGTTATGACAGATAGAAGTTCGTGCTGATGATGTTGTTCAGAAGAACAATGAAAGCTCCACAACCAAAACAACCAGCTCAGAGAACGAAACACCACCACAAGAATCCAAAATGTCTACTTCTTTCCATCTGAAGTACATCAGCTTGATATATCCACATTCCAGTTTTGATGTTCATATCAGAATTCAAACCTACGGCCTTACGTTTTAAACACTTGATGAGTAATAGAAATTTTGCACATTCCACTGATAAATTAATTAGTAGTTGTATTGAATATCTAGGTTTTCAATAACAATTACACAGTAACTACATTATAGTGATAACTTAATTTCTCTAAAATTTTTAGGAAACACCCTACAATGTGAAATTTCTACTGATAGTTCATCTCTAGAAAATATCACAAAAATATGCGAGTTTTTTTATTAGCTATACATTGCTGCTATTCTTTTCAAAGATCATTCATACATAAGAAATAAATATTCATTAATCTAACTTGTCAATTTTAAAGCAGACGTGCTCTCTATGAATTTCCTAATAGATTAGCAATGTAGTTTATCTTAACTTCTTATTTAACCGTATCTGTGGAGTAGGAAATTGGTTTAGAAATGAAACTTAGCTATCTTAATCAGCGAAATTAACGTGGATCATCCACTACCATTTTCATCGAGGGATGAAAAATGATTACTGAGACTAAGTTTCATAGTTACAGTTTACTTGCTCCCTGTTAGAGTCCGAAACGACTAACTGATGTTCGAACCGTGAAAGATACTATGGTTTCGTCAATAGTAATGTACTTTGTGATGTATTTACTGTTTAATGATTCTACAGTGCTTGTTTCATGAAAAATAAGATGTCGGATAATCATTGTTTTTTGAAGTTAGAAGTTTCGGCACTACGTCTGATATAGGATGATAAAGAATTAATTTATTCTAGGTGGAAAATCTTAACTCAGTAACATAGTTCATTACTTGATAGGTGGGTAATTGATGTAAGTAATTCTGTGTTATTTACATAACCCATATTCATTGCCCACATCAACCCCTGTTATCTAGTTCAGTAATAGGACAAGGGGATTTAGAACGATACACTACCATGTTGATTTCTGCGGTTTTTCTTCTTCAGTCGTACTGTGGTGTGAGCTACTTATAAGTAGTATATGACGTGAGTGTCAACGTAATGTCTGGCAGCAGAAGATGGGGGAAGATCAAGAAAGGAAGAGTTAGAAAACAATGGAATTTGTATGAAACTCATGAATAGTGACAATGGACTGATGTTTTGCAACAGGAACAGTCCAGTTCGATAGGATGGACTAATAATTTGCAAGTTAACGATTTACGATATAGTTTTCCTATTTTACTGAGTAACTCTGTAATTTTCGTTAAATACAATCCGGTTGAACCACCTGTGTTCTCATTCACTACAGTAGAATTCAACTATGAACCTTGTCGTTAGAACACACTATGAATTCTCCATTATATTAGCGTTAATTAATAATCCTGAGAGAGTATTAAACTCGTCTACTGGTCTTCATACAATTGCAAACAGTTTCATTGGCAAAAAAAAAAAAACAAAACAAAAACAGAGTAAAGAGAATCACTGGAATAATTTTCATAATTACAAAACAAAATACTGATTAAATATTCTTCAAAATATGGACACAAATATACAATCTTTTATAATAATAATATACAGAATAAAAAATATATTTATAGTAAGTAGATCTATCAAGTAGACAACAATTATCGTTTGTTTGTTTTTTTTGTGATAAAATGTAAACAATAATATATAATTCAATTCAATTCAAAGATACATGCTCCAATTACACATATACACAGACATGAATACATAAGCCAAGTATAGTTTGTTATTACTTATGATGGATGACATGAAATACAGGTGAGATTGTGTATAAACAAAACAAATAAACAAGACAAGTATAATACGATCATCAACAGATAGATAGATAGATAGATAGATGGAATACATAAACCTGCAGACAAAATGATCAACAACAAAAATACCATTTAATCATTAGTTTTTGATAAATGTTTGATCATACTGGACATGAAAACAAAGAAAAAGATCTAAATGAAAATAATAAATTATTATTAGCATAGGCTATTAGAAATCTATTTCACAGTTTAAAAGGCATCATGCATTTCTTTTAAATGACGAATACTGTAATCATAAGGCAAAGAGAATTCGAGATCTTTCAATTTAATCAATGACTGTAAAGTATCGTTGAATCCTGTTGATGTGAAAAATAAAACAGGAATTTAAGTAATGAACAATTAGAGAGAAAAACATTTTATTAAATAATATTTTACTTCGATTAATTTACGGAAACAATAATTTACTCTGAAAACAGTTAGTTAAACTGACTAACCATTCTGATTCAAAGTGTTAGTTAGATCCAATTCTTTAGGCTAGACACCTTAATTTAGTATCTTATGGTTTCCATGCAATTAAATTGTTTTGCATGAAAGAACGTGACATTGTTTGATCCCAAAAATGTGATTGAATAAACTCAGTCAATTATTTCGAGGTTGCCACTTTTTAAGTTGAAGGTTACCATTCACAAAAACAATTAACAGTATTTTTGAATGAGCACAGTTTTACATCAAAACTGTCATGAACAGTTCACTGACTTGCTTTATTTGGTAAACATTTGTGTAATGTTACGCATTTCTGTGTCATGTTCGGTGTTTTACTGATTATATTTGAAAAACAGGAACCATTGTAATTTCTACGAGAGTAAAAGATTGGTGCATGTAAATGTTTATTGATTGACTATAAAACTTGTCCGCAAAACAAGTCCATAAAATAAGTCGTCTAAAAACGTTATCATTAGACCAAACTATAAACATATAATATTGAATGAAGTTCATATTGAATCATTACAAAAAATATTAACCTAAAATAATATTACTTGCTTATCCCGTCATATTAATTTGTATATTGAGCCATTTGATAATAAAGAAGTTAAATTTGAAAAATTTCCATTTAAATAAAATGACTAATACAACGGAGTAAGAACAAAATTGTACCGAAAAATATTTGCACATGAGTTTTAGTAGCATCCAAATAAATAAATAACTTTCGTATCTAAAGTCTAATAATTGTCGAAGAAAACATAATTTCATATAGAGAATGTTGAGTCGATTATAGCATGTAACACTATGAGCCTCTGAATTTAATTTTTGATCCTATATCGAGAGAAACAGTAAGCTAACAGCATTCAACAATAAGTGAATAATAGTATTCAACAACTACAGATTATTAGTTTATAGAAAAAAGAAACATAGGCACCTCATGTAATTCATATCTGATTATCAATCGATTTAATATAATATCCGATCGATGGGATAAATGGTTATCACAGATTCCCAATTGTAGAGAAGCAGCTTTTGTTTATGTAAAACATAATCAGGTTGTGCTTAAAAAGAGCACCTTAGAAAGTCACCAGCTTCAACTAACATTTTAAAGGATCAAGCCCCGGGCTTTCGGTCTTGCGCGCGAACGATTAACTCAGGACCAGTGAGCGGGAACCGAATGGTGGTAATGTCTAATTTTGATCAATCCACAGTCTTACGCCTCCTCATCCACCATCTTCGATGAGCACTGCTCCATACCCGAACACGGCTGAACTCCATTGGTCACGACTTCTCAGTAGACTTCGAGGGGAATTTCTCAAGAAGCTAATCACTGGTGAGCATATGATAATTTGCATGATAGTCTTGGATGTGCACTATTGATGAGTCCCAAACCAGAACTAAACGACAGTTCGGTGCTGCCAGGTTTCTAATGCTGACCGATTCATGATTTCAAAAAGTAACTCAACAATTTCCACAACCCTATCATGCAAACATTTTGAAAGGCAAAACTATGCCCATATGAACATCACTATGACTAGTAACTAAAGTGCTATCTACATCATTATTATTATCATCAACAGCAACGTACAACTTCGTACGTAAGTACATCAGTTCAAGTTGCCATAGCACATTAGCATTATCTACATCCTAATTTGAGTATCCACCAAAACCATTGATCGATACATGGATCTATTATTTGCATTTTATTTTACTCAGTAGAAAGCTTTTAATAAATGATTTATATATATATATATATATATATATATATATATATATATATATATATATATATATATATATATAAATGTATATATTGGAACGTCAATTATATCAACAAGTTTATGCACATCATTCTTCAGTTTTAATGTTATTTGGTTGTGCCATTTAGAGTCTTTTGATGTGTGTTAGTGTTTATGAGCTTTAATACAAAATTCAAAAATAGATGACCTTAAATGGCATTGATTAATGCATACTGGAAAATAATCATCTATTTATGAATAAAATGTGGGTGATTATATGTTGTATGGTGTTAAAAAAGAATAATCATTTAAGCATGTATATTTTTAGTATATTCTAATTAATTTATAGAATAGTGACGGAGAACATAAATTTAACATGATACAGTTTAGCACTGTGATTTTATCGATCTTTTATGGTATGTAACTGATTTAAAAAAAAGGTTAAAAAATAAATGGGAGGATTAGAAGGAGAAATGGTGTTACTCATCGAATATCATCAATAGATTACTGATGAATAGATTTGTATGGAGACATTCTGTTTGGTAAACTTTTTATTAACAATCGTTGGTTCTTGTGAAACTAGTCAAAGAAACAGTGATAGTCGATCAGAGGTTAACGTAATAGTTCCTCCTAAAGAAAAGTAACATTTTCAACTCTAACAGAAATGTTTTAAATGTCTCTTTTTTACCTGACGACAAGGATATCCTAATAGGTTTCAAACATAGTTTGCAGAAAATATCAAAGTAAACAACAAGAAAAGCTTCAATACAGTCATCCCTGTTGAATAATCTGCTTGATATGTGATACAAACTACATGTAACGAGTGTATTGACAGTGATCAAAAAACCTTTTGAGAGCCATTTTAAGTAGGTTGTATAAATCTAATCTTTGTAGAGAAAAAGTAATGAGTTAACTTTCAAATCTCTTTATAACAGAAGTGAGCAGTGTAATAACTGAACATTTTCCATTCTTTGTTTAATTACAAGCACAACCCAGTAAGAACAACTAAAATTTATTTTTCTTTTTAAACCTCCAAAATTTTCGTTGTATTGATTGATAAAACTGTCTTAAATATTCTACAACTGTCATTCCAATGAATTTTTTGTACTCTGTATATAATGTGATTCTCAGTTTACTTTAAATTACATAAAATCTAGGCCTTGTCGCCAAATGTTAAGAATTCATTTTTCTAACTTATTTCTATTAATTTAGTTGAAATCATCAAGTTGAAGAATTTCAGTGATAACATTTACAAATTCTGACCAAAAGTATTTCATATAAAAAGAGTCTAATAATAACAGTTACATAAATTAAAAAACGCAGTTACCTGTACTCAAAGTATAACTCCATGGTTCATACATAGACTGAACAAAAGCATGATTTCGAAAGATCATTCTTAGCCAAGAAATTAACTTTCCTTCACTAATTTTAAAAATAAACAGAAAAAATTTCATAAAAACATGGTATGGTGTTCAAATAGACTTATAGAACATTTGAAATTCGACATTTGCTTCTCTATACAACAATAGACTAAAATGAATAAAGAATGATGAATCAAATAGGTCGAAAGTTATTTGGTTGCTGGAGTTATTGGTGCCACTTTGGTCAGATTCAGTGAATATTGCTGCCACAATTTCCTGATCTTTAGGAAGATAATCAATAAAGACGGACAAGAGAAAAATCTACTTTTCTTTACCTTTAAGAGAATGACATTCTTACTTCAACGCAATTAAAATCATTGTAGTGTTGCTTGTTAACTAGAATGTACGTATTCGAAATTAAAATTTTAGTTATTGTGTGTTGAATTGAACATCTTCATAACAGATCGGATAATATCGACAAACTTTTTCAATTTGCCATACATGATAATCTGTATTGGTAAATAATGTCGCAAGTAAAAAGCGAACAGATGAGGCAATAGTAAAACAAACAGCTGTCGACAGTATCATCTAAGTATCAGCTGAATATATGAACAACTACTATTGGCCTAGTTGTATGTCATTTATGAGCATTTATCTAAGCTTAAGCAGTCTTCTGGTATATGGTAATTTAGTGAAATTTAAGCCGATGTATAGTACAATGTTTCCATATTTCATGATATGTGTTCCATAAATAGACCATGTAGCTATATACGTAAACTACACCTAGTCCGAAAAATAGCTTCTTTAATTACCTGTACTTGGAGGTTCCCAAGTAGTAAGGAAATCAGTGAACTGGAGTAGATTACAATTATCAGTTTACAAATTATAATTCAGAGGCGTGGTTGGATCAAAGCCACTATGTACTCAGGAAAACAGCCAACTTGACCAATATTTTAGCGGTCTCAAAACCGAAAAACTAGTCTTAGTGTCGGAAAACTGGTTAAACTGTTAAAAATATATAATAAACAGAGTTTTCCCAGGTACAAACATGAAGCTTTTGTACTAGGTTCTTATCAGCTACTTTCAGCCTATAACATTTAAAAATGAAGCTCCAAAGCGAGTTGAAAATGTTTGGATCAATCAAGTTGGTTGGATATAAGTTAACATTAACTAACAACAAAATTTTTAGCTCACTTTATAATTTTGATAGAGAAATATTACAGGATGTATTTAGTAAATAAGAACCTAATAAAATAAAATGAATCTATCTTATTCCACTACCCTTGTTTTTTCGATTTCATCAAGGTAAGAGAGGAAATTATGTTCATATTTTTCATGTCTACTACATCTAATAACTTTGGTGTTATAATTGCTTTGTACCTTATACGTTTCCTACTTCAACAATAATATGAAATGTGACATTTTGACCTGATATACATTTATTCGAAGCCTTAAATTATTTACGTCTGTGCGCCCCTCGATTATCTGGAATGGAATAAAAAGCATTTAGTTTTCTCTTACTGTCTATAATTAGTACTGATATGATCAAACAAGCACTAAACACGATTAAACGGTTTAAACAGGTACGTACTTTGGTTTTCTATATGTAACAGAGCGATAGTTTTTCCAATTCGGAATCAAAAAAATTATTTATACAAACTGATCAACCTCCTGTTAATGGAATGAGTCAGTTTATTTGTTTGTATAGGTTTGTAGCTTGAATAGTTTAACAAGATAATACCAATATTTATGAATTATAGTTCCAACTTGTTTGTGTGCTCGACAAATGTGTCCAAAACACTTGATATTGGTCTACGATTTGATATGAATTATAAATTCTAAATGTTAATTATCTACTGCAAGTTTGCACGAATTGGTAGCACCATACTTTGGTCAGGTACTTCTAGTTATTCCATTAAAGCGATAGCAAATATTCGCAACCATTAGTGTTATCAAACATTTCAACAATATTAAAGTAACAGTTGGAATGGAAACATATTATTTAGTTTCGGTAAACACCCTTGACTACTCGTTGAATCAAACTAATTACTCTAAAACACGATTTTCTATAGAGCCTTCAATAAACATTAAGGTAGATCTTCACGAGGGACCTAAGGATTCTTATGATTATTACATTACATTATCTGAAAAGCAATGACATCCAGACAATAGAAGTGGTTATATTCGATAAATTATAGCTAATATGAGACTTTTCTACAATGTCGCTAATTGGTAACTGCCGTGCAGTAACTTTTCAATTTCCATACAGAAGAAACATAAACGATTGATAGAGGTACAGCATTCTCGTTCAGCCACTTTCGTCATATGAGTTAGTTGACTTAATTTCATACTTTAAGGTAATTCAAAATCCACTTGCATTACTTACAATTAACCTGTATTCACTATTTCTGATCTTATTATTGGGTTTAAATATAAAATGGTCTACAGAAGTTGATCGTTAGCTTTTCGGAAACAGTTTGTATAGTGAGTCTGTTACTCAACAGTAAGAAAAACAGTTTTCTCAATCACAGACTGATTACCAAAAATTTCACATCATCAAGGCTAATTATAGTAAATGAAATGATTAAAAATATGGAATTGAAATTCCAAACAATCTTAGACGAGAAAATAATTAACTATTGTCAATCTGTATTTCAGAAATCTGTGAGAATTTGCAGCTCAAAAGAAAAATAATATTCAAGTCTCAATATTAACACCGATGAAAGTTAGATGAAGTGATTTTTCAAAATAGTTTATATATATCATAATATGTCAGTCAAACATAGACAACAAAGGATTTAAAACAGATGTACGTCGACCAAAACTGTTTATGGAAAAATTTCTAATACATATTTTTAGATTATTCTTTTATAGAAGTCTAGATAAAAATACTTACTTAAGTGCAATACTAATAAATGCCTTGAACTTTGCATCTTTACTGCGTTTGTATGCCACGTGACCCTGAAGAACGTTACCCATTGCACTGAAGAATTTCTAGAAAAAAATGAAAGCAAACATGATCTATTAAGTTTTGATTAGTTGAAATCGAATGTTCAAAGAACAGTTGATAATTATTAATATGCAACTTCTTATCCTTTGAAATTTCCTTTTAAATACTATCTACCTGTATACTTATGAAGTGTAACAAACAGTAAACGTATTCAATCGATAATTATGCTACAAAGATTCTCCTATCGATCAACTGAAATTAGCAACGATTGTAAAGTTACTAAAATGTAACCTATGAGCTTATTCTTAATACTCATATCACTGAATAGATCTTACCACGTTGTTTTTCCATCCGACTAAGTAGCTATAAAGTAAACTTTATTTATCGAACTCTGCAAGCATATAGGCGCATACACTAATCACACTGAACATTTAGTGAATGTAACGGCGAAATCAAATATACTAATAATTAAACATGTTCCCAAGTACACAATTCCAACTGTTCGAAATCCATAAATGTTTATTGAGTGTTGAAAATATAACTGAACGATAAATTCACCATAATGATGAATAATTTTGATGCGGAAATCATGATTCAAAATGCAACAGGAAGAATGACTATTTGACTTAATGACTGATTTGAGGTTTTTCACATTACATTTGTAGCTGAAATGGCTCGATAAAGAATTATTCACCGCAACTTCATGCTGATTAATGCTTATCATTTAATTGTAAGTGTAACCTGAACGACAAACAATTCCAATGAGATAACAACCAATATTTTCCAAATTCAGAGTCAGTATACAGTGTTTAAGAAGTTGACTAAAGAAACATGAATAGTTATGTGCTAGCATTCCATTAAGTCTTTTAAATTATTGTCTATGCTACATCAATTAACCAGTAGTCTTTCCTTATCACTGAATTCTTAAACATTACAATCATGGTTGTTTTTTGCTTTAGAATATTATTTTTATGCCTGAAGATAGTCATCCCTCGGTATTAATCTTAAATATTTCTTTAACACAAAATTATATTCATGAATAAGTACAATTACTATTCAATATAACTGCATATCTACTAGTCAAATTATATGCTTAGTGTAAGTTACTTGTCAATTTTCTTTACTTTTGTTCTGCTTTGGTGTTTACTACCTAGAGATGTGGCTTATAAGCAGTGCGCAGCAGAGTGTCCCTCAGGATTGACTGCTGAACAAGTCGCAGATTCAGGTGTACGGAGTGACAAAAGTGTCTAGGGGACTAGAAGATATGTGAAAGAAGACAGCAAATAATCTGTTTCTTCTTTTTCAAATCGAAGTCTAAAGACAAGATGTACACATTTATGCTTGTAAACTGTGTCTTCTTCTGCTCTTGACGTCTTCGTCCATTACACTACAACCCCAGTGGTTAGTTAATTAGACGACTGTTTTCTTTTTTTAATAATACTTCATATATTTGCATAGTTATACAAATGTGATAAATTAAACTACTGAATTACAATAATTGATTTGACTAAATGAGTGAATCATCATCAATACAAACCTACGTGAATTAGTTAATTGGCCATTCACTTTGATATCAGTAATTTAAATAAATCTATTCTATCGTTTAGAGATAATAATAATTACGAGACAATCATTTAAGGTATAGTAGAGATGCAGTTTAAAAAGTGCAAATATTAAAATGTTAACTAAACACCTGTTTATGAATCACCAATTGTTTTTATATTGAAGGTAGGTAAAGTAAATGGTATTCACCACTCTTAACTAATATACTATGTGGCTTATACAGTAAACATAAGTCAAGTGAAATTGGATTTTATTGATAATTTTCAAAACTTTAACAAAAATGCAAATTATTTTCGGTTCGATCGTTTTTTGTTAAAACAGTTTAATGTCTAAATCATACAATCCTTGTACATACTATATCCGGTTAGTAGTAAAGAAAAAAATCTAAGACAATTTCATGTAATTTTTCACCCTAAGAACACCTTTTGTAAACGTTTAGATTGTGGACTGTGACTGTACAATTTAGGTATAATTTAGTCTTGGACCTAAACTATTGATGACTTATAAATGGTTTGATCAGTCTTTTGTCAGACAATAAAGAAACAGTCTTCGTAGAGAAGGAATATTGTCGAATTTACCACAATTAAGCCATCGCAGCGGTTACTTCTAAATGTCGAAATGTGATACGTTTGATGTTGTATATCAGTTACAAAAGGAAACGAGCATACAGATAGAAAAAAGAGTCAAATGATTTTGGATTATGCAATGTCAATGTATCAGGATTGAATAAGACAAAAGACAAATTCTCTGATTTTAGAAAGTCAAAGTGTTACTTTGGTTTTCTGTGCTGAATCGAACAAAGAAGACAAGGAAGATACTTATATCTGTCACATAAAAACGGATAATAATGCTAACAGATTTAGTTATTTATGTTGATAGACTGCCAAAAGATTTTTTTTTTTTGAAGGTTCATTATCTAGTGAAGTATCTGAAGTTCGGTAAATTCATCATCATATTGATCATGTGTACATGTGAAGAATTAACTTATAGAAATTTTCAGTGTACAATTTAATTTGAATAAGTATTTTCACTGGCAGACAAATGGATGACACATTACACACACTGATCGATCCACTGAAAAATTATCATGATATCATATATGAAGGTTAAAAAAAATTAAACATGATTTTAAAATCCATTTTACAGACCTGACTTTTTCAACAACAATAAAAATACTATTTAATTTAGTGTGTAATTTGAAAAGATTAAAAGCTTTTATTGATCACTTGTTACCTGACGATTAGTAATTGTTTTACCATCAACTATATCTAAATCAAAGCTTTCACAAAGTTTTCTCGCTGGAGATTCATTATATCGTGGACCATTCTGAAAGAGAACAAAATTAATTCAGTCTATATGCATATATACTGATAATAATAACAGTAATAATAATAATAACAGTGCATAATTAAAATAATCAGGCATCTGCATTCTATTGAAAATGGACATTTATCTACAGCAACAAATTGTAGTATTCAATGAATTTCAACTGCACAATATGCGTTTAAATAAAGTAGGTAGTCATCAAAAATTAACTTGATGTTTCTTATCTTGTAAACACTTTTTTAATTAGATAACCGTATTCCTATTTTTTAAAAAAAAAGAAATTTGTAATTCTTTTCCAGTTTAAAATTATTCACTGAGACAGTAATTTAAATTCATAGAAAAATTTAAATTAATTATAAGTATTTTCTTTTTCTCATTAAGAAATATTTTGCTATTGCAATATTTGTGTTAAAGTTGTCTAGTACATGAAGTTATAAATATTAGACATTTATTCTTTATTTAATTCAACAAATCGTAATATTATTTCTATGATGATTCTATGAGAATTCTAGTGATTCAACAAATATTTATTTCGGATCTATGACTAATGAAAACAATTCTATATTGAAAAGAAATTGTATGAGAAATTAGTGTGTTTTTCAACAAACCTAATAAGACCGTGAGATAGATAATACTAGAAAAAAATTTACTACACTAATATGCAGATTCATCAAATTAGGTGACTATGGTTGTAATACCTTGATTTGTTAAGTAATTTTCTTTGGTAAATTTGTAAAAATAAATTAAGCATTTTCCTAACAATGAATTTATTGGAGTTATCATTAATTCACAGTGAAATGGTGTACAATTAAGTTGAAAGAAAATCGAATACTGTTTCCGATTCAAAAATAACTTAAACTCGCGAGACTATTTAAATCGAAAACAAGTAGTCTACAACTACATTTTAATAATATGAGTGACTATGTAACCAATTAATCATACTTCATTGACTGCTCTTGAATTCTATGCGGCTATTCGCAATAAAGACCTAACGCTTCACTGTAGTAAACTGATTAAACTGTTATCCGGTTTTCGAATAAACTTTATTTAGGAAATATATTTTAAATATGGACAGAACCAAATAAAAGTAAGTTCATTGAAGAAAATTCTAATCGGAGGATGAACATTTAAGTGAATTAAAATAACGTGGATCAGGTTAATTAATACAAAGACGTCTCCCTAAAACACAAATATTGAGCATTTCAGAAACTCCATCCTAATATGTATGTGCATTATTCAATATAATCGGTCTTAAAAATACAGTTAGAATGGGAAAATATTCGATTACATTTTATTTTCACTCACTTTAATTTGATAAAAACGCATCAATACATCCCATGCATGAATTCCTAAATCATTTGAATGATGAGGTACTGATGATGATTTTGTACTGATATAATCATTTGATGGATCATTCAAATCTAAACATTCAAGTTTATCCTCTGAGTGATTTCTTGATCTTGAATCTAAGCAGTTCAAGATAGGACGAAAGAGGAAAATACTTCGTTTATTTGCTAAGCCCAAAAGAGAATTTTCATCGATTTTCGGTAAAGCTTTCTTTATAAGACCATGTTCAATGAGGTCGCGTAAAGCAGGACAGAAATACCGACGAACAACATGTATAACAGTGCGTTCAGCTTCAGTATACAGAAACTTGAATTCGATTTATAAAAAAAAATGTAAATGGCAATAAAATGTTGAATTCATATTACAAATTATTAAGTAATGTAATAAAAAGCCTCCAAACAGTATCTAAAACTGTAATTTCATTTCTAAAAAGTAATATTAGCTTTAGACTAAATAATAAATACTGTAACCTTTCAGATATACTAAGGATTGATTTAATTATTTTATTCAATGAAATAAGAGGAAAAGCGTTACAATTGAGAATAGCATAATTCACAATAAATTATTTAGGGTTAATTTTGGTGGTGCTATATTTTACTATTTGAATTATCGAATTGAATCAAATACTATACAATAGGAATAAAGTGGAATATTGTTACCTATAATGAGAAGCTGAGTTGCCATGGTAGTCATAAAAGCAAATAATCGGTCCATCAATTGTGCTGTCCGTTTCAATTTGATTAAACCTATCATCTTCATACCACTGCACTCAGTATGTATGAACCAATCACTTATTTCCTGTGTATGAGTATTTGGAATGCTCGTCTATTACTTAGTCGTAAGAGATTTGAGAGTCCTTGTACTCGCTTGTTGTGAGAGAATTCAGATCATCGTGCAACTGTTGTTTTTAGGTCATTCCAAAGAAACTTCACTATAACTCTTACTTTTATTACAATCTTTATAGACAGCATGTTAGCTAAATGAGCATAACATGTAGCCTTTAAATCATATTATCTCGGGTTTTCGTTTGATTCGCCTGGTATGCATTGCTTCGATTAATTACTGAAACTTTAGCTAGTAAAAGTGCACGTGAAAATGCACAACTAAATGTAAAACTATTTGAAAAAAATCATAATATTCTGAAATAATCAAAACCAAGCGTAATTGATTGTTAGTGAAAAAAAAAGCCAAAATATGACTTCATTACATCAAATATAATCATGGTATCTAGCATCATGATTCAACTATCGTAAATGAAACTTGGAATTCTGAGAGTATGATATCACTAAATATCATATCAAGTGACACTTAAAAACCCTAACTCAGTATTTTATTCTTTGTACTGGTATGTATTTCATTAATCTTTGTGTATTTTTTTAAATTCTCTAGGAGAAATGTCGTTTTTCGTCTGTTGTAACATTGTGGTGCGAGCTACTTATAAGTAGTATATGACGTGAGTGTTAACGTAATGTCTGGCAGCAGAAGATGGAGGAAGATCAAGAAAGGAAGAGTTAGAAAACAATGGAATTTGTATGAAACGCATGAATAGTGACAATGGATTGATGTTTTGCAACAGGAACAGTCCAGTTCGATATGATGAACTGATATTTTGCAACTTAACAATTTACGATATGGTTTCCGATTTTACTGAGTAACTCTGTAAATACAATTCGGTTGCCCCACCTTTGTTCTCGTTCACTACAACGTGACGAGTGTTAGTAACATTAAACTTTAAGAACTACCCAACCTAAAAATATTGTTTATATTTTCGTTCTTTAATTATTGAATGCTTAAATTATTGAGTATTCTCAGGTTTCTAAACTTTATCCTGACCTACATACTGTTGTCATATGTTGTATCTTTCTCGAATCAATGTTAATTTATTAAGGAACTATTATTTAGTTCATTTTCATTTATCAAGTAGTTATGCTGTTATTGTAATTTTTAATTTATGATGATATGTGGTTAGGATTTTATTTTATATTACTGTATGAATTTCATTCAAAACTGAACTAAAAATAATAGAGAATTAATCTAATTCTTACTTTTATCTTCTAATTGGCTACTCGATTAGGAGGAGCTTAAGGATTAACAAGCGTTAACGTCATGATTGTGGTTCATTTTTCGATATATTAATTAGTAAACAGGCTACCAGTTCTACTGGCAATAAAGATGAACTAATAGATAATGGGAACGTAGAGAGTAGTCATTCAACTGCTTTTCAACCAATTCAACCTAATAAACAACCTGCTGTTTTTTCCAGTATAACACAACTTAGTTAAATTCGATCTATTGTTAAATATATCACTGAAAATACACTTACCTCTGATGTTTCACACTGGTCGCTTTCTACGTCATCATTATCTTCTGTGCATGAAGTGAGTTCATTTCTATCATTATACAAAGTTGAATGTGAAAACATTTGATCTGGTCTTCCACCATATAACATTGCACGTAAACTGGCATCATGTAAATTCTGCACAGGCAAGGCAATTTGAGTACCTGGAACTTCATCCTGACTAAAATGTTTACGTGTTGATGCATAGGGTCTAATCATACTATTATGTGTAGGTATACTAGCTTTACCATCTGGACTTTCACGTCCTAGAGGAATTGTATGACAATTTTCTGGTTGTGTTGTACAAGATTGAATTATATTTGGTATTGTATGATATGTAGAGTATAAATTGGCCGATGATGTTTTACTTAGTTTATAAGTGTTAAGTTCAACTACTTTTTCTTGAACCAAATTTATAGCAACTTCAAGACGAGCTCGAATCGTTCCCCAGTGTTGGGCTTTGGCTTTCTCTACCGTAGCTGAATTCGATTTATCGACTAAAAAAAAATGTCGACAACAATAGTAGATTGGTTTATTTTGGAAAAGAGAAAATGCAGATTACTACTTGTAATGAACATTTCTTTAAAATAATAACTAAATGGTCATTCTTCTTTTGAGCGATGACGTTTCACTTGAATGTTAGATCACTTGAAATACTTTTATTGACATCTGGACCCAGCCAATACCATTGACAATCAAATTATATTTTTAAAACTCATACACACTCACCATAGAACACTTGATCTATAATAATTAAGATAGTCATTCAGTTTTTTTTTCGAAGACAGTTTTCATCACGAAATTATTATCCAAGATAATACAAGAAATCTGTACAATATCACTGAACCAATATGACGTTTCTGATATATTATTATACTACTAATAAGTAACTATTATTTTCCTGCTTATTTTTGACTAAGCGACTTGTTGATACATAATTTAAGTCTCTTTTACAGATTAAACTGAAATCGTAAACATACCATTTTCCCTTCCTTTCTGTGGCTAAGATTTAGGCATTTTCATATGTGTTATCACATAAAAAGCTAGTTTTTTTCTAAATCTAATATTTATTTATTTTATAGCCAATAGCTGCATACATATACCGAGAAGTTATGACTTTTCTGGTTTCTTACTTCATTTGTAACAATCAATATTCGTTAAAATTAGGTCAGCTAAGAATAAGTTGACTAATGAAAAAGATCATAAACGCTGCCTGAGAAATTTTCCCGGCTGATGCTATGAATTTCTAAACCCCAGTAAATACGAAGTAGACGAAAATTGAGAAATACGAAAATAAGTAGCAAGGATACATCACAACTGGAAACACAATATCAATAAGGTGTCTAAAACCTAAAAATAGAGATAGACTGAATTTAAACATTTTACTGTAAAGCTAAAATATTTTCGAATCTAATCTTAATATAGCTAGTTACCTAAATTTTCGTGTAAGATAGCTCGTTCTGAACAGTATTAATTTACAAATTAACCGTGTGTCCAAATTTATGGTTTGAAATGCCTAGACACTGCTCATTCATCTATTTTACAACATGTCAACTAATAAATTATACTAGCGGAAGCATATTTTAATACACTAACTGTCTTACAAGAGCTTGAAGACTAGTAAAACAGTACTGACGATTTAAACTACAAAAATGCGATACAGCCATTACTGTTAAGTTCTGATCTAAATGTGAACCAGTTTTACAATCCTTCATGTCTAAACATAAATTATATACTTCAATCAGTTCGCTAAATCAGCAACTGAAAATTAGGTCATTATTTTTTCCACCTTACTAGAAGCACTAAAATGCAATTATTCAACTGGCATATAGAGTTAGTTGTAGTTATTAAAATAAATGACTCGAAAAATATAATTACAGATTACTTTTTACAAAATAAATTTCTTTAGAAATTTTAACTATTGATGAGTTATAAAAAAAATTATGATCAACATATTATTACATGATAATATTTTTACTTAATAAGGCATCAACGGAAAGATAAGTATTTTGCATTGAGTAGATTACTTTTAATGAACTATGAATATTCTTTTCAATAGAGTGTTAAACTGAAAACTTCAACCAAAATTGTTATTTGCTTTTTAGCTCATAAATGGATGAACTACATGATTAGCGAATTTTTAACAAAAGAAATCATCAGAATCTGATGAAAGATAACAGTAGACACTGAATGATTATTCGTCAATTATTTAATAAAATACACTGATCATTATTAACATCCATTCAAAAATTACTCGAATGTGTTGCCTTATTTTGTAAAAGTTACGTGTTTTTGTCAACCAACTGTACAAATAAGCATTAACCACAAAGTTGAGTCATAAATTCAACCAGACACTAAATTTCTAACCTTTATGAGTTGGATGTTTATTCATTTTGAATTTTGTCAGTAATGTATCTGGATCTTGACCCAATTGACTTGCTGCAAATAGGTTGAGAACAACGATAGCTCGTTGAATGAGACTAACTACAGTGAGGCGAGATTTCTACAATAAGCATAAAGTATATACATATTATATCATAGTAAATATAATACAAAAAGAAATTTGATTATTAGCGATACTCAACAGTAGATAACTCAATCATGTCAACAATGTAGTAACAAAGATTTGTTGTACTAGGTTTACCCAGTAAAAAGTTGGATTTTTAAAGTTCGACTGCTGAAAATGTTTACAAGAATAATTTCCTAACTTAATTTCTTTTTCACTACAACAATTTATAACGTATAAATGTTTAAATACCTTTTATTTATTAGTTAAGATATATCCTAAAACTAATCATAATTGAATAGTAATACAAGGTAATATTACACTTGTGAAAAAAGTAACACTTATATTATTTGAATTTAAACTACAATAAAGGAGTGATTAATTTATGAAGAATTCAATAACATAGTTAATAAAAGATTATAAAGTCTCTTCTACAATATTGTGAATCATCAATGTTCGACAATAATAATGACGACAGTAATAATAATAATAATAATAATAATGTTCGAAATATAGCATACATAGTAAACACAAAAATAATTTTACTTCCAATTTTCAACATTGATACAAAATACAAACAATTAGGATAGATGGACTGGATCCAGCGTATCCATCTCATCTTATCTAGGTCTCATCAGCTGATGGCTGTTGCACCTCATTACTGATTTCCCCATTGAGACGTAAACCAAGTTTATTTCAACGTATTATCTACCGATTAAAATTTGGCTGACAAGTTGCATATAGAAAGAACCACAATTCATAGATTCGACTACTAGTTAGCGTTTATCTACTTTATAAAACTAGTGAAAAATAGCCATGTCGAGAGAGTTCGTACAGAAAGTATGGTCACGAACAAACTGTAATCAACATTCAGTCCTGAATACCTACAATAAGAATATTCAAAACCACATTAATAATGGTGAAAATGTAATATCTTCTAAAAAATTTACTTTGTTATCACGTCTTTCATTTTGTCCATGCTTTAATTCTTGTTCTTCAGTAGTTGTCATATCCTGAGAAAAGTAAGAAAAAGGAGAAGCTTAAATATAACTTATTCTTTCGTCTTCATAAATAATTCAAACTAATATGTTCTGTTAAACAGTTAATATTATTTAAAGCATATACAGCAAACATGTAAATTACTAGGAGACAACAAAACCAACAATAAAAACAAAATTCACACAATAAAATTTAGATAAAATGGAATAAACATTTGTTGAAAGACAACACTGAGTGCACACACACACACACCCATACAAATGCAATAATACACAAGACAGTTATTTCTAATCAGTAAGCGCAAACATTACGTCTACGATTTGAATAACTGAACAACTTGTAGATGATTTATTGACTTTTTACCAATTTATGACTTTTATAAATACATTACAATCAGTAAGCATAAAATAAAAATTCATCTTTCAGTATACTACACATTATTTGTAAGTGCACAATTTAAGGAAACTAATGAATCAAAATAAAATCTAAATAAAAAAGCTTCAAATCCGATTAGAATAAACACAAACGTCATTAGTGTTAGCTTTACAAAATTAGAAAAAAACGACAACAACATCAATTCAAGCTGAACACATAGATAGAGATAATACCTCTAAATAGGCGTCAGCGCCATCAACATCATCATCACTTGCATGACCATGTTGATAATCTGAATGTAAATGACGACTATGTCCTAATTGTACACCAGGCTGAATGTGTGATGAAAAAGTACTACTATCGTCTAGATCAATATCATCATTATTATAATCATCATTTTGTGTATGTGATCTCTTAGAATAATTACAACACGATGGTGCTTCACAATTCGCTGATAAATGTTGATGTGTACGCTTGAAATCAGCTAATGCTTTAGCTAAAGCTTCACTACATGCACCAGAGCCTAAGTGAAAAGGTAATAAATTAATAAAAAACAATAGGATAATATAATATGACAATAAAATAATACAATTCTCAAACCAGTATAGTTTTTAATATTAACAAATGGCGACAAGTTGGAAAATTTTGAAAAAAAATGTGATAAATAATTAATATTTCTCAAAATAATTTTATTTTTAATTAAACTATTGCATTAAATAATGATGTGTAGATCAGTAAAGGAGAAGGTTCATAGATTGATACCACTTGTTACACATTATTCTTTTAGTCATTGTCACTGTAAAATTACTATTATGTTTGATGCAAACTATGTAAGTTTGATAAATTAAATTTGATAGTTACAGTTTAACATTATCGATCAATTCCTGAAATTAAATCAAATTTGTCATATACAGTTGTTTCTCTATATATTTACTTCCGATCATGTATACTTTTTATTTAAATAACTAAAAATACTAATCTCTTGGTGTATTCTTAATATTAGTGTATGTCATAACTTTTAGGTAAGCCTAATCAATCTAAACAATACTTGATATTCATTAATCTGTCAGATTTTCCTCATCGCAGTATGCAGTATGCAAAAAAGAAGATTATTGACTTGTGGTATAAATACATTAGAATAAATTGAAACTGAATGGATATTAGTCAAAATTTATTGTTTATTAGAAATTATACATTTCTATCATTAGTGTACATCCATGAATAGTTTAATAAATAAAACTTATTTCTTTAAATAATGCTGAATTATATCTGTCAAGGATTTGTACTTTCCGGTTGTTGACGCTAAGAAACGCAATTGTACACACTTAGTGAATTGCCTCAAAATATGCATTTGATCAGATGCTTATAGAAGTCATATTATATCACTAATAACCAACATTCACCAACTCAATAAATGCTTCTTAGCTATCTCATAAAGTATTGTTGTTTTTCGTACGATCTCTTTACTTTTTGAAAATGGCGATGGCTTTGTTCAATAAACTAAGATCCATCAAACGTTAGAAGCGATTGTTCATTAGTAGGAGAAATGAATATCTATAATTGACAAACGGCTTGCCCACAATGATTTTGAAAAATTTCGGATTCGATTTCAATTTTGAAAGCTAGGTAGTACAATTGAGTAATCACTTGATACTACTTTATTACAATTGGTAGCATAAGCTAAATAATGTTACAGTTGTAGGTGGTAACAGATCTCAACATGACAAACCGATAAATGAATAAAGCTAAAGTTGTATTCATAGTAGAGAATGATTAGTCAATCAAAGATGACTGAAATAACAAAATGATTTCACCTAAACAGCTATTGAAACTTAAGAAACAAGTAGAAGTTCATTCGTCCTATTTTGACAGTCATCAAGTAGTACACACTCACAACTTGTTCATGGTGTGTAAAGCAGGATGAGAGAGTCACTTTAGGCTTCCTGATACTTAATACATATTCACCTAAAGCCTCCACATGTATTCTACCATGATAATTAAATCAAATGCAACGAATTCCGTATTAATTGAGATGTATTTACTGAACAAGTTGGAACACTGCATATCATTGAGTTTTAAGAGCAGATTACTGTAAAAACGAATCTTAAACACATGGCTAATGAGTATTTAAATGATTTTAAAAGTACGCTAAGCAATTAAAAGGTTTATTATTTACATTGTACAATCTTATCACACTGTCGTTTGACACCATAAAACAATGATAATATGATGGATAGGCTAAGAAGTCATTAAAAGTTAACTTTATTTAAACTATAACTAGTTGAATGTTTACATAAAATTAGATCTTAATAATATAACCAAATGAATTATAATACAGCCAGGTGTTTAAATTAGCCTCCACCAAATAAAATATAAACTAAAAAATATATGTAAAAGTAAAATTGATTCTAGCCAAAGTACGTACATATTTGGAAAAATATAAGATCTCGTAAACAGAATTAGTTAGTAGTAATGATAACAAAAGATCCATCAGTACGGCGTATGCTTTGAAACATTTATTTTTCACTATCAGTCAAAAAGTGGTGGACATATCGACGACCAGCTCTGAACATGGTAACATATTCTTGCACATATATATACATACATACGAATAGGTCGATACTGATCAAAATGTGATTCCCTAAAATGACCTTAAATAACCACCTACCACTGAAAAATTACAAACCCGCATTAAGTTTTATGATCATACGTAGAGGTACTCAAGCTAATTTACGTTATAATTCGATTAATTCTCATCAAACAAGATGAAGACAAGGTCAGCACAAATCTGTACTGAACAAATAACGAGTAATATTACAGTTAAGTTCAACCGTAAAAATGTTTTGTCAGATTCTGAAGCACCTAAACTAAATAACATCTAAGCTAACAGAAACGTGTGATCACTAATTGTTACGTCAAACATTTTTTCACACTGCTAGAATGGTCTTTTAAAACTGAATTATTTTATCAATCTTTTGATCTTACAGTTGGATAGATTGGCTTATTTGTCAATTCCTCAAACTAGTTTCATTATAAAGTATTTTTCAATTGACCTGTTAAATAAAATTGAGAACTTCGAACGATATTTTTTAATCTTAACTGATTTCCTGAGGTTGAATTATTTAAATTGAAACATTTTTAGCTAACAACGTTTTGGAAATAAATTTTTAAAGTTAGTAAAACAGAGCCAGTACAGTTGATTGATAAAAATTTAAACTTAGTACACAGTTAAAATGGTAAAGACAAATAATAACATTAAGAGCCGTACAAAGAGAAAAATAAAGTGCTTAAATCATGCTTGTGATAAAAAGTATTCATTCTCATTGAAATGATGAATTGATCAATGTTAAACCGTCATTGGAAACCTGGAAGCACTGAATGACCGGATAGATTTTCACTTCTTCAGTTAATATTTATCAAAGTTTTTCGTGAATCATGCATACAGTCAGGTCCCATGAATAAATTTATTTTCGGAAATAAACGATTTAGTAGCAGTTCAGATTAGAAATTGTTAAACTTTGTCCTTTCCTTAATGAATCGTATGTTAAGTAGCCTTTTTATTCGAAGTTAACTATCCAGTTACTGATTCAGGATTTTTCATTTAGTTTAGTAATAAAAAAATAACTTAGATATTCTTCATTTCTATATATACAACACTAGTCATAATAAAACCTTAATGGCTTAATATATTATCCTCCCAGTGAAATTTCTAATTAATACTTCTAAGGGTAAAGTTATAATTAACGTTGTTATATTATCTTTAATAAAACTTCAAAACTCTACTATACAACGAATTGTAGATGAACATCTTTTCTCATCTGTCAGTTAAATTTTAGGCAGAGATGGACGGTGGCCAGCAGTGAAATTCAGAAAACTCATCTCATCCTATCTCGGATTCATCAGCCGGATGTACCTGCATTCAGAAGTCGATGTCCACTCCAAAATTCCAACTCAGAGCAGTTCGTTTTAAATGCCATCGCGTTATCCACTTAGCTAATGAGTTAGTAACCGATATATAACAGCTGAATTACTATTACTTAGTTACAATTCGAATTATCATGATGTTTTTATTCAGCACTGAATTTTGATAATTCTATGTTGACATGGATTTCTAACCTGAACGGATTACCTTAGTATAGTTGTGTTGTTGTAAACGTTAAACGGTGGACAGAAATAAAGTTCAGAATGTTCATTTCGTCCTACTTGTCACTCGTCAGCTGGATCGTTATGTTACCAGTTCTTATGTTTACGCTGTGTGTCAACAGATCCAGACACGTGTACAAAGATGGGAATATTTGCATAGCGTTTGTGTCATTGTTATTTGAGTCTCAGTATTCTGAATCACACGAATATATACGTGATAAAGCAAGAAGATAATTTAGGCTGAAATCATATTTTTAAAATGAAAGCAGAAAGTTTTAATATGTTCATTGTAAGTCACAGGTTGTAAAGATGATTCATTCTACAACTCTAAAAGACCGCTTTTTCTATACACAAAATAGATTATAGTGTTACAGCATTTCAATTTGTTCAATATTCAATGTTTTTAATTGAAAATAATGATTTCAGATTAAGAAAGTTTCGAAAATAGTTGTCAACAAAATTCTGAATCAAATATACCTCTGAACAGACAAACTAACTTGAATCAATAAGTTTTTTCATTCTATACAATGGATTTTTACACAAGTTAACTGTGAATTTGTCCTCATGTTTCACGAAATAAAATATGAACTGACCTACACATTTTACGAACAATATTTGAATAACCACGAAAAACTAGCTAATGTCTTTTTTTATTGTAATATTTCAATGTATCATTTGATTATTATTTTATTATAAAATGGAAATTTCATGCTTGAACATGCTACATTATGTATCAATTGGATGAATAATTATAATGAAAATAATAATCATAATAAAAACAACAACAACAGTGTAACATGATTTTTTGTTGGCTATCAGCCAAGAACAACTGTGTCAACATGAACAACAACTTGGTACAGTTGTCTGACAGCGGTACATGTTATCAAATAAAACATTTTAAAAAAATAAAAGAACCAAGAAATTATCCACTAAAAAAATCTATCATATATTGTTGTAGTAGAATGAAAATCAACTCAAGATGAAGAGACAAAAGAAACAGAAAATATATGATTAGAAAGAAATATTTTCCTATACATAATCCAACTATTGTTTACTTTAATTTTAAGAGTTTTATTCATCACAGTTACTTACATTAACAATCAAACACTTCTACATTAGATAGTAAAAAATTTTGTTACTAATATTTCAAGTCATTTTGTACTCTATAAGTGCCCTATTCGAGATAAGTATCTAGAAAATTTTTAATTTCAAATAAGTTATTTGATAAATCTTAATGAAATCATTAATTTTAGTATAGATATTTGTGGGAAGTAATAAATATCCATGATTTACATCATGAGCGTTTTTTCAATTAAAAAAGACAATTTAAGTTAATGTATGAATCAAGAAATATCTTATGGCTTACCATGCAAAAAGTCAATAAACCGTTCTAAATCATTCACTTGAGTTTTCAACTGTTCCACAAGTTTTTCATTAACTTTAACTGGATTTAAAAACTAGATATGGAAAATGATAAAAATAAAGACATGATTCTCCAGTGTCATAATAATTTGCTAAAAAGCAGAATAGTTACTCCTATGATATTTACCAAATAATAGTTGACTGAGATTTCGAGAGTTTAAATTTAAGGCAATTTGATTAAAGGAACAATACAGATTACTGGAAGTGGTTTATTAACAGAAAAAGGTTAACCAAGCAAAAAGATAACATAGTTTATACTACGAACTGATACTGGTTTATTATCAATCGAAAACAAAAGAGCACTGAACAGCAATCTCTTTTCAGTATGGAACTCCTCATAAGCGCTCAAACATGATCTTGTAGTCAGTATTCAGACACAAAGTCTTCAGATTCAGCTGTGATGGGCTGATATTCAGATCACTGGACTAGTATCTAACTGATTATATATTTAATTTCATTCAGTTCTGTTTACTGAAAGACCACATCCTGTCGCCTTCGATGACAGTTACCTTACACATGTCATGGCTGAACTTCATTGATCAAGACCTCCTTAAATTACTTCTTGAAGTTAGCCATTAGTGAATACAGGATTATTATTGCTATAAAGGGTTTTGGAATCTACATTATGGACTTGATTTGATTATGACCGACTTGGTCTCGAATGCTGTTACTGTTATGAGGGCAGATGTCACTTCCCAGCTGCCCACGCCGTGGGAGTGTGTTTCTTGATGAACCTGAAGAAGTTGGACTAATGTTGGTCTCAAAGACCTGCGAGCGTGACCTCAAAGTCCAGGTGACAATTGCTTGAGGCCGGTCACGTACAGCATTTGTATAGGAAGTGTTTAAAGTGTTAGCTCTGCTCTTTTTGAAAGATGTTACCGCCGGAAACGAAAATCCATGAGGTAAGATGAAGTGTGAAATTTTTAGTGTCGACCCTTTCTAACCCCTTCCTTCCTTGTAAGAAGGCAGCATCGCTGCAGATGCCGGTTGTCCGAGGGAAACACCTTACTCCTGTCACACCCTCTACTCAGAACTTGAGTAGCTGCTTTTAATCTCGCCGTTCTCCAGTAGACCTGTCTGGCATATTAGAACCTAAAGGAATATATAGAGCTCTGCCGGATCATCAGGATAGGCAAGGCAGACCACCACGTCAATGTAGCTGCTATGGTCGAGGCATTATGGACTGGTCTAAGCAGAACAGCTGGTGAAAACAAAGAGCACTGGACAGCTGATTCGTTATAGTACAGATATTTAATTAAAACCAGTTCATAATGCGAACTACGAAAATTCAAGAATTTCCACAAACCTGTGCTGAACAAGTGGTTACTAGAAAATCAGAATCAAAGAGATTTCAGTCCTAGTATGATTATATGTGCAGGTATATACGGATCGTACTACGTAACATAATGTTTTCACTCATTTAGTTACTCCTCACATACATTATCTACCTCGTAAATAAGAAAGTAGGACTTAATTTATCATCTTGAAATCGCTACTTTACAATAAAATAACAAAATAAAAGCTATAGTAAACAACCCATTCAAGATACTTGCGTTTTACGTTATTTGTATGCACAAAATAATAACATATTTATTTATTCTGTTGATACTACCAAAAACGTTTTAAATATAACCGACTACTTTTCATCACAGTTATATATTTTTTCAGTGTGACAATGATTTAAACGATCTTCACTAGCCTCCTTACACTATGACTTTTACTCTCAATGTGAGTAGATTTAATTTGAATTAAAAAACTATATAATACTGTTTAATATTATTATAAATGAGATTGAAGTGTTAGCCTTATATTATCTGTGATTCACTTTATGAATCTTTCAAAAAAATTGCTAGTTAGAAAATTATTCAGTTAAATTACTATTAGATCTGTGCATAAAATAATCTAACAATCAGTTTCGTAAATTTCTAGCCAGCTGATAGTCTTAATTCATATTTAAAGTTTTACTTTCGTTTTGAAATTCCGTAATAAATATTGATAGGTCTTCTATACTATTCTACACAAACTACTACTGGAGCCCTTCTTGGTTTACTGCTGCTCCTGGATAAAGGAAAATGGTTGGGCATGGGGTTTGGCGACCTCACTCCGTAGAAAACCAACTCGCTAATCAAACGCTCACCAGAAAAAATAGGTCAGCGGCCCATGATCCATTAGTGGTAACAGCTGTGGGTAAGGAAGTAAGTTCTACACTTTGATCACTTGAACAATAAACTAATTTCACTAGATTAACATTCACTTTAGGTAATGGGATAAAATGAGTTTATCTATTTATCTGTTATCGTCTCTTTACATCAAATTATATTTTTAGAATAATTAATTCAAAAAAATTTCATTACGAAATGGTTGATGGATAATCAAGCAACTCACTTGATTCACAGCTTTGTCTACGACTTGTTTTAGTTCAGAAGCTGGAAGTTTGTCCACATTGGAAATATTCAATTCAAGTTTCTCTCGTAAACCTTCTAGTACCAAACGTTGCTTTTCTAGAATAGCCTGAGTTGGAGGTTCACTTTGTTCACCAGTCTTTAAAAAAATAAAACAGTAACAATAACATGTAAATAATATTAACTTAAAAAATTAATTCTTTGTAAACAAAATAATTTTAGTACAAGGAAATCATTTTTTGCATTATAGTATCACTATAAAAACGTTTTCATTTTAGTTTTCATTTCAATGATATCGTTCGATTAAAAATGGAAAGTCAATAAAATTTTCAGTCTAAAAAGGAAACTTTCAAACTCTTCAAAATTGTTTCTTTGTAGTTACATTCGAAATTCCATGTGTATTTTATATTGTTAGGATGACAAATAATTTTTTTACTGGAATCATTCATTGTTCACAGAATACAACACTAAAATAATTCATATTTCTTGGCATAAATTAGCTTACATACAAAAATAATTTTACATAATACAATAAGAAATTATTAATTGTTTAAAACAAATAATAAATCATAATTCAATCTCTACAAGTGTACAGTCAATATATCATATCAATCTTGATTCATTTATTTAGTGAACTAACAGTAAAAATGCTGTAAAAATGAAAAAAGAAAATTCATTCATCAAGAAACCATTACATTTAACTTTTTTTTTAATTGTATAACAAAAATCTAATAGATTTATGTTCATATATACAATATTAAGAATTATAACCCTAATGAAATCAAGATTGAATTATTTTGAAATTAGATTAGCTTTAAATAAGCTCATTTAAAAAATATTTAAATGTTAATTATGTATTTGAATAAATGGGAAAGATGTCTTCATACAGAATGAATTTAATCAGAGATTTATCATTCCAACGAAATCTAATATGGCCTAACATCTACTGTTCTGTACAATTTAATTTTAATCATTAATAAAATCTAGCATAACTACTAGTATGGCATAATTCAATTTTCTCCTTCTACTGCTTATTCTTAAGCTTGAATATATTAAATCAGAATCAGTTTTTGATGATTTAGTTGTGTGAACTTTGAAATCACTCGAATGCATGCTGATAGTATAGTACAGGATTTAAGGATTTTGTGATTAATAGTTCTGTCGTCACTGTTGAAGTATAATGAATGAATAATATGCTAAAAAATAATCGGATTCTTTGTTTTACACTTGAAACTCGAAAACACAGGTCCAAACACACTAGATACCTTCATACAACAACAACAAGTCTTGAAGTAGAACCGCTATGACGTACAGTGTTTTGAAGTGCAACGATATTGAGGATTTCGTCAATACAACATGTAATTACATAAATGCTATAAGAGTGGAATGAACTAAATTTTGCGTGATAAAATATATAGACCCAAGATAGCTTATATTTCTTTTTACATACCCTAAACGATCGTCAAAAGAATTAATGCAATAAGTTTTTCTTTCGTTTTTCTATATACAACAACGTCAGATGCAAGATAAAAACTCGGATTCACAACTATTGGGAAATTCGACCGATTTCATCGAAGTTTTAGTGGAACCTCACTAGAAATTATGTGGAAATTTAAGGAAAACGTGACAAAAGATCTAGAATTTCCACTGGTCTACAGATTTTTTTAAGGATTTTCACTGAGAAAGTCCCCTATATTTACACTGAATCTATATAGTATAAGGAAATCCGATGAACTTCATAAATAAATCATTGAAGTTTCCTTTACCTGTAGAGAAAATCATAAAATTTTAAACAACTTTATTGAGATCGTCAAAGTTCCCCATAGGATCAGTAGAATGCTTAATATAACAAAATACTACTGTTGTTTCCTAAAGTATCTTAAGCTGTAATAAATATCTTTTACGCTACTGTACTTTTTTTATCGATATATAAACTGTCTTCTTATCATTTAATAAATATCTTATTCCGTAGAGTGTACGAAATCATAATCATTGAATAAATTTTAAAGTCATCGTGTTCACTGAACTCATACGAAATTAGATAAGGAGTGTGATTTCTGACAACTATTCACAAACATCTATTTAAGAAGCAAGATGCTTAAATCTTGTTATTTTAACTAATTAAGGATAGTCTACTATTGATTATTATTTAATAGACGAGCTCAAATGTAGGAGAACGAACACGAGTTGAACTAAAAAAATACTAGTAAATAATTTCTAAAGTAAGTTATAAATGCGTAGGCGTTTTGGGAATATCCATCGTCATTTGCAGATAGATGAAATGTACGATAAATCAATAAATGAAAACAACCAATCAAATTGCTAATAAAATTTAATGAATGAATTTTCTAGATAATGAGTAAATATGAATTCTGTTCTAAAAATAAAAATGGAAATAAATCATTTCAGTATAATACAGGTTATTAAGAGGCTAATGTATGAAACGATGAATTCGCCTGTCATAAGTTGAAATTAATTTTAACTTATTAGCCAAAGAAATCAAATCTAGTGATTACATATTTTCACGGTAGAACTTAAAGCTTACCAAATGCCGCATATAAGTTATCAGGACAAAATGTCTGAGCTATTATGAAACAGCTACTCACAAACTGTTAACTTTAAATAATAATCTAGATGATGTAAACCTGTGACAAAAAGACTTATTTCGATTCGAAATGAAATTAATAACTTCGACGGAATACCATTGTTAAGTACTAACCATGAAATTGTCATAGCTAATACGAATAGATTACGTATCGAATTTAATTTAACCGACAATAAAGCTATCGATCTTTGCAAACTGTATACACTAAGAGTTTTCCTTCACTTAAACCTAAATATGTATGTATAAATGCTTAATCTTCCTAATCGATTTTTCATTGTTCCAAACTGTAAAACCATGTGGGAAGACAAATTTTATATGTCCGTAAGTATCAAAAAGCCAAATCAATAAAGAAGCTTAAAAGTAGTTTTGTGTATGCTTACATCATCTGTAGAACAACTGATTTCGAAACTATAGACCAATGACTTTCGATCAAGTGAAATTCGATTCGAATCAAAGATGAGAGTCATCATGAATTCACTCCAAGTTTCAAGTGGATAAGGTAGAAAAATTTAACTACGACAAGTATTTAATGTGCTGTTTTCTTAATAATTTTCTAACTGATGGTGAAAGATGAGAAAAATCAACTTTATTAAGATTCAATAGAAGTGAAATAAGTTCTGGCATTTTCGTTAGTATATTGGAGCTATAAAATCCTCAAAAATACTACTCACCCATACTAAGTAATTTAAAGACAAACCAACTGATATAAATAAAATATGGAATGGAATGTCAAGTCTTCAACTAGAAATATTTATACTTTTTCATGCAACCAGAATTGCCTGATATATAAGACAAGAAAAACATTGCAATACAATCTTTTCTAGGTTTTTTATTAGATACTAACTAAGTTAATCTGCCTACATGTTTTAGTGTTAATATATGTTGTTGAATATGATTTTGTTCAATGAAAAAACATATATCATAGGATATTTTGATCTGATCCAAGAACTGCTGAAATCGTAAAAATTGATGCTCATTTAATCACTTAACAAAATATGAATTATTGAGAACATAATTACAAGAAATGGTTGTTCTTAGAACAACAGAAATTATTACCTCATAAGCGAATCTTTCCAGGTCATCAAGATGCCTTCTTAGCTGTTCAATCATTTTCTGAGGTCTTCCATCGAAACTCGAAGAACAAGTTTGTGATTCTGAAGAAAACTGAACATATGAACACATCAAAAATATTTATATATCTATTTTTAGAATACATATCATTAGAAACATCAAGTAACTTCTTAAACATTTGGTAACCTAATTGAGAACAATTTTAAGGAATAGAACTTCTCATGTGCGTTCGCTCATCAAGCTATATTTGTCATTTAAACTAAAAATTTCTCTCTAATGAGAAAAAAGATTCATTTTCAAGCATAACCGAACCCTGGTATCAAAATAATTAGATTTTACCATAGATTTCTCAGTTGACTCATGTTTATCAAAGTCTCACATAAAAAAGCTGAACAATGAAACATTTTAGTGTACTTATGACATTCATAGCAATAACGGTCTATTAAAAGATATTTCCCCCAAGGCATTGATGAAGAAAACAATTGAAGCAGCATGAAAACATTTGATTTTCTAATAGTCTCAAAAACTTACGTCTGTTGTATGATAACGTGTGTCTAATTAAACTTGGAGATACTTTATATCGGCTACCAGTTTCTGAATATGCTCATTAACATAAACTTTTAAAAACCCAAATCATTATGGTTTATATAAAAGTAAAAGTAGATACGTATCATCATGAGGCAGTTATGAGATTGAAGATAGATAGCGAGTGTTGTAAATAAATACGATATGCGAAAGAAGATGCTGGATTATCACGTACCGTAACAAGAAATCAAAGAGATATAATGATTTAAGTGATGCTGTAATGAAGTGGTTGAACGTAAATTAATATCTGTTAAAAATAACATAAGTTGAGGTTGCATCGTTAAAAAGTAAAGCTATGGATTTGAAAAAAGTGGTGCAATCGAGATAAGAGGGAGAGGGAAAAATGTCGCGGGAATCATATAATAAATAGACTGATAATGAATTCACCAAGATCAGGGATGATTTGTAACTGTTTCCTTTAGGTTATGTAAGTTCGGCTCAAGGCTTTTGGTAACTGTGGTGTCGGCGAATTCGAGAGGAGTGTAACTTGACTGCCAGTTGGCGACGCTGAAAGGTTTCAATGTATCAACTTATCACCCCGTCTCATAGAAAGGTTCTGCGGTAGCACTACCCAAAGCCTTTAATCCCTTTGACTTAAGACGTTTTGGGATATGTTCTCAAAATCGAATAAAGGTCCTTCTTTTTATTTTACCAATGTAGCTATTTTGGCTAGTACATGTGAATTTATACACGCAGTTGGCATCAACATGATAGATATTTAATCCAGGCAAAATTTACATATCCAAAAGCAAGCAGTTGCAAATCATTCCTTACTATGGTGACCCCCGACCGTATATGTTACCTGACATGGTAGTCGGGCTTGCCTATCGTGATGACCCAGCCGAGCTATATTGGCTGTACGTCCTGCCATGACAGACAGGTCGATTGGAGAACGATGGGACTAAAAGCAGCTACTCAAAATCTGAGTAGAGGGTGTGGTAGGAGTAAAGTGTTTCCTTTGGACAACCAGCATCTGAAACGATATTACCTTCTTACAAAGAAGGCAGGGGTTAAAAAACGCCAACACTAAAAATTTCACACTTCACCCTACCCTCCTTTCATTCTTCTGTCATCCCGTGCCGCCGATGCAAACGTTTTGAGTTCATGAAACGCTATTCATGGTATCCTGAAACCCCGTTCTAAACTACATGTTGTAGCCTTTAGTGTTCAAACCTTGAGTCGAATAGGGCAACAGGCTTCTTTAGATAGGATTCTGGAATCTCGTGTCATCGATTTATGTTGCATCTACGAAACGCGCACACAGGATACTAGTAGAATCGTGAGTTTGATTTCACTGTGTTCATAGAGACAAGCCACTTGGTTTACGCCTCGCATATCTGGAGGCCCTATTGCTGCTTTCCGTGGCATTGCTGGTGTAGGTACAGCATTAATCCCTAGGCAAGAACCAGCTCTCTTAGACTAGATCCCAGTAGACAGTGGTTTATATGCTTTCCAACTAAATGGGAGACCAAGGACTCGTAAAGATATTAAAACTATCTGTTGCCTCTTTGTTGTCTCTGTCTACGCTCCCACTGACTGCAGTTCAGACGAGATAAAAGATGAGTTTTACAGAAAGCTTTCGGACTTCCTCCAAAAAGTTAGGCGCTCTGATGTAGTAGTAGTGGCTAGTGACTTTAACCCTCAGATAGGTAGACTCAGCAAAAAAAAAGACAGCTGGGTGAATCTTATAGTGTACAGGCTGGTCAAACAGAAAATGGCGACCTTTTGCTACAGCTATACTCAGATGACAGCCTATTTCTAGCAAACGCTAACATTAATCATAATGAGAAACATCTCTTGACCTGACGATCCCCAAAGCCGACCAAACAATGGACCCAACTAAACCACATTGCTATTATCCATCGGTAAAGAGACTGTATTGAAGACTACCGCTCATTCTGGAGAACATGTTTAGATTCAGATCATACCCTGTTACCAGCGCGCACTTGTGTTTGTCTTACTGGACGTAAGAAAGACTGAAAAGTAACCTCTCAGGGTTCTACTTAATGGTAGCAAAGCTAAAAATATATTTCAGGAGCAACCAGAAAAACAATCAGCCAGTCAAGTAAGTGATGCTTCTTCTGAAGCGGCTTTGAACGACTGGTCCCAATCACTGATTGTCCCAATTTATAAAACAGGACAAAAGTCTACTTGTAACAACTATAGAGGGATCAGTCTAACTAATATAGTGTCTAAAACCATAATAATTTTGACTTCATTAAATATTATTTTGTAAACAGCAGATGACAACGTTACAAAATGCAATTAATTCATGTTTTTCTGCTCAATTCTCTCTTCGAGACAATAAGTGTTTGAAATTACTAACTCTTGAGTTACGAATGACACCACAACCAGCCAACTTAGGTCTTCATGATGTGTTATAGCTGAGCAATAGTCAAATTAAGAACAATAATGTTGATATCTTGAAAACAAATATCATTAAATAAAAGTAATAATGATGAATATTTACAAATTCGGAACTCTAAACTACTCCCGGAATTTAAAAGTTACGGAGAAAATCATTTATCTTCATAGCACTTAGTAAGTTACTGTCTGAAGATGTTTCACTAACATATAAAGTAGAAGCCTGTGGTAAGCCTTTATTTTATACGGCATCTAACAGCCTAACAACTGCGAATTAAATGTTAAATAATCAAATTATTCCCACCCCATTCTACAGTTATAAACCTATAACCCTTTGATACTCCCAAAATTAGATATACTGACAAACGTAAAATTAATTAAAATAGATCTGTTCACTAACTTTGTGACACTGTTCTGAGAGTGATTGTAAGTCAGGAATTCCTCTGGAAGCAAATTCTTCAAGAGATTTAAGCATGAGCTCCCTGTTATCAGACTCAGCATTTATTACTTGTCCTAAGCGAAACTGCACCTGTAAAATACAAAAATATGTAATGTAGACCAGGGCTTATAGTAATCTACTTAATAAAAAGATAACCAGTTTTCGACTAAAGCTATTCAGAGATAATAGGTTGAAGTAAAACCTGTCCATTGTCAGAGAGTTAGTGCTTCTTAAAAAGTCCATGAATAATTTCGCCGTCATTAAATACACAGCATATATATCTTACGACTTATAAATCGAACTGACTCAAATGAGCGAAATCCTACAGCACGTGCAACGAGGAGAGCATGCATAAAATACGTAGAAACGAATAACTAAGTAAAAATGAAGAATGACATTTCTGTTTACTGAAAAGCTTCAAAATAAATTTTTCATAAACTTACCTCTCTTAAATCTAGAAGATCTTAAACAAATCCTTCAAAACCTTTTCTCATAATGAGAATATCATAGTTTTAATCTTAAAGTCCAGCTAAGATGCACTTTCCATGATCCATTACCAAGTACTGTATTATCGATGTCAATAATGTTGACAAAAAACACACCCTTTGTTCATTATCCATATACCATATACAAATTTCTCAAATATTATCATCATCTCAACACTGAACAAGCCTATCAAAGTAGATAGGGATTTTTAATATAATAATTTATGACCTACGCCACACATTATTAACTGGAATATAAATAATAATAATAATAATGGAATGGAAACATTGATAAGCTAGAAATCATGTTAAAAACTCTCAGAGACTGGTTATCTCAGTAATAAAATGCATCCGACGCGAAAATTTAACAAATAAGGCCCAAATCAACATAGGTGTTTGACGTTCGTAGGATGGTTTTACATCCCTAAAAATTAACTTCAGTTATTTCCTGATGATGTAGAACAAAGACTTTGGATGACTAGTGGACATCTGTTGGAGTTTTGACTTCAACAGGTTCTTCTGGTAGTTTTAAACTAAAGTGAAACAGTTTGAAGGATTGAGCTTGAACTTGTTAGCTGCATATGTTTATGATTCGTACGAGACCTAAAGAATCCTGATTGAACTATTTTCTAGTTCATTAGACAGTAATTGAGAAAAGACTGAAGTCACCGTAAGTCCACTACTTAATGAAGCACGATTCCTAATTATTATTTTAATATTATCAAGTTCTGCTAAAAGCCACTTTCGAGTTCTCCTTATCACTACAGCTAACTGAAACATTTATCACAGAACATTGAACTGCCTCTACTTAATTTTTCTAACGAAAAATAATATCGCAAACAGTGACTATTCATTATGTAAGCGCATACAAAATAAATTACATGGAAGCCAACAAAACTGTGACATCTGAGTAAACCTTGATTTATATGTTATACTGAATAAGTACCTGAGCAATATGAGACGTAAAGGCCATCAATAAATTATTGAGGTGCTCGTTCTCAACAGCTAGGCGGGATAATTCGGACTCAGGAGAAAATTCATGATCCATGTGATTCTCTTCAAATGCATGGTGACTAGGTTCAGGGCTTGCATTTGCACCAAGAGGTGTCCATCTTCCTTTAGGTCCATTATTTTCATCAACGACCGAAAATGCTTCTTCTGTACAAGGCATACAGTCGGTTTGCTGATTTGTTAACTGAACAAGACTCATATTCTTAGCAAACACGCAATTACAAGGAACAAAGTTGATAAACCCGCTATTGACCCCAGATGCAGAGTAGACGGTTTTGACCGGTTTGAACGACCATCGTTCATAAGTAGGATTTTTTGTCTTTATGAGCTTCTACCTAAAAAACAAATACTTTTTCTCGTTTAATCGGTATAATAATCGTTTTTACTATCTTATAGCTTAAAGGAAGTGAACAATAGATAGTTGTTGGGAAGACCGTGGATTAACATCTAAGGTTCGTCAAAACTTCAGTGAATGTCGAAAATTCTCTTTTTGAAGTGACCAACAGAAGTTTGAATCACTATCGCTTCACTTGCAAGGATAAAAGATCAGGTGACCTGTTTTCAAACATGTATCTTGCATTTTTGAGATCGAATCTCAGACGATCGTACTTCAGGAAGTGATTTTTAGTATTTGTAGCTGTATAAAACATTGACATTTCATAAGCAGGGGATTTGATCTTAGATTACTTTCCTCTTAGCTCTTCATTTCTAGGTAACAAAAATGTGTCTAAGAATCTCAAATACTAAGATCTTCAATCAGTGTTTTATAATCACCTCGTGATCTGCATCAAGGTAGAGGGGATATCTCCGAACGTCTTGACTTTTGTATTATCAATCTTAATGTCAGTGTTTAGTTAGCATATTTATATATATATATATATAGTTTACTGTGAATCTCCATATATGAGCGACTTTGTAATTTCACCCGCGTCAATACTTAGTTCTTTACATTTCTCTTTGACTGCCCAAATAAATATTCAAATTGTTGATATAAAATTGACCCATTCATTCTTTCTGTCCATTTCGCATAAACGACTAGAATCAGTTCTTTCACTGTATGTCTTATTCGGCTTTCATCTACACTGCCAAACAATAAGTCTCATGCAAACACTAAGTTGAAGAACTAAGTTTCATTTTTGCCGTTTTTTATAGATTCAATAACAGCATTGTAGTTTTCCTGTCGTTCGTCTTCCGTTCACATGTATGTACGAAATTAATGTGTCCAAAATGTTTCACAACCCAAAGCCGTGACGGTTTTACTCTTGTGATTCGTTGCATGATCTGATCCGCTATTCGGTGACTGTTGATAACATGTGTTACATTTTGGTACCTTACTCATGATCACGCTCTACCTATCGAAATTTCCCTCGAAATAGTATATAGACCTAATCAATACTAATACAATACAATACACTTTCGACTTCTCGGTGGAAAGCATGCTCCATAGATGCTACACTATTAGTACTGCATCAGAGAATTTATCACACACCATAGACCAACTGACATTTTTACTACCTGCAAAAATTGTACTTTCTACATGTCGTCTACTCAATATGCGTATAAGAAACGCAAATCGTTCCAATACAATTTCCATTCAACCTTTTATTTTACACTGTTCTACGTCACCGGTTCAGGCAATTTCTCGTGAAATTATCTAATGATCTTCATGTCTTTGGAGTCAGGTAACTAACAATCCTCAACCTCGCAAGGCAACTGTTAAATCAACCAATAATTTGTGAATATGTAGCTGCTTGAATGCCATTGAGTTAATTCAAGTTAAATAAAACAGATATTCCAGTACTACCGCTACACTCAACTGATTTTAAAACAGACGATATTACTGTAAACTTTTGGGCTAGATATAAGTTTTAAGCTCACTTAATATGAGTGACTTCAAGTGGGTTATGTAGGTTTCCAGCCTGTAGTATGGTAAATAAAAATTTTAGCTGATATGGGGTTCGTTAATTGATCACATACAGTTCTAAAACAGACTACTGTTTCCTTGATGATATGCTTGAAAAGTATTACGAGTTCACCTTACTCGGTAAACGGAACGAAGGTTACGATAAGCTATTCTAATCCGTTTCTCACAGGCCCTGCTAACTAGATCAAGAAGTCTTGATAAGACTTAGAGAATGTACTCTACAAGCACCCAGAAAGTTTTGTACTTTTGTACACCCTGCCCAGGATAAGCCATACATTAGAGGTAAACATAAATCTATCAACAGATAAAGATAAAACAATTTCATAAAATCTTTAGCCTCACCGACACGCGTGCACCCTATTTACCCCGGTACGAGACTTTCTATTCTCAAGGTAGTTTCTGAGCCAAGATACGATAAGGGTCAGTGAAACCCATTTCCACAACCTTTGCGATTAAGCTTGCGTACGACCTGCTTTTACGAAACCCGTGTTGAGCTTTACAGAGTATTTTGTTCTTCTCCATGTTCTCCCTCATCTATCTGTTCATCAGCCCTTCCACTACCTTTGATGTTTCTATTCATCTGGGAGCTGGTGTGACTCCAGTGAATGCCTTGTAGTGAATCATTCAATGTCTAGCTCACATGACTTTTCCCACTTGTCTTTTTACCTTGTCACTCATTCGTCGCTTGTATTCATGTTTATGCATGCCTACTCGCTTACATGTCTGTCTAATTTTTTCTGGCTATAAATTCTTAGTCATGCTTTATCTCTTGGAGTTGGCTCACTAGCCTTCTCCACATCGCTTCATCCGTTCATTCGCCTATTCACTCGCTTGCCTGCTTTTCGGCGCTCGCATGACGATTTTATCTCATAGCGCTTGTAGTCTGCTCTTCTATTTGTGGTGTGTCAAAAATAAAGTTATTCAAAACTTTGTGTTCACCTTCTGATTTATAAATCGTCAGACGCTAGATAGTAAAGATTATCTGGACGAGCTAATCAAGAAGATTAAGAACACATCGAAATTGGCCACCACAGCCTGGTCAGGTAATATATTGGTGAAATGATGGCTTTTGCACATTGTTTCAAGACTATGGGGCGAATATTGCCACAACCTGGTGACTTTCCTGGACGTAAGGATTTTAGTTTCCTTGGTACCAAGTGGGGAGTAATACGGGTTTTCACTGAGCTGTCCTCCGGCACTGAGTTGTTTAGTATTCTGAACATGTGTATGCCTGGTTTAATTGATCGACGTAGTTCGTGTTGAAGATCTCAGCCATCTCTAGGTTAGTGAGGTCTTCCCCATTCGGACCTTTAGGAAAAAAACACTGATTAGTAGGTCTTCCTTTTGTCATGAACCTAAACAGATGCTTAGGGTTTGCCTGTATTCGAACGGCTAGCTTCTTCTGAAAGCGTTTCCGATCACTTCGGACTTTGGTATTGCATCTGTTTCTTAATTCCAAGTAAGAAGCACGACTGGAATCCTTCAAGGAGACCTTCCACTTATGCCAGGTTCTCCTCTTCGACTTTGGTATTCCATCTGTTTCTTAATTCCAAGTAAGAAGCACGACTGGAATCCTTCAAGGAGACCTTCCACTTATGCCAGGTTCTCCTCTTCGCTTGTGGCTAGCGTTCAGTGCTGCGCTTAACCCATGTTCTCCTATTTCCAGGTGTGTGGTGTGACTGAGATACATTGCCTAGGACAGCATTCGGGACGATGTCTCTCACTGTTTGCCACTGATCGTCACACTGATATTCCATATAATACTAGAAGCTAATTTCATGCGAATTATTACTATTGTTTAGTTGTTTGATAAATATAGTCCCTTACTGTATAATAATCAGATGTTTAAGTTGACAATGTGAATATTCGCTTTCGTTGCCATTATTTTACGCTTTCATATCCCTTCAAATAACAAATCTCATATTGATAATTTCAGCTAAAATGTACCTGTCGTTTATAAGTCTTAAAATCGTGCTCTCAACGATTGGTTTTCCTAGTGCCCACCATTAATATGAAGCAAGATTACTTTATATTTCTATATACTAGCTACTACTCGTTAGAGATAAAATTGCAAATAAAGCAAATGCTAGATTAAGCATACCAGAACCCACAGTTTAGATATATCACTCTCTTGTTATGATAGAATGTCAACTAAAATAATCTTAGATAAAACTCTGAGAAACCATTTCGGTCTGAATGATATTGATGATATGTACAACATCATTGATTACAACATAAAAGCGTACTTTCGCTTATTATAATTAGTTTAATGCTAAAATTATCTAATATGAAAATTCTATACAGCTCACCAAACAGGAGTCTTTTATGATAATATATCTCTACAAAGACATATTTAGTAGTGAATTTTACACATGAACAAAAGATGTGTCAAGTGAGGAAAAGGCTCTATTAGTACATACATTAAGCAAAGCTGGAAATTTAGAACTGTGTAGTTACAAGTTACTTACTATCTGTATTGTTTTATTCTGGCGGCCATATAAGGGAGCTTTGAAGGACTTCAGTCGTGACCAATAGTCGTTAAGTGTTGTTCTCGCCTGTTATCTCACTAGCATTGTGTCAGTAATTAACCGATAATAGATTCTAGATAGACAGTCTAGGAGAAATATCCACTAATCCTACAAAAGAAATCAAATTCTCTCCCGTAATTGCGTTTCAACCACACGGACCCCAATATAAGATCAAGAATTTTTTGTTCTCATTATTATAGAAAAAATAATTTTCACAGATATAACTCTGAGATTTGATTCGTCCAGTTTTAATACTTGTAGATTAGTGTAAGTACTAAAATTGTTTCAAAAATCATAACACTCTAGACCACCTTTATCTTAAAGTGGGCGATTTCCATGAAGAATATCTGCTAATCAGGATAATTAAGAAGTTCTGAAAGGATTTTATTGGTTGTAGCACTCAGAATTAGTCCAACTTAAGTCCGGTAAAGTTTTTCTTTCCCAGAAATCCTGACCATAAATATCCACTTAAGCAAGTAACTATTCTCTGAAATAAGGTGATTTAGGAGTTATTCATCTACGAATAGTACTGAATGATGAGTAGATTGAATTGGACACTCAATCAGTGATTGAGCATCATCGTACCTGTCACTTGGTGAAAATCTACAGTTTGATATCTTTAGGAGTATGCACATTTAAAATCCCAAACTCAGGTTATTCATATACCGCCAGCTGATGTCATTTGTCAGTTGCTTTTATTGTTGTACGAGTGACCCATTTATGCATTGTCATTTATTTTTATGTCATAATAATTTCAAAAATAAACCATTACTCAAATCTAACATAGTTACCATCATTTGATGTTTATTTCTATATTTTAGTAACTTATAAACAAAATAGCACTAATAGAATTTCTATTAAATGTTTAACTAATTCATTAAATGAAATTGACGCTTTTTAAAAATAATAATACTGTCAAATATAAGCATTACTCAATAGTTTAAAAGGTTGTATTTTTACTAAACACAGCAAATATTTTGATTTCTTATTTTAGAAAACTTGACAGTTACGACTAACTAGAGCGATAAACAATGAAAAACACTGAATCGGTTTCAGCTACGTATAATCTAATCGATTCTACCTCATAATTTCTGTTATCTTAGAAACTTCACTTGAGACTGGGTTTGGATTACTGTCGAACTTTAATTGTATGTAAACATTGGTACGGTACTAGTGTATAGGTCTAAAATATAACAACAAATATTGTATGTAGAATGTTCTGAGTTAAAATAAATGTTTATCATCTAAGGATTGAAAACAACTATTGTTATTTATAACTGATTAGTTTCTTCACATCCAACAAAAGATATTCTGTTATACGGTGTTTAAATGACATAGAAAACCGACATCAATTTAATTATAAAATGAAGACCTGAACAACGTAGCACATTAGTCGATATATAAGTTGAAAACATATATATACATTGTGGTCGTTTACACAACAACTATATGTAATCATATAGATCTCATCTGCATCGATAGACGTGAGAATAAGGAGAGGAACTGATATCCCTTTAAACCACCACTTGATGGTGGTCAAGATGAAACTGAAACTAAAGAGGAAGTAGACAAGTGATGAGACAGCTTTTTAAAGTTTAATATGACCTTTCTTAGCGATACTGACAAACTCAACGAATTCAAGGTAGCTCTCTAAGGAATGAGTTTCAAGCCCTACATGGCCTAGTCAAAGAGGAGGAAACTACCATGGAAACAACTGGAAAGGGATTATAGAAGCAATTAATTCAACATATCAGTAGGTGCCAGATCAAAAGAAGCAACATCAAAAGGAATGGATATCTGTCGATACTCTGGATAAGACTCATCAAAGGAAGAACATGAAGACAACAATTAATAACAATTTAACAACAGCAGTAAAAGCCAAGACATCTTGGATACACAGAAGCAAACAAGCAAGTGAAGAGGAGCATTAGAGTTGATAAGCGGAAATATGTGGAAGATTTAGCAATTACAGAAAACAATTATGCAGGAGAAGGAAACATGAGATAACCACATGATACAGCGAAGCTGGCTATAAAATATAGTAAAACAGAACGACCAATCAAGAAAAAAGAAAACGGGTGGGCAGAGTATTTTGAAGAGTATTAAACCAGCCCCACTGAAGCAACCAGTCATCGAAGCAGCACTTACAGACCTTCCTAAAAATGTCACCCCACAACAATCAAAGAAACCAGTATAACTATCAGACAAATCAAGGGTGACATGGCAGCAGGACCAGACAACATTCTCGCTGAAGCTCTGGCATCAGACAAAGCAGTAACTGCAATGATGGTCCACACACTCTTCAGAAAGGCTTGGAAGGGAGAAAAAGTACCAAAGAACTGGGAAGAAAGACACCTCATTAAGAAACCAAAGAAAGATTTCAGCAATTGAGAACTACAGAGATATTACTCTACTATCAGTACCAAGTGAAGTCTTCAACAGTGTTGTTAAAACGAATGAAAGATTCAATAGGTACCGAACTTCGACATCAACAGGCCAGAATCCGTAAGAATATGTTGCGTACCGACGAAATAGCGACACTAGGGATCATTGTTGAACAATCTATTAGATGGAACTTGACACTTTACATCGACTTCTTAGAAAGCATATGGCACCGTCGACAAGTGAGCATTATGGAGCATTCCTCGACAGTAAGATAAACAAGTGAGATCTCATGCAGATGTGAAGACACGGATTGAGAAGCAAGAGTAGAATTTCTACAACTGGAGAACATCTGTAACTCAAAAGAACTGTCGACCAAAACCAAAGTCGCTATTTTTGTTAAAAATTCGAATATTACCAGCTTGAAATCTCAGTAACAAAAATACTATCCTGCACCTTATCAAAGTGACATTATGGTTATCTAAATTGGAAGATTTCAGTAACCATGACAACTTGTATCCATGTTGTCAAGTTCCTGTCATCCTTATTTAAAATTAAAGTGCCAAACATAAAATACTAGTTATGAGTATGTTACAGATTACAATCAAATAACTTTAAACGGAGTATGTCACATCGCTGACTCTGATGACCACCATTTATTCCTCAATCAGCAGACGTCAACCGACGTCGAAGTACTAGGAGATTACGGTAACTGCATTGACTGGTTGTATGTTTTTAATCTGATCATTTTTGCTTAGTCTTTTATTAATTTAAACAGTAACATTACGACTTCAAATAAGTGAAATATAATTAAGAATGACTCATCTGTTCATGAACATAATACCTGAGACTTACGATCACCAATGAGCATCGACAGTTCCATCACACTATAAATCTTTTGAAGGCGATAAAAAAAAAACACTTAAAGAGATAAATGTCCATGGTTTTCAGAGGAGCTGGTTAGAACCTGTTAAGCAAACTAGTAAACGAGAATCATTTAATGTCCATTGAACACAAAGCGCTTACTAAAGTCCTAGATTTTCGCTTAGACGATACAACCAAATCAATTCAGTACGATAATAGGAACTGGTTTGCACTGGTTATACACAAACCACTGGCGAATATGATTATTACCCTCATCATATGATACGAAATCTCGCTAAGCCATTAACTAACGAAAGCAAAACTCTAGTCTGTAATCATAAAAAATACCATTTTTTACACATATTTTCAAGCAACCTGAAATTACAACCGATAAATAATAAAATAGCCTTCGTTGATTTGTCCAACAACACAGTATATTTTAGAATAAGGTTATTACATCAATTTAACAGCACTAATTGAAAACGTCAGTATAAAACTAACTCCCTTATTGACTTATAATGGTTTTTAACTTAGTCATTTCATATCAGAAGACTCCGGATTTTACTATACGTTTAATTAATAAGATAAGTTGAGTAAGTTTTAGAGATAAAACAGAGGACCTTCGAATGTTCATCACACAAAATGACTTCATGTATTGTGGTGCGCGCTACTTATAAGTAGTATATGATGCGAGTGTAAACGTAATGTCTGGCAGCAGAAGATGGGGGAAGATCAACAAAGGAAGAGTTAGAACACAATGGAATTTGTATGAAACGCATGAATAGTGAAATGTCAGACAATGGATTGAAGATTTGCAAATTAAGGGTTACGATATGGTTTTAATATTTTACTGAGTAACTCTGTAATTTTCGTTAAATACAGTTCGGTTGCCCTCACCTGTGTTCTCCTTCACTACATTTGGTGTCGCTGCCTGCACGAAGGAAGGAGCTCCCGTGGCCGAAGGAGTTTGAGGACGGAGATTTGCGGAATACAGAATACATACAAGAGTAAACTGTATTTAGTTAGGATCCTCTTTGAAACTAAGCAATATCAATAGTCTTTTACTGATTGACGGAATCCAATTTTGTCAACGAAATTGTCAGTATTAGGATTTAGCAGTTATTCATATATTGTAAAGATGATATTGAGATGTGGTAGGACTGATGAATCCATTATCTTGTGACGCAAAAATCAAAGTTCTCATAAATAGCAATTCCGTAAAACAGCTGGTGATTATCTAAGTGTTTTGCTTAATGATGATAAGTAAGTCGTTTTTACGCTGTAATTTTAACAAAATTTCAATATTCAATAAGACATTTCAGCTAAATTTATTAAAGTGTACAACCCATACTGTCTAAAATAATGCTGAAAACACGTTTACACTTATCGATCTGAATACAGTAATAACAGAATTGGCTAACAGCTTAAGTTAACTTAGTGGGTCAAATATATTTTTCTGAGTGCCATCAGTAGAAAAGAAAATTTACAGTTTTCTTCATAATCACATTAAAATTAAAATTATTTCGGATTATTCATTAGTCAGTTGATAAAAACTAATAATAATAATAATAATATCTAACAGTTTGCTTTTATTTCAAATCTGGTTTGCGGTCAAATGATTCAATGAAATTACACGTGATAAATTGTAAGCCTTATTGTGAAATCTTGAACATTGAACTCTTTCTAAGCTACTTTTGAAAAATTTAATTACATAAAGAGAGTCACTACTACGTGCCTCAACCCCCCACCTTCGAGTTAGTTAGTTGATTATATCAAAAAACAATAATACAGATCAAATTGAAAGACACATTTCAATATCAATGAAAAATCTAATAAATGTGTTTCTTTTCTTTTTACTTTATAGATTACGTGATTTCGTGTTTTTGAGTACTTTTTTTTCGGCTCGTTTATAATTTTAAATCAAAAAAAAACAGAAAACAACGAAAGAAAAAAAAAGGGGGGAAGAGAAAAAAAACACAAAATGAAAGAAAACGGGGGGGGGACAGAAAATAACCCACCGTCCGGTAGTAGTGAGTAGTATAGTAGTAGTAGTAGTAGTAAAACAAAACACAACAAGGAAAAAAAAACAGCAACAAAAAATCGAAAACACAAAAAAAAACAAAAAAACATAACAAATAAGTAAATAAAAAGACGAAACCAAATGCGCAGCACACAGCGGCTATGAATAATGAGATGCAAAAATGAAATTACTCTTGATTTTTGTATATATATATATATATATATATATATATATATATATATATATATATATATATATATTACTCTAACAAGTAAATCTGTTCTCAGGGAAATCATTAGTATAGAAAAATAGAAATCATTACATATTATTATTATTAGTAGTAGTAATAATAATAATAATTTGCTCATTTTAATATATATGCATGTAGGTGTGTGTGTGTGTGCGCACACACGCGTCTAATTGTTTACAACACCACATGACACACACACACGCACACACACAAGATGTAAAGCAACGAGAAAATAGACATTCGCTTTTTTTCTTGACACAATCTGATGAGAAACATTTTGTAAGATGATGTGAAGAAAAATACAGTGTTTGTATTTTCTCCTACATAAATTTGTTGTGTATTTCAATGGTGGATCGATCAGTGAGTGACATAGATGGAGAGAGAAAGATTAAGATAACTTGATAGAGAAATAAAACAAAAAAATTACATCATGTGCAGAGTAAGGGAAAATCCAATGTGAATATATTTTTTTTCGTAAAGAATAAAAAAAAAAAATTTTCTTGTTACTTAAAACTTGATTCATTGATTGATTGATTGATTGCAGAAATTTCGATTGTTTGTTTTCATTTCTACATTATTCGGATACAATGAATGATGTACTTAATTAGCATATCAGAGGAAGGAAGGGAAGGAGGGTAAGGAATAAACACATGTTTTGGTGTAAAGAATAAAGAAAGACAACACACACACACCAGCAGAGAAGGAGAGAAGAAAAGGCCTCATGAACAATAAAATCATCAAACAATTATCAAATCCATTGGAAATAATATACCGAATTATTCTGTACGACTAAGCTCTACTAACTCAATCTTGAAGTTATTACCACAGTGTTTAATGAAATTCATTAGTCAATGGTCACATATATATGTTACCATTGACTAATGAATTTCATTAAACACTGTGTAATAACTTCAGATTGATTAGTAGAGCTTAGTCGTACAGAATAATTCGGTATTATTTTCCAATGGATTTGATAATTGTTGATGATTTATTGTTCATGCCTTTTCTTCTCTCCTTCTCTGTGTGTGTGTGTGTGTCTTCTTTATTCTTCACCAAAACATGTGTTTATTCCTTACCCTCCTTCCTTCCTTCCTCTGATATGCTAATTAAGTACATCATTCATTGTATCCGAATAATGTAGAAATGAAAACAAACAATCGAAATTTCTGCAATCAATCAATCAATCAATGAATCAAGTTTTAAGTAACAAGAAAATTTTTTTTTTTATTCTTTACGAAAAAAATATATTCACATTGGATTTTCCCTACTCGTTCTATCTACACAAAAAATGCACATGATGTAATTTTTTTGTTTTATTTCTCTATCAAGTTATCTTAATCTTTCTCTCTCCATCTATGTCACTCACTGATCGATCCACCATTGAAATACACAACAAATTTATGTAGGAGAAAATACAAACACTGTATTTTTCTTCACATCATCTTACAAAATGTTTCTCATCAGATTGTGTCAAGAAAAAAAGCGAATGTCTATTTTCTCGTTGCTTTACATCTTGTGTGTGTGCGTGTGTGTGTGTCATGTGGTGTTGTAAACAATTAGACGCGTGTGTGCGCACACACACACACACCTACATGCATATATATTAAAATGAGCAAATTATTATTATTATTACTACTACTAATAATAATAATATGTAATGATTTCTATTTTTCTATACTAATGATTTCCCTGAGAACAGATTTACTTGTTAGAGTAATATATATATATATATATATATATATATATATATATATATATATATATATATATATATACAAAAATCAAGAGTAATTTTCATTTTGCATCTCATTATTCATAGCCGCTGTGTGCTGCGCATTTGGTTTCGTCTTTTTATTTACTTATTTGTTATGTTTTTTTGTTTTTTTTTGTGTTTTCGATTTTTTTGTTGCTGTTTTTTTTCCTTGTTGTGTTTTGTTTTACTACTACTACTACTACTACTACTACTACTACCGGACGGTTGGTTATTTTCTGTCCCCCCCCCGTTTTCTTTCATTTTGTGTTTTTTTCTCTTCCCCCCTTTTTTTTCTTTCGTTGTTTTCTGTTTTTTTTGATTTAAAATTATAAACGAGCCGAAAAAAAAGTACTCAAAACACGAAATCACGTAATCTATAAAGTAAAAAAGAAAAGAAACACATTTATTAGATTTTTCATTGATATTGAAATGTGTCTTTCAATTTGATCTGTATTATTGTTTTTTGATATAATCAATAACTAACTCGAAGGTGGGGGGTTGAGGCACGTAGTAGTGACTCTTTATGTAATTATTGTTTAAATTTTCAAAAGTAGCTTAGAAAGAGTTCAATGTTCAAGATTTCACAATAAGGCTTACAATTTATCACGTGTAATTTCATTGAATCATTTGACCGCAAACAGATTTGAAATAAAAGCAAACTGTTAGATATTATTATTATTATTATTAGTTTTTATCAACTGACTAATGAAATAATCCGAAATAATTTAATTTTAATGTGATTATGAAGAAACTGTAAATTTTCTTTTCTTACTGATGCACTCAGAAAAATATATTTGACCCACTAAGTTAACTTAAGCTGTTAGCCAATTCTGTTATTACTGTATTCAGATCGATAAGTGTAAACGTGTTTCAGCATTATTTTAGACAGTATGGGTTGTACACTTTAATAAATTTAGCTGAAATGTCTTATTGAATATTGAAATTTTGTTAAAATTACAGCGTAAAAACGACTTACTTATCATCATTAAGCAAAACACTTAGATAATCACCAGCTGTTTTACGGAATTGCTATCAATGAGAACTTTGATTTTTGCGTCACAAGATAATGGATTCATCAGTCCTACCACATCTCAATATCATCTTTACAATATATGAATAACTGCTAAATCCTAATACTGACAATTTTCGTTGACAAAATTGGATTCCGTCAATCAGTAAAAGACTATTGATATTGCTTAGTTTCAAAGAGGATCCTAACTAAATACAGTTTACTCTTGTATGTATTCTGTATTCCGCAAATCTCCGTCCTCAAACTCCTTCGGCCACGGGAGCTCCTTCCTTCGTGCAGGCAGCGACACCAAATGTAGTGAAGGAGAACACAGGTGAGGGCAACCGAATTGTATTTAACGAAAATTACAGAGTTACTCAGTAAGATAGGAAAACCATATCGTAACCGTTAATTTGCAAATCTTCAATCCATTGTCTGACATTTCACTATTCATGCGTTTCATACAAATTCCATTGTGTTCTAACTCTTCCTTTGTTGATCTTCCCCCATCTTCTGCTGCCAGACATTACGTTTACACTCGCATCATATACTACTTATAAGTAGCGCGCACCACAATACATGAAGTCATTTTGTGTGATGAACATTCGAAGGTCCTCTGTTTTATCTCTAAAACTTACTCAACTTATCTTATTAATTAAACGTATAGTAAAATCCGGAGTCTTCTGATATGAAATGACTAAGTTAAAAACCATTATAAGTCAATAAGGGAGTTAGTTTTATACTGACGTTTTCAATTAGTGCTGTTAAATTGATGTAATAACCTTATTCTAAAATATACTATGTTGTTGGACAAATCAACGAAGGCTATTTTATTATTTATTGGTTGTAATTTCAGGTTGCTTGAAAATATGTGTAAAAAATGGTGTTTTTTATGATTACAGATTAGAGTTTTGCTTTCGTTAGTTAATGGCTTAGCGAGATTTCGTATCATATGATGAGGGTAATAATCATATTCGCCAGTGGTTTGTGTATAACCAGTGCAAACCAGTTCCTATTATCGTACTGAATTGATTTGGTTGTATCGTCTAAGCGAAAATCTAGGACTTTAGTAAGCGCTTTGTGTTCAATGGACATTAAATGATTCTCGTTTACTAGTTTGCTTAACAGGTTCTAACCAGCTCCTCTGAAAACCATGGACATTTATCTCTTTAAGTGTTTTTTTTTTATCGCCTTCAAAAGATTTATAGTGTGATGGAACTGTCGATGCTCATTGGTGATCGTAAGTCTCAGGTATTATGTTCATGAACAGATGAGTCATTCTTAATTATATTTCACTTATTTGAAGTCGTAATGTTACTGTTTAAATTAATAAAAGACTAAGCAAAAATGATCAGATTAAAAACATACAACCAGTCAATGCAGTTACCGTAATCTCCTAGTACTTCGACGTCGGTTGACGTCTGCTGATTGAGGAATAAATGGTGGTCATCAGAGTCAGCGATGTGACATACTCCGTTTAAAGTTATTTGATTGTAATCTGTAACATACTCATAACTAGTATTTTATGTTTGGCACTTTAATTTTAAATAAGGATGACAGGAACTTGACAACATGGATACAAGTTGTCATGGTTACTGAAATCTTCCAATTTAGATAACCATAATGTCACTTTGATAAGGTGCAGGATAGTATTTTTGTTACTGAGATTTCAAGCTGGTAATATTCGAATTTTTAACAAAAATAGCGACTTTGGTTTTGGTCGACAGTTCTTTTGAGTTACAGATGTTCTCCAGTTGTAGAAATTCTACTCTTGCTTCTCAATCCGTGTCTTCACATCTGCATGAGATCTCACTTGTTTATCTTACTGTCGAGGAATGCTCCATAATGCTCACTTGTCGACGGTGCCATATGCTTTCTAAGAAGTCGATGTAAAGTGTCAAGTTCCATCTAATAGATTGTTCAACAATGATCCCTAGTGTCGCTATTTCGTCGGTACGCAACATATTCTTACGGATTCTGGCCTGTTGATGTCGAAGTTCGGTACCTATTGAATCTTTCATTCGTTTTAACAACACTGTTGAAGACTTCACTTGGTACTGATAGTAGAGTAATATCTCTGTAGTTCTCAATTGCTGAAATCTTTCTTTGGTTTCTTAATGAGGTGTCTTTCTTCCCAGTTCTTTGGTACTTTTTCTCCCTTCCAAGCCTTTCTGAAGAGTGTGTGGACCATCATTGCAGTTACTGCTTTGTCTGATGCCAGAGCTTCAGCGAGAATGTTGTCTGGTCCTGCTGCCATGTCACCCTTGATTTGTCTGATAGTTATACTGGTTTCTTTGATTGTTGTGGGGTGACATTTTTAGGAAGGTCTGTAAGTGCTGCTTCGATGACTGGTTGCTTCAGTGGGGCTGGTTTAATACTCTTCAAAATACTCTGCCCACCCGTTTTCTTTTTTCTTGATTGGTCGTTCTGTTTTACTATATTTTATAGCCAGCTTCGCTGTATCATGTGGTTATCTCATGTTTCCTTCTCCTGCATAATTGTTTTCTGTAATTGCTAAATCTTCCACATATTTCCGCTTATCAACTCTAATGCTCCTCTTCACTTGCTTGTTTGCTTCTGTGTATCCAAGATGTCTTGGCTTTTACTGCTGTTGTTAAATTGTTATTAATTGTTGTCTTCATGTTCTTCCTTTGATGAGTCTTATCCAGAGTATCGACAGATATCCATTCCTTTTGATGTTGCTTCTTTTGATCTGGCACCTACTGATATGTTGAATTAATTGCTTCTATAATCCCTTTCCAGTTGTTTCCATGGTAGTTTCCTCCTCTTTGACTAGGCCATGTAGGGCTTGAAACTCATTCCTTAGAGAGCTACCTTGAATTCGTTGAGTTTGTCAGTATCGCTAAGAAAGGTCATATTAAACTTTAAAAAGCTGTCTCATCACTTGTCTACTTCCTCTTTAGTTTCAGTTTCATCTTGACCACCATCAAGTGGTGGTTTAAAGGGATATCAGTTCCTCTCCTTATTCTCACGTCTATCGATGCAGATGAGATCTATATGATTACATATAGTTGTTGTGTAAACGACCACAATGTATATATATGTTTTCAACTTATATATCGACTAATGTGCTACGTTGTTCAGGTCTTCATTTTATAATTAAATTGATGTCGGTTTTCTATGTCATTTAAACACCGTATAACAGAATATCTTTTGTTGGATGTGAAGAAACTAATCAGTTATAAATAACAATAGTTGTTTTCAATCCTTAGATGATAAACATTTATTTTAACTCAGAACATTCTACATACAATATTTGTTGTTATATTTTAGACCTATACACTAGTACCGTACCAATGTTTACATACAATTAAAGTTCGACAGTAATCCAAACCCAGTCTCAAGTGAAGTTTCTAAGATAACAGAAATTATGAGGTAGAATCGATTAGATTATACGTAGCTGAAACCGATTCAGTGTTTTTCATTGTTTATCGCTCTAGTTAGTCGTAACTGTCAAGTTTTCTAAAATAAGAAATCAAAATATTTGCTGTGTTTAGTAAAAATACAACCTTTTAAACTATTGAGTAATGCTTATATTTGACAGTATTATTATTTTTAAAAAGCGTCAATTTCATTTAATGAATTAGTTAAACATTTAATAGAAATTCTATTAGTGCTATTTTGTTTATAAGTTACTAAAATATAGAAATAAACATCAAATGATGGTAACTATGTTAGATTTGAGTAATGGTTTATTTTTGAAATTATTATGACATAAAAATAAATGACAATGCATAAATGGGTCACTCGTACAACAATAAAAGCAACTGACAAATGACATCAGCTGGCGGTATATGAATAACCTGAGTTTGGGATTTTAAATGTGCATACTCCTAAAGATATCAAACTGTAGATTTTCACCAAGTGACAGGTACGATGATGCTCAATCACTGATTGAGTGTCCAATTCAATCTACTCATCATTCAGTACTATTCGTAGATGAATAACTCCTAAATCACCTTATTTCAGAGAATAGTTACTTGCTTAAGTGGATATTTATGGTCAGGATTTCTGGGAAAGAAAAACTTTACCGGACTTAAGTTGGACTAATTCTGAGTGCTACAACCAATAAAATCCTTTCAGAACTTCTTAATTATCCTGATTAGCAGATATTCTTCATGGAAATCGCCCACTTTAAGATAAAGGTGGTCTAGAGTGTTATGATTTTTGAAACAATTTTAGTACTTACACTAATCTACAAGTATTAAAACTGGACGAATCAAATCTCAGAGTTATATCTGTGAAAATTATTTTTTCTATAATAATGAGAACAAAAAATTCTTGATCTTATATTGGGGTCCGTGTGGTTGAAACGCAATTACGGGAGAGAATTTGATTTCTTTTGTAGGATTAGTGGATATTTCTCCTAGACTGTCTATCTAGAATCTATTATCGGTTAATTACTGACACAATGCTAGTGAGATAACAGGCGAGAACAACACTTAACGACTATTGGTCACGACTGAAGTCCTTCAAAGCTCCCTTATATGGCCGCCAGAATAAAACAATACAGATAGTAAGTAACTTGTAACTACACAGTTCTAAATTTCCAGCTTTGCTTAATGTATGTACTAATAGAGCCTTTTCCTCACTTGACACATCTTTTGTTCATGTGTAAAATTCACTACTAAATATGTCTTTGTAGAGATATATTATCATAAAAGACTCCTGTTTGGTGAGCTGTATAGAATTTTCATATTAGATAATTTTAGCATTAAACTAATTATAATAAGCGAAAGTACGCTTTTATGTTGTAATCAATGATGTTGTACATATCATCAATATCATTCAGACCGAAATGGTTTCTCAGAGTTTTATCTAAGATTATTTTAGTTGACATTCTATCATAACAAGAGAGTGATATATCTAAACTGTGGGTTCTGGTATGCTTAATCTAGCATTTGCTTTATTTGCAATTTTATCTCTAACGAGTAGTAGCTAGTATATAGAAATATAAAGTAATCTTGCTTCATATTAATGGTGGGCACTAGGAAAACCAATCGTTGAGAGCACGATTTTAAGACTTATAAACGACAGGTACATTTTAGCTGAAATTATCAATATGAGATTTGTTATTTGAAGGGATATGAAAGCGTAAAATAATGGCAACGAAAGCGAATATTCACATTGTCAACTTAAACATCTGATTATTATACAGTAAGGGACTATATTTATCAAACAACTAAACAATAGTAATAATTCGCATGAAATTAGCTTCTAGTATTATATGGAATATCAGTGTGACGATCAGTGGCAAACAGTGAGAGACATCGTCCCGAATGCTGTCCTAGGCAATGTATCTCAGTCACACCACACACCTGGAAATAGGAGAACATGGGTTAAGCGCAGCACTGAACGCTAGCCACAAGCGAAGAGGAGAACCTGGCATAAGTGGAAGGTCTCCTTGAAGGATTCCAGTCGTGCTTCTTACTTGGAATTAAGAAACAGATGGAATACCAAAGTCGAAGAGGAGAACCTGGCATAAGTGGAAGGTCTCCTTGAAGGATTCCAGTCGTGCTTCTTACTTGGAATTAAGAAACAGATGCAATACCAAAGTCCGAAGTGATCGGAAACGCTTTCAGAAGAAGCTAGCCGTTCGAATACAGGCAAACCCTAAGCATCTGTTTAGGTTCATGACAAAAGGAAGACCTACTAAAAAATGTTTTTTTCCTAAAGGTCCGAATGGGGAAGACCTCACTAACCTAGAGATGGCTGAGATCTTCAACACGAACTACGTCGATCAATTAAACCAGGCATACACATGTTCAGAATACTAAACAACTCAGTGCCGGAGGACAGCTCAGTGAAAACCCGTATTACTCCCCACTTGGTACCAAGGAAACTAAAATCCTTACGTCCAGGAAAGTCACCAGGTTGTGGCAATATTCGCCCCATAGTCTTGAAACAATGTGCCAAAAGCCATCATTTCACCAATATATTACCTGACCAGGCTGTGGTGGCCAATTTCGATGTGTTCTTAATCTTCTTGATTAGCTCGTCCAGATAATCTTTACTATCTAGCGTCTGACGATTTATAAATCAGAAGGTGAACAACAAAGTTTTGAATAACTTTATTTTTGACACACCACAAATAGAAGAGCAGACTACAAGCGCTATGAGATAAAATCGTCATGCGAGCGCCGAAAAGCAGGCAAGCGAAAGAATAGGCGAATGAACGGATGAAGCGATGTGGAGAAGGCTAGTGAGCCAACTCCAAGAGATAAAAGCATGACTAAGAAAATTTATAGCCAGAAAAATATAGACAGACATGTAAGCGAGTAGGCATGCATAAACAT
>OX103974.1:31569961-31664126 GCA_944470395.2 Schistosoma turkestanicum
GCTTTTAGTCTCATCGTTCTCCAATCGACGTTGCTGGTATGGTAGAACCTTCAGGAACATTTGTTCCAGCCAATATAGCTCGTTTGGGTCATCACGATAGGCAAGCCCGACCACCACTTCAAGGTAGCAGCTTCAGTCGGAACAATAAATAGATAGATGAACAAGAATAGTATCTAATAAACGATACACTTCTGTTAAATGAACATCAGTTATAACGTAACATGAAACTACAAGAATCAGAACTCATTTTTACTAGAAGCAATATCAGATAACATCTTAAAACACTGAGTTGCACGATGCTTGGAACTCTAACAAGAGTACCATCATGGATGAAGCAAAAGGTTTGAGTCCTATACAGCAATCTTTCATACCATAGGCTTAAAAGTAGTTGGAGTATTTTAACGGTAAATTATTCAATCCATTTTCACTGCATTCAATTAAATGTTCATTTATCGTTCGAAATGATTAATTTTCGCGGCAGATATTGATTCCTTGCTTTGAAATTTTTAACGAATTATTTAAAAGTCATTATTAGTAACAAGCCTGAAAGACTATCTAATTGCTTTATACATAATAACAAACAGATAATAATCTCAGATGTTTTAGTCCAAATATGAATCAGTAGCCATAAGAAAATGCTTTTACTCTGTTGTAATAAGATCACCTCAATTAACTATATGTAATCCCAGTACTAATAATGATATGAAAATATTAGAGATATGTGTATAAACATACTGCTGAAAGGAATGCACACTGTAAATCTACTTAGTGTGTATAAGGAACAAAGGAATAGACAAAAAAAAGTAGCTGTTTCTCTGGATACTACACACATGTTAGTCATATCCTATATAATAGTCATGCAATGGTTAAGTAATTAAAAACTGCTCAACTTTCGACAACAAGATCTACAGATTGAACGTCAACCTCGACAATTTACGACGAGGCGATCAAATAATAACACTAATCTTTTTATACACAGAAATTTACTGAAACGAAAGTGTATAACGTTGTGTTTGGTCAATGAATCGTATTGGATTATCAAATTTATGTTTAATAAACACACTGAAATTGACTTAACATATATATATATATATATATATATATATATATATATATATATATATATATACATCAAAAAACGATACTTACACTTAGTCGAAGATGGCGTACTATATATCCATCATGTCTTTCCAAAGATAACACACTAACACTTATATTTCCAAATGTTTTGCTGGTACCGGGTAATGATATAGATTGATAAAAATTGATGCCACGATCATTTGATGATTTTCTACTATTTTGATTATCAGTCATGATATTATTAACTTTATTAGTAGTAGTAGTAGTAGTAGTAGTAGTAGTAGTAGTAGCAGTGGTAGTAGAAGTAGCAGTAGCAGCAGTAACAGTAGTATGTATTGCATTACTACTAGAATTGTCTGTTATTGAAGATTGATCATCTACACTTGCTATACCACTATCATGTAAACGTTTTGATGTGGTTACTCCACTACAAGATAATCCTCCAGTTGATGTAGTAGTAATAACAGAACTAGTTGAAATAGGTGAACTAATATTAGTTGTATCAATATCAGATTGTTCATTTGAATGTTCATAATGATATGATAATGTTGAAGATTGTGAGAAGAATGAGGATGACATCATTGGTAATAATGGATTACTTGGAACACTTGTAATCTGTGTATTATTATTATTATTGTTATTATTATTATTATTACTGTTATTATTATTATTATTATTATTGATTATAGCATCAGAATCAGATGAGCATGGATCAGTTTTAAATAATGGACTTGTAGTAAATGATTGATTTTCCACAAATGATAATACATCCTCTTCACCAGAAGAATCAGGTAAATACAATTCACATTTAACCTATAATAAAATAAAAATTAAAAAATGAATTATTCTTTACAAATTTCCAATGTAAATTATATTTAATTAAATATGTGTTATATCACAAGGGAATACAGAAAGTATTCTCTGTAAATGGGAATAAAATTCATTGTGCACAATCAATCACTATTAAGTAGGATGGTCAATTTTATGTTTGTGCAGTCCATTTATTGTTCAGTGAATTTTACTGATCTAATAGGAATACGTTCACTAGTTTCAATAGTTTGGAATGTAGGCGGAATAAGATTTCCTATAGACTACTTCTGATCACAACAAATTAAATAAATTGCTTATACTTCATGATTATTTTTGTGATTAACAGTTGGATTAGCTTACCTATTTGTATTCTCACTGAAGTCCGAATCTAAGAACTACAAACATACTTGTAAATGTAACACAATCAAGGAGTTACGATAACCGTTTCCTTTGATTTAAAGGAAAAAAGTAACAGGTCCTCGCGTTATATTAGGGCCCATGTGGTCAGGCTATCATTTATGAAAGCAGTTGTATTATTCAGTTCGACTATTAATTAATTCTACTAGATTGACTATACCGGATTAAAAACCTATTGTTAACCAATAACGCAATGACCTTTTTTAACCAATAATGCACGAACAGTGAGATAATGACGACGATTAATACTTGCTACAGAGTTCTACTGCCCACGTTCTTCTCTCTAATTACCAAAACAGAATAAAAACAGAGTTGGTAGACAAACTTCTATCGTACAGTTTAATTTTCAAATCAAAATGCGTTTGATGATATCGATACATGACCTGATCGTATCTCAGTATAAATAAAGAATCACGATGTAAACATGACTACAACATCAATGAAAGAGAGGTTGACAAGAGGCCTGTGGTGAATTAACAATAACATAAGGAAGGTATTGTATAGAACAATAGTTTATGCATCCAACGAAAACTTACAAATGCAAGAAAATATAAATGTCCAAATGTCTACTAATTATTCAATAATAATTTAAGCAATTATTCTAAGTAAGTAAACTTCAAAAGAAAAAGTCACCTCGCTGTAACACACTTATACGGCGAAAGAATTGTATTACAATTGTTACTTGTTTCCAACTGTTGATATGAGTGTATAGAGAAAAAATAAGATGAATATTTACCCACATGTTTTGCTCACAACTTTTGTAATTTTTAATTACAATTAACAATCATCTTTTAAAACTTCTATTTTTTTTTAGAAAAAAAAAGACAATTAAAATGCAAAACGTTCATTAATCAACCATATACATCAATGTATGTGTACACGGATGTAGTAGACAAGTGGACTATGGATAAACATTAATTCTGAAAATAAACAAGAGATAAGAAAGTATATAACCACAAACAGGTTCCTGAAAGTCTATGATGAGTTGTTAATCGCAAGACAATACCAATCACATCATTTGAAGAGATTCAGTTGTATTCCTTGACCTTAAAGCGCATTCGACTGTCGATCTTGAGGTTCTGTGAGTGTTTGTTTGTCATTGAAAGCTGTACCAAAGAAGTACATTAACCTCTTACAACCTCTATACTCGAACACCACTGGCCGAATGAGGACCTATGGTGAACTGTCATCGGAACATATTACTTCAAATAGTGTCCGTCAAGGCTGTCCACTTTCTCCATTCTTGTTTAACTTTGTCATAGACATGCTTCCAGAGTTAACATTAACTTCGTTTGAATTTTCAGGAATGGACCTTCTACCAGGAGACTCGCTTGCTGACCTAGAATATGCCGACAATATAGTTCTCCTTGGTGAAGACGCCGACAAAATGCAGAGTATATTAACCACCCTAAGCAACAATGCAAGCATAATCGGGATGCGATTCTCCCTATCGAAATGCAGAATGTTGCTTCAGGATTGGCTTATATCGGCACCTGAACTAGCAATGGGCAGTGAAGCATATGAGCGTGTTAACTGCTTCGCTTATCTTGGGAATCTCACCAGTGCTGATGGCCTGGTGTGTGACAAAATTTCAGCACGGATATGGAGGGCTACATTGGCTTATAATAACTTGCGGTACTTGTGACGCAGACAAGATATCCGTCAGCTAACCAAAGGACAAGTTCACTGTACAGCAGTTCACTCCGTCCTACTTTATGAGTGTGACACATGGCCAGTAAGAGTAGAGGATATTCGTAGGCTATTGATACTTGATCAGCGGTGTCTACGATGCGTTGCTCGTATATCCTAGGACAACCGAGTAAACAATGCTATCGTTAGGAAATGAGTACTAGGTAGTGATGGTAAGTGAATAGATGACGTATCGAAGCTTCATCACCTGAGATGGTCGGGACATGTGTTACGAATGCCCAATCACCGACTGCCTCGACGAGCTATGTTTTGTGGTGTAGGAGTAGGTTACAAGAAAGCTAGGGGTGGCCAAATTTATGTCACTGAATTAAACTTCTTGAATAATACCTTCGATCCCTATTCTTCTCCATTACCGCTAATACTTCTACTACCTGTACTAAAAGGGGATTTGAACTGATAATTGCGTCTCAGTGCTAATGTGGCATGGCAACCTGAACTGATGTACATATGTACTTACGAAGTTCTACGTTGTTGTTGACTGATTGGATCTATGAGTGGTTCTATTTTCTGAAATATAATCAACTGAGATTATAAAATCCATTCTATTAACATATTAAGAGTTCTATTCTTACATAAAATAATATTCAATTTGAAGTGAAATGAATGAATGTGTACTTGTTTACCCAGCAATGTTTATGATTAGTTTGGCTAGCCTCTTTTCACAATAGAACTCGATATATTTCGAGAAAATCCGATTGAGTTTTCATTTTTTTTAAAAAAAAAAAATTTATAAAGAAAAGGTATTTATTTGTTGCATGACAAAAGTCAACATCAATACTATGATATATGTATGCTGTTGTATATGTGTGATCAAGCACAAGACAACCATCAGCAAAACACATCAGCTGTCTATAACTGAAAATGCACACACAAACAAATTGTGTTTGGTAGTAAGTACCATACCATATACAAAACAAACATTGGACATAATATTGGATAAATTGAAATGCAATCACAAAATGTTGTTTTTAAAAAAAAATGCATAAACGTAATCTACCGTAGCCACATGCATACATACATACATACAAATAAACATATATATATATACACACACACACAAACAACAATAACAACTAGAATTGTGTAGGTGGATAAAAATGCAAACACACAGATTATGGATAAAGTATAATCACCTAGATTTAATTTTCATTGAAGCAGAAAAAGTGAATGAAACATGCATACATACAAACATATACATACACAAACAGATGTGTTTATATGATGGTAGTCGTGTGTAGGTGGAGTGTGGCACTTAGGATTGTGAAATATTTTTTTTTTTTAAAAATAACAGTAAGTAATTAGTTTATTGCTACCATATCAAACAAATAGAGAGAGAGACTTGATCAACTTAGTTGACTAACGGAATTTTCACTTAACGCTACGTTGTCAGGTTCAATGGACAGATAAAATAAAAATATACAATAAGTATGAGACGTAATAATATTACTACACTGATACTGATTCATTTGAATTATTTTATACACGTTGATCAATGTTCTAATACTTTATAGGATAATCCGGTTGGTATTCAATTGTTGTTGTTATTCAATTCTACCAATGTTTAACACTGTTTAAAGACTAGCAGTTTACACATGTGATATACAAAAATGTACTAATTTAAAACAATCGACAGTTCTGAGAACGTAAAATATATTATAAATATACGAATGAAATAGCTTACTTCTTTATTTTCAACTAATTTGGTAATCATAACAATCGCTGGTGCACGAGAATACCATACCATACGCCAGAAATCATTTATTGTATGTGGCATTACACCTTGAGTAGCGATAAATGCATTCGGACGACTTTTGTAACCCTGTTTCAATTTGATTCGTATTCGTATAATCAGCATAATATGGTTTTTATATTTTTGAAAAAAAAAACAAACAAAACAATATTTACATGACAATTATCAATAATATTAAGCATTACAAAGTATTTAATTGTTATTTTGGGACACAGTTTTGGAGGTTTGCGATTTTTTACACATTTGAAATCATCAGTCAATCAATCATTGTTAGACCACCATTAGAAACCTGGAAGCACTGGACAGCTGTTTCGTCCTGGTATGGGTCCCGGGTTCGAATCCTGCGAGGAGCAGGAGTCGTGGATGCGCACTGCTGATGAGTCCCATATCAGGACGAAACGGCCGTCCAGTGCTTCCAGGTTTCTAATGGTGGTCTAACAATGATTGATTGATTGATGATTTCAAATTTAATTGTGAGTCAATAATTAAAATTTTTATTAAGTTTATAAATAAAAATTTCTTAGCCGGTTGAAACGAATTAACAAGAGAGTAGACAAGAATAATCTAAGTAATAATACAACTACTTACAATAAATTTCACTTGTAACACAAACATAATCATCACACATTAACGTTACAGATCAAGTGAATGACATTGTGTTTTGCAAATAACCGCATTGAAAATGATTATGATGATCAGTCACATTCGCACTGTACGCATTGAAGATACTACGCGATCAATCAAAACGAAATAGGTGGAGCAGGATTCGAACCTACAATTTGGTGTTCAGAAATTAAGCACCCACTGCTCCCACTAAACCACAGATTAACAACCAGGACCGGACTCAGGACTCGCTGCGAGTATTTAAATTCTAAACCACTGAGGTGATAAAGAAAGAACCTGTTTAGTAGTATGAAATAATAAAATACATTAGTCTGTTAGCCTATTCTTTTAGAAAGTGCATTAACCCAGTCTGTGGTTGGTAGTTATTTGTAGAAAAAAAAAGAATGAGAAATTATATATATCTTAAAACAAGATAAACACCTTTAAACTTACTCGAATATAATTTGCATTTATATAACTGGAAGTTATATCATTATTGACTACAGGTAATATAACACGTGTTGAAAAGTCTAAAAAGAACACAAAGTAAAAGAGATAAATAAGGTTAGAGAAAACTAAGAACTATGCAAACGATCAACAATAAACACAGTAAAAACCTATTAAAATCCAGAAATAATTTCTGCAAAATCGATTGGTACCACTTCAAGAATCAATTGAACATTGGATCAACAATGAATAGATGTTCCCTCTTAGCTTAACTAGTTTGATACTCTCCAACAGTGTGAATTAACGACTTTGATAAATCGTCGAAATCAGGAAGATTTCATTTTCATCGGAATTACGGCTCTGTTGAACAAATGAGTTAACATCCAAAATCCTAAAATTTTCAATTACAATTCATTTGTGACTTACAGTAATAATCAGTAAAACACATTAATGATAAGTGAAATCAGTAATTCTGTATGGAGATGAGTTGATTAACAGATTAAATATCGTATTCATTGTATTAATTATAATCTAAGAAAGGATCAGCCTCTGAACTTGATCATTTTGAAACATGTGTATGATTCCCTCTTGTAAAACCAACTAAATTGATACACCGGTATCTTGTGTACTGATCAACACGAGATGTTCACTTATATAAATCATCAAGGTGTAAAACAGTATTATCATTCCATAAAAAAATATACGAAAAGTTCGACATGATTTAAAATGTGTAGAATTTAGCAGCTGAACTTAGAATGGATTAGTTAATTCAGTCAGTTTTATAATACCAGGAAGTCGAAACTATCGATATTTTCCGAACAGACAGACAGATACAACGCAGAACTTCGTTCGTAAGTACATCAGCAGTTCAGGTTGCCATGCCCCATCAGCAGAGAGACGCAAAAAAAAGTAAACAGAAAACTACAAAAAAAAATTATTTCCGTACAGATGAAGAAAAACAAACAAAACAATGTTTCATAAGCTGTTGTTACTAATTGCATTACAAAAACGTAGTTCGAAGTAGTTGTATATTTTGAGACAATTGCAGACATGTAAAACAGGTAATGTGGTGGTAACAGATTACATGTTCACTGATTAAACTTTACGTCAAATGTTTGTTTATTTAAGCGCATAAACATTGGTACAAAGGGGTACTTCAATATTTATGCGCCACGCATTGGTTAAGATACAATCTGGATGCCCAAACCGAAGCAGGGAGTTTTCTTACGTGGCCACTCACTGAAAATAAGTGAAATACTTTACGAATGAAATTCATCCTACGAATTAGTGAATAAACAGTTTGTATTTGTAATTTATCATAACTTGATTTTCGATGACTCTATGAGCTTAAATTACTTAAGGAGACAACACAAGGTTAACTTTTCTAAATGTCATCCTTTAGATAACAGATCAGACAAGCACTGTACTCTACAAGCCTCCTGTAATTTGAATAGATAGTCAAATATTATCAGGTTTTCAATGTAATACATGTTTTTTCATACAAATCAGTAGAGTAGTATTGAGTTATACAATAAATTTGTTAACAGCCTTCTTAGTTTATCAGTTTTCTAAATGGAATTTCTTTTATAGACATAATGCGAATAGACAGATTAGATTATCATAAATTTAAAAGTAAGGGCAATTTTGACCCCTACCCCTTGCCTTCAGGAAAAGAAAGAATGAATTATTTACCCATGTAAGTTAAAACTATATACATATATACGCTAAAATATTAGGTGATTTAGTCAAAAAAAAAAACAAAAATAAAATTGATAAAATCAAAGAAAAAAAAAGAAAGAAACAACTACTAAAACGGTAAAACAAGATGGATGGAATTCGGTCATGAGTGGGTGGGTGTATGATGTAATACGGGTGGGTGTGGAGGTAGGCATTCATACGTTTATAAAAAGGTCAGTATGAACTAGAAATCATATATATATATTCCATACACACATACGTGCATATCATATATAAATAATGTGTGTGTGTGTGACACATAAACTACCATCATATCATTACATTCCTTCTTTTTTTTTTTTCTCCTGAAATTCTCTCAAACACTTGTGCAACAACAACAACAACAACAACAATTTTATTTTGTCTGCAATGCAAACACATTCAATCATTCTAAAACAGACTGTTAAAAATGAAAAGTACGTGTGTGTGTGTGTGTGTGTGTGTGAGGGAGAGAGTGTGTATCTCAGTGAAAATGAGTGGGTGGAAAAAAAATATATATATATATAAATTAAATTGTAAACTAAAATAGAAACATAGCTTTCTCTTGTCTCATCATTATCATACGTAAACATGTTCATCTATGTATACACACAGATAGATATATATGTATAAATGCATGAACGGGAATACACAGACTTATCCGGAATAGAACAGTACAGTTAAAATCAGTAGTTATATTGAATAGCAATTGTTAATGTATTTATTTTATGTGTGGTAGTAAGATGATGATGATGATAATAGTTATCGAGATTGATAACAAGAAAATAAAAGAGAGAAAAGAAAAAATAAAGATAGAAAGGAGTAATAATAAAAACAGAGAGACAATAAATAAATAAATGAAAAAATGGAAAAATGCAACACAACCTATTTTCTTTTTGCAATTTTTATAGATTAACATGATAAAAGCAAAAAAAAAAGCAAATAAAATATTTTATTTGAATACTCAGTATGGGAAAAATAAACACTGAAAAAATAAAATGCACAAATACATTTTAATAACCAATCATAATCAACGCCAAGCAACTGCTCAGTAGAAATGTGTGTTACTCCAGATAACTAGAACATATCAGTACAACGAGATGAAATTGATGAGATGATTCACAATTAACTGGAAGTAATGCAGTTACAGAGATAACGAGTAAAACTAAACATTGAGTATATGGTTTATATAGAAAGTGGTTGGAAAGTAGGTACGTCTAAAGGAATGCTATAACTCAAGATTTGATGAAAGATAATGTGAATGAACCTAAACTATCATAGTTTCGATTTTGAATTATATTACCCAGTGATTCCATCCACTTATCGTGTGAATTCGAACCAGGTAGTCTGGATCGATTAATATGGCTCAAATCGACAATAATCAATGACTTCATGACCTGATCACCTGTACTGTCTCGACTGCCATCAGTTTTCTTTAAATCGATCCGCACCTACTCCAGTTAAACTTGTAATTTGAGAAAAGTGGTTGCTTAGATATGTATAATATATGTTCCTAGTCTCCTTAATCGATGAACATATAAAACCTAATAAACCGACTTACTATTTTCCCGTAGTAACACACCCTTAATCTCAACAGTGACTAATCAACTGCTTCACTAAACATATGTAATTCTTTGAATTTATGCAGTCTCTATAGGTTTAATGCTTTTATAACGTATGCCTCACATACACAGAGTAATATGGAGTGACCTGAAGAGCGGTATGCTCATTAATCTGTTAGTAGACGAATATTTCGCCTATGCCATAAGTGATGTGAGTATGGACGATGGAAGTATGTTTGTGAAGATATGTAATTCAATGATTAATACTAAATCACTATGATAAGATAAAAACAGTACAAATTCCAAATGACACTATTTATTGTATAAATAATAAAGTTGAGGAACTAGAAATACATTTTACTTAATCTTACTTATTTAAATTATCAAGATAGAAGAATACTTCTCCGATTGCTTATTAATATACGAAAGAACTTACAACAGTAATCCTCTCAAAAAAGCTGATTAATTTTGTAATTAGATAAAGTCAGTCAGTCAGTCAGTCAGTCAAACATAACGTAGAACCTAGGTATATGTGTACATCGATACAAGTTGTTATAGTATATTAGCATAGTGAGCATATATCAGAGTAGTAAAGTTAGTAACAATATTAATGGTAATCAAAAATATTTGGCATCAAAGATATAATTCGAGAAAAAATATAAATTAGTGAAATAAAATAATGATTATGAATAGTTACAGTGAGATTGAACCGTTCAATTTTCGTGTGAAATTAAAATATGAGTGAACTTTTATTTCTAATTAATTATAAATAAGAATGATACAAAAAATACCTATGTATTGCGCTAAGAACATTGACAATTAATCAGAAAATTCTTTCTTTCTTTCTTTCTTATACAATCATAGAGTAAAATTAACAATGCTAAACACAGCAAGTAATCTTTTTTTTTCTTTTTTCATATGAATTATACGTAACACATAAATCAGTCAGTCAGTTGCAACGCAGAACTTCGTACGTAAGTACATCAGTTCATGTTGCCATACCACATCAGTACAGAGAAGTAATCGTCAATTTAAATACAATAGTAGAAGAGGTAGTAAGGGTATTAGAAGTAATCGGAGAGGTTAGAATTAGAAGATATTATTCACGAAGTATGATTCAATGAGAAAAGTCTAGAAATACAAAACTAGAGGTGTTGAAGAATCCAGAAGATTAGCATTTGAGAGAACACAAACAATAAATGCACCGGCGCCATTGCGAACGATTTTGAGCCATGTCATTCAAGGTCTCTAACCATCGATTATTATCATCTCGCGGACCCCAACCAGGTAGTCGACAATTACCGACATGGATAAGTCCACTCGTCAATGATTTCATGGATTGCTGCCATGTTTTGGTTTGGCCGCCCTTAACTTGCATCCAACCTACTCCTACACTACAAAACAAGGCTCGACGAGGCAGTCGGTGGTTAGGCATACGTAACACATGTCCCAACCACCTCAACTGGTGAAGTTTCACCACTTCATCGATTGATCTGCCATTCTTACCTAGCACCCGATTCCTAATAACAGCGTTGCTCACTCGGTTGTCCCACGATATACGAGCAATGCTTCGAAGACACCTATGATCGAAAACCAGTAACCTACGAATATCTTCTACTCTCACTGGTCATGTTTCACAGCCATAAAGTAAGACGGAGCGAACCACTGCGCAGTACACTCGTCCTTTAGTCAACAAACGGATACCTCGTCTACGCCATAAGTGACGCAGGTTGGCAAAAGCCAATCGACCTGCCTGGCATGGTAGGACCTGCAGGAACATATGTTCCAACCAGTACAGCTCGGTTGGGTCATCACGATAGGCAAGCCCGACCACCACGTCAAGGTAGCAGCTACGGTCGAGAACACATAAATCAACCAGTTATTTCTCAATTTATTTTATTCATGGTAAGCTAGCTAGCTATCAAACAAATCACTTTAGTGATGATATAGTTCATTGAATAACAAGCAAGATGATAAATGCTAAATTAGACAAAAATTTCTACGTATACAACAGTACTTATATATCAACGTCGGGATGCGGTTTTCCCCCTCGAAATGCAAAATGTTGCTTCAAGACTGGGTTGCATCGGCACCTGAACTAGTGATAGGGAGTGAAGTAGTCGAACGTGTAGACCGCTTCACTTATCTTGCGAGTCTCATCAGTGCCCATGGCCTGGTGACTGACGAAATCTCAGCACGGATACAGAAGGCTCGATTGGCTTTTGCCAACCTGCGTCACTTATGTCGTAGGCGAGATATCCGTTTGTTGACTAAAGGACGAGTGTACTGCGCAGTGGTTCGCTCCGTCTTACTTTATGGCTGTGAAACATGGCCAGTGAGAGTAGAAGATATTCGTAGGTTACTGGTTTTCGATCATAGGTGTCTTCGAAGCATTGCTCGTATATCGTGGGACAACCGAGTGAGCAACGCTGTTATTAGGAATCGGGTACTAGGTAAGAATGGCAGATCAATCGATGAAGTGGTGAAACTTCACCAGTTGAGGTGGTTGGGACATGTGTTGCGTATGCCCAACCACCGACTGCCTCGTCGAGCTTTGTTTTGTAGTGTAGGGATAGGTTGGAAGAAAGTTAGGGGCGGCCAAACCAAAACATGGCAGAAATCCGTGAAGTCATTGACGAGTGGACTTAGCCATGTCGGTAGGTGTCGACTACCTGGTTGGGGTCCGCGAGATGATAATAATCGATGGTTAGAGACCTTGAATGACATGGCTCAAAATCGTTCGCAATGGCGCCGGTGCATTTATTGTTTGTGTTCTCTCAAATGCTAATCTTCTGGATTCTTCAACACCTCTAGTTTTGTATTTCTAGACTTTTCTCATTGAATCATACTTCGTGAATAGTATCTTTTAATCCTAACCTCTCCGATTACTTCTAATACCCTTACTACCTCTTCTACTATTGTATTTAAATTGACGATTACTTCTCTGTGCTGATGTGGTATGGCAACATGAACTGATGTACTTACGTACGAAGTTCTACGTTGCAACTGACTGACTGACTGACTGAACGTCGAAACAACAATGGTATTTAAATAACTGGATTTCTGTGACAGTTTAGAGAATTTTGTTTTTTTAGTAAATATTTTTTTAGGTGATGATGGCTTGCAAAAAACGAAAAAGAAAAAACTTTACTGTTGTTAATAAAGAGGATTCAGAAATCAACCTTAAGGTTATATTTATTTAGATATATGAAGCTATTTAGTGATAGTTTTATGACATTAAGATAAGAATACTGATAATAATAAGTCTTACAAAACTAATCAACTACATTAAAACCACTACTTAAACAGTACAAATGTTTCATTACTTATGTTGTGTAATACTTTTAATTTGAAAGTTCTTTTAAAAATCACTCAAGCACAAACCATAGTATACTTTCAAAGAATTATAGATCATACAAATCGAAGTAATTATAATACAACGTCAAAAAGTTAATATTTAATTCGTTTGTTTTACTTACATGATAATTAAATCCATAAATGCCTTAAGGAAAATTATGCAGTGAATCAATATAAATATCTAAATAGGTTTTCATAGATATATTCCTTGTATCAAACGAAATGCAACTATACATAACAATAATAATAATATTAATGTGGTAAAGCGATGTTTTCCTCCGGAAAAAATTTGCTTTGTTTATTTTCAATAGTAGTTGACACAAAATAGTGAATATATTTAAAATCTGACATCTGAATATGTACAGAGCACGTGTGTCTGTAGCCATTCATAATTATGTATAATATAAAATATAAGAATAATTAAATACTAGAATGGTAAAATCAAGAAATTGTACTAAATAACACTAAATTGTCAACGGTAAATAGATGTCTAAGTTGAATTTTACAATACAGCACTATTAAGTTTTGACGCAGTATAGTGTAACATTTAGGTTGTTCAAATTTCATAGCTTAGTGTTTGTTGGTGATGTTAGATCCCCAGAACTCGCATGATAAATGTCTTTATTTTGTAATTTATTCATGGGCTGATATCAGTTGACCTGGAGATCACATTTCCCACCAGGAAAGGGCTTGGCTGCAATTGGTCACTGTGTTATTTTCCAAGGACGTCTCTATGGTGTATAAATAAACGCGATTTGTGTGCTTGAATACATTGAGTGCTTGCTGGGTGTTTTGTAGAATACACTTTCTACTCTATATCAAGAATTCTCGTTAATTCCGGATCAGATTAGCCTACCTGGACGTTGGTTCATTGTCTCGTTTTTGTTTATCGACTAAGGTGAACCCGTAATAGTTTCAAGCATACCCCTAGTGACGAGCACAACAGTGTTATGAAAACAATTTTCAGACAATATCGCACAAACAGATCGATAAGACAGAAAGGTGGATTCACTATGCCTAAACATCAACAAAACTTCATAAGGCAAAACATTAAAAAATGTTGAAGTAGTCATAAATCTTACTGAAAGTGACAGAATAAAACGATAAGCATTGATCGATAGTTTTATGCAGATTTATGTAGTAGAGTGTGAGCAGTAGGTACTACGTGACATTAATCTACCCTATTCAGCTAGCCGGAGAGGAAATTAAAGTCATCCATTTATTTTTTCAAGTCAACAAGTAAACCTTCAATACAGAGAACAGTATATATAAATTATATTCATTAAGCCTAGTTGTTTCATTCAACGTTATAAAGAAAGGTGTTAATGTAAAGAATAGAATGTGAAAATTAGAAGTGTTTATTAACCTATCAGAAGTGTACTACGTGTGCAGTAATTCAAATAATAAATTAAAGTAATCGAATGAAGAAATTAAAGCTAAGAAATGAAGTACGTTTACATTCACCGAGTGGTCTGGTTAAACTAATTTGAAACTCATAAAACATCAAATGTATGAGTTAAAATCAATTATGGTCATAACCAATACAGAAATTTGACAAACAGATGTATTAATCCTAATTGCCACACCATATTAGAAAGTGAGATGGGGCTCTTAAGTTGAATACCAAAGTAGAAGAAGCAGAAGTTTCAATCGCAGGTAAAAGATTAGGCATAGCGATGATTCAGGAAAGATAAATTCATGGAATAAAAGGTATGAAAGAGCCTTTAAACTTAGGATCTAGAATTAGACGAAGAGTATCTGCGTCATCGCTACTGATTTTGGGCTATTCTATATAATTAAAACAAAGTGAGTAATTGAACACACCATAATAGTGAGAAGTTTGAAACTGTCCTCCAGTCAGTAAACCAACTACCGTACACAAGAGCTTTACCCTTTGCAAAACTTAAAACACAGTGAAGAGAGAAAGAAATGTATGTACATTGATCATTGACCACCGTAAGCAACAATGAAAGAATGTTTGGGAAGCAATTTATTCCCTTTACATGCAAATTGTTGCTTTAGGACTGGCCTGCATCATCCTCTGAATCAATGACAGGGAATGAAGTAGTTAAGCATGTCGACCACTGCACTTATCTTGGAAGTCTTAACAGTTCTGATGGATTGGTGTCTGAAGAAATCTCGGTTGCGGTTGTTAAATTGCATCACCTGTTGCGTAAGCGAGGTATACGCCGGTCAACTAAATGATGAGTATACTACTTAGCAATTTACTTCGTTCTACCATAGGGATTTGAAATGTAGCGCTTAAAAATTGAGAATATTCATAGGTCACTAGTATCGACCACCTGTGCCTTTCATTGTTTATCAGTTTTGAGGTTAAACGTAAAGCAGCAAGTAAAGATGGGAAGTCAATTTATTAGGTAGTGAATCTTTGTTGATTGAGATGGTCAGTAAATGTATGAAGTATGCTCATTCATCAATTATTTCGACGTCCAATGATGGCTGATGTAGAAGTAAATTAGGAGAAAGCTAAAGGTGGTCAAACGAAGATATAAAACAACTCCATGAAAACACTGACTGTCGAACTGAACCATCTACGTAGGTGCAAACTACCTAATTAAAGTCTATGCAATCATTGTAACCAGTGGTTAGAGACTTTGAGTGGTTCAGTACGGTTCATAATGGTACAGGTGCCTTCACTCTTTCTCTTCCCCTAGATCCCAAGTTTCTAAACTACCCTATATACACTTCCAATCATCCGCATTCTCTTCTGGAATCATTTTTTTGATGTATAACTTATTTTAATTACCAATAATACGGTTACTACTTATACTATTACTACTACTTTCATGGTTAATGGAATGTGACAACTTGAACCGACATACACACATGCCAAGTTCTATGTTGAATATAACTTAGTGACCGACTGATTTTTGTACATAAGATCTTTTAGATCTAATATATTGTGTCATCGTGCTCACTGGTTTTCAGTGTTTCTTAAACTAAGGTCATTCAATGATGATATTAACTACCAAAAAATAATACATTTCATATCAAAAATATGTGGTATAGATAAATATACTAGTAAATCATAAAATCTAATCTTTATGTAAAAAAAAAATATCATCGCACTAAAATGTATAATTGTAAATACTTAATCAGAACATAATTCAGTTAGTATGGGGATACATGTAAGTTATCTGTGCAATTAATATTCACGTCATTATGCTGTGAACAAAATTGATCAAATTCAGCAACCAAATATTAATTTATGTCATATGAATTATATCTATTAAACGAAGAATATGCTTAAGCAAGACCTTTTAAACAAAAAAATGTCGAGTTTTTCAAGCATCAATCTATGATTCTTCATAATTTAACTTACTTTATAATTAAATTTCAAAAAAGGAAAAAAAACAAATTCACTGATTAGTTTAACTTTACCCCGATGCATTCAAACTAAAAGAATTACTAACTCTATTTAAGAAGAAAAAAGGCAGATTGTATATGCATTGCATTTACTACTTACATACAACCATATGAGGTGATTAAATCTTTTTTTCTTTTTCAAAAAAAAAAACAGAATTGAACTATCAAAGAGGCTTAGAGAATTAAATAATGCCTAAGCTGATCATAATACTGAATTAAGAGATACAAATAAAATGGTTTGACTTTTTGGTAATACTGTAAGCTTAGGTATGTGTATAAATCACTTATTAATCGTAATATGTATGTATACATAGTATAATACTGTACGAAACTCTATTCGGAATAGTCGATTTTTTAGTTATTTTTGATAAAACCAAAAAAAAATAATAAGTGTTGTCCTGGTGATTGACTGTGTTAGTTTGTGAAAATTACAAAAAAAAAAAAGAAAGAACTATTATCGTTTTGTGTGAATACAATCAAGTTCATTCTAATAATGTACGCATCAATCAATATAAGCGAGTATTTCCATAGCCATAATATATATGTGTGTGTGTGTGTACTAGTGATACTTGTTATTTGAATGCATTCATTATAACATAAATGTGTTAATTATGATGTGGTTTCAATTTCTTTTTTGGTTAACAATCAACATTAGTTATCATGACAATGTAATAATAACATGTAAGTGCATTGTCTGTCTAGCCATACTATATCCTATTTGATAATCTCCCCAATGTGATCAACTGTTATCAAATGGTGACAATTTGATTTTTTTTTTTCGGATATGATTTTATTTTATTAGCACTTTTGTTTTTTTTTAAAAAAAACAATTGTTTTCTAACATTTTATTTAATCATTTTTATAATTTATTTCTTTATTTTACAAGATTATTTTAACGATCGAGGCTGAGATTATCCACACGAGAATTTGAACTGTTAAGGAAAAAAGTGACAAATGATATTTTCATTTGAATTATTTTAATAAGCTTTTACAAATTATCTTTTTAAAATTATTCAGTATTTGTGACCGTTTGCAAAAGATGTTAGACAGTTTATAAATAATTAGAGATTTTCGAAACCATGAATCGATCAATGTTAGACCACCATTAGAAACCTGGAAGCACTGGACGGCCGCTTCGTCCTGGTATGGGACTCTTCAGCAGTGCGCATCCACGACTCCTGCACCCCACAAGATTCGAACCCGGGACCTTCGGTATTGTGAGCAAACGCCCAACCACTGGACCACTGAGCCGGTATCTAACGGTGTTAATGTCTAACTTGATCAATTCACGGAGTTGCGCAACCTCATACAGTCTTCGGTAGTTACTATATACACCCAAACAGGTTGAACTTCACTGGTCACGTCTTCCCACTAGAACTCGGAGAAGATTCCTCACGAAGCTAGTCACTAGTGAGCACAGGTAATTTTCACTATTTATTCAGACTATATATATATATATATATATATATATGCATGTGGGCACTAACTCAAGTGAATTGACCTTTCGATATGCATAATGATGAGTGATTACAGTAATATGGTGATAAGCCCTAATTCAAGTATTACATCATTGAATACTAACGAACGTTGTTAATAATACACTCCTTAGAAATTCAAAATTCACTTAGCAGTTCAGTCAACGATGCTACAAATAAGCTATCCAAGTAACAATAAACTCCTACACTGTAAATTTGATTTTACACATCAATTGGTCCTATTCTTATTCTATAGTATAAAGGTAAGAAAATATCCAATAAATAAAAAAGTGTAACTACTGAATGAGAACTATATTTGACGAAAGAACTGGAGAAAACTAAATAAAATGGTATGCTAATGGGTACGTACGGATTTCTGTAGGTAGCAACAAAATACAAAACTCATGTTTCACTCAAAATCGAGCACATAAACCAGTACGTGACACATCAGTCATATTATTATTTTTATTATAATTAAGGAATAAAACAAATGTGTCCCAAGGAAAACACAATACGAAACTCGTCACTAGTTATTTACAGTTAAACCAATCTATCAATTGTGTGCTTCTAATGTTATGACTTTTCAACAAATAAGACATCATATGTCAACAACTAGAGAATAAGAGCGATGATATTATTGTATAAAGCCAGTTAATAATACTTTATGATTGAAAAGAGATCAGCGCTGTTTCTATTTTCAGTCAACATACTAACTCACGTACTAAAATGGAAGAGCATTCATTTGATGAGTCAATGAAAAGACAAAACGTCGCTTTAATATTTTCACTACTTTTGTACTAGTGTGATGTATACTACTCATAACGCAGAGTAGCGTCACCTAGAAGTTGCTGAGGAGAAGAAAATGTATCGGAGTCGGAGATATGGTACAAACAGCGTTTTGAAGACTAGAAGACATGCGAAAAAAGACAATAAATAACCCGCTTGTTTTACAAATGGAAGTATGAAGATACGGTGTTCACATTTTGCTACTGAACTGTATCTTTGAATAAATCACTTATACCATCTGGTCTTAATGTCTCCGTTCATTATACTACTACCACCACCACCACTCAAAAAGCTCTGATAAATCTACACTGAATATTGATTAATTTAAGAAATACAGAAAAAAGAGCGAAATAAATAAATCTAGTAAAAACTATTCAATAAATTTTATATAATGTCAAGAATGAGAATAGATTTGTGAACGTCTCGGGAGTTGGTAGTGACCGTTGAAAATAACGTCTTTTATATACTTAGTGTTCAACATTTGTGAGACAAATAAATCTATCATCAAACACATACTTGAAGCTAACAATATTCACACACTTACTAGTCAGTTCCAATTTAATCTTTAATTACAATATATTGTAAATATTCAAAAAAAAACCATGGAAAAGAGAAGAAGATAGGAAATAATCACTCAAGTCAACAACAACAACAACAAAAACCCAGGAACCATATAAATTGTGATTTAATAAAAAGGGGACGCAAATAAAATGAAATACTCATCATCGTAGAAAAGAAAAATGTGGACGGCGTAGGTAAAATTTAATTCAGCACATTTCAATAATATCTAACATCCAATTCATGCCTCATTAAATCTAGGATAGTCCAGTTAAAACTACTCTTAAACTTAAATTTAAAATCAATTAACACTAGACATGTATGTTAAGATAAATTTCTATGAGTTTCTTCAGTTAAAAAAATATACCACATTAGAAGTTAGAATGAGTAAATACACACAATCGTTTATGGTTTAAGGAGTTCAATGGTTTCAGTAATAAACATTTTATTAATCAAGTAAAGATATAAACCTTTCAGAAGTTATTTCAATTTGAAAATCCAGCATCACTTAACTATTTATACCATTATGGCTCAAAGCATAATGTACTGATCAGATCAACCACCAGTGAACATGACAAAGTAGCTAACACTGAAACATCATTTAATAACAGCAATTAATAAACCCATCCTTAATTAATTCCTTCTAACTGTTCATTGATCACAACTGAGGTGTATAATAAATAAACAAATTCTAATAGAAATATGAAATGTATTGATGTTTTAAATGATTTATTTGGTACGCATCATAGAAGTGATGTATTCCATTTACGAAATTCGCGACCAGAGTCTTCCTGCTATTGTAGTGCGGTAATTTGGATCAACGCACCCAATTGCCAGGCTTTAAGTTGATTATGAGTGAAAAAGTGCCCTTTAATGTTAAACAATGCAAAAAATAAATCGGTTAGTCCGACCACAAACCAGAATTCTTAAAAGATCAACACCACTCCAAACATATTATTTGTATATTCAAGTAATTTTATTCACTACTGAAAAGACTGATAACTCTTTGGGAAGGATATTTATGTTATTAATGATCAATAAGTAATTTGTTTTTTTAAAAAAAATTCAAACTAGACAACACATCTGAGAAAATGATCATTTCAGATCAAATACAGAATTCAATTAGCAACCCTATTCATTTAGTATACACAATGAATTGTCACAAACAGTTTTAGTTGTATAACAAACAAGCTTTAAACCGTTCCAGATTTCCTATTCACATTTTAAAATGATATTGATTGTAACATACATGTGTTTAGACATCTTAACATTTATACCTGATAAGTATCATAGCACTTCACATAAAATTCTAAACCCTTTTAGATTAAATCTCCATTCATCATCATCATCCAGTTATTTAATATAAATAACCGATCGAATAAGTGATACTATTGTTTTGTCAACAATTAGAAGTATTGAACAAACATTATAATTAAAAAATAAGCGTCAGTCAGATGCAACGTAGAACTTTGTACATAAGTACATCAGTTCATGTTGCCATACCACATCAGCACAGAGAAGTAATCGTCAATTCAAATCCAATAGTAGAAGAGTTAGTAAGGGAATTAGAAGTAATCGGAGAGGTTAGGATTAAAAGATACTATTCAAGAAGTATGATTCAGTGAGAAAAGTTTAGAGAGTCGAAACTAGAGGGGTTGAAGAATCCAGAAGATTAGGATTTGAGAGAACACAAAGAATGAATGCACCGGCGCCATTGAGAACGATTTTGAGCCATGTCATTCAAGGTCTCTAACCATCGATTATTATCATCTCGCGGACCCCAACCAGGTAGTCGACAATTACCGACATGGCTAAGTCCACTCGTCAATGACTTCATGGATTTCTGCCATGTTTTGGTTTGGCCGCCTCTAGCTTTCTTCCAACCTATTCCTACACTACAAAACAAAGCTCGACGAGGCAGTCGGTGGTTGGGCATACGCAACACATGTCCCAACCACCTCAACTGGTGAAGTTTCAATACTTCATCGATTGATCTGCCATTCTTACCTAGCACCCGATTACTAATAACAACGTTGCTCACTCGAGTGTCCCACGATATACGAGCAATGCTTCGAAGACACCTATGATCGAAAACCAGTAACCTACGAATATCTTCTACTCTCACTGGTCATGTTTCACAGCCATAAAGTAAGACGGAGCGAACCAATGCGCAGTACACTCGTCCTTTAGTCAGCAAACGGATATCTCGCCTACGCCATAAGTGACGCAAATTGGCAAAAGCCAATCGAGCCTTAAAAAAAAATAAGCATAAAAATTAATGTGATATATAGTACACTTACTTGGAAGAATTGATTGATAACGATTTTTATGACAAATTCCAGGTATAGGCAATTCTTTTTTATCAGCATGATTCATAGGAATATCCCAAAATTCTTGAAATAATACTGTAGGATTGTCACGTAGTTTAATTTTCAATTGATTATATGTTAATGGTAAGCTAGCATTGATCAATTGTTCTAAATCTCGATTACGTTGACATGTTAAATTACCCAAGGAACAAGGAAAACCAGTGTCGTCTACTTTACAATGATGTATAGCAAAATGATGAAAATGATGTCGATGATGATGATGGTGATGATGATGGTGATGGTGGTGATGATGATGAAAACACATATAATTACATCGATTATTCATGAGATATTGTCCTTTTTTCATTAATCCAATTTGATTATCTGGAATTGAATTGTTACAGTGAGAATTAACACTGTCAGTATTGCATGTACTAGAAGATGAAGAAGTTGTTAATGATGAAATGATGGTTGTTGTGAAATTTTGTTGTTGTTGTTGTTGATTTTGTTTTGATATAATTGTAGGATGTGAAAAGTAAGTTACTGATTGTAAATAATTATCCCGAGAATTTACTTGTTTATCATTATGTGAATTGTTTGAATGATTATTTATATTAACTGAATCAGTACTATTACCTGATTCATTTTTTTCTGATAATACTTCATTTGTGCATGGATCTTCATCAAGACTACCACCAAATACACTAAACTGAGTTGATCCTACAGAATAACTAGGAGTAGGAGAATCATTTGACGGAGATAAAGATAATGTAAGTGATGTACGTGATCCTCTACGGCTGAATAAAAACAAATCATGATAAATAACATTTAGACTAAGTAATTGTGTAGTAAATCATACAATGTTTTTACTATAAAATGATAAAGCAAAATTACTAGTTACATGTTCTTATCAATAACAACACTAAAAAAGTAAATAAGAATTTGGTATTGACTGGAAAAAAGATCATGTTGTTGAGAAGTTCCTACACTTTCATACTAAGACTTGAATCTAACACTTTTAATTATTTAAGAAAAAGTGTGGATAAAAAAGACTAAAAATTTGCTAAAAATTAAAATAATTCATCAAAACAATACAACTTTATTTGATTTTCAATACAAGAATCTATCAGCAAATAAGTGTGTTCGGTTATATACCGTAAGAGCAGAAAATTCAAACGAAGATACACTGAAATGAATATATTGAAAATACTTCCGGAAAAACATAAATACAGTTAAAACAGAATGTAAGCTCTCGAATACGCTGATATAATCAACACTGAGAAGAATCTACCCTCTCTCGAAATTCTCACATAACGCCATGTAGATATAACCAACTTCAAGGAAGTCCTAATCACTACTATCTCAAGATGAGAGTGTTGTTTACAAAACTGAGATAACGAAAAGCGAATGTCCGGCACCTAAACTGAATTAATGGGTATGGAGGATCCACTTAGAGGAGTAAAAAACCCTGATACTAAGCTAATGGTGAACCTGCTTTAGTCTGGGAACCCAGGTAGTATACTAACCCATATACACACACTTAATGATGAATACAATTGGAAAAACGCTCTTGCTTTAATCCTGGTTCTCGAGAATTCAGTCAGCCAGTCAGCTACAAAGTAGAACTTCGTACGTAGGTAGATCAGTTCTAGTTGCGGTACCATGATAGCATGAATTACACAAGCAACATCCGTTTTTATTTTACATCGCGTCACTTACCTATACCCATTTATTCCCACTTTGTGTATTCACTTACTCGCAAGATCAAACAGTAGCTTGTCTATGGTAGAAATTCTGTACCATCTAAAGAATCTCAAGTCGTTAACTAGGCGAAAGTTAAATGCTATCATCGAGTACGAATTCCGAACCAGTCTTTCTGAAACCACGTGTGGAAATCAAACTGACCTCCAACGTTCAGATACGAATGCAGATATAGGATCCGCTGTCTTTACAAGGTATGAACATCGACGTCCGTTGTCTATTTGCAACTTCTACTGAAGCCTCTATGAGAGTACACAAATTTGCTGTCAGATTAAAAAGCTCCGACAATGTGAGAAAACGTTATGAGAAACAACATATTTTCGTCATACTCACTCACGCTGAGACAGATTGCATTCCATTTGCAATCAAGGATTGATTCTACCTCCAGTTGAATGATCTTATCAAGCAAACGCATCCGACAAATATTGTAGTGCCAGCCAGAGATTTGAATGCGCAGATCGAGTGTCTAGGCACAGAGGACAGCCGTCCAGGTGGACAATGAACTCAATATCACCACTACTTTTCTGGAAACAAGCAGTGGTGGTGTGGAGATGCAGATGGCATTGTCTCACTCTACAATGATACTCAAGCTATACAACAATCACTCAGTCAGTGTCCATAGGTAAGGCACTTGCTTTGCACATTCTAAGTCCACAGTACTGTCACAGGACTGGCAACACCTTATGTCTCCACTCACTATCGGTAGTGAGCAATTAAGAGTGGCCGAAAATTTAGTTTATCTGTGTAGTTGTGTAAGTACTGATGGCGATAGGAGTGATAAGATCAATTCACATTTGTAAAAGCCAGAGAGGCTTATGCCAATTTGCACCATCTTTGGCGTCCTCTGGATGTCAGTCTCGCTACAAAACGTCGGATCTACAAAGCGTCAGTTAAAGCAGTTCCGCTCCATGCTCTCCAAACTCAAGCTATCTAATCTAAGTCGAAGAAACTATGGGATCCTTTGTGTTTGATTATCATCGTCTCCAAAGGATTACTGACATCCAGCGGCAACATCACGTTAGTAATGGAGAGGTTCGGCAACGTGTGTTCCGGCACAGTGACGAAAATTCAGTCACTATAACCATCTTAAAACACTAATTTCAGTGGCTTGGACATGAACTACTGATGGTGTCCTAACGAATTTTTACGTCAAGTGTTATTTACCAACGCTGTGATTGGTTGCAAGAAGCCAAGAAGTGGTAAGTCCATTACATGGTGTCATGATATGAGGGAAAGTTATACAAGACACATCTGCTGGACCTTCAAGACTCACTGGCTGGTGTTTTAGGGATGGTGTAACGCAGTGGCTTGTGACGTTATTAAACATGGCTTGAAGTATGAGCTAGTGGTGGTCCTGCTGTCGTGTTTTCACTTTCTTCATATATAAGTGAGAGGAACTCTTTTAACTGAGATCTTTTCTCGCTGTATTTTTTTAACCGGACTATTTCTACCATTATTATTATTATTATCATTATTGTCAGTCGCACATACTGATATCTCCTCATTTTTTCGTTTTTTTCCATATTCACCTCCTTATCCCTAGGTCTTTACAATCTTCTTTTCATTATGTGGTGCCCCTTTGTACCAATGTTTATGCATCTGAATAGATAGACAAAATTTAATCTACTGACTTGAATGAATCTAAGTAAAGCCCAATGAAACTATCTTAAACACATAACCCGGTATTAATAAGAAGTTTAGGAAAACGTTACATGATATCTCAAAAGATTGGAAACATGAAATCATGGACTGATCACTGTTAGTCCATCATTAGAATACAAAAAGCACTTCTACTAGGAAGAAACAGTTGTTCAGTGCTTACAGATTTCTAATGTTCTAATATTGATCGATCCATGGCTTCAGTGAAACTCAACAATCTCTGCAACCCTATGATGACAATATGAAATGTGACGTTAATGAAACAAATATGCTAATGGAAGGTAGTTTCATGAAATGAAACGATCTTCGTAGGCTAATTTACAGTCAAATATATATTAAACATAGACTAACTAACGTCATTAGCACATAAATATTTCTAATTTATGGAACATAAAGGAAAATCATGTATCTGACCGAATTAAACATGGTACTCAAAGTAGATAGCACAATTAATGACCTTAAGATGACCTGTTTAGACTCTGAATAATATTTGTGAAGAGTGACTAAAGTTAGCAAAATCTAGGAATTCTGAAGTTATTCAGTCAGTCAGCTGAAACGTAGAACTTTGTACGTACGTACATCAGTTCAAGTTGCCATATCACATTAGCACATGGAGATCGAATTGTCAACTGAAATCCTCTAGTAGTATCGGCAGTTCAAGTATTATCGGTAGTCAAAAAGATTAATAACAGAAGATATGCGAGAAGTATATCCCAAAGAAATAAATTTGAGAAACAAAGAAAAGAAAGTAGTCATAAGGAATTCAGGAAATTAAAATTTGAGAGAACACAAAGAATCATCACACCTGCGCCATTGCAAGCGATTTTGAACTATATCTCTCAAAGTCTCTAACCATTGGTTACTATCATCTCGCGGACCCCAACCAGATAGTCTACACTTACTAACACGACTCAGTCCACTTGTCAGTGACTTCACGGATTTGTGCCATATTTTGGTTTGAATGCCCCTAGCTTTCTTCCAGCCTACCTACCTCTACACCAAGCACCATCGCTCACCGAAACAGTCAGAATTCCAGAAATTCTGAAAGTATATTTACAGTGAAAATGGAACTAACGTTCAAGAACATGTGACAAAATATTTTAGATTCTACAAAGAAATGCTATAAAAAGCTTGATAAGAGATTTAGGCAGTTGTATAGTATCACTAGTACTCAAACAAAGGGTGCAGGTCAAATCAGAGCATAAAACATGTAGTTGAGTGTGCGAAAAAAGACTTAACATTCAAGATATGGTTCGAATATAAAGCATACATGAAGGAAGGAACACTAAAAGTGAAGATCTAGTAGAAGGTAAGGGGTAAATTAAACTAAACCACAACAATTGATATCGTATGATGTCAAATTACTTCTTCAACCAATGATCACGCCTATTGCTTGGACCTTACAACCAAGTAGTCTCTTGCTAACAACATGGTTAAGTCCAACAGTCAGCACCTTCATGGACCAATATAGTGTTTTAGCTTTCCCTAACTCGCGCTTCATCCAGCATTGTTCGTCGACGTAGACGGTGGCCGAGCATGTATAACACATGTCTCAGACACCTCGATCGTCGAAGATTTACAGCCTCATCAACAAATATGGTATTCTACAAAGTGACTACCATAGTAACATATTTTGAGTAAACATATAACCCGGTTGATTTTTAACCATACAAAAGTAGTTTCAATGTTTTTAAAAGTGTAACTGAGTAGGTTTTATATTTCTAACCACATTACCTAGGAATGAAAGAACAAAAAAACCTGATTTCCTAAATTAAAGTAGGAGGAATAAAGTCTATCACTTTGATTAAATTAAAAAAATTTTATCAGTATGAGGGTTGTGGAGATTATTGAGTTTCATTGAAATCATGAAGCCATTAATCTTAGATCACCATTGAAAACCTAAAAGCACTGGACAGTTGTTTCGTCCTAGCATGATATTTATCAGCATAGCGCATCTATGACTCCGCTAGTGGGAATCGAACCCAAGACCTTCGGTCTCATGCACGAACACTTAACCTCTAGACCAGTGCCTAATTCGACTGAACTCCACTAGTCACAGCTTCTTACTAGAACTCCGAGAACTCCCTCTCAGAGCTAGTTACTAGTGAGCATATGATAATTTTCATTATGAGAAAGTATTATTTTATTCAATAAGAATAATAACGACAACAAAATATATTTACCTCTCTAAAAGACCTTTGGATCTTGTCCGACGACTTGCAGTGAATCCAATACCTGGACAGGTTTTCGGAACTTGTGTACTACCAGTACAACTAGTAGTGTTAGTATATGATGATTGGTTTAATTCCTGAGTAGTTGTACCGGAAGTTGGACAAGCTGCATGACTATAGGGTGAGTTCAATAAAGGTAGAGGCTGTGTTGTGACTGAAGTTTGACTCCAAGGTGCAGATTGTGATTCGCACGGTGTACAGTGAGAACGGAAAACATCAGCTGATGTATTTAATATTAATGGACTATGTAAAAGTTGTGTTGGAGTAACTGTGAATGTACCCAAACTATTATTCTGTAACATAAGTGAACTAGGCATCGCTTTACATGCCTGGTTGAATACATAATCTTTAGGTTGAATATGATACGATTGGGTTTCAACTGGTGGACTGGTCGCCATGGACGAAGAAGTGAGTAAACGTGGAGGTGTCTGATGTCGACGATTAGCAATTGATGGAGAAAGTGATACAGAACATGTTTTTGTAACAGATTCCAAATTTTTCGATTCTTGAATTGAATCAACAATACTGTTTAATGAATTTGAACCACATTGTTCATTAGGCGGATTTAACTGAGCAGTATCGTCAGGAATTTTTTTATGAAAACGAAGTATTGGGCAACAATCTGCAGAAATGCCGCAAAATTTTAAAATTTCAAACAGTGAAGTTTTACCACTTGCAAGACTATCTAAATTTTCACTATTAGTTAATGAAGCATGATCTTTTTGTTTTGTGGAAGTAGATTTATCTACAGGTATTTTTTCTACATCCACTGTAATTTCAGACTCCTTTTGTTCAGAAAGATTATGACATTGTTTTTGATAAATACACCAGAGTACCTGTGTAGAAACCAAACAAATAGTGGAAGTTGAGGCTAACTAGTGATATTATAGATAAGCATATAATTCAAACGATAATCATGAAATCAATGGTCATTTATATAAAATACAATCAAATGCAATCTGAACTTTTTATACCAGCTTTTAAATCATATCATTATATGTTCAAATAACCCCAAAGATAATTGATTTTAAAATAAACCGAGTATAGTTTACTTGAGTATTTTATGCTCAACCTATAGGTTTATCAAACATAGATATTCATAGACTCAGTTACGGATTAAATTCTATGAAACAGTAATAGTCATATTTTAGTGAATTAATAATAGTTACACATTTGAAATCATGAATCGATCAATGTTAGACCACTATTAGAAACCTGGAAGCACTGAACGGTCGTTTCGTCCTGGTATGGGACTCGTCAGCAGTGCGCACCTACGACTCCTGCACCCCGCAGGATTCGAACCCGGGACCTTCGGTCTTGCGCGCGAACGCCTAAGCACTGGACCACTGAGCCGGTATTTAATCTTGTACACAAGGTGAAATGCAATCTGCGAAAAATCTACCATCAAAAATTCAGATTAAAATCATATGTATTATTAATTCATACAGTCAACTCAGATTTAACTGTAAATAATTTACACAATTGGAATTCAAGTATGTATATGTTGAGAATCTGAATTTACTCACAAAGCCCCAAAACACCTTGGTACAATCAACACTGAGAAGAATCTACCCTCTCTCGAAATTCTCACATAACGTCATGTAGATATAACCAACTGCAACGAAGTCCTAATCACTAATATCTCAAGATGAGATTGTTGTTTACAAAACTGAGATAACGAAAAGCGAATTTCCGACACCTAAAATGAATTAATGGGTATGGAGGATCCACTTAGAGGAGTTAGAGAACCCTGATTCTAGTCCAACAGTCCACATGAACTCCAGGATCCTGAGAGAGAACATGAAACCATTGTCGGTCATCAGCTACCATGGAATTACGTCTTATAACGTTGCTCCACTGCATTGTAGATTAGACTTCTAGGTTAAACGCTCAGACAGTGACTCTAAGAAAACCACTTGCTTCAGTCTGGAAAGCCAGGCAGTAATACTAGCATACATTCAGGTACCTTTTTGTACCAACGTTTATGTGTTTCAATAAAGCAGATAAACATGAAGAAGATGGAGAGATAATAATTATTGAGTTTATGACAAAATGATGAAAGGGGTAAAAATATTGTAATAAAAAAAAGAAGCAATTAAATACATTACAAAAACCTATGATAGGAAAGATGGTTATAGGAAGAATATAAATGAAATGAGCAATAACTAAAATGAGGTCAAATTTATCAAAATGAAAATACATACACTTAATAACCTTACGTGAATATATAGTCTGGAAATGAACAAAACTAATGAAAATTATGACCACATCACCACTAATTTCGATATTTACTTTTTCTAGAATTTTCTCATTTAATTGTATATATATCTTTATGGTGAATAATTGTGAGGGCTTTTTTAGTTAGTACTGCTTTGAAGAAAATGAAATTCCTGATAGGATTTTTCCTATTAGATAATGAAGTTCTGACTGAAGAAATTTTTCGAAATCACGTTAAACTAAACCACAAATACTTCAGTTCTCTAACCCCATTCCCAAACCTCTTTTTTACGGGCTTGAGATAGGCACTAACCCTACAAGGACTCCAGATGGGGTTCGTCTTATAACCAACCACACGTTTCTTCTTTATACCCCAACCGCAGGCCCTACCTTGACATGGTGGTCGGGTTCGTCTATCGTGATAACCAAAACCGAGCTATATTGGTTGGCGAAGACGCTCCTTTGAGTCCTACCATGTCAGACAGATCGGTTGGGGAACGGTAAGACTTAAAGCGGCAACTTGAGCCCTGAAAGCGAAGTCGTACTACTGGCGGTTAAGAGGTGAGACAGCAGTAAGGTGACTCTCCCGGAAAACCGGCAGCTGCAACGACGCCGCCTTCCGAAAACGGAAGGAACGGGCAAGAACCATTCGGCCCTAAAAATGTTACACCTCACCTTAGCTCACGGATTTCCGTAGTAAGGCCATTCGAAAAATGGAGCTAACACTTTAAAAACTTTCAATAAAAAAGCCGCAGAGAACCGGCCTTATGCAGTTGTCCCTCGGGCTCTGTAGTCACGCTTCCAGGTTGCTAAGACCAACGCTAATCGCAATTCGTTTTCAGGTTTCTCAAGAAGAATTAGCTTTCCATGATGCGTGCAGCCGGCTAGTGACATCCGCAATCATATCACTAACAGTACATGAAATCAACTTGTTCATAATCGAATATTTTCCTCACCTTTGGATAACTCTCTAATCTCCATGACTAACTTTTCCTTCATCCTTCTATCAGCTCGGGCCGCTGATGCACACGATTTGAGTACACGAAATGTTATTCAAAGTCCCTTGAAACCCCCCTTCTAAACTACATATTTGAGCTTTTAATATACGGACCTATGTCGCGGCTTACAGAACAGACAATTACAACCGTCCTTCGCAATTATGCTCCGATAATCGTTTATTTCTAGTAAATACTAACTTTAAGCATAAAGAAAAACATCCCTTGACCTGGTGACCCCAAAAATCGACTCAACATTGGACCCAACTAAACCACATTGCTATCAGCAACCGATGGAGAGGCTACATAGAAAACTGTCGCTCATTTTGGAGCACGTGTTTATAATCAGATCATGCTCTAATACGAGCGCGTATTTTTCTCCGTCTTACTGAAGGTAAGAAAGACACACCAACGAAACCCCTTAGAGTTCTACTCAACGATAGAAAAAAACCAACAGTATATTTCAGGAAAAATAGTGAGCCAGTCATGTAAATAATGCCCACCCCGAGGCAGCTTGGAATTATATCCGAAAAGCTGTGGAAACAGCAGTGATATCCACTGGTAAGTTAAAACAAAAGACTAGAGAAAAAATAAGTGGATTTCAGTAGCATCTACCGAACTAATAGATGGTTGGAAACTCATTTCGTCTGGTTTTGAACACGATGAGGAGCAGAGAAAGCTTAAACCCAGGCTGATAAGAAGCCGACGAAATGATCGTGTACAGCAGTGGGTAGAGAAAGCACGAGCGATGGAAAAGGCAGCAGCGATAATTATGTAACTATTCAGACCTATCAAGGGAACCGGAATGAGGAATCCGACTGTTAGTGAGACTATCTCGGAAGAGGACGAGACTACTATTCATTCGCAATCCAGGACATTGGATCGATGGGCAGAACACCCCAGGGATGAGTTTAACTGGGCTAAGCTACACTTCTGTTACCTATGATCCCCAGTCTACCTGAATGGCAAGTTGATATAAGTCCTCCGACTCTTAAACAGGTTGAGGAGCTATGGGCAATCTAAAGCAAGGAAGTGCAGCAGGACCTGATAGATCAACCCCTGACATTTTCAGGGATGCTGGTCCAGTTTTAGCGGTTAAATTGACTGAGATTCTAGGTAGAATATAGGAACAGAGAGTAATCCCAACTGATTGGTCTCAATCACTGATCGTCCTGATATACAAAAAGGTACAAAAGACTTTTTGTAACAATCACATAGGAATCAGTTTAACTAATAAAGCGTCTAAAACACTAGCTTCAATAATACTTCGACGCCTAACAAAAACTCGTGGAGTAGACTCGATAAAACGGGGCTGGATTTAGATCTGGAAGCGGCTACTTCGGACATTCACATTTCGGCATGTCCTTAAACACAGATATACATTCAGACTATCGTCTCTCGGACCCCAACCAGGTAGTCTACACTCAGCAACATGACTCAGTACACTTTGCAGTGACTTCATGGGTTTTTGACATATTTTGATCTGGCCTTCTCTAGCTTTTTACCAACCTACCCCTACACCCCAAAACATAGCTCGACGGGGCAGTCGGTGGTCGGGCATACGCAACACATGTCCCAAACATCTCAACTGACGAAGATTCAATACTTCGTCGATTGATTTGCCATTCTTACCTAGTAATTGTTTACTAATAACAGCACTGCTTACTCGATGGTCACAGTATACTTGAGCAAGGTTTCGAAGACACCTTTGACCGAATACTAGCACCCTACGAATATTCTCTATTCTTAGTGACCGTGTTTCACACCCGTATAGTAAGACGGAGCGAACTGCTGCACAGTGAACTTGCCCTTTGTTTAGTGAACGGATATGTGGCCTACACCAGAAGTGACGCAAGTTGGCAAAAGCCGGACGAGCCTTCTGTATCTGAGCCAAGATTTCGTCAGACACCAGGCCATCAGGACTGATGTGACTCGAAACATAAGTGAAGCGGTGAACACGCTCAACTACTTCACTCTCTGTCTTTAGTTTAGGTGCTGATGTAGGCCAATCCTAAAACGACATTTTGCATTTTGAAGGGTTGAATCACATCCTGAACATGCTTGCATTGTTGCTTAGGGTGATCAGCTTTGAATAATACCTTCGAACCCTAATCTTTTCGAATACCGCTAACTTTACTACTGCCTCTATCACTGTGGCAACCTAAACTGATGTACGTTAGTACAAAGTTCTACTCCGTCGCTGACTGATTGACTGACTTATTTTATAATTCGTGAAACTTCGGTTTTAAAATTAATAACTTAATTTGCTACATCGCAGCATCGAATCGACCGATGTATAACAGAAATATACTAAATGAGTCCTTGAGGAAGTTTCACGGTAAATTTTACGCATAAATGAATAAACTATACCGAATTCCTAGCACGCCACACGATTTTGATTTAACTTACTACAATAATATCAATATGATGTGAGTAGACATCTTTACGTTCGATAAGAGAAGAAACAGTTGTTTTCTCGTATTTAAAAGTTCCTAAATTACATATATCACAAATTAACTATCTGGATGGTAAAATCATAATTAATTAGTGTCTTAGTGAAACATCGGATTTTGTAGGTTCTTATAAAGACCAGAAAGACCAACTAAACACCAATGACGACTGAAGTTCATCAATAAAATTGAAGAATATATTTTTAAAAAATCCATCGGACGGTAGATAATCGAAAATTCCGAATTTTGGATTTTGATTAAATGATTCGGCGAAGCCTACACACACTGAACCTGTCTAGAGAATGAGAGTTGTATTGTTTAAACTGTAATAAGAATGTTGTACGTTGCTCCACCATAATTTTCAGTGAACTCTCACACTATGGTAGTCCATGAAAAATAAAACTCTTTTTATAATTCAGTGAAAATCTTAAACTCATCAATTGCAGTAATAATTATCGACAACAACATCAATAAAAAGTATTCACCAAATTACAAAGTAATAAAAACTGAACAGAAAAAGAAAAACCAGTTCAAAAAAAAAATAATCTCTCATTAACAACCAACCAATCAACTAATCACTAACCCTTTGAAAAATTGACTGGTCATCATCATCATCATTATCCATTGCAGTAGCCACTTACAAATTAATTACTAATCAAAAAATGGCAGTAAGAATTTGAAACTGGGACAACAGCCCCCAATAATGAGGATTTTGTATCATACGGATGAATATTAATCACCATACTTTTTATCACGATAATGCACTCCGAGTTATTTTGCCGCAGAGAAAAGAATAATCTTTTTTCTAATATTTGTTAGTACTATTGCAGCAGATAACATTGTGTTGTAAACTGTAAGTGCATGAATGAAACCTACAAAATCCAACCAAAATTAGGTCAGGATTTTTTACGCACATATATATTTATATTTATACATATATATATTATATATATTATATAGATAGATAGATATATACATAAGATTTATGTTTACATGTATGCATATATATTCTACAGATATAGTGCGAATTAATAATCAAGATGTGACAAATTACTTCTACACAGACAAACATTCATCACTAGAGAGACAATTACCAATGCTAAACAATTAATCGCATTTAATCTCTTTATGGTAGAGAATTATCAATAAATTATCCATTATTGATAAGTACATCCACAATAAGAGAAATGATGAGTAGTTAGGATATCAATGAGGAAAATCAACGTACTATGATGGTCAAACAGATCAACTTAAAAATACAAACAATTAAATTGCTTCAACTTATAATGCTAAACAATAAATAACATTGTCAAGAAGCATTATAATGTAATATATTTGTAAGGAAAGATAACAAAAAATGAATGTTAAAAAAGCAACAGAGTTGTTAAATATTTACCTTACATAATAAAAAAAAAATATATGTCCTCTTTTACACAATTCATGTAACTATAAAGTGTTGCGTTCTACCACACAGAAATTCTCATGATGAGTTCATGATTCTCGAAATCACTACAATTAAGATTTCTTTGCAAACAATATGAATCCTTTAACAATACTACCTATCTCCAAACTAAATTTCATACTCAAATATCTGATAGATTTTAGCAATCTAAAAATTATTTTTCATATATATATGGTTTCCGATTCGTCACCAAAGTACAAACTACTAAGCGGTTTTAGCTTATACAGTTGGTTTATACAACTTGCTACTTATTCGTAAGGTTTTCGCAATTCCATTCAATAATAAATTTTGTTTCATTGAATAATATAATACAAATGATAATGATAAAGGTTACATAACATTTACAAGATAAGCGTAATTACAGAAAGAGTATAGAAGTAAGTACATCAGTTCAAGTTGCCATACCACATTAGCACAGAGATATAATTGTCAGTTCAAATTTCATAGTAGTAGAAGTAGTAAAAGTATTAGCAGTAATCGGAGAGATTAGGATTGGAAGATGTTATCCAAGAAGTATAATTCAGTGAGGTGAATTTAGAAAGAGAAAGATAGAGGTGATGAAGAATTTAGAAGTTTAGGATTTGAGAGAACACAAAGAATGAATGCACCTGCGCCATTGCAATCGGTTTTGAGCCATGTCATTCAGGGTCTCTAACCATCGATTATTATCATCTCGCGGACCCCAACCAGGTAGTCGACAATTACCGACATGGCTCAGTCCACTCGTCAATGACTTCATGGATTTCTGCCATGTTTTGGTTTGGCCACCCCTAACTTTCTTCCAACCTATTCCTACACTACAAAACAAAGCTCGACGAGGTAGTCGGTGGTTGGGCATACGCAACACATGTCCCAACCACCTCAACTGATGAAGTTTCACCACTTCATCTATTGATCTGCCATTCTTACCTAGCACCCGTTTCCTAATAACAGCGTTGCTCACTCGGGTATCCCACGATATACGAGCAATGCTTCGAAGACACCTATGATCGAAAACCAGTAACCTACGAATATCTTCTACTCTCATTGGCCATATTTCACAGCCATAAAGTAAGACGGAGCGAACTACTGCGCAGTACACTCGTCCTTTAGTCAGCAAACGGATATCTCACCATTGAAGTAAGAAACCGACAATGGATTATAGCGTGGATAAGATAAACTAATAAAAATAAATACTTCTGTCTCCTCAAAAAATCAAGGTGAGAGAAGACAAGAATAGAAAAATCAAAAGAATATGAAAATTAATTTGAGGAAAGAGAAGACTAAATAGAATTAATATTACATTAAGGCTACTACAAAAATAAAAGTTAGGATATATTCTGTTAGTACACAGGGGTCGTTTTTTTCATGAGTGACCAAAACTTTTGTTACTTTAACTAGCTGAGAATTAAGAAGTTATGAAACATTATGAGAAGTCCTATACCCAATCTTCAAGTGAATATGTGGTTTAATCAAATGATCAAAGTTCATTATTGCATACGAGTCGAACTCCTGGCCGTTTTGCTATCATTTTTCTGAAACCGTACTAAAAATCGGCTTTTGTATGCATGAAAAAATGGACTTTGACTAGGAAGTATATACTTTTTTAAAATCCTGGTTATTAGACAGTCAATACAGCGGTTATTGCCAATTTTACCACATATCTATTATTTTATATAAAATACAGTAAATAACCTAACAGGTAATGAAAATCATGCTTTTCTTCTTTAGATCTATAAAAAATTCAAAGTAGCCCTACACAGTAGAAATGGACGTTATTCAACAGTGATCATGAAAGTGATGTAAAAGGAAATCGAACGAAACTCTAGCGATTAAAGGTTAATTTCCACAGAGAAAATGCAACATCCATCATTCCAAAACGTATATGACATTGTAGCTATGCATAGCATATGTTTTTCACACATTGCTTATTATTGATAACAGCAAGCCTACAGGACTAGACTATTACATTGCGTAATACGCCAATTATGGGTATGTTACCTCTGAGAAGTCTTTTTCATGCATCCTATGCTTCGAATTGTTAACTACCATGTCACAAGTGTTCAGTCCAAATAATTTATGTATCGAGTATGTTTAAACAACATATCAGTCAGTCAGCCAGTTACAATGTAGAACTTCGTACGTACGTGCATCAGTTCAGTTTGCCATACCACATTAGCACAGAGACGCAACTGTCAGTTAAAATCCCGTAACAGCACACGAGACCGAATTGGCAAATATCATGTTCTGCTAATGTTGCTTAGCCTACTGTATCAACCTGATTACATTTGTTAAACAGCTACTATTCCATAATCATCCCAAAAATATATTATTATTACGACCGTACTACATTATTCATAAAATGGGACGAAATTCAAACAACTAGTATTTTTAAAATGAAACACTGACATCCCGCCAATCACTGTTATCAAGGTACTACTACTACTACTACTACTACAACTTATGGTCAAAATAACAAATGCGTAACTTACCGAAATCGATAAAAATAATATGAAGAAAATGATTCCAACACTAAAATACAATATAGATGCTGTTGATTGATATTTAATGTTGAATAAACGTAATTTCCGAGTTGTTGATATTAAACAATTGGAAAAATAATTATGTACAATGATTTGAGAAAGAAACGATGATGAGTTAGACAAATCAACAATATGAAGCATATAGAAAAAAACCACTTGAGTATTATAACAAATTTGCTGTGTAGAACATCAAATATTCTTCCCACATTAAGTATTAAATAATTAATACTTTAATTAATACATATTTGATTTGCCAACAACAGATATTCGCTGTGCACGAGGTAATTTTCAAATGTATAGTTCACCACAAATGTTCATGTGTGCATCAAAAACACAGCTGATATTCAAGCAACTAGAAAAAACAAACAATTTGGAAATGAAAAAACAAACACTTGATACGACAATACAATACTGGTGACTTGCAACTGTAGTGAAATTTCATTCAAATTATCAATGGGCTTGTATCCAACAATGGTAAAAATATCTTGAGCTAATAAAATGACTTGGAAATTAGATTCTCAATCAATTAAAAGACGCTAAAATAAATCCTGTACTAAGAAAGATGTAATAACAGAAAGTTTTGAGTACAATTCATACGTTGCAAAAGTGGAACAGATGGTGACAATGACGTAAGAATATACAACTCAAGCTAGCAAACATGAGATAGAAATTATGTGAAGTTCGATAATAATTAGGTATTTTTTAAATAAAATCTGTCAGATAAAATGAAATTTTTCTTTCTACATTCTAATAATGTTTATAGCATGTAGCTAGACATAAATTCAACAACGCATTTGATAGGTAGAAATGTTTTAGTTAAAGTCAATCAGAGACAACATAAAAAAATACTATTTCATTAACCAATCATAAGTGAATGCTATAAAGCTATCGAAGAATATCAGACTACTGTTAGCATTATTCAATGATTCAGTCAGCTGCAACGTAGAACGTGATACGTACGTATAACCGTTCAAATCGCCATACCACATTAGGACAGAAATGGAATTGTCAGTTCAAATCTTAGAGCAGCAGAGGTTATGGCTGTAGCGGAAAAGATCAGGGATGGTAGATATAATTCGAGAAGTATTAAACCACGTTATCATTAATGTTAGCAATATTACAATCAAAAACAATTTCTACTAACTATAAATACATGATAGCATAAAACGCATTTAAAATCGGCATATGGGAAGATAATCTGGCGCGTCACTGTAAAAGAATGTTGGTGAATTAACGTAACTGAAAACATAAATGCATTTACATTTAAGGCACAAAAGGGACCGACATAGCTAATGGGAGCAGGTAGCGTATAAGTATAGTTAAAATCTGAAAAGTGCAGATAGTATTAAAGAAGGCCCTGTGAAACTATTAATCTAGTGGCTTAAAATCCGTCCCGTGCCAGTAACTACCAAAACTTCGACATTAATCTACAAACAGAAACCATCTTTTTCATCGGAAATTTTAAGAAATGGAAAATTGGATCTAGACTAATCACCTCTACTTTTAGAAAGAAACAGGTGAGGACCTTTGCTGGCCTATGAACTAACATGTTTGAGAAACACGAAAAAGAAGTCATTATGTCACAATGAGGAACAACAATTCGGAGAAATGAAATAATTTATTAACGGATAAAATGACAACTCTACTTTTTCATGGGTATAAACAAATAACTTTCGAACAGCAATAGTCCAGAATATCAGGTGTATTCACTCAGCTTTCAGATATTATCAGTAATTCTCAACAAATTTTAGTTTTTCACCTAATAAATACTAATTTCACACGATGGTACAACTTTCCTTTTACATGTAACATGGTAGGGGGAGACCGATTTTTGAGTAATGAATATAATGAAATAACGGTTTTTTCAACTAATTGATGACCGTGTACACTTAGAAATGATTATGAATTTTTAATTACAACCAATAATACGTACGCTAAATGTTCTCCCTAGTTTCTAAACAAACAGTTATGTTCTTGTTACTGTACACTTATGAATGAGGAACATATATTATCTGAATTCATTATTGCTGTTCATTGTCAAGCCAAGTTGAAGATTGTAGACAGAGAAGAACGTAACAAGACCGATCAGGACAATTTAAGTGGTTATTATTTGACTGCGTGTCTCTAAACAAGAAAGATACACAGGTCCAACTTCCCATACTTCACATTAGCACAATGAGAAGAAATTAACATGAGGTATAGAATAGAAAATAATATGGGAACAATTGAAATAAAACTGTAGCAAATAAAGTGGCCAACTGACACAACCTTGAAAAACTATATGCAATTACGGGATAACTCAAGCACTCGGCTTTCATTAATAATAATTCTACTTAAGCCAATAGTGTAGCTCGAGTAGATGATGATTACATATGCATAACGTGAGTGACATGATTTACCTCAGTATGTCAAGACTCATCATCTGATCAGCTCATCTAATAGTGACGTTGTTCAGTAAACTAGTGCAGACCTATATATTTCGATTTGAATCATACCTTATTTGAAGGTTATTTATGACACGGTTGATCAAACCAAGGTACATTAAGCGACCTTTAGGCCTGGTACCTAAACTACAGTTCATTTATTTGAAACTTTAAACTTGACTTTAAGACAGTTTACTCGACAACTTTACTACGATACCTGTGTCTAAATACTCGTGGTACATGCAAACATTTTAGCCTTGATGACTGTGTATAAAAGCCGCATAGTGAAACGAAATGAACTGCCAAGCCACATACCCACCTGTTAGTACACAGTTGAACATCCTATCCAAGGCGTAAGTGAAAGGTGAAGAAAACTAATTAAACCCTCTTTACAAATGTTGAGACAATTGAAGACTACTATTACGGTTAGTCCAGTTTTTTAAATAAATAATATGGTTTGCATTTTAAACCGATTCGCTCTACAAGTGTGAATGAAATTCAAAAGCTTCGTTAGTGTTACTGGCAAAATTATTGTTTGTACGGTACACCAATTAGAATAAAGGTACGTAATATTTTTAGCTCATTTTATCAGATAAATAAAGCAAGTTACATTACTTGTAGGTTAAATATTTACAGGCTTTTTTCCGAATATCATCACTAGTCTATATATCTAGGTGTAAGTATCAACTAAATTAACCTAGCAGGTTCACATAAAAGTACGTAATCTAAACTTTGTCGAAAAAAATAGAGCAATGTTCTTGAACTTTTGAATTAACAAAGATAGTTTTCCGTCAATCAGTCAGCAACAACGTAGAACTTTGTACGTACGTATATCAGTTTAAGTTGTCGCACAACATAAGCACACAAAGATCGAATTGTTAAATCAAATCCCCTAGTATTAGAGGTAATAAGAGTTTTAGCGGGAATGGAGATTAGGGTTCGAAGATATTATTCAAGAAGTAAAATCCAGCAAGATAAACTTCAAAAGACAAAGATAAAGGTGATGAGGAATTCAGAAGATTAAGATATGAGAGAACACAAACAATTGTTGCATCAATGCAACTGCAAGCGATTTAGAACTATATATCTCAAAGTCTCTAACCATCGATTACTATCGTCTCTCGGACCCCGACCAGGTATTCTACATCCAGCAACATAACTTAGCGCAGTTGTGAGTCACAAACTAGGCCGGAAATTGAAGCCAGCCATCAGGAGAATGAATATTACTTTGGAAGAACTGGAAAGGAGAGTCCAAGAAAGAGCTGGTTGGATATTTCTGGTCAACAGCCCATAATCCATGAGCAATTGTCGATAATAATGAAGTGGTAACTCGGTGGTTTTAGCACTTTAATGTAATTTAAGTCAGAAGTTTAAATACCAGTCTACCTACTTTAATCATAAAAGCCGGATAGAACTATGAGTCTGTGCATAAGCATTGTGGCAATACATAAATCTGTACTAAATAAACAACTTACACTTATTAGTAGTTCGTTATCACATGCCTCTTAACCATCTATACCATGCAGTGTGAGATTTTAAAGTTTTCTGGAACATATAATGAAGCCTCGTGCTTATTCAACGTAATTTTTGAGTCCTCTGTCAGGAAAATGATGAGCCCGTCCATTGTAAAAGCTTAAAATAACACAATCATCGGGGTAACCACCATATTGTAAAGCGTCCAAAAGGCATACAGGATTTATTTACCGAATATTATCAGCATGAATAAATACTAAGTGTATCTCATAAGTTATTACGCAAGTTCCTAAAACGTTTCATATTTGAGTGTGGTTCCAGAGTCGCATAGAGCTGGAGAACCTGAGATAGTACGAATCTAACAAGGAATCCACGACCACTCTAAAAGGTGCTATACTAACAGTCTAATAATATGTAGCAAAGCAAATGAACGTGAAGAAAGGCTGTTACGACAAAATACGTTGAGCGTGAACTTTATTGAGTTAAAATTGTGAATTTCAGTCAATTGAAATGGCCACTTATATGTAAAAAGACAATGTAGGCCTCCAAAAACCAACCATTTCGGAGACAATTAGTAACCAATATTGAAAAAGAAGTATTTGTAGTCATACCGTAAAACTTTGATATTACCGCTTTTTTATCCAACGCTTAATATCCGGATGATGATTTCGAACCTCAAACTTAACTGGCTTGAAGTGGAGGTCTCTTTACTCCATGTAATCTACATATGCATTGCAGATTCTAGTTACAGAGAGGGCATCACTCAAGTTATCTTTCACTTAAATCTAAGTGATGGAATTAGCTACCGAATATAAACGTGATTGAGGAGTAAAACAGACTGAAAACTTCAACTGCTCAAAGTATTCAGTATACGTGACGCTACCACTTATTTCGGCGAGGGGTTTTTCAACTTTCAGATCCTAACTAAAGAAGCTACCGGACTTATGGTGTCAATTTTTTTAATTCCTCATTATCGTATATGTCCTCTGAAAAGTGACTTATTACTGAACAGTTGTATGATACATCATGATTATATCACCCCGTAACCTCTTTGTACTTCACAGTCCACAAATTTAAGGATGCCAAGCAACTAAGGTTGGATTATCTATTTATCGGAATGTTGTTTCGAATTCGCTTCTCTGAGCACGCTTCGAGAAAGAAATATCTCAATGAGAAGCAATGTAATCTAGGGGTTCTTCCAAAAGATGTTGGTCAACATCAATAACCGCTTTAAAGTAGGTCAAGAACCAGAATACCCGAATTTCTAAGATGCAGATGTAAGACATCAAGTATTTTTGACCATAGAATGATATTTGAAAGCGATGTTTTGAATACTCGATAGTCTGATACTTAAGCTTTTCTGTTTTAAGGAGATACCAAAAGTATCCAGTAGCTATGAAGTGAACGTATCACCGCCACTCGCAGTCAGCATTTTGTTGATTTTTGCTTTGAGGACAAGTGAGTAGAAAGCAGGGCCACTTCCGTTCCTATAAACTTTTATATTACGATTCCTTGCTGAGATGAGTCGGAAAAATATTTGGTGTAAGAAACTTCCCCTTCGTTAGGTATGTCGAGATATGAGATAGTTACCAAATGAAACCCTACTGTCCAAAGGCTTTCACATATTCTCGAGGTCAGTTAAAATGCCTTGTTTCTTATAGCCGGAGATGCTTCAGTTCCCTTTTGGGACGAGTTTACTAATTAGGGGGCGAAACATTGCCGTGTATAGCAAGACGAAGGCGATGATGCAATATAACATTATATCGACTGTATTCTGCATGTCCACCAGGTTTGGAAGGCCTTCATAATCCAGTCAACATTCAGAAAAAAGGGGGAGGTCGAGGTTAAGCAACCTTGTCGGACACCTGCCTTTACTAGCAATGCATGTGTTAGCTATCATCCATACATGACTTTGCAATTCTTGCCCTTGCAGGAGTCCCGTGTGATGTTGACTATCTTCTCAGATACTCCGTAGTGAAGATGAAAATTCCGCTAAGTATTATCCTCTAAATTATCCATCTGGTTCTGCAAGTCTGTTGAAACTTTTCCTTGGTACTAACAGTGGCTTTATGACTCAGTAGTTTTCACACCAAGATCGCCTTTTTTTAGAATATTGAAGAAGTATATCTCTTTTCAGTAGACTGATACTAGTTCTTCCTTACAAATCTTTCTGAAAAGAAAGTAAAGTATCTTTATTGTTACCTTTGTGTCCTAAACGATCGACTTCTGCACTTCTGGATAGATTTTCCATAAGAATTGTTTATCTTGTGAAGTCCGTGTAGGTTTACGCATTTATGCGTAGTTGTTATGGCCCTTGCCTTTTACCTAATTTTAAGAACGAACGGGTGATTTAATACGGTCCCTTGTAATACATAGACCTCCTTCTTGTCGTTATGACATTGTCATATTCACCTTAAAACTAGGCTGCTTTAAGACGCATATAATCTGTCGCGATGACTGAAATACTGATCTGAAATACTAATGAGTACAGTATTTTAAACCATATCTGATTTTCAGCCTGTTTTTTTATCATAAACCGAGAAGAAATAGATATAAATTCAGTGGTCCCATCGTTTCTGTCAAGCTTTGTGGCTAGAAGTCATGAGTGGAAGTGAAAGTTGGTTTTGCTATCGCATTATGTACACTGATACTTGTTTGTATAAATGCATCCAACCTACTTAGGAAGTGACTCCACTTCTTCATGTGTGATGTGTACTCGTCCTTCAAGACATTTCTGATAGTCATCAAATGGCCTTCGGATTCAGCTACTTCTGCCTGGCTTTCCACGTCAAATACAGAAAACACCTAGCTCAGTATGATGATAAACTTAACTTTATGGAATTTCATATTGATATGTGTAGAGTGACGGACGTCTTTACTAAGGCGATACTAATCTAAAAATTGGCAAACTCACTTGGTGTTGGCTTCAATCTGGAGGTGTGGTTTGGCTTACTCGGTCCCAAAACAGTGAGTTAAAAAGATCGATATTATGTTGCGAAAATGTCATATACAACCTAACAATTTCCAAACATACTTCATCAAGGACTGAAGATTTTGCAGTTGGTCAAAGTTAAGATAAATTCTAAATAATTAACTAACACAACGATTTGTCGTACTCGATTCCAGCTAATATAGAAGTGCTCTAGATCATGTGTTTGCAACAGTTTAAGATGGTTAACTGTATTATACGAGAATTTTCCAGTAGAATTAAACAATCAGAAAGAAGGTACCTAATTTCCTCACATACTGTATATCATGACGGCTCTATCTGTTATAATGCTTCTAGCCTTCCGTAAAAGGTGTGCATCTGTTGTGTACTTTACAAATTATGTCTTGAAACATTTTTCTCAAACTTGATATTTACCTGTAACCTCTCAACCCCTAATAATAAGTCATGGTTGGGTAATGTTAGGTTCCAAGTAGACGAACTATTGCTACTGTCATTAAATGCTTATCGTTTGATACAAAATTACCGTAAGCAACTTTGAGGTATCAGTGCCTAATATGAATATATTTTAACATCTAAACAAATTAGTGAGGATTCTTCAGTTGAAGTTATCCAGTTATGTTCAAAGGATGCAACCTTCCATGGAATCATGATCAACGTTTAGAACGTCTTTCTAGTAAGCCAGTTATCATTCGAGCAATCTCAGAACAATTCAGCATTAAACAGAAAAGATGGAAAAACGAATTTTCGGTTTACTCTGAGCAGCACAAAAAGAAACGGGTAAATCAAAAAAGAACAAGAACTACTTTTAATGTGTAATGTTCATATCTTGTTCTGGAACGTTCTTGAAGGATGGACGATTGGTCTGACGTTATTAACGACCCAAACAAAGAAAAAACCTAATATCAGTCCAGCCACCAGACGTTTATTTTTGAATTACGAGCTATCAACCTAAACATATTGTACTAATAATAACATCATAACCAATCCTAAAACATTCTCAATTTTTAAGTTTTGTAAGTGAAATCTTCAGTGTACCGAACCGAAGGAGAGACAGACAATTACAAAGTCCAAAATTATAGACAAGCAAGTTCAAGGTACTGATAAAACAAATAAATCCAATACTCAGTAAAATAATGATCTAAATAATAACACTTTGGTATTTATTGATCCTCTGATAACCATGCCTTTCCCCTTACACTCGAGTAGGCCAGCAATCATCTCCACGGATTACCTCTTTTGGTCGTCTGTTGATCTGACACTTTAAAAATATGTTGTTTGCTATTTGTATAATTTATTTCCTTGAAAAAGCTAAGCGAAGTATGATAATTAGAAGTATGTGAATCAAAAACTACGGGATAAGCACGAACGAATGTACTGTATTTAGAATTCGAAATCAGGCATTTCACAACAACAAGAAGTCACTAGTTCATTCAAACACCACATCCGCCACAGCTTAAATTGGAATCCAAGTGTCTGTAATCAATTGTACGTCTTCTTCTCAAATTCATCCTGTGTCTGTCCGACAGTGTATTGGATAAAGACTCTGTATTATCTAGAATGCTCTCGTTAGTATTAGAATTATCAACCGAAATTGGGACAGACTCACCTGGTTCCTGGAATTGTATTTGATCAACATGTCGATTGTGTGTACTTAATTCATTAATATCTAGAAGTAGCACCATAGATTTCCCGACATTCTTCAGAACAATCCCCGTGGATGGTCGAAGATCATTGCCACGATAATATGTAACTTCTGCAGACTCCAAACATCTCATATTCGACCGAAGAATTCTTCCTTTTAATAGCTTTGATGGAATCTCTTTCGTCACCGAATGTCTGGCATTTCTATATTGCAGTAGAAAGGTATCTACTCCCCTCTCCAGCTCATTAAATGTTGAGGCGGCAATAGAATCAATAGCAGTTTTCAACGTCCTGACAAAATTTTCTGCCTGACCATCGGAACAAGGATATCTGGGAGCAGTAAACAGATGTTTGCACCCTATACCATTAAACCAGGTAGTGACTGCATCTGCAGCAAAATGAGTGCCGTTACCAGTCACTAACACCATTAGAACCCCTTCTCGACTAAACACCTTTCTTAATGCTTGAATTGTGAAGTCAGAATTTGGTGAAGTTGTGAAAAAAACTTCAGGCCACTTTGAAAAAGAATCAATGACTACAAGTGCATAGTATTTGCCAAGAGCGGGCCACAATAGTCTGCATGAATTCTCTGCCAGGTCTCCGACGATACTGGCCATGGAGTCCACTTCGAATGCTGATTTTTCAGCTTATGACACTTTTCGCAAATGTTTGCTGTACGACAAATATCTGCACCTATCTCTGGCCACCAACACGCGAGCCTTGTCAAGGACTTCATTTTCTCAACACCTAAATGTCCACTATGAAGATCTTCCAGGACAGCTTTACGCAATGAAGGAGGAATAACAACCCGATCACTTCAACACAAAATACCATCAGGACTAGTGGATGGCTGATCCCGCTTTGAAAAATAGATAGGGAATCTGCGTTTCAGATTAGCATTAATTATACATCCAAATTTTCTACGAGTTTCTCTATTGAGATCTGGACGTTTCACTGGTAAAGGTTGCACCAACGAACAGTCTGAAGTATTAACAGGTTTATTTTGTAATGACTGTCGAGAAATGTAGTCAACATGTTGAATTCGTTTGACACTCCTGTGCTGAACCGTTTTCATACCTCCACTGCACTTAGCACACGTGGCTATCAAATCTTTAAGTAAAGCATCAGAATTTTCTTTAGAAACTAGGAAAGACAACTCCACTTTAAGTCTTCTCAAATTCTTTAAACCCAGTATTGACAGTCCTGTTTCACTAACTAAAAATTCACAAGGTATGTATGAGGAATTATCATCTCTTATTAGCAATTCACAACATCCTCGTATAGGCAGTCTGTGTCCAGTAATCCCCAATATTGATACTTCAGTGGGTCGTATCACAACGTTAGGATCCAACGATTTCAAGTTCTTGAATGAAATAAAGAGGGAGGGTGGTGTATCTGACCAGCATTCATGACGGTGGGGCGATAACCTCAATCTACCCATGTCTGTGTGGCAGAACATTTTGTTTGCTTACGGCTCCTTACGATATAGCAGGATGTAACAAATCAGTGATATTGATGTTACTTTTCCTTGTTAACCTCGTCTACAACCCATGTTTGTAACCTTGCACTGGTTTTTACTTCCTACCGAGAAATCCTATTACAAGCTGGTCTGGACAACTATACTAAAAAAGAGCTCATTCATAACTTCTTGAGCCTCAGAGTTAAAAATAAAAAGAATAAATAAAACCAAAAAATTATATCACTAATCCTCTTTATTATATTTTGTAAATCAACTTTATTACTAACAACTTGGTTCTTCTGAATTTCCTCGACTCTTTCGACTAACTTCTCATTAGTTATCTCACTACTGAAGTGTCTTCATTAACCTACATAAGCGCAGGTGTGTAGTGTTCTGATATTAAAAATGTTTGGGTAAACATACCTTTGTTTTATCCATAAACGTATGTGCGAAGCCGTTGTTCGGCTTTGAACATGAATATTTTCTGTTCTGCTCCTCGTCCCGTTTTCTTTATTCCTCTTTTTTCAGAACCTTATTCCAATCCACATATATTAGTCTGGATATTTGCAGTAGACTTGGTTACCCTACCCAAGAACATGTGATATCATTAGCTGACGAATATCAACCAGACCTTTGTACATTTACCGCATCAATTCTTGTTATATGAAAACCTGTCTGTACCATGAATCATTTCTCAGCCCATATGATCATTGTCGTAACTCAACCTTCGTAACTTGCGCCAATTACTCGCTCGGTACATTCCATCTTTAAGAAAACAATGAATCTTGTGAAATGTTTCAGTAACTTTATACCGTTTTAAAAAAAAAATATGTTGCTAATCTTAACATTTTGATCTTGCCTGTAAATTGGCATGTCTCTTGTAACATGTTTGTTATTTGAGAATAAATTATTATTATTATCATTATTATTATCATTATTATACTGCCTGTGTCCACAATAAAGTCATGACATGAACGAAGCGATGTATATAATCGCTTTTGAATATGAGCATTACCTTTCGAAATGGTAGTCAAAGATAAATGATCATTAGGATCGGCTGAATTATTGGGATCTAAATTACAAGCTTTAGTACTACTTGAGGCAAAATGAACAGTAGCTTTGCATACTGCCTGAATGTGTCCTATCTTACCACATCTAAAACATGTAGCATTACGAAATGCACATGAATTACGAGAATGAAGTTTTCCACGTGATAAACATTTGCCAAACTTGGTCTCACCTTTGTGATTTCCTTTGTAATTCTTTATTGAAACACCGTTCATATTTACACGAGAATAGGAACCTCTGTTAAACGAACACAATTTTGATTGACCCTGAGATTGTTTTTCATCATGACAACTAATCAAAGTATTGGAAATCTTCATCGACTGAATATCAAGTTCATTCAACGCCTCATAATTAATGCACGCAGTTCTAACATCTTGAAAGGAACAGTTTGACATTCTTAACAGCTCTCTTTCCAAACTAGGTATGGTAATTCCTGCAATTAATCGGTCTCTCAGCTGCACATGAAGTTGATCACCGAAATTACATTTGACAGCTTGTTTCTGCAATTCAAGAATGAATTCCTTAACCTTTTGGTCATTTTGACGAATCATCTTACTAAATTTCGCCCTTTCACGGCATTCAAAACCAGGGCACTTTACATGATTTAATAATAACTCCTTAAGCATTGCATAGGGAAATGAGATAGGTTTTTCTGGATATGCCAAAGTTTTTAATAAGCTGTACGCTTCTTTTCAGATGAATGTCAGGAAATTAGCCACAATTTTATCATCTTTGACATCTTTCCTGGTCATACTCCAGATTTCAAACCTTTCCAAATAATCTTCAAAAGCTTCAGAAGTTGAATGAATATCTAACTGTTCCATTACAAGCTCCAATGCGACGCCAATATGATAATGAGAAGTATTGGAATTGTTGTATTAACTAATAATCCAAGAAACAACGTAAGTGAATCAAGAACTACAAGATGAGCACAAACGAATGTACTGTATTTAGAATTCGAAATCAAGCATTCAACAACAACGAGAAGTCACTAGTTCATTCAAACACCACACTAAGGCACAAAGTCGCAGATGAAATATGATTCGATTTAAAAAGAAAACTCCGCTAGGACATACGTAGATAATTTAGGCGAGCGCAGAACTAGTAACCTAAGCTGAGGAAATGATCAAAACAATTTGGCAATTAAAATGTTATTATGCACGGAAAACTGCACTGATTTAGCAGAAGTAGTACAGCAACAGGTTGGCAGGGATAAACGAATGAAGTGAAACAAAGATCGTTGCAGATCCTGGGACTTAGTAAATGTACAAGTAACCACGAGGAAATCTTGATCTTTAACCGAAGAAGCTGTAGTTAGAAATCACTGGGTGTTCTTTTATTACTGTAAAAACATAATAGTTAGCTCGATTCACAACAAGTTTGAAATGCATACACAATTTTTAGAACACTCGTATCTCTGTTTAGCGAAATGTGTTTAGTTTAATTTCTAAAACAGAAAGTTATTGCTTCCGCAGACGTATTCAAGAAAATCTGTGTAAACCGGCATCCTAGCATTCTACGTTATGAAACAAACTGAAACCTGCCCTGACTGGGAGATTATTTGAATCTCAAAAACCAACGTTTGCGCTACCAGAAAATTAAATATGTTCAGCTTCTCCTCAACCAATAAGTGTAAAAAGAAACAGTGACAGGTTTATACCTGACGTCCCACAAGATAACCGACTGCATGTCGGTATATGACGTTGTACATCGAAGTGTACGCGGCATAGTTAAATCTTCTCTCCTCATGTCTTCAATTTCACGCCTCATTCACAGACATGCAGTCAGTAATCAACCATGGCCAGCTATTTATTTTGTCTCAGTCAGTCCTTTTTTACGTGAATAATGATATTCAGACCAGGTATCGCCATTATTCCAAGGGTTTCATTCAAAGTCTCATTAATAAAGTTACAGAAGAATCAAACAAAGACACTGAGTTAAAAGTAAATCTAATGCCGTTGGTTTATTTTCTGATAAAGGAAAATATAAGAAAGTTTCGGGAAGAAACAGCAAAGCTAGAGCAATCGAAGGAGTTACGCTCCGTCCGAGAATTTTATGTTAGTTAATTTAATTGTCGACCCTCTTTTGTTTTAGAAAAAAATAGAGAAAGAGATTCCCACTGATACTGTAGAAAGAGTTCGGGATACATTTAAGTCTGTCAAAAGCAAAATTCGCAATGACGCTCAGCAACTCGCTCAGAATGAAACACTAAGAAAAGGTGTTCAAAGTTTATCAAAAGCCGGGGAGCATGTGATAGATGCCACTAAATCACTAGGTGAAACAGAAATTATGAAGGCTGCTATGAAGGTAACAGATTTAATTCGGTGTTTTATCGATAGGGCGTTGAAGCAGTTGGAAAAGAATTAGATTCAGACAGGTCTCGAATGTATCAACCCCCAGGTAGGTCATTTCCACCAGTAGTTATTTGTAAACCACCAGCTATTTTAAAAACTAGAAGTGAAGTGTCTGGAAAGAATGAGGAGCGATTAATACAACCGGATAGGTGAGCTTTATCATATAATTATGAGATATCCCCACCCTTTTTTGAATTATCAGGATGTAGCTCCTTAGCTGTCTTAATATTGCATTTCAGCAGATTTTTGATTTTAAAATTTTCACCACTTAATCTGTACAGTCGAATTAATTTATGCGTTTTTTCCATGTGTTTGGACTTTGCGTCTGGTCAGATTCGCATAAGTAGTCAGTCATGTATGACGTTATTTACTATAACAGTTAGATGAACTATTGCGGATGACATAAAACTTATGAATTTTCCAAAGACCGACTTCTTCCCTAAGCACTGTTTATGGTGTTGTTTTTCGAGCTTAAAAGTTAGAATCGTTACTAGGAGCATATCTCACATCCTGCGATCCGTCAATCGACAAGACTAAGTTATGGACAAAATTTGAGCCATATTGGTGTCCTCAATAAGCCTCGACAACTCACTACGACCAGGATAGAGTTATAAGTTAGTGTAAGGAATTGAGACTAGGAGTAAGAATTGGGACCTGTTTGACACTCAGTTTCGAACCCGATTATTTTGCCAATGAACTGAAGTCTCACCAATCAATGCACGCAGTCATACCGTATTATGTTGAAATTTTAAGAATTCCATTTTGTTAGTTTGATGTAACAGTTATTTAAGTTAGCTAATATTCAATAACAGCCCAAATGTAACCACTTAATGGGTCCACATACTCTGTAATTCATTAGTTATGAAATAACCTGGACTTTGTAGACTAATCAACTTTAAATAACCAATTTAATAATAAATATTTACACAAGATATACAGATCCGATATTATAAAATTAGTTACGTGCGGCATTATTTCATTCATAATATCAAAAGTCATGGACTTTATTCTTATTAATATATTCAATGTACGCATTCAGACTATCAAAGTTTATAATTTACGCCCCCTCATTTGTCAGCTTTTTGTGAGTGTTCTCGTTGAGTTCATGATTACTTTACAGTATTGTCTTTGGGTTGTATCAGTGTTTGTTTTTATGAATAACCGTCAAGTCAAATTTCCGTCACACCTGGGTACAATGAAATAGTAGCTGGCATCACAGAATTGCCCGAAATATTCCGTCCGTAATTTCATTTACATACCGGGCTTGATGTCCTATCCTTTTCATTATTCAGTCTTGTTTCTTCCAGTTTTGAGGTATATTACCGTAAAGCATACTATCAGTTGGTTAGTGTTTACTTTAGTTTCTACTTTCGTGTAGAAATGTCCATTCTTTCATAATATCAAAAGTCATGGACTTTATTCTTATTAATATATTCTCTTAATATCTGAGATAGTCTTCTAGTCAGTTGTAAGACCTTGTGCACCTGGAATAAATTATTTGCTATATATGCCCATCGTTGATAAAAAAAGTCAACTATTTTTCAAGCTTAATGTGTTCAGATGAATTACTGCCAGTTTAGTTAGTTTATTCAATGTACAACTCCGCCTGTAGACCTTTCTCAGCTACTACCGTTCCTAGGTCCGGATAAAGGATGAGGGTTGAGATGTAGGTTGGAGACCCCATCCCAGAAAAACTAACTTGCCAAAAATAACTTAACCTATATAAACTCTACTCTGGGAGTTAGGTCTTCATTTAGAAGAATTATGATTAGGCATTCAGGATTACTGGGGATCGTGGGCAGCCGAAGTGTGGCTCGAGGCCAGTTGAACTGATCCCTAAAGTGTTCTGCCCATCGGTCCAATCTCCTGGATTGACGATAAATGATAGAGCCATCCTTTTCTGAGATAGACTCACTCACATTTGGGTTCGTAATACCAGTTTCGTTGATGAGTCTGAATAGTTGCCTACTGTTGCCGATCGTCGCTGCCTTTTCCATATCTCTCGCTCTCTACGCCCACCACTGTTCTCGATCATTGCGTGGGCTTTTTATCAGCTTACGTCTAAGCTGACTCTGCTCCTCATCGCACTCAGAGCCAGGTGGGATGAGTTTTCGAGCATCCATCAGTTCGGTAGATGCGACTGAGATCCACTGCTTCATTCTAGCCTTATGGCTTACGTTACTAGCAGATATCACTGCTGTTTCCACAGCCTTTTTGATACCATTCTAACCTGCCTCAGGATGGGAATCGCTTACATGGTTTCCTAACTCTCTTTCTAGTTCCTGAAATATATTCTTAGCTTCATTATCATTAAGTAAAACCCTAAGAGGTTTCCTTACGGTGTCTTTCTTGTGTCCAGTGAGACACAAACAACCTTCCACGGTGTGGGTTGCCCGCAAGTGACAATCGCCCTCATACCCGTAACAGCACACGAGTCCAAATTGGTCGAAATCAAATCCTTCCTAATAGTAGGTTGGGAGAAAGCTAGGGGTGGCCAAACCAAAAGATGGAACAAACCCTTGAAGTCACCGACAAATGGACTGAATCATGTTGGCAGATGTAAGCTACCTGGTTGGGGTCCACGAGACGAAAGTAACTGATGGTTATAGACCTTGAACGACATGGATCTAAATCGTTTGCAATGGCGCAGGTGCATCCACTCTTTGTGTTCTCTCAAATCTTAACTTCTAAATTCCTCATCACCTTTATCTTTTTCCTTTTAAGTTTATTTAACTAGATTCTACTTTTCGAATAATATCTTCGAACCCCAATCTTCTCCATTACTGCTAATTCCTTTACTACCTCCACTAATATGGGGTTTGAATTGACAATTGCATCTCTGTGCTAGTATGGTACGGCTACATGAACTGATGTACGTACGTACGAAGTTCTACATTGCTATTGATTGATTGATTGATCATTCAATGTACGCATTCAGACTATCAAAGTTTATAATTTACGCCCCCTCATTTGTCAGCTTTTTGTGAGTGTTCTCGTTGAGTTCATGATTACTTTACAGTATTGTCTTTGGGTTGTATCAGTGTTTGTTTTTATGAATAACCGTCAAGTCAAATTTCCGTCACACCTGGGTACAATGAAATAGTAGCTGGCATCACAGAATTGCCCGAAATATTCCGTCCGTAATTTCATTTACATACCGGGCTTGATGTCCTATCCTTTTCATTATTCAGTCTTGTTTCTTCCAGTTTTGAGGTATATTACCGTAAAGCATACTATCAGTTGGTTAGTGTTTACTTTAGTTTCTACTTTCGTGTAGAAATGTCCATTCTTTTCTGCTGCATTTTCATAGTTCACGTCTTGAGTCCTTAAAATATATAAATTATTCGAGTAAAACCTTTAGCACTTACTCTATTGCGACAACCAATGCAAGTTCACAACATTGTTTTCTAGTAGATACTTAGGCTTCAATATACAGTAGTATTTGTATGAAAAATCTAAGACGAACCAAATCAACTTGTAGATGAGTAGTAGCAATAATCTCGGTTACGTAACTAGTCAAAAGATATAAATAATCAGTTTAAGTATTTTAGTAGTAAAGGGATGCCAAACAGGTAAGGAAAAACAAGCATGTAAGGGACGTGAAACTTGATCAAATCGTTTACTAAGTTTTATCTGGCAAAGGGATAGAGGTGTTAAAAATTTCTTTTGAACACAGAGACTAAGACTATATTAGGACAAAGTTTATTGATTAATTAATTAATTGGTAACAATTTCGTTTCTGTATATTGTTGATACAACTTGCAGAAAAGGAAATCACTTTCAACTGAGATAAATTTTTCCATTACATTATACTATTCAGTGTGAACTGTGCTTACGGACTAATAATAGATTCCTATCATGATTTGCGTTTGGCGACAAGAACTCAGTTCATAAATTCTAATCATGGTTATTGATATATAATTAACCAATTCAAGTATATGTTTAATTGTACCAAAGTCTTTACCAACAAAGCTTTTTACTCATTTTACTGTATCTAGCAAATCAGATAGGAAGCAGTCTCTCTTACCTTATGGAAGTCGAAATTACAAAATACTAGCGTAGCTCACGAAATTATCACATATTTTGAACTTACTCACAAGAAGAGAATTTTTAGTATTTTAGAGTATCTTCTTGTTAGCGAAGAACATAAATGAACATGTAAAAATAACGTTTGGGATCGAGAACGTATTTGTGTCTAATAGGAAACATTCCAGTCATTGGGGATCAAACTACACAACATCGTTCAGATAATAATCTATTTTAGTTTAGAGAATTCTCTGAATAGTTCCAAAATTAATGCCACTTGTGTCTGATGAAAACAGGAGAGCTATTTCATCTGGTACAGTGGAAACTAAATGTCCGATCACAAGTAAACAGACCCTGATTTCAACTAGGAATGATCTTTAAAGCCAACGACATATATATATATATATATATATATATATATATATATCCAGAATAGAGACAGATCACATCAAAATACATTTTGATCAGTATCCCCCACAATAAAGTGTGGTCTGCGGTCGATGGAGGTCCAGTGGAATATCCAGATAGTAAAGTTTCATTTATTACTTGTTTCTAATAACTTCCCACTAGCTATTTCCATCGATGTAAACGAACGCAAAAGCACAAATTTTAGTTTAATTGTTTCAACAGTTTTTGTTTATTTCTAAAGCTAGTAGTACTAGAAACCTACTCTAGAAAAATTAAAATACTTTTTTATTTTAGAAGTGGTATTCTTTCATACATATATTTTTTTGATATAAGATTAGCCATGAGTTTATCGATTAATTCACTTGATCATGTCCTAATTTTTAGTGAAAGTTCTGGTGTCGTCTTACACAAAGATTCAAAATGGTTCGCTGCGTGGCAAGATTTCAAGGAAAACAATCAGTACGTTCAAAGTGAGCACTATATTACTTGTTCAAACTGTATTGATTTTTGTCCGTTGATAAATTTTCTAAGAGCAAGAGACAATGACACTAAAATTTGAGGACATTACAGAAAATTCATAATGGAAATGAAGACTAGCCATACAGCTCTTTGTCTAAGAATGACTATTTTTTCGCTCCTGTAGCTTTTTATTTAATTACCTAGAAATTCAAGATAACTCAAACAATCGTCAACATAAAATTAGACCATTTAATTCGTACATCAACACATTTTTCGAGGGTTTATAAAATTAAAGCTATCAACGTTTTGCAGTTCATCTTTTTTCTTAAGTTGCAGCTATATCTTTTTGGTGGAATTCATTAGTCTGATGTTGATAATTATTGGTCCTTATAGTTTGTACCAGTCGAAACAATCCAAAAATTGTGCTTTGGCTTTTTCTTACAACTCGACACCATGACATCTCAATTTATTTAATCACCATAAACATTCTATTAAAGGACAGATATATATATATATATATATATATATATATATATATATATATATATACATGCGTCATACAATAAAATGAAATTATGAAAATACTGAAAAACGTATGAAAAAAGTAGGTGTAAGAAATGGTTGAGGAAGAAGTTCAGTTAAAAAAATACAGCGAGAAAAGATCTCAGTTCAAAGAGTTCCCCTCACTTATATATGAAGAAAGTGAAAACACGACAGCAGCACCACCACTGGCTCATACTTCAAGCCATGTCTAATAACGTCACAAGCCACTGCGTTACACCATCCCTAGAACACCAGCCAGTGAATCTTGAAGATCCGGCAGATGTGTCTTGTATAACTTGCCCTCATATCATGACACTATGTAATGGACTGACCACCTCTTGGCTTCTTGCAACCAGTGATAGCGTAGGTAAATAACACTTGACGTAAAAATTCGTTAGGAAGCCATCAATAGTTCATGTCCAAGCCACTGAAATTAGTGTTTTGAGATGGTTATAGTGACTGAATTTTCGTGACTGTGCCCGAACACACGTTGTCGAACCTCTCCATTACTAACGTGATGTTACCGCTAGATGTCAGTAATCCTTTGGAGACGATGATGACCAAACTCAAAGGATCCCATAGTTTCTTCGACTTGGATTAGATAGCTTGAGTTTGGAGAGCATGGGGCGGAACTGCTTTAACTGACGCTTTGTAGATCCGACGTTTTGTAGCGAGACTGACATCCAGAGGACGCCAAAGATGGTGCAAATCGGCATAAACCTCTCTGGCTTTTACAAATGTGAATTGATCTTATCACTCCTACCGCCATCAATACTTACACAACTACACAGATAAACTAACTTTTCGGCCACTCCTAATTGCTCAGTACCGATAGTGAGTGGAGACATAGGGTGTTGCCAGTCCTGTGACAGTACTGTGGACTTAGAATGTGCAAAGCAAGTGCCTTACCTATGGACACTGATTGAGTGATGATTGTATAGCTTGAGTATCATTGTAGAGTGAGATAATGCCATCTGCATCTCCACACTGCTACTGCTTACTTCTATTAGACCTGTTTTCAGAACGTCATCGATGGCAAAGTTGAAAAGGACTGGTGATGTTGGGCAACTCTGCCTAACCCCACCGCTTAAATGAACAAATTAAGAGAGGTGGTTATATGCCCTCAGTCTTCATAGAGTTTTTTATATAGGGCCTTCAAGACGTTAATTAACTTCTCAGGTACACCCTTCTTCAATAGACAGTCCCAGAGAACGGTCATGTCTAACGAATCGAAGGCAAGCCTAATGTTGTGGAACAACGATACTTGGTGTGCAGTGGGTATGGAGGTGAAGATATAACCATTACATCCTCGACGGAAACAAAAACTAGCCTGCTCCTTGGTAGTCCATCTTTCCTGGGTTTTAACCAATCAATAAAAAATGACAGAAGCCTAATAATTTGGACGCCATATGAAGCAGACTTGTCCTCTGATAGTTTTTGCTTGAGTGATATAAACGCTTTTGAAAGGTAGGGATAAGCATCGACTCATTCCACGATGTTGAAACACTAATTACCTTAAGTTTAGAAACAACTTAGTTCCATAACCAGAAGTTCGCCACCATCCTCATAAAGAACCAGGGGTAACTTATTTGGATCAAGTAATTTGTGGCACTTCAAGATGTGGAGTTCTCTGCAAAATTCCGCCTCGTTGGGTGGATCAGTTGACACTGTTCAGAGAGGACAAGCTAATTTGATCAATGTCACAGCTCGACAGGCCATCTGAACGGGTCTTCGGGAGACTTTCCATCGTCCAAGACGTTAATAGATTTTATTGATTAGCGTCCCGTCGGCTCCATATGTTGTTTCGGTGACATCGGATTTCTTGTTGCTGGTGGCTGAGATGAAATAAACGAGTTTCTAGGAAGTTTTCAGATCTGGCTGCTACTTCCGATTCATTAGCACGTTCTGACCATCAGGTTTTTCTGTCTGTACATGAATTAGCACAACTACGTCATACAAAATCTACATTTGTCTTAAATGTCGCAGTTAACGGAAATAGACTGACATGCCTTAGGGAGTTTTAAGAAGCTTGTAAAAACTCAGTGCTTGCAAGCGGAGCATTTTGCAAAGACACAAGTAACTTAACTCTCCATTTCCATGTTGTCATGCAAATACAGCTAGTGCTCATCTACACTTTTCCGTTCAACCCAAATCGGTTTAATGTTCGGTTGCAACAGAGGCTTCAGCCAATTCGCTTACTTCGATCCGTTTAGGACGATGAATTTACTGGCCATCAAAACGCAAGGTAAGATTAGCCCAAAGAAGGGTGTGGTAAGAATTCAAATAGGTACTGCAAAAGTGGTCTTAGTCTTGTACACAACCACCAGCAGGGGCTGATTGTAATGTAATCAACCTGTTTAGGCTTGAAATGCTGAGGGAGGACATTGGGTACATGGGTGATAACTGCAGAAAGTTAGTGCTGGTTAGAAAGAGGTTGTACCCAGCTCAAATTCGCAATGTGGACGAAATAATAATTACTTTGAGTAAATCATGCAGCTGCTTATATAATAATGATTCGATCATGCTGACCCTACTGTAAGATAAAAATTCAGGTTCATTTTATCGTCACCTCAAGAAAATCTAGGGCAAAATATCATGTCTGATTTTAAACATAATCTTATGTTTTAGATAAAATACTTGAATGTTTTTTAACTAACTTTAGGATTTTTTGACCTGAAAGCTCATTATGAAGAAAGTGATCATTTAGCTATTCGATCATTACGGTTCGTAACTGATAAACTATCAAACCTGTTTGGTAAGTTATAAACCAGTTTTATCGTACAAATTTGTATTGTAGACTTTTAGTTCATAGTGAATATAACGTTCAATGAGCCATTCTTTTGATTTATTGAATTTTGTACAACATTTTCCACTTCACTTATTTACCCAGCTTCCCTTTGTGGATGATATAAATAATAATCATAAAGAATTTTGATCATGATTTGCGATCATTTTTGAAAAAAAGCATCTCGTTTCAAGTACCAAAAAGTAATTGTCAACTCAGTTTCAGTATACAAACATAAGTTCGAGATAATCTCAAAACTACTGATTTTGGATAATTACAGCGGTTATATTAACTTCCACCACTTGTTTAACACAGATCAGTCAGTCATTCAGTGTAGAACCTAACACATGCATCAACCCCAGTTTGTTCACCACATTAAAACAGCAAAAAAAGTTATTGGTGATATGCTCATGTTCTGTGGTAATAGTTATGCTACTCCAACTTCAATGCCGTGAATTCAAACGATTCTATTGACGTATGATCTTTGTACTGCTAACTCAGATAAAAACAGTTATGCATAGGAAACATTCCTAATATCGATCTAGTGTAATCAATAAAAGTACATTGTTCTTCGTTTTAAAAATGATTCGAATATCTAAACTGAATGACTTGACACCAAACCCGAAACTGATGTCTCGTTTTGGTTTGGCCTATCCATCAAACTTTCTTACACCAGAACAGCATCATCTATCGAAGAATGTAGTGGTTGGGCATACGTAACACACGTTCGGAGCAACCTAATTGATGAAGATGTACGACTCTACCAACTAATTAACCTTTCTTACCTTGTATGCTATGCCTAACCTCAACATTGCGAACTCTGTGGTGATGAAATACACAGGCGATCAAATCAGCTCAGTTTTAGATAGTTGCAGACGCCCAATTAAAAACTAGTCACATGCCCATAAACAATAAAATACATTTTTTAGTGCGAAAAATGTTAGTAAAATTAAGTACCCTTTGAGGAGACATCACGCACAACTCTCATAATCCTCTTAACTAGATATTCAACTTTAGAGAATTCTCGACTTTTTTGGTTTAGTTGTTTACAACTAACCAGAATGATATGCGTCGCAGCAAACACTTATAACTAAAGGTCTTTGTGACAGAATCTACATTAATATATCTGTGTCTGTGCCGGTTCGGTATCATTATTAGTTGTTTATAATTCTTAATAATTTCCACAAAGTTGTCAATGAAGATTTTTATGAACTTTTTCCATAGGTGGTCTTAAATCACCAAATGATTTACAACAGGTGCTGGATGAAATTACAAAAATGGACCCTTCTTTTAATTTGGAGTCTTTTATACGTTATTGCCGATTTATCGTTATTCCGAATGTGCTTGAGGTATGTAAAGCACATCTGAAATGGATTGTGTTAAAAGCTGCAGGTGACCGTTATTAATTTAGCATTAATACTTCAAAACTCTTGTTAGTGTCAAAGGGAAATAATCGCTCTGCATAAAAACGTTTATTTGTGTGATAAAATTCTAAGAATGGTTATATACTAATGACAACGTTTTATAAAATAAGAATAAATTAGTACATAAATTAGATTGATTTCGTTTAATTCGAAATTATACACTACCGTTTTTAAACACAACATGCTAATTCATTACAAATTAACAGCCTTTAGAACAACTGATTTACAAAATAAAAATGAAGTCATAAATGTTCAGTTAATTTTGTAGAAGGTTTCAAATATTTTGATTAACACAATCAGGTTTATTCGACTAGTATGAAACACAACTGAATGTCATACTAATCTGGATGTTTCATCATTGGTACTGTTACATATACTACCAATCCATAAACCGAATCTTTCAATGTATCTCACTGTCACAGCGTAATAGCAAAAACAAGTTAACCACTTAAGGGAGTCATTATTCTTGTCTGTATCAAGAGGAGGAACTTTTCTAATTTTGGAAATCACAAATTATGACCTGTAATATATTCTCATTCACTATTTAACCTTGTTCAAAAATTGACGAAAGACTGTCCCTACTTTCATTAATCCATTTTATTGGTGTTTACATACAAAGAGGCAACGGCGAGTGTCCCTAACAATACGAGTCCTCACTGTCCTTTTTAGTCGAACAACGAACAGGCGACTGTCTACCGGGATCCAGTCTGTGAGAGTTAGTTCTACTCGAGGACTCGATGCTATACCTACAACAGCGAGGCCATGGAAAGCAGCATAAGGGCTTTAAAGTACACAAAGCGTAAATCGAGTTGATGCTTTGTTTTTATATGGCGCTTTAAAAATTATTGATTTTACTATAATCGTGTATGCGCGTTTCCGAGATGCAGCATACATCGATGGCGCGAGATTCCTAAGTCCTAGCTAAGGAAGCATGTTGCCCTATTTGACACAATGTCCGCACATTAAAACCTCCAAACTGTTGTCTAGAAGGGAGATTCAGGTGACTTAAAATAACGTTGCGGGAACTCGCATCGTTTGCATTAGCGGTACGGGGTGATAAAGGAATGTGAGAAGGGTTAGCCGTGGGAATAAAAGAGATGTTAGGGGTGTAGGAAAGATTTGTTTGTAACCATTTTCGTCTCGCATGCTGCTACGGGTATGAGGGAGGTTGTCACTTCCCGACTGCACACACCGTGGGTGTTTCTTGATGAACGTGAAAAGGAAGGTAGATTAGCGCCGGTCTTAGCGACCTGGGAGCGTGATCGCAGAGTCCAAGGGACAACTGCTTGAGCTCGGTCACGCATAGCCTTCTTGTGAGTTTTTAAAGTGTTATCTCCGCTCTTTTGAAAGGCCCCACCGCTGGAGACGGAAATGTGTGACATTTTTAGGGTCGACCTTTTCTAACCCTTGTGAGAAGGTAAAATCGCTGCCGATGCCGGTTGTCCGAGGGAAACACCTTACTGCTGCCACACCCCTCTGCAGTCAGCAGTACGACTCCGCCGTCAGACCTTGAGTAGCTGCTTTTAGTCTCATCGTTTTCCAGTCGACTTGCCTAGCATGGTAGAACCTTCAGGAACATATGTTCTAGCCAATATAGCTCGGTTGGGTCATTACGATAGGCAAGCCTGACCACCACGACAAGGTAGCAGCTACGGTCGGGCAAATCGGATACACTTATATGGTGATACTGATATCTCTGTTGTGATTTCGCACATCACAATTAGCACTCCCCACATTATTACATGACAACTATCAATGCACTAGGTATTCGTGTATATTATATTTCGGCTTGTTAGTCCAACCGGAACAAATGTACTTATGATCTACTCTACTTATGCAGTCATTAAGATTATCACTGTCGCATATTCTTCTCACCAAAAAACTAATTATTCATTAAAAATATTCATGTTTCCGGGTGTGAATACAGTATTTAATCGATGTAACATTTAGATTTTCAAACCTACGTGTAAACTGATCGTTCTGTTAATCTGGTTATCTAAAAGGTTTCCTAAGTTTCTGAGGTCAATATATATTTTTCGTATAATTCATCTTATCACTGATTTTTATTTATATTTAGGCTATTGTAAGAGGAGACTTACATATTCTCCAGGATTGGTGTCATGAAGCGGTATGTTCTCTTTTTATTTCAATATAATTATGGTTTAATTAGCCGTATAATGTGCTCGCAACACCGTTGAGACAAATTAAGGAATTTGGATATATCTCTGAATCTCGTATACTGGATGTACATAATGTTGATGTGAGTCCATTCTTCTATTCCTTATTTAATATTATTTGTCGAAAACGATCATTTGTTATTTAATTCATTTACTATTTGCTTAATAAAGGCAGTAAGTAAACAGTTTAACCATCATTAAACTAAAGTATAAGTAGAATTAGCATAATTTCTAAGTTTTAAACCTTCACCTACACAAAATAGGGCTTTTCCTTCATTCGTATTTCTAATTGTACGGGAAAGTGAAAAGTTTGATGTCTGATTTGTTTACTAGTTACAATTGATCTTTATGCAATCAGTTTTTCATTAACTTCACTTAATCAATAATTTACTGTTTGACCGTTCTGTTATATCAACTAGATCATGTGTTATCTTACAAAAGCTGAAAAGCACAATCATATAGGTAATTAAAATCCACAATGACTCATATGTGCTGCTTATGACACTAAGGCAATTCATTTTTGAAAATTCATAGTTGTGATTAAAAAGGCTTTTATAATGCTTATTCTAGGTTCAAATGGGCAAAATGATGGAACAAGGACCAGTTCTATTAATCACATTCCAAGCACAACAAATAAATTCTATTCGTGATAAAAATGGAATTGTGCGTGAAGGAGATGCAAACAAAGTATTACGTGTGACACATGTTTGGGCTTTGTGTCGTGATCAAAATGAAATGAATCCATTAGCAGCTTGGCGTGTATTAGATATTGCCATGATGCCATCTGAACAATGGATGTAATATTTGTCTTGTATTATCACCGAAAATTGTACATTTCAAATGAGAATTGTCAGATATTGTATTATTAATTTGCAAACATTTAAAATATGTGTACAGCTTGACTACTTAATCTTTGTACAACATGCACATTTATGCAAACATAAGTTGATCAATATTTTATGCATAATTTCGTAACTTCTACACGAGGCATTTGTATTTAAGTACTGAACTAGATCTTAGTCTACAAAATGAACGTGTTTCTTTTTCTTTTTATTTATGTAGTTTGGAATCATTTCTTATCCACCTTTCGCTTCAAAGCAGTTGTAATTCTTAATTTACTTATTTGTAAAACTACATATTTCAATGTTTCACAACAGATAAGAGCTGATGAATTGAAACCAATGGAGTGATCACGTACTAGATATAAAGAGCACATGCATAAAAAGTTAATGTAACGAAATCTTTATTGATCTTCACAAGCCAACATTTTGTATAAGTGTAAGGTCACTTATGTATTCCACTTTTTATTGGTAATAAAAATACTGCTTTGTCGAGTCAAATTCCGATATGAATAGTTCGAACGATAATTTTTTTCTGTTGACAAATTCAGACATCTCTTTGATGAAGAATCAGTCTGAAAGGCTACTACAGGATTGAAGTCAAATTATAACCCGTTTTAATACTAGAAATCTTATTACGTTTACTTAACATTATAGCCTAATCGAGGTGAATATTCTGTACGGTTCCATGAAAACCATGGAAGAAACAACTCAGTACACCGACAGGTGCTAAAGGAGTAGGTTACAGGGTGTGCAGTATATTGCAGATTTTGAGAAGTTGGAAATCTTTGCTCAATACTTGTCGATTTTACATGAGTACCACTAATCCTACCTCATGTCACGGTTAACCTTAAACCGCAGATTCTGATTATTTCGCGGACAGTACCTGACATATCCAAACCAACATGTGAGGATTTCCAGAACCGATGGCATATCTTTTTTGTCTACCCTTGTTTCTACCCCCAACTTACTATCATCCTAATCACTTCAGCGCGTCTTTCCAAACACAGCCACGCTATTTTTTAGCTAGTGCTTCACAACAAACCAATTCTCAATCTCCCGTTTAAATTTTTAGTGGAAATGACAAGTACGCAGATGAATGAAATAGGGACATCATCAGGTTGTGAGTCCCTATTGTACTGAAAATTGTGGTTAATAAATGCAAAAAACTGAACTAAATCACTAAAAATTATAAATAATGAAATATTACTGAAAGAAAATATCTGGATATCATATCTTTATGTAGTATTCTGAAGTACTTCTTGGAGTTCCCTTCGTTTTGCTGCTACTTCAGTTAATAGGAATGTTCTTAAATTTAAATCTTCAATCTGATTAATCTCTTTCTCGAGTTGTGTTACAATTTCACCCAAAAATTCGTCTTTATCTTTACTACAAGTCTCATTATTTGACTTCTCGATTCTCTTCATGTGGTACTGAAGTAGATTTTCTGCATATTCAATCCACACACAATTCGGGCATCCAGTCCCACAACAGTAGGAGCGTTGTGGTGGTTCCGGTGCAGAGTCACTATTCGAAAAACACGTTCGTCTCCACGGATGTAACAACCAATTTGATACAGTAAATATGGTAGACTGATTGAAATTCAGTTTACGTAATAAACCCATAGACGTTCACTCCACGAAACGTATATAAAACAAAACAGGAAGTAAATATTTATTAATGATAAAAGTTTGTAAGTGAACGAGTAATTGTTAACACAAACTAAGTGCACTAATATACTAATTATTGTACTACTCATACAACAAATGCACATTCAGATATTAGAGGTGGTCGGCACAATCCGTACATATACACTACGAAATTCATAGCATGACTTCAATTTCAGACAAGAAACGTCTATAATTCTTGTTTTGTGCTTCATAGTTCTACAAAATATGAAACCTGGGAAATAAAGTAATTGACCCAGTAAGTCTGTGCTTTTCTAAACATGGAAGTTAGGGTGGAATAGGAAAGAACTTTAGTACATCATAAACCCTAATGATGGTACAAATATACGCACTTGTTCAAAGTATTAGAAAGGTTTTGTAGTTATTATGTGGAAAATTCAAGAAACTGGAATAATGTTGAACTGAAAGAGTAGAATCGGTTTGTGAGTAAGCCAAGTCCAACATTTTGCTGAAATTCAAGATATTCGACTTCACTGTTTTGTCTTAACAGACGCTATACCGATAAACGGATTACCAAGTTTGTTGAAGGAATACATTAAGAAGACCTGACCAAAGCAACTACCTTGTCGTGGTGGTCAGGCTTGCCTATCGTAATGACCCAACCGAGCTATATTGGCTGGAACATATGTTCCTGAAGGTTCTACCATGCTAGGAACGTCGACTGGAGAACGATGAGACTAAAAGCAGCTACTCAAGGTCTGAAGAAGAAGTCGTACTGCTGACTGCAGAGGGGTGTGACAGCAGCAAGGTGTTTCCCTCAGACAACCTGCATCTGCAGCGATGTTACCTTCTCACAAAGAAGGAAGGGTTAGAAAAGATCGACCCTAAAAATGTCACACCTTATCTCACACATTTCCGTCTCCAGCGGTGGGGCCTTTCAAAAGAGAGGAGATAACACTTTAAAAACTCACAAGAAGGCTATGCGTGACCGAGCTCAAGCAGTTGTCCCTTGGACTCTGCGATCACGCTCCCAGGTCGCTAAGATCGGCGCTAATCTACCTTCCTTTTCACGTTCATCAAGAAACACCCACGGTGTGTGCAGTCGGGAAGTGACAACCTCCCTCATACCCGTAGCAGCATGCGAGACGAAATTGGTCACAAACAAATCCTTCCTACACCCCTAACATCTCTTTTATTCCCACGGCTAACCCTTCTCACATTCCTTTATCACCCCGTACCGCTAATGCAAACGATGCGAGTTCCCGCAACGTTATTTCGAGTCACCTGAATCTCCCTTCTAGACAATATTTTGGAGGTTTTAATGTGCGGACATTGTGTCAAATAGGGCAACAGGCTTCCTTAGCTAGGACTTAGGAATCTCGCGCCATCGATGTATGCTGCGTCCCAGGATCCGAGTGGCGTCATTCATATGGCGTCACCATGTCAAAAGAGAGAACCAGCTTAATTTACACTGTATCTGGAAGTTCCACTGCTGCTTACCGTGAGCTCGATGTTGTAGGTATAGCACTGAGTCCTAGGGCAGAACTAACTCTCCCAGACTGGATACCTATAGATAGTCGCTTATGCGCTGTCCGACTAAACGAGAGAGTAAGTACTCGGAAAATAGAGACATTAGCCTTACACTCCTCATTGGTCTTGCCTACGCTCCCACTGATCAACGTTCAAATGAAGTAAAAAATGAATTTTAAGGAAAGCTTTACAACCTCTTTCAGAAAGCTAAGCGCTCTGATGCAGTAACAGTAGCTGGTGATTTCAACGCTGAAGTAGGTAGTCTCAGTGAAAAGGATGTGCATCTGGGTCGATCTGATGGTGTGGCGGCTGGTCGAACAGATAACGGCGACCGTCTGCTACAGCTGTACTCTGATAACAGCCTATTTCTAGCAAACACTAAGTTTAAGCAACAGGACAAACACCTTTCGACCTTGCGAAACCGAGCGATGGACCCAACTAGATAACATCGCTATCAGCCATCAATGGAGGGGTTCAATAGAGAACTGCTGCTCATCCTGAATCACCTGTTTAGACTCAAACCATGCTCTAGTGCGAGCGCGTATTTGTTTGCGTCCTACTGGACGTAGGAAAAGTATTTTGAAGAAACTTCTTATGGCTCTATCTAACGATAATAAAGCTAATATATTTCAGGAACAACGAGAAAAACAGTTAGGCGGCCATGTAAATGGTTCTCATCTCGTGGTACTTTGGAATGATATCAAAAAGGCTGTGGAAGCAGCAGTGATATTTGCTAGTAAGGTAAACTATAAGGTTAGGGATAAGCCGTGGATCTTAGTAGCTTCCAACGAACTGATAGACGCTCGTAAACTCATCCCACGACCAAGAGCGAAGTCAATTTAAGCGCACGCTGATAGAAGGCCTACGCAATGATCGCGGACAGTGGTGGGTAGTGAAACTATGAGAGATGTGAATGGCAGAGATTATAGGTAACAGTAAACAACTGTTTAGAGTGATCGAGGAAACTGGCTTTAGAAATCCATCTGTTAGAGAAACTATCTCGTAGAAGGATGAGACTATCATTCATTCTCACCCCAGGATATTGGGCTGACACTTGAGGGGTCAATTTGACTGGTCTTTTAACCACACTTCAGCTGCCTACGACCACAGTCATCCTGAATGGCAAATCCATGTAAGTTGTCCAACTCTATGAAGTTACAAAAGCTACAGGAAATCTGAGGCGAGGGCCTGATAGGCTTTACCCCTGAGATCTTTAAAGACAGAGGTCCCGTAATAGCAGTTGAATTGTCTGAGATCTTAGGTAGAAACTGGGTACTGGACGTAATTTCTTCTGACTGGTCTAAACCCCTGTTTGTTCCAAGTTATTAGAAAGATCATAGGTCCTCTTGTGACAATAACAGAGGAATCAGTCTCACTAATATAGTCTCGAAAATAATGGTCTCATTACCATTCCGACGCTTAACTAGAGCTCGTGAAGAGCAGACATGAGAAAATCAGGCTGGTTTTCGACCTGGACGTGGATGGATAGACTACATCTTCACAACACGTCAGGTCATAGAACAAAGACAGTTTCAGACGTCCTAGCATAGTTGTATACTTGACCTTACAACGGCATTCGACTCTATTGATCGCGGGGTTGCGTGACAGTCTCTGTCGATAAAAGATGTACCGAAGAAGTACATTACCTTATCGAACACCATTGGTCGAGTTAGGGCTTATGGCGAACTGACATCGGAATTAGTTACTTCAAATGGTGTCCGTCAGGGCTGTGCACTCCATTGCTGTTTAACCTTGTCGTAGACATGCTTTTAGAGTTAACTTTATCTTCATCTGACTTTTCAGGAGTGGACCTTCTAACAGGAAGCTTGCTTGTTAACTTAGAGTATGCCAATGACATTGTCCTACTTGGTGGAGACGCTGACAAAATGCAGAGTCTTCTGACCACCCTAAGCAACAATGCAAGCATGTTCGGGATGCGGTTCTCACCCACGAAATGCAAAATTTTGCTTCAAGACTGCGTTGCATCGGCACCTGAACTAGTGATAGGGAGTGAAGTAGTCGAGCGTGTTTACCGCTTCACTTATCTGGGGAGTCTCATCAGTGATGATGGCCTAGTGACTGACGAAATCTCAGCTCGGATACAGAAGGCTCGATTGGCTTTTGCCAACTTTCGTCACCTATGGAGTAGGAGAGATATACGTTTTCTGACCAAAGGACGAGTGTACTGTGCAGCAATTCGTTTTGTCCTGCTATACGGACGCTAAGCATGGGCAGTCAGAGCAGAAGATATTCGTAGGTTATTAGTACTCGATTATAAATGTCTTCGAAGCATCGCTCATGTATCCTGGGACAACCGAGTAAGCAATGCTGTTGTTAGGAAACGAGTACTAGGTAAGGATGGCAGATCAATAGATGAAGTATTGAAACTCCATCAGTCGAAGTGTTTGGGACACGTGCTGCATATGCCACCCACCGACTGCCTCCACGAGCAATGTTTTCTGGTGTAGGAGTAGGTTGAGAAAAAGCTAGGGGTAGCCAAATTAAAACATGGCACAAATCCATGAAGCTACTGACAAGTGGACTGAGTCATGTTGGTAGATGTAGGCTACCTGGTTGGGGTCCATGAGACGAAAGTAACCGATGGTTAGAGACCTTGAACGTCATGACTCAAAATCGTTTGTAATGACTCCGGTGCATCCACTCTTTGTGTTCTCTCAAATCCTAATCTTCTGGATTCGTCAACACCTATAACTTTGACTTTCTAAACTTATCTCACTGAATTATACTTCTTGAATATTATCTTAGAATACTAAGCTTCTCCATTACCAGTAATACTTCTACTATTTCTATTACTACGGGATTTGAATTGACAATTGCGTACATGTGCTAATGCGGTATGGCAGCCTGAACTGATGTACTTACGCACGAAGTTCTACGCTGTAACTGACTGATATTAAGAAGTTAAATTGGTTACACATTTCCTCGACTAACAGTTCGTGGCAACTATGCACGATTAGCACAAAAAAGTGTCAGCTAGCCTATATAAATTATTAGCTTGACAATTACATGACCAATATATAATACAGAGATACTAAAGCTTAATGCTACGGAAGCCTAAATATGAGAATTACCGTAGACGGGTGTTGAGTTAGTACAAAAATATCAAACATACATACAAAATCATTATTTCCCGTACAGACAATACTTGAGTACAGAAAGTGACTCCAAATAACATTTATTAGGAAATAAAAATACAATAAAAACAATCTGACCATATAGTTGTTTAATAACAAATAAAGATTTGTTTGACAAAATCATCACATTACAGGAATGACATGCTTATTTCTTACTCCACTGAAGGTGAATCTGTTTAAGACGTTGATGATATCTTTCAGGGATATTTAACTCTGGGTAAATAGTAGAAAATTTACTTGAACTTAGTAATTCTTGTAAGTTACGATATACATGTGATTCAGAATCTGTTATTTCGACGTCGTGTTCAGTTCCATGATCACTTGAACATAAACATGATAAGCCGGAAAGAGAAAGATAAGTATGGAGTGGATCTAAAATGAACAAGAAAACTATCAATAAGCGATATACTATAAATTAAAGAAACTGTAGAAATAAATGTACTAAGCATACTTTTCATAGAGTTATGTCTAAGGAGGAACTTCATAAATTTTTAAACGTAGAAACAAACTGAACTTTATCAGACAAACCTCATCGAAATAGACCTTAGGACAAATGCGCGTCGACGCTAGTTCCCGTACAGCATTATCACTTCAACATAAAAAATAACAAGGTGAATTGTAAAACATATCGAAAAAAAATGAAGTAGCAGTGATAATAAAGAACGATTAAACATTTAGAATATGGTTTAAAAAAATATGAAATGGAAAGGTATGTGAAGAAATGCTGAAGATCGAGGTCAAGAACAAATGCATTTGCGTTATTTGTGAACAAATTTGAAATTTTAAATAAAATAGCGTATGCCGGCAAAATAAATTATCCCATACTGCTGTTCATTAAAAGGCTTCTGAACTGAGATACTTAAGGTTCAATTACTTCATTTAAGATTTATAATGATATATTTCGTAATGTACGTCAATTTTTAGAGATAATGGTGCTGAAGAATTTAAAACCACAAATCTGTAACACAACTGTGCAGTATAAATATCTGCTAACTCCACGACCAATGAAACCAATATAATCAAGGGAGTATATTTTTTTCGGAAAATGGAATTCTACTAACAATTAGTTGACCACTAGTCACTTCATGATTTGTGTCGTGACATGGGAATATTTAACTCAAAGATTTAAAGCTACAGGTCAAATATATTTTAAATATTGAGTCATGGATTAGTAACTAATAATTTATGTTACGCTACTCATTATATATGATTTGATAAAGTCAACGTGAGTGGTTTATGTGATCATATAGTGAATTAACTGTAAAGGACACAAAAGAAAACGAGTTATAAGTTTAGATACATCATTTTACATGTAACCCTTTTGTCTGGTTTATGTTTGAAAATTTTTTCAAAAACCTAGAGGAAATCACCTTAAAAAAGAAGACAGTTAATCAATTTAGTGCATTAGGTATGATATCAGAATAAGTGAATTTTTACCTGGAGTACAAAATTGATCAGGAATTTTTGTGAATGCTCCAACAACATCATTCCAACATCTTGTTACAAAACGAACAGTTGAATTTTTATTGACAAGATGGTGACAGTTGAGAATCTATTGAAAAAATAATTAAAAATATTGAGGTCGATGAACCTATCTAACTCTAATTAAGTTAATTTACAGCAAAAGCATTAGTTTTAAAGTTTTTTACATTGTAAGGACTTACAGATTATCTCAGTATGCATCATTATCTAAAACTCACCTGTCATTCATACAATCAAGTACATTATGCGGAACTATGACGTAAAATACTTATCACACACCATCAAAAACACTAAAAATTTCAGCCACATTTAAAGAAAAACACTTTAAGAACATAACACTAACTACACTTTAGCAAGATTTCAAATAAGTTGGTAATCAAAAGATTTAAAAAGTAGTAAGTTTTTATGCTCTAATCAAAGATTTGCACGTAAAGTGTTAAACATCTTTTTCCTAAAAAACAGAAGTTTTATATTACATTTGAAAGTGAAGAGTATTATTAACTCAATTCTCATTAGAAATCTCTTTACTTGTGAAACATTCACAATATATTTTGCCACAATATTGCCCATAATAGAAGGCGTGCTTTTTATGTGTTTATTTTCTAGATCATGGCTTTCATACTTTTAATTAAGAAATGATCTTGTATTTCATGGGTTTTTAATAATACATTTATGACAGGTTTGGTACATTTACTAGTACTATTAATTATCATACTGCTAAAGCACAAAAGGTTGCCCTTTGGAGATGGGCATTACCTGACTAAGTTATGGCAGCCTAATAAGTGAAATATATATATATATATATATATATATATATATATATATATATATATTGGGGGCGTTAGATCCCCATAACTCACTTGGAAAATGTCCTAATTTTGAACTCGTAATAGATGCAAGCATATCAATATATATATGTATATATTGAATTTAATCCTTACTGAATTATCCCACGACAGAATTTTGTAATATGATCCAGACATTGAGTAGCTATATATAATCTAACATATACAGTATTGAAATAAGTTGTCAAAGTAATCTCTTATTAACAGGATTGCAGAAAAAAGTTAATAAAAACAAGTGCTACAATAGTGACTCACTTTAAGACTAGCACAGACCCAAAATGTGTAACATGTATCATCTGGTTTACCAATACGACCATGAAATCCTTCTTCTTGTAAATTTAATAGCCATTTAATTAACAAATCTCGTGATTTTGAGCCCACGGGAATAACTGATTCTAATTTATCAATAAGAGATAAACTAGCTACTGCACAATAAGTAGCTCCAGCGTGTGCTTCTAAATACGGGAGATTAGCGAATCCACCTTGGTAAGTCTATTGTATGGATATATAGAATTATGAAAAGCATTAAAGATATATATATATATATATATGTTTTGTCATTTGACATCAAAGAAATATGTAGAACATGTGATTACCTGCAAATGTGAACAAAAAAACTGAACAAAAGTCAGAAGTACATTCAAAGAGGATAAATCGGATTGAACATCATTTCCAACAATAAAATTTTTAGTTAACAAAATATGGTAGCTTAATATTGAATGTCAAGCATCATTAAGTCTGCCATATACATCCGCTTTATTCGTCGCCTGTTTCCGATGATAAATACAGAACAAATTCAAAATAATTTAAAAAAACTAAATGTTTTCCACTAAAAATGGTCTTCAGTTTGTATAAAATTGATTTTTTAAAAATTACAATGGAAAACTGCTTACCAGACATTTTGCGATGAAATCAGCTACATCGTCACAATTGATAAAATCTAGTCCATTCAAGATATAACAGCTGGCAACTGCAGAAAATACAAAACGCATATCACGTTCACCACATATATCGCCTGCTTTGAATAGACCAGGTTCATCTGAACACTGCATAGCCGATAATCCAGCCAGAGTTCCATTTCTGTCTACACGAGATAAGTTATCACCAAGTAGTAACAATGTTGAAAGAGCTGAATATACCATTGTTACGTGGCTTCCATCGTACTTCGAACGATTCAACTTAGCCTGAAATAAGAGAAACATTGCGATGAAATCCAGTGAATTAAACAAGAAACCGTAACATGAAAAATGTAGTTTAATTTTCGGATAGGATAATAGATAAAACTTTACACAAAATCTACTACACATTACTGTTAATTCCGGTCACAGATATGTTACCATTGATCCAGCACCTAAAGGTTTGTTAAATCATCCCTAATAAAATATGACAAAATCTATGTATTTATTTACCAAACCCAGAGATCAAGCACGGATGCCGCTCTGTTGATTGAATTTAATTACATAAAACAGCGTTTACATTTGAAATCCTGTCGTTCCCATATCACTAGCTAGACTTTACGAAAAGTATCCATAAAAACGACACAATCTGATAGCCATATATATTCAAGAACCAGAACTTCTGTCTAATGCTTAGAATTGTTAACTAAGATAGTACTAAGATACAGCGATAAATCAATTGAACAGTAAACACTAAACCAATTACCGTCTATTACCCAAAGGCTAAATTTATCACTCAATAGAAAGTTATATAAACTTGTAGTTGACTGCGCTGTATTAAAGGACCAGATGGATGGAGAAATATATCAGTTCTTAATACAATCGAAACTCTAGCGATAAGAGTTTATTTTCCTAAGATTGAGAAGCTTTGAAATTCCCTTAGTTCTGAAATACATGTCTGTTGCTATATACATCACACTGTACGATATTTCCGCTGTACCAAGAAAACTACGATGTATAAACTATCCGGACTTGACTATGAGAACACGAATAAATGGATGTGTACTTGATTCAGCCTTTATTGGGCACTATTTGCGATCTCCGGCAAAAAGTAGTCTCAACTTCTAGGAACATTTAGGAGAAAATCATGTAAGAGCAGTAGATTTCGACAACTTTTAATTTTATTGAGGAAAACACAAGTTATATTTGAACTGACAAAACATCTGTTAATTAAGCTGAAAAGTAAGGTACAATAAGAGCACAAACTGTCGAAGAGTTTACTGTTTAAAGCACAATTTATCTCTTGATTTGGTATGCTCTGCAAATGGTAAAACAACCTACTATTATCTCCACGATTTTTAAAAATAACCGTTCTATATAGGATACATATTATCCCCCTATACTTCATTCACTTACTGACTGATATGAAAATAGAGACGGTTGTAGTATTCTTTAGAACTAAAACTTCCCGAAACTTTTAGATTAATGGTAATTACATCAGGTAACCCACTAGTCTCTAGGGCAAAGACAATGTTTTCGGTAAATATTTTAATATCGAGTGTATTGAATATCTGTGATGTATGGTTGAAACGGTAAGGTAACTGAGCGTTTTTCCTAGTATAAAGCTTAACAACATGAATTATTGTTCGGAGTGTGAAGTCTCTCTGGAACTTGGTATTCCGAACCACTAAATTACAATTATGAGAATTTTATTCTCCATAAATACAAATCTTTTTACCCTTAAATTTAAGTTCACAAGGAATTCACCACAACTCCACGCAAAAGAGACCAGTAAATTAATCGTGATTAATAAAGCTTAGACTTTTGAATAAGTGAATAACAACCATGTATGTTGCGGCGACAGTTTCAGTTAGGGTATATGGGGTTTGCTTTGAGGAAACAAGTCCCATACAGTAATTGATTATTCTAAGACTGTTTAATAGTTAATGATTTAGTTGTAAAACAAACAGAGTCAAGAGTTAAACATATATGGGCATCAAACGAAGCTTTTTATAACAGCTGACTGACCTAATGTAGAAAAAATATTAAACAGATGATAAAAGTTACTGGAGAGGAATAATGATCTGTCTGTTCGATGCGAGCTGCGAAAGCATTTAGCGTTGGAATGATAAAACACCGTATATAAACTACCCTCTGAGATAAGCTGCTTATCTAAAAAAAGATTTTTCTACAATAAATGGAGCAGAATGTGATATGAAAACTTGAACCGATGTATATACGTACGGAGTTCTACGTTGTAGCTGACTGGATGGGAGCAGAAAGAATACTGACAAACAACTTAACAAACATATGTCAATAATTCGTTTGAGCACTATTGAGGTCTACTTAAAGACTATGACAAATCTTTATTCAGTAGATGACGGTCTTACCTTTTCAGGATCTGATGAACAGCCGATAACATTCGAACCTCTGAAACCACCAGTTTTGTGTAAGTCTGAAAAATTTAGACAAAATATTATTATAGTAGCAAACCAGAAGATAGTATCTGATGTGAATAAATAAACTCTATTATTTCGCTTTTATCCACATTGTCTAGTGCATCTAGGAGAGCTAAGCCACCAGTTGCGAAAAATAAAATCACAATCCTATAACAAGCTTATACCATAGTAAATACAACAAACCTTGAGGAGTCGAGGGAAACCATAGAATAAGGAAGTATTCCAGTGCATCTCTTAAAGTAAATCTGCAACTTCTGGCGGATTATATTATCGGAGTCGTAAACCATTAAGTCATAATTTGACAATGCCTATATAAACACAACCTAGTGACCTTGACGGGATAAATTCGATTTTACACGAGAAGCTGACGTTTTACCTTACTATGTCCAAATTAGGCAAAGTGAAAATCACAAAAATGAGTTATGGAGTTCACATCTTAAATATCTGAGATAAATTTAAGGTACTCAAATAATGAAATCGTTCACTGGTGATGGTGAAACTTGTGACAAGACATATCTTTTATATGGAACCTTACAAGTCGAGCGTAAAATCGTCTGCAGAAGAACTAATCCCTCGGAAGTCACTGGGCCGATGCCTCTTCTGACAACCAGAGCAACCATTCTTTTAGGTACATGGAACGTTCGTACATTGTGGGAGACTGGAAGACTATTTCAAGTTGCGGCAGAAATGAAAAGATACAACCTCGAGGTGCTCGGCATCAGTGAAACACATTGGACACAGGTAGGACAACTGAGACTTGCTTCAGGGGAACTGCTGTTATACTCTGGTCATGAAGAGGAAAACGCTTCACATACACAAGGAGTTGCACTGATGCTGTCCAAACATGCACAAAAGGCACTGATAGGATGGGAATCTCATGGACCCAGGATCATTAAAGCATCCTTCAAAACAAAGAAAGAGGACATTACAATGAACGTCATCCAATGTTATGCACCTACCAACGACTACAATGACGACGACAAAGATCAATTCTACGAAAGGCTGCAGTCAATCGTCGAGAAATGTTCACCAAAGGATTTGACGATTCTTATGGGACACCTGAATGCCAAGGTTGGCATGGACAACATTGGATATGAAGACATCATGGGACGACATGGACTGAGAGAAAGGAACGAAAACGGTGAGAGATTTGCGATCCTATGTGCCTTCAACAAACTGGTCATCGGTGGCACAATATTCTCGGACAAACGCATACACAAAGCCACATGGATTTCACCGGACCACACTACTCAGAACCAACAAGTGTGAGGCATCACTCTTCTTTCAATACCTAGCAAAGTCTTCAACAGGGTATTGTTAAACAGAATGAAGGACTTCGTAGACGCCCAACTTCGAGATCAACAGGCCGGATTTCGTAAGGATCGATCGTGTACTGACCAAATTGCTACATTACGGATCATTGTGGAACAATCAACTGAATGGAACTCACCACTCTACATCAACTTCATTGACCACGAGAAAGCATTCGATAGCGTGGATAGGAAAACACTGTGGAGGCTTCTTCGACACTATGGTCTGCCTGAGAAAATAGTTAACATCATACGGAATTCTTATGATGGATTCAACTGCAAAATCTTACACGAAGGACAGCTAACAGACTCTTTCGAGGTGAAGACCGGTGTCAGTCAAGGTTGCTTACTCTCACCCTTTCTCTTTCTCCTGGTCATCGACTGGATTATGAAGACGTCGACGTCTGGAGGGAAGCACGGTATCAACTGGACAGTTAGGACTCAGCTGGACGATCTGGACTTCGCAGATGACCTGGCTCTTCTATCGCACACGCAACAACAAATGCAAGAGAAGACGACCAGTGTAGCAGCAGTCTCTACAGCAGTAGGTTTCAACATACATAAAGGAAAAAGAAAAATTTTCCGGTGCCACACAACATACACCAACCAAATCACTGTTGATGGAGATGCCTTGGAGGACATTAACACCTTTACATATCTGGGCAGCATCATCGACGAGAAAGGTGGATCGGATGCAGATGTGGGGGCACGGATTGGCAAAGCAAGGGCTGCATTTCTACAGTTGAAAAATATCTGGAACTCCAAACAACTTTCAACCAAAATCAAAATCAGGATTTTCAATACAAATGTTAAAACAGTTCTGCTGCATGTAGAGGAAACTTGGAGAAGTAAGAAAGTAATCGTCCAGAAGATAGAAGTATTCATTGGCAGTTGTCTACGCAAAATACTTCGGATTCATTGGCCAGACACGATCAGCAACAACGTACTGTGGGAGAAAACAAACCAGATTCGAGTGGAGGAGGAAATCAGGAAGAAGCGGTGGAAGTGGATAGGACACACATTGCGGAAAGCACCTAACTGCGTCTCGAGACAAGCCCTCACATGGAACCCTCAAGGCAAAAGGAAAAGAGGAAGGCCAAAGAATACATTACGCCGAGAAATAGAGAAAGATATGAGAGGAATGAACAAACATTGGACAGAACTTGAGAGGGAAGCCCAGGACAGAGTTGGTTGGAGAAAACTGGTGGACGGCCTATGCTCCATTGCGAGTAACAGACGTAAGTAAGTAATTCTAATTTTAAGTGTAGTGGCATAAAGGCGTGAGTTACTAATGTCGGTAGGAGTAGGGGGGCCAAGCAGCTCTCGATTGGTAATACTTGTATCAATGACAATCGGGGTATAGCATGCTCATAGTCGGTAAATAGTTTCCAACATAAGTCTTCATTTTCGGTGGACCTTAATAAAATGTTCTGGAAATGGTTGGTAAGTCTCTTTAGAGCCTAACAACAATGTCACTAATTTTCTGAACCTGGTGTTTGCGACAGAAATCCACAGTCTGTTTCACAATGCACTGTTACAAAGAAACTACAGCGCACTGACGTCTTTGCTTTGCAGTCGGTAATACACATGCATAGTCAGTCAGTTAGCAGAGTCGCGGTTCTTAAAGCAGTACAAGTGAATAATGAGTAGGTTTCTAAGACTCATCAATGTAGATACCAGTTGTATTAGATATTTATTCTTTCGGCAGTTATTTAAATGAGAATGAAGAGTATGCGAGCAGAAGAACATTTTGTGAGATGTCATCGGTATAGCATGCAAGGTGCTAACAAAACAGTGACACTGAAAGGTTCCCTACCTGGGAATATTTCTCCAATATATACATCATTGAGGGTCAAATTATTGTTAAAGGATAAATACAAGATATTCTGGTGTTTTGTAGGGTTACTAAGATATTGAGTCCATTTTCGAAAATCCAGGCATTTTATAAATGACCCAAAAAGGCTCCGTTCTTTGATCAGAAGACAGGAAATTTGAGACATTTTGAAGTACCCACAAATAATCTTCTGAATGAACGGCAAGAATGAAGTAAATGATAAATAAATATCCCATGTTGACTGTGTGACTGTAAACACAGTCGAACATTAGTAGAAATGAGTGTGAGAGTTTTAGAATGGTTCACACACAATCTTGTGAGTTCCCTAGATCTAGAAAATTATGTGGAAGGGTTTATGCAACAAACGGCGTGTTCTTAGCATCATTCGCGTCATCTTCGTAACATGTCAATTTGAATTAGATCATAGTTTTTAATAGGCATACTTCATTTGGAAATATTACTGATGATCTATTTTTCAGACATCATTGTAAGCAATGATCGATAGAGATGTAAACATGATTAGTTCTACTCATTTATCACAGATCGAATGAGCGTTGATGAGACAAGTCACATAAATGGAGAATGAGGTACAATGTTATTATACATTCTCAATCCACGAGATTGAACTGATGGGCCGAAGACTTTAGAGAATAGTTCAAATTACTTTCAGCCGCACTTCAGTTACCCATCATCTCCAGTCAACCTGGCATGGTTGAATATGGTAGAATATACTTTCTACGCTTACCAAGTCTTTTATTTCGACTTTGGGTATTCAAGGTAGCCTACCTGGACGCTGGTAAAGGTCTCGTTCGCGTTTATCGACTAAGGTAAACTCGTAATAGCCTCAAGCATACTAAGTGACGAACTTATCAGTGGCGACTGTGCTTTTGGAAATATGGATCCTACCAAACTTGAATTATTACTTGGGCAGCAGCTGAAACTGATGAAGATGTTGACAGACATAAAGATCTCTACTTCAACACAGCCCAGCTCATCTAATGCAACCACAGCTCCATCGGTCGACGGCATCGCAAATAGCATAGCTGAATTTCGTTATGATCCTGATGCAAATGTCACTTTTGACATGTGGTTCCGGCGTTATGAAGATTTATTTAAATTTGATTTCACCAACCAAGATGATGCTTGGAAGTTTCGGCTGCTACTTCGAAAGTTGGGTGCAAGTGAGCTGGATAAGTACTGCAGTTTGATCCTGCCTTTGAACCCACGAGATTGTGCATTTTCTGAGACTGTTCAGACTTTAAGCCAACACTTTGGAGATAACTCGTCACTGTTTAATACTCGATTATCAACGAAGATGATGACGAACGCTTTCAGTTGAAGTCTTTGTCGGAAGATCAGTTCAAAGCCCTTATACTCATCTGCAGCCTCTAGTCGAGTAAGTTTAGTGATATTAGAACAAGTCGTTTGGAGCAAGATCCGAAGCTTACTCTTAATGAAATGGCTCATGAGTACCAACGTCTCACTAACCTTCAACGAGACTCAACTATAGTTCAAAGTGGTAGTTCAAACCGATCTGAAGTTCATTTGGTACAGCAGCCACCTTATCATAATAAGTCTGCCCATGCTACACCCAGTTCATCCCGCTCCAATTCTGCCCGAAAAACCCAAAATGAATCCCCCTTCTGCTTGCTGGCACTGCGGCTCATGGCACTATGTACGGAACTGCCCATTTAGGCAGCATAGATGCAGGAAGTGTAAAGTCATCGGTCATAAAGATGGCTTTTGCCTACGGAAAAAGCCAAACCGATCCAGAAGTGCTAAGAAGCCTGTTCCTAGATACAGTACCAATGCATTGAGCCTAATATCTTCCTGCCAAAGCTCATCACCAGGTGAGAGGAAATTTATTACTCTTAATGTTAACGGGTATTTGTGTAGATTGCAAATAGATACTGCATCTGATATCACTATCCTCTCACGCAAAAACTGGACCAAATTGGGTAGCCCAAGCCTGCAGCACACATTACAAAAGCCTCGTACAGCGTGTGGTAATTATCTTCGTCTGTTAGGACAATTGGAATGTAAATTTGCTTTCCGAGATTCGTCGTTTACTGGGGTATGCTATATAACGCCAGCTGATCTAAATTTACTTGGTTTATATTGGTTCGACCAGCTAAAATTGGCTGATGTCCCGTTAAATACCATATGCAACCTGGTATCACAACCACATGACCCAGAAGCATATACGAAAAAGCTGATGACAGAGTTTTCAACCATTTTTGAACCTGGATTAGGTCGGTGCACTGCTATGAAAGCGACACTTCGGTTGAAATATGGGGCTAAGCCTGCTTTTCGTCCAAAGAGACCTGTACAGTAGATGAAGAGCTGGATCGCCTTCAACGACAAGGAGTTATTACTCCCATTTCTTACTCCAGTTGGGCAGCACCTATAGTCGTTATCAAGAAGGCCAACGGCACGATACGTATATGTGCTGATTTCTCTACAGGTCTCAACGCAGCTCTAGAACAGCATCATTATCCTCTGCCAGTACCAGCAGATCTGTTCACTATGCTGAATGGGGGAAAGTTCTTCGCAAAGCTTGACCTAGCTGATGCTTATTTGCTAGTGGAAGTCGATGAAGCATCTAAAGAGCTGCTTACTATCAACACCCATCGTGGTTTGTTCCAGTATAACCGTCTACCTTTTGGAGTTAAGACTGCCCCATCTATCTTCCAACAACTAATGGATACTATCCTGTCAGATATCTCAGGGGTTGCAGCTTATCTCGATGATATCTTGATTGTTGCGAAGACGTTAGAACAGCTACGGGAACGCACGACATTGGTACTACAACGCACCAGTGACAATAGTTTCCGGTTACTCCCAGAAAAATGCCAGTTTCTATTGCAGTCGGTAAAGTATTTGGGATTCATCTTTGATGCCTACGGTCACAGACCGGATCCTGAGAACATCCGAGCTATCAAACTGATGCCCACTCCAACTAATGTTTCCGAATTACGATCTTTTCTCGGTTTAATCAGTTATTATTCAGCTTTTGTTCCCTCGATGCATGATATTCACGCTCCATTGAATTGTCTACTGCAGAAGCATAGCACATGGAACTGGACTAAAGAGTGTGACGCGGCTTTCGGTAAACTCAAGTCTATAATTAGCTCGGAATTGTTATTAACACACTACGACCCATCCATGCCGATCATCGTAGCAGCAGACGCCTCCAGCATATGGCCTTACTTACTTACTTTCGCCTGTTACCCTCAATGGAGCATAGGCCGCCCACCAGTTTTCTCCAACCAACTCTGTCCTGGGCTTCCCTCTCCAGTTCTGTCCAATGTTCGTTCATTCCTCTCATATCTTTCTCTATTTCTCGGCGTAGTGTGTTCCTTGGCCTTCCTCTTTTCCTTTTGCCTTGAGGGTTCCATGTGAGGGCTTGTCTAGTGACGCAGTTGGGTGCTTTTCGTAGTGTATGTCCTATCCATTTCCACCGCTTCTTCCTGATTTCCTCCTCCATTGGAATCTGACTTGTTCTCTCCCACAGTTCGTTGTTGCTGATGGTGTCTGGCCAACGAATACGAAGTATTTTGCGTGGACAACTGTTAATAAACACTTGTATCTTCTGGATGATGGCTTTCGTAGTTCTCCATGTTTCCGCTCCACACAGTAGAACCGTCTTGACATTTGTATTGAAGATCCTGATTTTGATTTTGTTTGAAAGTTGTTTGGAGTTCCAGATATTTTTCAGCTGTAGAAATGCAGCCCTTGCTTTGCCAATCCGCGCCCCCACATCTGCGTCCGATCCACCTTTCTCGTCGATGATGCTGCCAAGATATATAAAGTTGTTAACGTCCTCGAAAGCATCTCCATCAAGCGTGATTTGGTTGGTGCATGTTGTGTTGCATCGGAGAATTTTGCTTTTTCCTTTATGTATGTTGAAACCTACTGCTGTAGAGACTGCTGCTACACTGGTCGTCTTCTCTTGCATTTGTTGTTGAGTGTGCGATAGAAGAGCCAGATCATCTGCGAAGTCCAGATCGTCCAGCTGAGTCCTAACTGTCCAGTTGATACCGTGCTTCCCTCCAGACGTCGACGTTTTCATAATCCAGTCGATGACCAGGAGAAAGAGAAAGGGTGAGAGTAAGCAACCTTGACTGACACCGGTCTTCACCTCGAAAGAGTCTGTTAGCTGTCCTTCGTGTAAGATTTTGCAGTTGAATCCATCATAAGAATTCCGTATGATGTTAACTATTTTCTCAGACACACCGTAGTGTCGAAGAAGCCTCCACAGTGTTTTCCTATCCACGCTATCGAATGCTTTCTCGTGGTCAATGAAGTTGATGTAGAGTGGTGAGTTCCATTCAGTTGATTGTTCCACAATGATCCGTAATGTAGCAATTTGGTCAGTACACGAACGATCCTTACGAAATCCGGCCTGTTGATCTCGAAGTTGGGCGTCTACGAAGTCCTTCATTCTGTTTAACAATACTCTGTTGAAGACTTTGCTAGGTATTGAAAGAAGAGTGATGCCTCTGTAGTTCTCACACTTGCTCAGATCGCCTTTCTTTGGTATTTTGATTAGATATCCTTCTTTCCAATCTGATGGTACTTGTTCCTCATCCCAAATCTTCTTGAAGAGAATCTGAAATATTTTCACAGTTGCTTCTACATCTGCTTACATTGCCTCTGCTGGAATGTTGTCTGATCCTGCTGCTTTGCCGCTCTTGATTTGTCTGATGGCCATACTGATCTCCTCAATCGTAGGTGCGCCAATATTAATTGGGAGGTCCGTGGATGTTGCTTCGATGTTGGGTGTGTTCAGTGGAGCTGATCGATTCAGGAGTTCCTTAAAGTGCTCTACCCACCTATGTCGCTGTTCTTCAGTGTTGCTGATTATTTTCCCTTCCTTGCTTTTCACTGGTCGTTCTGGTTTACGATAGTTTCCGGCCAGCTTCTTTGTTGTTTCGTACAATTGTCTCAAGTTTCCTTCTCGTGCAGCCTTTTCCGCCGTCATTGCTAGATCTTCCACATATTTTCGTTTGTCAGCTCTGATGCTCTTCTTCACTTTCCTGTTTGCTTCCGTGTACTCAGCTTGTGCCTTAACTTTCTCTGCTCTTGTTCGGCTGACATTCACTGCTGCCTTCTTGTTCCTCCTTTCTTGAATTTTTTCAAGAGTATCAACAGAGATCCATTCCTTGTGATGGTGCTTATTGCGACATAGGACCTCCTGACATGTTGAAGTGATTGCCTCCTTAATCTCTTTCCAATTGTTCTCCAATGTTGCTTCCTCTCCATTGAGTAGATCCTGAAAGGCCTGGAACCTATTGGTGAGGGCTATCTTGAATTCGTTGAGTTTTACGGTATCCCGAAGAAAGGCCGTATTAAACTTCTGTGATGTTGTCTGCCCCGCTGTCCAGTGCTTCTTTAGTTTGAGTTTCATTTTGGCGATCAGCAAATGGTGATCTGAGGCTATATCAGCTCCTCTCTTGGTTCTCACATCCTCCATAGTCCTTCTGAACGTTTTGTTGATACAGATATGATCAATCTGGTTTTGAGTAGTGTGGTCCGGTGAAATCCATGTGGCTTTGTGTATGCGCTTGTGCGGGAATATTGTGCCACCGATGACCAGTTTGTTGAAGGCACATAGGTTTGCAAATCTCTCACCATTTTCGTTTCTTTCTCCCAGTCCATGTCGTCCCATGATGTCTTCATATCCAGTGTTGTCCATTCCAACCTTGGCATTCAGGTCTCCCATAAGAATCGTCAAATCCTTTGGTGAACATTTCTCGACGATTGACTGCAGCCTTTCGTAGAATTGATCTTTGTCGTCGTCATTGTAGTCGTTGGTAGGTGCATAACATTGGATGACGTTCATTGTAATGTCCTCTTTCTTTGTTTTGAAGGATGCTTTAATGATCCTGGGTCCATGAGATTCCCATCCTATCAGTGCCTTTTGTGCATGTTTGGACAGCATCAGTGCAACTCCTTGTGTATGTGAAGCGTTTTCCTCTTCATGACCAGAGTATAACAGCAGTTCCCCTGAAGCAAGTCTCAGTTGTCCTACCTGTGTCCAATGTGTTTCACTGATGCCGAGCACCTCGAGGTTGTATCTTTTCATTTCTGCAGCAACTTGAAATAGTCTTCCAGTCTCCCACAATGTACGAACGTTCCATGTACCTAAAAGAATGGTTGCTCTGGTTGTCAGAAGAGGCATCGGCCCCGTGACTTCCGAGGGGACTCGGCTTTCATCACGAGACGTCATAATTCTTCTTCCAACTCCCAGGGCAGAGTTAAAATGGTTTGAATTACTTTTTCTGGTTAGCGTCTTTTTGGCAAGTTAGATTTCAACGGAATGGGGCCGCCAACCCCATGTCCAACCCTCCTCCTTTATCCGGGCTTGGGACCGGCAGTAGCCCCTAAGGTTCTACTGGCGGAGTTAGCATATGGCCTAGGTTCTGTTATTTCACATCAGTTTCCAGACGCGTCAGAAAAAGCCGTTATGCATGCATCCCGTACACTGACCCCAGCAGAAAAGAAGTATAGCCAGATAGAGAAAGAAGCTCTTGCCCTTGTGTTTGCTGTTCGCCGTTTCCATAAGTTTCTGTACGGTCGGAGATTCACGCTCCTCACAGATCACAAGCCTCCGTTGGCAGTATTTGGTTCAAAGTCTGGCATTCCAGCCCATTCTGCAAATCGTCTTTAGCGATGGGCCTTGGTACTTTTGGGGTATGATTTCGAAATCCAAAATCGACGTACACTACAATTCGGTCAAGCAGATGCTTTGTCGCGGCTCATTAATGATCAAGTGGCGGCTGAGGAAAACATGGTGATCGCATCTCTGTCAGTAGAAGACCACGCAGAATGTGATCTGACAACCGCAGTTCGCGCATTACCGGTGTCTGCAACAGACATACAAAATGCTTCTAGAAACGACCCCATCATCAAGATGACGATGAAATATGTCACTAGCGGTTGGCCGTCGAAAAAGTTTGAAGGTGACATGAAGCAACTGTATCAGCGGCGGGAGTCACTATGCATTGTGAACGATTGTCTGATGTTTGGTGAAAGAGTAGTGGTTCCAGCATCCCTTCGTGCAAAAGTGCTGAGACAGTTCCATCTTAGTCATCCTGGGATTAAACGAATGAAGTCCATAGCCAGGAGTTATGTATACTGGCCACACATGGATCAACATGTCACAGCGTTGGTTGAAAAATGTGTGCGGTGTCAACAGGCGGCAAAGATGAATGCCAAAATTCCGCCGGTTTCATGACCCAGACGTGAGCATCATTGGTCCAGGACACATGTCGACTTCGCTGGCCCAATAAATGGAACTATGTATTGAATTGTCGTCGACGCCTTTACTAAATGGCCGGAAAACAGCCCCGTTATGCCGCCCACTACAACTAAGACTATACAGCTCCTAACTGAAATTTTCTCACGACATGGCATACCAGATGTGGTCGTATCCAACAATGGCTCTCAATTCACCTCTTCCCAATTCCAGAATTTCTGTAAACGGCTGGCCATTAAACACTTACCCTCGCCACCATACCACCCGCAATCGAATGGGCAGGCGGGAAGGTTTGTGGATACGTTTAAAAGAGCACTGCTTAAGTCAAAAGGGGAGGGGACGCCAGCCGAAGCGTTACAAAATTTCTTGTACGTCTATCGGGCAACACCAAATGAATTGTTACCGGAGCAAAAGTCCCCAGCAGAAATCCTGATGGGAAGAAGATTGAAAACGATCCATAGCCTGATGCATCCGATTAATGCACCCTCATCAGTAGAGACAAAGCAGCAAAGACAATCCGCTTACGAAGTGGGATGCCCTGTGTTTGCTTGTGACTACAGAACGAACCATGGTCCTTGGGCAGAAGCCAGAGTGGTCAGAAGGGTTGGTCGAGTTATGTACGAAGTAGAGGTAGGAGGTGATAAATGGTCACGTCATCGAAATCAGATACGCAGACGGCTAGCCCCAGATCGCCCATCAAGAGCAGAAAGTCTTCCCCTTGACATCTTGCTTGATACCTTCAACCTAACGAGAGCCCCGCTACGAGAAGAAACTCAGCAGAAAGCTGTTCTTCGTTCCCGAAGGTATCCCCTCAGACAGCGGCGAACAATAGACAAGATGCAAGTCCACCACAGGAGCACACGCTATTAAAAGGGGAGGAGTGTTGGGGATGTTAGATCCCCAAAATTCATTTGATAAGGCGTTATTTTGGTTTTCACGTTTGCCAGCATGGGCTGATCTGTTGACCTTGAGATTTCAATTCCCACCAGGAAAATCCATGGCTGTGACTGGCTGCTGTGTATTTTAGTGTGCTATTTTCTTAACTGTCTCAAGGACGTTCCTATGTTGTATAAATAAACGAGAGTTGTATGCTTGTTTGTACTGTGATTGCTGGGTGTTTGTCGTATACACTTTCTACGCTTACCAAGTCTTTTATTTCGACTTTGGGTATTCAAGGTAGCCTACCTGGACGCTGTTAAGGGTCTCGTTCGCGTTTATCGACTAAGGTAAACTCGTAATAGCCTCAAGCATACTAAGTGACGAACTTATCAAAAATCAAGTAAAGAAGATTTCAATTCGTGAATGAACCATTGGGAATGAAGTTTATCAGCCATTGAACTACGTGTTTACAGAAAATTTCACATCGGTAAAATTTATGAAACAATACCAAACATTAAGACTAAACAAGAATCTTTTAATTTATTTATTATGTTGCAACAATGAGCAAATTTGTTAGGAGTGATTATGAAAGCGTCTCTGCTACGAAAAGTTGTTATCTGTTGTAAAAAAAGATTCAAATAAATCTTGAAAATAATAGCCGAATATCCTAGTGACCTCATGTTCACTTGGAATACTACTGAGTCCCGACCGTAGCTGCTACCTTGACGTGGTGGTCGAGCTTGCCTATCGTGATGACCCAGCCGAGCTATATTGACTGGAACATATGTTCCTCAAGGTCCTACCATGCCAGGCAGGTCGATTGGAGAACGATGAGACTAAAAGCAGCTACCCAAGGTCTGAGGGCGAAGTCGTACTGCTGACTGCAGGGGGGTGTGACAGCAGCAAGGTGTTTCCCTCGGACAACCAGCATCTGCAATGATGCTGCCTTCTCACAAGGAAGGAAGGGTTATAAAAGGTCGACCCTACAAATGTCACACCCCACCCTACCTCACGAATTTCCGTCTCCGGCGGTAAGGGTGCCCACTAAGGGCTTTCAAGAGAGGAGCTAATACTAAAAAACCTTTCATCAAAAGGCTGTGCGTGACCGGCCTCAGGCAGTTGTCCCTTGAGCTCTGCGGTCACGCACCCAGGTCTCTAAGACCGTCACTAATCTACCTTTTGAGGTCCCTCAAGAAACAACCTTCCACGGTGTGGGCAGCCGGGAAATGACAACCGCCCTCATACCCGTAACAGCACAAGAGACCGAATTGGTCGAAATCAAATCCTTCCTACATCCACACATACCTCTCTTATCTCCACGACTAACTCTACTCACATTCCTTTATCTCACTGCACCGCTAATGCAAACGATGCGAGTTCACGAAACGTCATTCCTGGTCTCTTAAAACTCCATTCTAGACATGTTGGAGCTTTTAATGTACGGACACTGCGTCAAATAAAGCAACCGGCTTCATTAGCTAGGACTTTCGAATCTCGTGCCATCGATGTATGCTGCGTCTCGGAAACGCGCATACAGGATCCTAGCTAGATTCACTCTTCGTGTATCCGGTAGCCCTGATGCTGCTTCCAGGGGTCTTGCTGGTGTAGGCATAGCGTTGAGTCCTAGGGCAGAATTATCTCTCCTTGACTGAATCCCAGTAGATAGTCGTTTGTGCGCTGTCCGACTAAACGGGATAGTAAGGATGTGAAAGGACAGGGACACTCGTCGTTGCCTCTTCGTCATATCTGCCTATGCCCCCACTGACCGCAGTGCAGACGAGGTTAAAGATGAGTTTTACAGAAAGCTTTCGGACCTCCTCCAAAAAGCAAGGCGCTCTGATATAGTAATAATGGCTGGTGACTTTAATGCTCAAGTAGGTAGACTAGGCGAAAATGAAAGACATCTTGGTGGATGTTATGGTGTCGCGGCTCAGAGAATGGACAATGGCGACCATCTGTTGCAAGTATGCTCAGACAACCGCCTATTCTTAGCAAACGCTAACTTTAGGCATAAGGAAAAGCATCTGTTGACCTGTCGACCTCCAAAGTCGTCTCAACGTTGGACGCAACTAGACAGAAGACTGTCGCTCGTTCTGGGGTACATGTTTAGATTCAGATCATGCCCTAGTGCGAGCGCGTATTTGTTTGAAGCTTACTGGGTGTAGGAAAGACACCGTAAGAAAGCCTCTTAGGGTTCTATTTAATGATAATGAAGCTAAGAATAAATTTCAGGAAGAACTAGAAATACAGTTAGGCGACCATTTAAGTGATTCCCATCCGGAGGCAGCTCGTAATGATATCCAAAAAGCTGTGGAAACAGCAGTGATATCTGCTAGTAAGGTTGACCATAAGGCTAGAATGAAGCCGTGGATCTCAATAGCATCCAACGATCTGATGGATGCCCGAAAACTCATCCCACCTGGCTCTGAACATGATGAAGAACGAAGTCAACTTGGGCGCAGACTGATAAAAAGCCTGCGCAACGACCGTGAACAGAGGTGGGTGGCGAAAGCAAAAGAGATGGAAAAGGCAGCGACGATAGGCAACAGTAGGCAACTATTCAGACTCATCAACGAAACTGGTATTACAAACCCAAATGTGAGTGAGTCTATCACAGAAAAGGCTGGCTCTATTATTAATTCTCAATCCAGGAGACTGGATCGATGGACAGAACACTTCAGGGATCAGTTCAACTGGCCTCGAGCCACACTTCGGTTGCCCACGATCCCGTCATCCTGTATGGCAAATCGATTTAAGTCCGCCTAGTCTTTACGAAGTTGAGGAGGCGTTAGGAAATCTGAAGCGAGGACGAGCTGCAGGTCCTGATAGACTGAGCCCTGAGATATATAAGGATGGTGGTCCAGTCTTAGCAACTAGGTTGACTGAGATCTTGGGTAGAATCTGGGAACTGGACGTAATCCCATCTGACTGGTCTCATTCACTGATTGTCCCAATTTATAAGAAAGGACACAAGTATTCTTGTGACAATCACAGGGTAATCAGTCTAACTAATATAGTTTCCGTTATACTTCGAAGCTAAAAGAATGCTCGTGAAGAGCAGACTAGAGAAAACCAGTCTGGTTTTCGACCTGGACGTGGATGTATAGACCACATCTTCACACTACGACAGGTCCTGGAACACAGACACACATTCAGGCGCCCTACAATAGTTGTCTTCCTGGACCTAAAAGCGGCATTTGACTCTGTAGATCGTGAGGTTCTGTGGCAGTGTCTGTCATTGAAAGGTGTACCAAAGAAGAACATTAACCTTATACAAGCTCTCTACTCGAACACCACTGGTCGAGTGAGAGCATATGGCGAACTGTCATCTGAATGCTCTACATCAAGCGGTGTCCTTCAGGGATATCCACTCTTTCCATTCTTGTTTAATTTTATCGTAGACATGCTCCTAGAAATAACCTTATCCTCGTTTGAATTTTCAGGAGTAGACCTTTTGCCAAGAGACTCGCTTATTGACTTAAAATATGCCGATGACGTAGCCCTAATTGGTGAAGACGCTGACAAAATGCAAAGTCTTCTGACCACCCTAACCAACAATGCATGCATGTTCGGGATGCGGTTCTCACCCTCGAAATGCAAAATGTTGCTTCAAGAGTGGGTTGCATCGGCACCTGAACAAGTGATAGGGAGTGAAGTAGTCGAACGTGTAGACCGCTTCACTCATCTTGGGAGTCTCATCAGTGCTGATGGCCTGGTGACTGACGAAATCTCGGGTCGGATACAGAAGGCTCGATTGGCTTTAGCCAACCTGCGTCACTTATGGCGTAGGCGAGATACCCGTTTGCTGGCTAAAGGACGAGTGTACTGCGCAGTGGTTCACTCCGTCTTACTTTATGGCTGTGAAACATGGCCAGTGAGAGTAGATATTCGTCGGTTATTGGTTTTCAATCATAGGTGTCTTCGAAGCATTGCTCGTATATTCTGAGACACCCGAGTGAGCAACGCTGTTATTAGGAAACGGGTACTAGGTAAGAATGGCAGATAAATAGATGAAGTAATGAAACTTCATCAGTTGAGGTGGATGGGACATGTGTTGCGTATGCCCAACCACCGACTACCTCGAAGAGCTTTGTTTTGTAGTGTAGGAATAGGTTGGAAGAAAGTTAGGGGCGGCCAAACCAAAACATGGCAGAAATGCATGAAGTCATTGACGAGTGGACTTATCCATGTCGGTAATTGTCGACTACCTGGTTGGGGTCCGCGAGATGTTAATAATCGATGGATAGAGACCCTGAATGACATGACTCAAAACCATTCGCAATGGCGCCGGTGCATTTATTCTTTGTGTCCTCTCAAATCGTAATCTTCTAGATTCTGCAACCCCTCTAGTTTTGACTTTCTAAACTTTCCTCATTTAATCATACTTCTTGAATACTATGTTCTAAACCTAACCTCTCTGATTACTTCTAATACCCTTACTACCTCTTCTACTATTGGATTTGAATTAACAATTATATCTGTGTGCTGATGTGGTATGGCAACATGAACTGATGTACTTACGTACGAAGTTCTACGTTGCATCTGACTGACTACTGATTAATATATACACCACATAAACCGTATTACGAATTGTTGATAGCAATAATTCGATGGGCTTACAGAAACAAGAAAAAAAATAAGGAAAATAATTAATTTAAATATTACTGACATTAAATGAACCAGACGTATATTTACATTATATTTATTGGGTTTTGTGAACATTAAAAAATTTTATCAACAGTATTTTACGACCTATGGATAGACTAGTATATCTTTCAGGAAAAAAAAGAAGTTTTAAGAAGCGTACTTTTAAAATAAGGGAATCTACACTGAATACACTTCCGAATAGTTTAAATAAGGTAGTTTCACATCCAGTCATAGAAAAACTTCAACAGATAACTCTAGATAAACGTTAATTTTGTTCATAACAATGGTTATACATATAAACAAGAATATGTTGTTATATATAGTTGTAATCTGATTAGTTAAATGAATAGATGTTATATATACACTGCAAATCATCTTAATTGCCAAAAGATGATGAATTCAAAAATGATGTTCGACTGACTGCGCCACCACTGAATTCTACAGCTTGTGAAGTTGCTTGACGTAGTAAAGATAACTGATCCATTGAATTAGTCAGAAGATTATGTAAAGTGGTCAATTCCATGTTAGTTAATTGACTAACTCGTGCTGTAGACGATCCACTGGAAAGAAAACCATTAACAGACGATAACAATTTCCCAACACGTATATCCCATACATCACGAACAATGTTACGAATACTTTCAGGACTACAAAATAAATATAAAATTATATATTTATATATTTAATAATTGAGGCAGTTTTTGAAGTATGATAAAGGAATCACAATGTCAAATGGAACCTAACTCGAAAAGTCGATCGTTATTTCTTCTTAAGCAAAGATGCTTAAATCTCATCACAATTGTGATAGGTAAAATACTGTTCAAAATATATTACTGATATATATATATATATATATATATATATATATATATATATATATATAATCTATATATCACAATTAGTTTTATTACGATGAACTACGATAAAAAAGGTTGTAAGCCTTAAAATTATGTTAATTTATTGACTCTAAAGTAACAACTTGCATTAAGTCACGAAACGTTAGAAATACGATCTTTTTTACTCATTTGGATAATATAAAGAATTATAATTACTTTAACTTTCAATGTTCAATTGATTTGAAACTATCAAGTCCAACCTTGGTATTGATACTTATAGGTTTGATTATGTTAGAATGAAAGAAAATCAACAAGGTGGAAAGCGAATTCGTAGAAATGATTTCATTAACTACAGCAAAAAATAAACTACCATATAAACAAGAATTAAGTATTCGTCAGTGATCAATAAGCTTGACAGCTTGATTAGTTGCTACATTAATGAAGTGCTCCTATTTCCTTTGGTCAAATACTAAAAATTATGTAACAATAGATAATACGTACCTCCCCCTTTAAGTGTTATCAAATGTCATGTCGTTTAGTTCTATCATATATACATATATATTTGAGTACGTATGATAATTGAGAATAATGAATTTCGATATGGTTAAGAGTCCAGTGAATACATAACAGTATCAAAATCAAGAAGAACACAGTGAACACAACTGGAAGTATTATGTTCGGGAATCAGATCAGCCGCGGAATCGAGTTCATAGATATTATTATTGCATACAGAAATAATAGCACGATAGACGTATGAGTCAGTCAGTTACAACGTAGAACTGACTACATACGTACATCAGTTCAAGCTGCCATACCACATTTGCACAGAGACGCAATCGTCAGTTCAAATCCGAGAATGGTAGAGGTTGTAGAAGTATTTGCAGTTATGAAGAAAAATAGCGTTCGAAGATGTGATTCGAGAAGTGTAATTCAGTGAGATAAATTTAGAAAGAGAAAGACAGAGATGAGGAAATCAGATCAGAATTTCAGATAAAACAATGAATGGATGCACATGCGCCATTGCAAACGATTTTGAGCCATGTCGTTCAAGGTCTCTAACCATCGGTTACTTTCGTCAAGCGGACTCCAACCAGGTAGCTTACATCTGCCAACATGACTCAGTCCACTTGTTTGTGACTTCATGAGTTTGTTCCATGTTTTAGTTTAGCTGCCCCTAGCTTTTTTCCAACCTACTCCTACACTAAAAATCATCGCTCGCATGAGGAGACTACCAAATGAGAAATGTGCAAAACAAACAGAAGACAACATTGTGTATAAATACTGGTTAACTCTTTATGCTATGATGACTTTCGCAAGAGTAAGTTGGGAAAATAAGAAAGATCACCACGCCAAGTTACCGACTGATTTACAGCCATTTTTTATGCGCTGAGTTAAACAATCAAAATCGAAAGTTGGATACTTTGAGAGGTAAGATCTTGAAAAATCTAGTGATATACTTCTCATTTTCCTTAGTACCATGTTTAACTATTTTCTAATACTTAATTGGTTTACTTTCATTTAAATAATTTTTTCAAATATCCATATATACATCTATACAGTCGAAAAACTGGTAAAGTTTTTATTACTTACTTTGGTATATCCTCAGCTGCATGCTGAAGAAGAAGTGTACTAATCTCAATATATTGAGGATGAGGAGGAGAGGTACAACCGGAATCATTTTCTTCAGCCTCTTTACATTCATTCAACTTCGTCAAATTTAACCAGGGTGGTGGCATTATACGACATTTTTGCTGTCCTCTCAGAAAAATAGCAACCCAAAGAGGAACAATAGTTGGCACATTTGGGAAAAAAGGACCAATCTGTTAATTTTAAATAAGGTTATTTTGTAGTGTTAAATATTAGTTGACATGTTAATTTTAGACCAAGTTTGAAATAACGTTAAAAAAAAATTGCAATGACAGAGCAAGTTTTAGTATGATAATGAAAAAAAGACTAGCATTTATAGCACATAGACTGACAACAAGCATGATTTCTACCTATAATGCTTTGTATCGTAATCGGTCATGATGTGTTAGAAGACAAACGCTAGCCTGTGACTGCAAAAGATATATTAAAGAAATGCATACATCTCGCAGTAATTCTTAGTCCG